>CM077463.1:23620294-24303712 GCA_039654755.1 Calcarius lapponicus | reverse complement strand
GTAAACAAAGACTTGGGAATACAAGCTAAAGTAACAGCAATTCAAATAAAACATCCAGTCTATACAGTTGAGAGTCTGCTCCAGTGTACATATTCTTTAAAGGCTATACCCACCCACAGTTTAAAGGACTGTTAGGGTCAGAATATATATCATTAAGGCACCATAGTCTGATGGATGGAATCAAGCTGAAAAATACATGTGGTATTTAACTATTTGTTTATATTCCTCTTAATTTAAGTGAAAGTAAAAACTCAACAGACAGAATTATATCTGGTATAGATCTGTACAGCTTCGCTGACTCTTCTGATTTACATCAGCTGGGGATCTGGTCCACACTGTTGCATTGTCAAGGAAAAGATTTCATGTTTGCTTGATTATTATACCCAATGTTGTTTTTATAATATGAAAACAAATTCCTTTCCCCCTCTCCTTTCCTTTCCTTTCCTTTCCTCTCCTCTCCTCTCCTCTCCTCTCCTCTCCTCTCCTCTCCTCTCCTCTCCTCTCCTCTCCTCTCCTCTCCTCCTCTCCTCTCCTCTCCTCTCTCTCCTCCTCTCCTCTCCTCTCCTCTCTCCTCTCCTCTCCTCTGTTAAAAATTTCCAGAAACACAAAATGCAACTTGTAAATAATTTTTGTCTTGGCAAGCTCTCGTGCACTAACGGTTTACATATTGTTCTGATTAAGCAAGCTAAACATGGTACTAAGTATGCAGACGTGTTTCAACTCATGATGACAGCTTGTGTAAGATTTACAGGACTGGCTGCTAAAGGCAGTTGTTCTGGTTCAATATTCCTATTTATTTATGCCAGCATTTTGCTGTAAACAAAGGCATTTATGTATCAGATGGCTACTGACAAAGAGTTTTTTTGAAAGCTCAGTGCCAAGAAATGTGCAGACATATATCCACAGTTTAAATAAGTATTCTGGCATTCTTTATACATTTTTGGATTGAAATGAAACTGAAGAGAGATGTTTCTATAGGAATTCAGCAGTTCATTTTGTCTGATTCTCTTGCCTTCTTAAATTTATCTTTAAATATAAATTTAATGCCAACCCAACAGGCTGATAATATCCCAAACATGAAAACAATACAAAGTAATGGGTAAGGAGTCTCCACAGTACAATTCATACAGGGAAACAAGCCATCTCCAATTACTTCCTTTAAGTCAGAATTAATATAATAAGAATTTTATTTCTTTATATTCACAGTGGATCTCAGCTGTAATATTATTGTCTTACTACCTCTTCAGACCCATATATAAACTGACTGATAGTTGGTGTTCATACCCTTGTGAAGTAAAGTTCAAAATCCTTCTAATCTGCTGCAAAAGCCTAACAGTGTGACCAGAAGGCAATTTCTGCTTTGCAGAGGCAGAACAGGTAACTTCCACTAACAATTAATGTCAATGACAAAATCTATTTTTTTTAATGCAAATATTTGTAATACTTTCAGCAAATGGGATGAAGGTGGACTCTGTCTCAAGTTCTCCATAGTTATAGGATCTTGGACCTCTGGTGGTTACACATGGCTTATTACATCCAGTATTTCCCAGGCAAAGAAGTTTCTATACACATAGACTTTTCTCTTTTCTAGGTTGGTAGTTGTAAAACTTGAACCCATACTTCAGTAAGAAAGTCACTGATGAATACTTGACTTGATCCTGCCAAAATACAAGTATGTTTTTCCTTACCCAGTACTATTTTCATTTGAGCTTTTTAATTTGCAAACCTCTCTTTTTTTTTTATTTTTATTTTTTTTTTATTTACAAAATGCAGACATGTCTCCAGACCACACACGTTCTCCATAGCAACTTGAGAAAGGGTCTACCTTCTCCTCTGGATAAAGTGAGTTTATACATGATGGCTGTCTTCTCAGAAGCCACCTTTGAACATTGACAGTGATAGTCTTTCCCAGAAATCTCCACCAAAGCCATGGTGGGGTCTAACATTCCGAGAAACATCCTCCTGAAGAAGCAACATAGAAGCCCTTGTGGGCACCAATGTGTAGAGGAATAACCTCCCAAAAGAGGCAACATAGGATAACAGTTTGGTCAGCATTGCCATTAAAAAGCATCATCTACAAACCTGCCATGCTGACCAGGTATGTTTTGCCCTATGTAAATGTAAAAGAAAACCTAAACTCCAAAAAAAACCCTGAAACCTAAAACCTTGGAAATCACAGATTCAGGCTCACTGAAAGCTGTAGCTACTACTGAGAGCAGGTGAGGGGTGTGCAGAACAAGGACACTTCCAGAGATAATACAATCCTTTCTTATTTTCTTAATTTATAGTAATAGCCAAGCCAGAGTCCAGGAAAAGATGAACTAAAAATATTGAGGTCATGGGTCTATTTAATGCAGCAGTTAACAGCAATGGATTTATGAGACAAAATAAGGGGCACATACTCTGGGTCATGAGCTGAAGAAAATGCTGCTCTGTGTGTCAGCATGGCAGCTGTGTCCAGCTCTGCTGCAGACGTGGCAGCCCTTCCCCATCATTTTCTAGGCTGGGATGTTTCCCCAGACAGGGAAGGATTGGGCTCTCGGCCTCTGGCATCGCTTTGCAGTCCCTGCTCCAAAGCAGTAGTGGCTCTGCTCTGCTCTGCCCCAGGAGATGGGACAGAACTACACAGCCTATTGGGCAGACACTTGTACTTAATGTATTTCTTATCCCTGATGCACACCAAAGGCAGCACAGCCCAGTGAACACACTGAGAATAGGGAAAACCGGATTCTGTGTATGACCACTCTGTCTCTCTGGATTCATTCCCTCTCCCTTCAGTACAAATGAATAATGAATCTGGTCTTTCTTTCCCCCTCTGTAAGCCCTAGCAGTAATGATAGCCCTCAGGCTACAATGATCCGTGTGGAACTACTGTAAATGATGGTGAAATTAACTTCATTGAATGTCTACCAGGATTTCAAAACAAAAATGACCTCCTCATGCAGAAGGAGATGAAGAAGGTTTCTTAACACCACCTTCCTTCGATGCAATGGAAAGTTGGAGTCAACTTGCAGCCACTTGCAGCCACTAGGCTCAGAGAACTATGCAAACTTCTCAGTCTCGTAGGATTTCCATTAGTCAGGGAAGGAGAGATTTACCTCTCCACACCGAGTCAAGAAGATTCTCACTGCAGAAAAGCTCCAAATCTAGTTATCATGCTCTTCTTCAACCTAGTGGTTTTACTTTCAGTGTTGCCTTCTCTGATTTCAAAAATCTACTTCTTTCTTCACTTGAACACCTAAATTTAAACACACAAGTTGGTGAACTGAATAATTCAGCTCACCTCTGTAGTGATGAAACAACAGCATCTCACCAGGTGCCAGCAGCTTCCATAAAGTAGGACAAGAGCCTCACAATATGCATCAGCCTGCCAGAGCCTGGTCAGGGTGTCTGGCTCTGCAAAAGCCTTACAGTAGGAGTATCACAGTTCAGGTTTTGGTCTATTAAAGATTTGAACACAACAAGTATCCCAGGAATTATGAGTGCATGATTTTCTACTGCTTATCACCTGCACAGTTTTACATGCTTAGACAAACAGAATGCCAAGAGGCAACATTGGGCAGAGAGTATTCTACACTCACTCTGGAAATTTGGGAACAGTGAAGGAGATGGAGCTAGAAATTGAAAATAAGGCTCTTTAAAATCTTTGATAAAAAGATGTTTTTGGTCAGTGAACAAGCAATTTGGAGTCATAAAAGGAATATTGAGAACCTCTTTGCTTTTTAGAATCCTGAGTGTGGTCTCACAGGACGGTAAATAAGTAGTAACTCCTGTGAGATTTTCAGCTGCACCATAGTGGAAGAAGTGAAAAGTAAGTGAAATCATAATCCAGACCTACACTAACATTTTAATAATCCCAATAAGATGTTGTGAGGAGTACATTCTTGCACTGTAACTCCACTTATCAGTTTGTTAGTAGGAAATAGACTTCACCTTGAATTCTCTCAGCATAGCCTGAATGGTACGATTATGGCCCCATAACATTTCCTTACAGTGCTTTCTCGCTCTGTTCACAGTATTTTCTGATAGAGTATTCTGGCTTCTTCTTGTGTCCCAATTTTGGCCATGCTGCATCATCCTACTACTGCTAATTGAAACCCCTTTTTGTTCCCCCCCCCCCCCACTATTGCACAGTGTCTCCTTCTCTGTTTAACAGGAATCTCCTCCCTTATTCTGACTGCCTTCAGCATGTTACTGTCAATGATTTGTTGCAGTATCTTCTTCTTTACCTCCCACATTCCCCACCCTGTGCTAAGAAGATTCCCTCCACCTGTCTTCCCCTACCATCCTTAGAAATCAGAAAATTCTCTCTATTCCATGGATCTTTATATTCCCTTATAGCTGACATCAATTTGCTTTGCTGTGTTTTTTTCAAATACGATTTCCCTTGATCACGGGGATGGGGTTGTGTTTGCATTTTGTTCAGTTTGCTTCACAGCCTTTGCTTTTATTAACATAACATTATGCCAGTTGGATAGTGTTGTGCCTTATCTGTGTAGGAAGTATAAGGAAAGCAACATCATCCAAGCATTGAAAACAGTAAGAACATGGTAAACAAAGAAGTTTGATAGGGCTTTTCTTCATAATAAAGTTACAGTAAAAAAGATGACTACCATAGTTTTCCCACATTTTATTAAAAGAAAAATGCACAAGAAAGTGGAGGTAGTTATACACTAGAACTTTACTGTCAACTTACAGGGAAAAATATGCCTTTATTCCTCCCCCCCCCCCCCCCCCCCCCAAAAAAAAAAAAAAGGAATAGAAATGACTGTAAAATGGTTCACATTTGCAATTATGGCATCTAAGAATATACCAGATCCTAGGTGCCTCATGAGAGTCTGAAGTTTCATGCTGCCTTTCTCTCAATAGTAAGGCCCTTTTTTACCGGGGCATATTGTCTTATCTGGTCAAATTTTCAACCTTTTGGAAGCCAAGGTGAAAGCTCAAACTTCTCTGCTAAAGAATATCCATTGTGTATTAAAATATCGAGGATGATTCATTCAGTCAACCCAACATCTACTCATCAGCAGGAGAACAAGCTAAGGAGGCACTATATCTTTCTCTAGCACGCCGCTTAAAACGAGGCATTCCGATCGAAAAGGCAGAATTGTTCCTTTGAGTCTAATAATTGCCGGGCGCGGGGCCGGCAAAGCTGGGACGAGAGAGACCTCTAGCGGCGGTGCACCGACCGCACCGCACCGCTGCGGACCGCACCGCACCGCTGTGAACCGAACCGCACCGCTGCGGACCGAACCGCACCGCTGCTGACCGCACCGCACAGCACCGCACCGCTGAGAACCGCACCGCCCTGCACGCACAGCTCCGCACCGAACTGCATCGCTCCCCACTACCCTGCACCGCACCACACCGCATCGTACCGCATCGCACCGCACGCACCAAACGCGCTGCTCCCCACTGCCCCGCACTGCTCCGCACTGCCCCGCACCGCACCGCACCACACAGCTCCGCACCGAACTGCACCGCTCCCACCTCCCCGCACCGCCCCGCACCGCCCCGCACCGCCCCGCACGCACCAAACGCGCTGCTTCCCACTGCCCCGCACTGCTCCGCATTGCCCCGCACTGCTCCGCACTGCCCCGCGCAGCTCCCCACCGCCCCGCACCGCCCCGCACTGCCCCGCATTGCCCCGCACAGCTCCGCACCGCTCCCCACTGCCCCGCACAGCTCCGCACCGCTCCGCACTGCCCCGCACCGCCCCGCTCCCGCGCCAGCCGCACCGCCCCGCGCTCCGCGGCAGCCCGCGCCCATCACCGCCCGGGCCCGAAGCGGAGCCGCGTGGCCCCGCGCCCCGCACCGCGCCTGCCGCGCCCCCCGAGCTCTCCGCCGCGCGGAGGGGCCGCGGTCCTCCGCGGGAATGGCCGCCGGCACCCTGCTGCTGCTGCCACAGGCTAAAGGGACAAAAGCGCCTTTCTCTCCCTTTCAGGCTTCAATTTACCGCGTTCTGCAGCAGCGCACTGCGGGACGTGACGTTAGAAACTAAAGTTGCTATAAATCCCATGCGACTTTTTTTAAAAAAATAAAATATTTCAAGTCAGAGAAAATCTGGGTAGTTTTACTGCTCCTGTTACTTCAGACCCCAACCTACTTAAGTGAGGAATTTGGAAAAATACAGGTGATGCAACTTAGGTTCTCCCCAATAAGAAAGTGTTGTCACACCTTAGTAATATTATATATTTATATCCTGTTGCTTTACTTGTTTATGGGAGGTATCTTGTTTGTTTTTTCAATTTCTTTTTCATCTTAGCAGCCCAAATGACAACTATTTGTCTCAAGGCATTTGTAGCTACAGTCACTATTGAAAGTCTCATCTCACAAAGTCTTCTTTCTTCTGGATGTACTGACCCTGCTGCTGCCATGTCTGTAAGCATGGTGTTGTGTCCACGGGACAGCTCAGCTGTCATGCCCAATGCAAAGAGTTGGCACAATTAGGCCCAAAGTGTGTGAAATCCAGCAAAATGTTAATAATATTAATCAGAGCTATTTTTTGTTTTAACAAGTAGACTCAAAATAATGCAAGGGCAGAGAGAGAGGGGACATGCGCTGTGTATTAAGTGCAGGTTATCAAAAAGAAACTTGTCTCTGGATTATGTACAGTTTCCCTTGACTGAAGCTTCATGGAAGATTAAGCTTCTTTTGTTCTCTGTGCTGTTTCACATAGATCAGTTGATGATGTGCAGAATAATTTTAACCACATATTAAACAGTGGTTAATCTAAGATAAGGAGATGAGCAAATATGAAGAGTGAATAGTGTTTTTAGTGTTAATGCTAATTAGAGAAGGAGCAAGCAGTTAATCAGAAATTTAAACTCTTTGTGCAGGGTACTCAAAAATAAAGGTTTAAAGAGAAGGCCTGTTTACTATCACAGTGTTTACCAGCCAGTCTGCCATGTGGTACACATAATTTATAAAGGAATCAATCACTCCTCTCTGATTATGGAGAATAATAACACTGAAGGGACTGATTTCTGGAACTGCTGCAAACATGGAAAATACAATAGGCAGAAGGTGTTAAAATCCAGGATACTGTGTCAAAGAGTTTTGAGTATTAAGCTATTTGGGTAGCATTTTTAACAGGAAAGGGAGGTGGAGCTGTGGAGTTCTGCAGCATATAAAAATAACACATTGTATTTTCCCTAATTTATGGTATTTCCAAAATATTACACTTCAGACTTTTGCTGGCTTCACAGGAGACCTCTTCAGTGCCTTTTCTCTTGTAAAGATTTAATTGATCTCTTTTGAGGCTAGGAGAGATCTAACATTTTGCAGATCTATTTTTATTTTCAGCTTTTGCCTTAATCCCCTTTATACACCTTTAATTTCTTCATATGAATTAATTAAGCTGTCCTCAGATAGATGAAGATGATGTGATTTCTCGACCCCATTCACCACACAGGTTATTCACAGTTCTTTCATGAATTTTACCAACAATTCTCAGCAATTTACCAAAATAACCCACTTGTTACTTGCGTGTAGGTATTTCAGCAAGCCTGTGAATAGGGCAGCAGGCACTTTGGAATTTGCAATGAGAGCATTTATGTTTTTCAATAAATTCCATTTTAATAACATAAAGTTTATTCATATAGCTTTGTTTTCTAGGTGACAATAGTACATCAAGGAAACAAGTACATAGTGGTTTGGGTTAGCAAGAACACTAAAAAGGGAGTAAAACCTCAATTTTTTTTTTAACTTTCTGTTTTCTCTTTTCTTTTGGAAGACAGAAGACAAGTTAATGGTATAGTTTATATGCTGTATTATCTCCTCTCAGCCACCTGGTTTTGTGTTTGGATCACATTTACTCTTATATGGTGTATCTTCAATTTTCATTTTTCATCCTTCAAATGTTTATTGCATGAAAACAAGTCTTATCAATCAGTTTCTTGAATATATTGCTTATGGCAGAAGAACTACAGAGTGTACTTTAGTGAATAACTTCATCATCTTTGCCTCATCATCTCTGATCAGATAGGTGTCTGGGCTACTTTCTCCCTGTAGGTGGACTCCTCTCTAAATATTATTTAGAGTATTGCTGGAGGTGGTCTACTGCAGAAATTTATTTGGCACTGCAATCTTTGTGCATAAAATATGTGCTGATCTTTTAAACATGAAAAGATTCATTACTGGTCCTGCAAAAATGTTTAAAAATTGAGGAAAGATACCATATTGGGGAGGAGCAGGAAGAAAATGGTTAACCAAGTGTAATTTACCAATCATTCCAACAAAGAGGCACATGGTTTCAATTTTCTTACTGAAATTGAATTACTGGTTTAGAACAGGTTGGCAGGGTAAAACCATTTCATATGTAGCCATCCAATACTCCCTCCCTTTCTTTTTCATCTCCAAGTACATGTGGCAAGTTCAGAAATTGTTTTCTGGAATTTAGGAATCCCAAACCAAAGGATTCTCTCACTGTGCTATTTTTTTCACACATTTATTTTTCATTTTCTGATAATGCAAACGGATAGAACTTTGTAAACTTAAAATAACAGAGAATAATTTTGCTTACTTTTTGAGGACATTTTTCTTAAACATCTGCGAAGGCAAGCATTCTGATCTTATATCCCTCAAATGAGAGGAATATGCAAGGGAGTATACTTTTTGGGGAAATAGGTTAACTGCGTACGTCATCATTACTTGAATTGTCAGGGAAAACACCTAGAAAATATTTTTATCCTTTTTATCACTACTAAAACCACCAGGCACAAATATTCTAGTGAAAACATGAAAGAATGCCTCAGTAATCATTAAATTTATGTTAGTGTTATTGTGCACCTAAAAATATCTTTAAACATCTGGGCAATATTTTGTGGCATTCCCAAACCTCTGCTCCTCTGTCTCCCTAGTCTGTATGTGCTTCAAATGCTTGCACCACAGAAGGGAGACATTTGCTTGCAAGGTGTGTGTGGCTGTTTCTGAGGCTATCATCGTTCACCTCCACCACAGCCTCTACAGAGCTTCACTCAAGTGGACCTGGTTTTCCTTGCACCCGAGTCCACTATTGGATTTCCTGCTAAGAAGCCTGAAGAGTGGCTACCAACATCTGAAGTGTGGCTTCACCTCAAATTCCTGCAGCTGTTTTGCAAACAAGGTTATGCCAACACACACTGTTTCCTTTCAGGAGCATGCACATACCTTCCAAATTCATGGTGGCCCTCAGTTACTCAGAGCACTTGTCGAAATCCATGTCCTCCTCCTCCTCTTGGCATTGTTGGTCTAGCTATGGTTTGCAATACATTATGTGGAGAGGCAAGCTGGAAGGTGCAAGAGAAGAAGGGAAAGGACATGCAGTGAGAATGAACTAATAATGATAGCTGAGAAAAGACCTCCCAGCTGGATCAACAGAATCACAGAACCATTGAACAAGCTGAGTTGGAAGGGACCCACCATGATCATCGGATCCAACTCATGGCCCTGCACACGACATCCCCAAAAGTCACGCCAAAAGCCATAGAAAGGATAGATAGAGCAAAGTCATTACTGCCCAGGCTTTATTCCCTTACCTCCCTGACTCGTCATAACAGGTGACATCATGGAGAGGGTGTCTGAGCTTCAGAACACAAAATCAAAATTTTTAATGGAAATAAACAAAATAGAGCAAGGAGAAAAAGAAGATCATGGTTCACAAACAATAGATTGAAAGCTGAAGAGTTATTTTTCAAATTTATTTTTTATTAATGCCACTCCTTAATATCTATATGAATAGGTTTTTCTTAATGAACTACAGAGTGGCTGATTAATAATTTTCACTAATTCAGTCTGGGAGCAGGAATCATTATGTCTTGGCAAACAATCGTTGGCATGAAAGAAAAACTGTACAGGTGAGGTACTGCATGTGGGAACAGACAACTGGCTCAATTACGTTTTGATAATCCATATAAAACTTGGGAATTACAAATACCACTGTAGAAACTAGGACTGTGAACTAATTCCCAAATGAACAAAAGCAACGAACACTTTTGTGACCAATTAATCTAAGTGTTTTGTTCTAATATATATTATTATTTTCCCAGGTAGATTTAATAATATGAAAAGATGAACAAAATTACTTTTGTAATAGCATACATCCTTAACCAGATGTGTAACATTTCTTATTTACTTCATCTAATACTTCATTCATTAACTCAATGAATGCTTCCAAGTTCCAAAAATTAATACTTCCCAGGATTAGAGTCTTTTAGACAAAGGATCTGAGAAAAAAAATGAGCACGTACATTGAAACTAAGAGAGAAAATCAAAGTGAAGGGCCAGGAATAGAAGCCATAATGCAGGTTTCTCTCCTACAGCTGGTTCCATGATCTGCTGCTGTCACCATAATGCTTTATCTGACTTGAGTTTGTCGCCTTCTAATTTTTTTTAAGTATTAGAAAGTAATTTTAGCCTTAGCTAGAAGACTGCATTTCTAGACAAGCCTGACAACGACTATTATTTCTGTTGATTTCTGTAGAAGGCTGGAATTATTGAAAAATTCATGGATCTTTATACAGGTATATATTTTTTTTTTTCCTGTATTACAAAGCTTCCCCTCTGGTAACAGAAAACAAAATTATTCATAAATATAAATTATGGTGTATTTTAGTGAAACTCAGAAACCTTAGTTATATACATACTTTCAAAACCTTGAACAGGATATTCTCCCTAAAGGTGGATTGAGTATTTATTTTTTAACAAAATGCATTTTCAGCAGCACTTTCTAAATTTAAATACACTCTATAATCAATTTGAACTGTGATGTGTGCAAATGTAAATAGAATTTAATCTCATAAAAAACTGTCTTTGGTTCATGAAAAGTCCTGTTCATGAATGAGAAGATACAGACAAATGAAATGCTGAATTGGAAGCATGAGCAATTCAAAATCTGTCTTCCAGACTGACCCACAGACACAAAGCACTGCTCTGAGACCCTTAGAGGGAAATTTGCCACTTGTCATATTACAGTCATGAGTACTCTTTATTTTCCAGCTTTTACTGAACATGTTGAAGATACTCATGAGCTGTTTTGGCAGATACTTATTGATGCAGTTTAAGTCTTCTGTTAGCTATAGTCTTTAGTCATTTTAGTACACTGAGAACTAATATCCAAGTCTGTCAGTCCCATTTTGCATTACAAATCATTTGTAGTTTTATAACTGTCATTTCCAAGGACATCTGGAAAAGATGGATTTATGAAAGGTTATCATGCATTCTAAGGAGGCCAGGAATTAGCATGACTTTGTAAAGGTTCTTGTAAATTGAGCAGCAGCCATCACTGGCAATAAGCTGTTTTCTGCTCCAGTCAAGTATCTTTATTTAAATATTAAGGAAGAGGTGTGACCTTTGGCCTTAAAGATGACTATGATACAGCAATAGCACAATCTATTAGCTGTCAATGAAGTATTATGGCCCTGGCTCTCTCAAGACACCTATTTGTGGACAGTGTTATAATAACCCTTCCATTAGGCATCCCCAAGGCAAATAACCTTGGCTTTAACAGAGTCAGTTTAAAATTCCTTGGAGTAACATTAAGAGAATATCTGGTTTGTGTCAGTTTAGGATCAACTACCAGCATTAGTCCCATTCTGTAAATTGTAAGTAGCTGTGGATTTATTAGAATTTTTTTATACATGCCCACAGGTAAATATTAAATACAAAGAATATGAAAACTCCTATTGCTTTCTACTTTCTACCTGGAATATATACAGATTAATGGCCATCTGACAGGTTGGAGCATTTTAAAACAGGATCCATTTTCTACTGTATACATTTAATTTCTTTTGTTGATGAAAATTACACAGTGCCACTAGAATTAAATTGCACTGAAAAAAAATAAATAAAACAGTAAAAGCAATAAAAAGTAGTCTAGATAACATTCCTGTGAGTTGATATATTTTGCTATATAAATTGTTAGGTACAATAGGATTAGAGTACTATCAAAAAAGCCAAGAAATTTTCACATGCCATGTGTTGTTTGCCTCTGCTGCATTTTGATATCAAGGTGTCAGTATATTTAATGCTCGATGTTCAGATCAAGACAAAGTATTTTCAAACTTACATGGGATGTTCAGAACAAGCCTTTTCTTCATGTCTCCTTTGTTGCTTAGACAAAATAAATCTGATTATTCCCCCTCCATTATCAGCGGAACACCCTTAAAAATTGCAAGATATTCTCTCTATATGTAAAATCGGCTAAGGTTGTGCTTTGCACCTTGTGCAAGAGAACATCTCTAAAGTTGCCTTTCCATGAAGGTAACAATCAAGGTAAACTCCATTTAAATATTTTGAAAAATTAGAAGTACATGCAAATAGTAAAAAAACAAAAAACAAAAACAAAAAACCCCACTGAAAATCCTATTAACACTTCAAATATTTTGGCCAGTATCCTGGCTATAGTGTTTCTTCTGAATCCAGCTTTAATATCTTACAAAAATGGCATTTGAAACACAAACAACCGAATGTGCTTGCAGTTCTGAAATCAGAAGCTTGTCCGGTTCTGTAAGTATAGCTTCTGTAAAACTTCATTTTTTGTTGATTTTTAACAATGGAATATAATTCCTTAGACAAGAATAAAAGCATTCATGTGGTGGGGAACCACATGAGCTGTCCCCCCAGCAAGATTCAGTGCCTTCACGTCACCTCCCTGTCCCCAGAAGACCTTTGATGGAGCCAAGACAGTAATGGATCCCCTCCAGCCACAACCCCCAGGAGTCCTCTGCTCAAGGAAGGTTTACACATTGCAGAAGAAGAAAGCACCTGAATTAAAATAACTCAGTGCTAAATTGGCCAGTTCTCTCTGCTAGTTTTGAAGAGTCCCCTCACCACCTGCAGTTCTTGACCTCCTTAGAGGGTTTTACAGGAGGAAGACGAATAAAGGAAAAAAAAAAACAACAGTGGAGGCAATAGCCTACCATGCTGTGATCCATCTTCTAATGGGTGCATTGGGATTTTTCCCCTTGCCTGACAAAGGCAGACAAGACAACTTGTACTTGTACGTGGGTCAAGGCTGGAAACACTCAAAACTGTCAGTGCAGATTCATGCTACAGCCAAGAATATTTGGCTCTTTTACAAGGGCCATCACTACTCCAGGCAACATGGCCTTCAGGATTAATATTTTCAGCTCTGCTTCCCCCCAGTAGGTCATGGCATGGTAGACAGTCCCTGCAAGACACAGAAGGTCCTGAATCAGACTGGACAATTCAAAAATGTTCAGCAGGTATTTTGACCCTGACATTCTCAGAGTTAAAAGCTGTGGGTCCAAAAAGTACAGCACAATGAAAGATGCACTCACCTTTCTTGTGACTCTGACGAGCTTATCGCAAACCGGTGTTAGGGAGCTCCACACAGTTACAAAGCAAACAGTTAAGTTGAGGACTGCAGCAGTTGTTTTCAAGTGTTCAGTTCTCACATATTGCACACCATGGAGGCAATTTTCACTCTCAATAAAGGGCACTTGACTTTTGGTTCATTCTCCCTTTAGTACTCCTCTTACACTGATATTGGATACAAAGCCATTTTCTTTCATAAGGCAATACATGGCAGAATCTAGGATGTAATTTAAGGGGCTCTATTGATATCATAAATTACAACAAGTCTGCTGAAGCAGTTTATGAATGGCAGTAAAAACCTGAAACTGAACTACATCATTAGAATCATCCATTGCATACATGTATTATTATTTATAATACAGACCTAAGTATCCTTGCATTTTATAGACAAAGGAGATAATGCAGGACCTTGCACTAAATGAGAACAGGGCTTCCACAGCCTCCTTGATAGCAGATGTGCTCTAATAACGAAATAGAAAAGTCATGTAACTTTATGAAGTTACTTCATAAATGAGAAAATAATCAAGTCTTGGAAAGTGTGATACTGCTGCAAGGTTTTTTATAAGATCAGTTCCTTGTGCTGCTCTCTGAGTAACATCTTAGCTCCACATACCAGCAGACTGAATTTGAGGGGGACACTTAGGACCTTAATTATTTCTGTACACAAAATCTTTTTCCATATTTTTCCATATATTCCAGAAGTCTGATTTGGCTGTGAACCACATCACTCTCTCTGTTTCTACTTTTAAATTATTTGGCTGCTACTGGCATCTAGCAAAAGCGCCTTTACAATACAGTTAAGCAAATAAAGAAAAAAAATTTAAAAGCTACCATTCCACTGAATGAATAGTCCTGAATCACTCGGTCTCAGTTTACTTGAGAATTTAGTTCTCCAAAATGAAGTAATTCATAGCCTGTATTCAAACTTCAGACATCTGCTTCAGGAAATGGGCTTTGAAGGGGAAAGTCCAAATAGGCACATTTTTGCAAATATTTTAGTGTGTAATTTACTTAATTCTGTGTTACTTCACTGTTCAAAATAGGACATGAGGCTGATGGTTGCAGTAATAACCATAATTATCCAAAAAATAATCGTGAAAGTGCAAGCCTTATTCCTTCCTTATTTAGAAGGAAGTCCTCAGTTAAGCCAATATGCTCTTGATGCAAAATCTGGTCCCACCAGCAAGATTAACAGGCCATGAGCACCTCCTAGCAACAATAAGAGTGCCTGAAGCCAACAACCATCCAGTTTGGGACTTCAGGGGTCTGAGAGAAGCAAATATCTATTTCTTACTGAATTTCAATACACTGAGCATCAAAACTAAATTAGCTCTTCTGAAGCAACAAGGCTTAAAGGACAAATATGTTTATTTAATTCCCATGCTTCGTGATTTTAAAATCAAGATATATAAAAACCCAATCTGGCCTTTTGAAATAATCACATAAATACTTGTCACCAGTAATGTATTCACATTCTTTCAGAGCTACCAACATGTTAAAGCACTGACTGGTCTGGCAGGTTCACCTGGAGCTGCAGCTGCTCCCTGAGAAGCAGAAGGAGCTGATGCTCCTCACACTTCCACCAGCCTCTTAGGGAGGAAGAACAGTGAAGAAGGGAGGGGAGAATATTTTTTATCTTTCAGAATGAGACACAGTTTGAAGAAGGAGAGAATAATGTGGGAGGTGGGCAAGAAGGGGTACTCATAACTTACCCTACTGAAAGCTGCAAATACACTGAATAAGCTCCCTCTTTTCCTTTGGGAAGGGACAGGTTCTGCCAGGAGTACCAGCCTGGTACTCCTCTGCCTGCTTCACAGGATGATATTTGCCCTTGAGCTGAGATCTTCCTTTGGGCGTACCAAATCCCATTTGTGACATTTTGGGATCAAGAATGTATCTTCCTTTGTTTTCTATGCTCCTTAACTTCAGTTGTCTCATGTTTTCCTTTCACTTGCCTGAAGGATTCTCTGCCCATTGCAAAAGAGCAAGTCAAATTTAAAGTAATTTGGAGTTTAAATTTCCAAGTGGAGACACTGTCCCTTGGGTGCTTATTGCAGGAGCCAGTTCTCTGGTCCATGCTTAAAATTGACCATCCTTTACTTCGCAGTAAGACTAAATTACTTTTTGTCAGTTTGTTTTTATAGCAAGCTAGCTCTGTATATGAACTGTTCTACAGTAGAAACTACTTTCCAGAGGAAATGATGGAATGGTATTTCTGCAATTAGTTTTCTTATTGCCTTTATTTTCCAAGTGGCTCTGTAGAAATACAATTTTATTTCTTTTTTTCAGGTTCTTCTCCCTATGACACAAGGTGCCCATGTCACAGAAAAATTAATTGATAAAAAGATATTGTGTTAAGAACTTTTAAGGTTGTCACATTATGTTTTGAAAAGAAACAGTTTTTTTAACTCAACCTACACCTGGAATAGTATGTAAAATACTTTAGCTAACACATTTTTGTCAAATTCTGAGTATCAAACTTAAACAGTTTTGAATCTTTGGGAACTGAAGACAGGCTCATTAGAAGTAAATTCTATGTACAAACATGGTTTTTTTGGTAAAATGCTTAAAAATAAAAACCAACCAAAACTCCTGTTAACCACCCTTAACAAAATTAATGTTCTCAGAGGTTTGTAGGAGGGAGTGCTCTTGGTCTGAGATTTTGGCTGCCCTCTTGTTCAAATCTCCTTGGACTCAGAAGTCTGGGAGGTCTGCAGAAGAGCTCAAGTATGTCGCCAAATCCTGACCTGTATCATGGGCCAATACCAGATTGTGTAATGTCAGTATTATACTTATAGATTTTGAACCTGCTGGATGTCAGCAGGATTGAAAAGTGACCCAGCTCTGGATTTGAGGCAGGATGATTAGGAGCCCTGTGACCAGCCATCTGAAGAAGAAACCCAGATGGAAAGTGAGACAGGGAGGAGGTGTCCTTCCCTGGAGAGATGGGACCATGGGGCTCACCAACAGAAGCTTGTTTCATTTGAATCTTCTGGCAGTGGGACTGGTCGCACAATGGAGCAAAGGCTGTCCCTGCTGCCTCAGTTTCACAGACACTTGGTCCTGAGGCATGCCAGAGGTATCATTTTGTGGTGATTCAGGCCTTATAAATGTTACATTCTAGAATTTTAGAAGCCTGAAAGCAAATTTCTAATCAAAGGATTATGTTTTAAAAATTCAAAAGCACTTTGAAGAGACACTACTTTTTGAATGGTTCCTCTTTTGCAAAAAAACATCCATCTAGAAATATTTATGCATTGATTTCAGAAAATTAATAGATACGATATCACTTGAATCAAGGTCCTTCACAGAAAACACTGTTTATTGCCTCCTTTCACACAGAGGAAAGTTTCCAGCAATAAAGTGTCTGCTAATCACAGAAATCTGTCGTGTGTAGCTTTCTTGACAACCTAGCATTAAAAAAAAAAAAAAAAAAACACAAAATTTCAATAACTGAAAATTAACATCTTAAGTCCCTTATCTTAAGCAAGATAATTAAGATAATTTGCCAGTGAAATCTTTTGCGATTCAACCCTGATATATGCTGCTGTGAAATAGGAAAGTAAATATAAGAGTCAGGAAACTTCACGGCAGGTAAGGATGCCGACATCTTAAAGTGCATTAATAAAATGAATGTATTAAACACAATCTTAGCACTTAAGTATATATGCTAGACACAGGGATTTATTTGGTCAGGAAAATGCAGTTTGGAGAGACTGAGATTTTATATCTCAGTGGCGTTTGAAAAAGACTCACTGGTTATTTCTATGATTTGAGGCATTTCCCCTTCTTATACAAAGTGTTGTCTTGAACTCATAAGCATATGAATCTCTTTGACTATACTACTGTTTAATCTGCCTGTTCATAACTCAGCTTCTTATTCCATTATAATGCTTGAATGATTCACATGCAATGTTTCCAATCCACTTTTCCTATCTTGTGAAACTTTTTAACGAAATGTTAGCATTTGCAGGCACCAGATGTTTTGACATAAGGAGAAGCAATATGTAAATTTTAATCCATGGTAGGAACAATAGCCTGGAGGCACCTTCTTCTTATTACATGAATCATATACTTAACCACAATGTGGTGGATTATATCAAAATCATCACCACTCTGAATATAGAACACTTGTCTTGTGGTTGCCAATTAATGAAACTGGTATATATTTAACTTGATGGGTACCAGTGATTTAGCCAATAAGCCTTGGCATACTTCACTGCTGCATTCTCCTTTATAATTAGACTTTTGATCTGATTATTATCACAACTTCATACATTTTCCTCTAATCTCCCATTGGCTGTCACCACAAATGATGCTGACATTAAATCTGTTTGTCTGTCAGTGGCAAACATCACTACTTTTAATCAAGCAGTGTACCACATAGGGCTTTTGTAATCTCTGAAATAACTTCTGATTTTATTTTCTGTCATTGTTTATTTAATCATTAAGTCCCTGAGTCCTAAACAGGATAAGCATTGGCTTTCTACAAAGCAAAGTGGGGGCTTTCAGTCCCTTCACAAAGGAGCTGAGCACCTTTTATGGTCAAATCCTAAGTACATAATAAATATGGAAAAAAGCAAAGCTTCTTTCCATAGATAATCACTGAACTTTAAATAATATTTATAATAATATTCAGTTTTAATACTGATAGGGGTGTCTTAATTATTTGAAAAAATAAAGAGACTGAAGAAATCTTTAGTACAAATAAAATGTTTATCTGATGTACACAAAAAATGTGCACTGTTTTACATGAAATTATAAACTATTACAAAACTAGTTGAAATTTGTATTTTTAGTCAACAACTTTTGCATCATTTCATGCACATAAAGCACCAAATATCTTCTAAAGAAGGCAGCACTTTTGATACTAGAAATTCAAAATGAAATCTGGATCCTTAACTAACTTCCTTAAGTGAGTATCTTTAAGTGCCAAATGTACCTAATTATCAGCTTTAAAAAATGTTTTACATCTTAAAATACAATATTCTGTTTATCCTAGATTGTCTTGGGAACATCTAGTACATTAAAAGGTTTTTGTAGAGCTTCTTAGTGATTTAACTGATATCATCATGCCTGCTAGCAATTTTGCAACATTCTGAAAACACTTTCCATAAATCAAAGCCTTAGCAGCAGGAATAAGCAGATGGCAGGAGACCATATTAAAGAATGTATCAATTATTTTTATTAATGGGATGCTACTGGATCATGATGTATCATAATGGACTAAATGTTTAGCTGTTGTGAAGTATTTTGTCTGTTAGATATCTCAGTTGTTCTTACTGGATGATACTAGATTGCCTTTTGGTGGCATTTTTGAGGGTCTGGACAGTGAAGTTTCACAAGGGACATGAAAAAGATGTTTTCATTTCGGTCCTTTAATTATATTCATACAATAAACATAAAATGCCCGCAAGTATAAAATGTAATTGTAAAAAGATTGCATATATAGTGCGTAATAAAGTACATTCTGTCTGCGTACAATGACTTAGAAAACAAGATACTATATGGTTAACAATGAAAAATAGCAATTATTATAAAAATATTCTACAGTCTCATAATAGCAATGTAAATGCCTTTACTTATCTAAGAGACTTAACATAATTTTAAATTACAATAATTTTACATCCTCCATTTGTATATACAGTTCTATTAAATTCAGAAAGCATTATAATATCAATGTTCTTATTAAGATTAAGCAACTGAATTATATTTAGTTATTTTATTATATAAAGCAACTGTGTTTCTGTTTGTTAAAACTGTTTGCACTTACTGTACCTTTTCATACTGTGCACAATGAAATAATTTAGTTTTATTTTCTTAGTATAGCATCTATATCCATGTCATGAATTAAACAGGATGTTAATATTTCAACTCCCTTTCCTTTTGTGTAATTATCAGTCTGCTGTTTTGTGGATTCTGTAGAAATAGGTCCACCAGCTTTGAACAGCTGTTACTGAAAACAAGTAATAACTCCTCATTTAATATACCTTGACAAAAATAGCCAGTTCTTCTAACCCCTGCTCTGCTTGAGGTCCAGATCTGCAAGACTTCAAATTCTTTTCTAGGCCCAGAGCCACGG
Source organism: Calcarius lapponicus (assembly GCA_039654755.1). Lineage (NCBI taxonomy): Eukaryota > Metazoa > Chordata > Aves > Passeriformes > Fringillidae > Calcarius > Calcarius lapponicus. Next base: position 24,284,313 of record CM077463.1, on the reverse strand, counting down.
GCATATTATGCATCTCTTTCATGAGATTTTGCTAAACATATCTCTGCTGCAAATAACTAAAACCTGTGTATTTCTTGCACCACAACTTAGCCCAATAAAACTTGCATGGACAGCAAAGAAATTTTGCCTGACAAAAAATGTCAGGATTTGGCCCTGTAGTTATGAAATCCCTTTCCTCTGCAGAAGTTGGTAGGACTGGACTTGGCTCTGCCCTAGAAGTCCTCTCAGCTTCCCAGCATTGTTTCCAAGCCTGTGGTGGGAGAGGGAGTGTTTACTCTAGAAAGTCTGGGATGTGACTACCAGCACATGCATCTCCTAAATACCTTCAGCAGCATCTCTTATTTTCCAGAATGTCCTAGTCTGGTTTTGCAGTCTGTACCACCATTTAATTTCAAGGGTGAGCCTGTAATCCAGGTTATAATTACTAGTTGAAATACTAATTATGATGACTTCCTACTAGAAAAAAATGCAGTTCTGGTGGAATACCATTGCCATAGCAAACACGCAGGAGGACTGATGTATTTATTGTTTTGGGCAAGGGACCTGGGGGTTTTGTGTGCAGGAAGACAGCCTGAATATGTTTAATGATAGATGCAATACAGTACCTTGCAAAATGAGCATTGACTATCTTAAGTTTCTCATGCAAGGAGAGAGAGAAAAATTCTGGTGCCTTAGACTGAAGCAATTGTCAGAAGAATGAAAATCAACTTTAAAAAAATTTAATGGATGCACTATAATGTTTTTTTAGAACAGTGCTTATAAAAGTGATGAAATTCAGGATGTTATTTAAAGTCAGTATAGTTCAGAAGTATGGTCTAACTCACATGTAAAAGTTCAATGCGAAAATCATGTAATACATTCATATTTAATTTCTTTTTCTCCATTATGAGCAATCCACACTGGTGTATTTAAAACTAATGTAGTAGAAACTGCAGTACAAGGACAAATGGCATTTGATATTAACCAAATAACCCTTCCTTTCATCTGCTGAAATGGACAATACTCATACTAGCCTAGACATAATATGGGCATAAAGGTTACTTTTAATTCATCATGTTTTGTATTCAGATGTCAATATTAGCAATTGTCTTTGACAAAACTATGACAAAGTGATTCCTCTTTTATTTAACCCAATTAAAATGGCAGTCAGTCCTATATTCAGTTATCTTTGGCTAATGCTTGTTTGTCTTTCTGATATGCTATAAAAACAAAACAAAAAAAGTGAAAAAAAAAAAACCAAAACAAAAAAAAGCCACCCCAAAAAATTAAAAAGCTAAATCAAGAAAAACAAACAAATAAAAACATAAATAAAAACACCAAACCAAAACAAAATTATCACAACATGTCTGTTTTCTTTTGTTTTATCCATGAAGTGCGAGTGTATCAAAGCCTCTTCTAATGGTCAGGTCTGTGCTTACAGGTCACCTTACATCCAAGTAGTTTGCACAAACTCATAGAAAACCTTGAGATTCCTAATATTATAAATATTCTTGTGAAATTGGACACACCACCATCTTTCATAGCCATCTGAGTGTGATTTACTATCCAGCTGCTAATTTTCCAATTATGAAACTCTTGTGACACTGCCAGGGTTGGTCAGGCATGTGCTATGGCCTGGCAGGAACACAAACCACACAAGGAGGGCCCAGGTACCAACAACAAAAGAGGCAGTTGTAAGAAAATATTGCTCTGGTTTTGGATAGTGTGTTTTTAAAAACTTTAAATGTTCATGCAAAAAGTATCCACTTTGATCTCTTCTTACTATTTCCAAACCTGTGACACTTCTGAAGTGAGGCAGGCTCAGTGACAGCAAAATTAATACACACTTTTGAAACATATTTTGAATCATTACAGAACTCCTGTGGTGGTTTCAGCTGGGGTAGAGTTAATTTTCTTCACAGTAGCTAGTGTGGGGCTGTATTTTGCATTTGTGCTGGACAGAGATGTTTTTGTTGGTGCTGATCAGGGCTTACACAGAGCCAAGGCCTTTTCTGCATTTCATACTGACACACTGGCAAGGAAGTTGGGGGGCATGGGGGCTTGGGAGGAGACACAGCCAGGACAGGTGACCCCAAGTGACCACCACACCATATCAAATCATGTTTAGTATATAAAGTGGGGAGGAGGAGAAAGGGGGGATGTTCGGAGTGATGGCATTTGACATCCCAAGTCACCATTAGGTGTGATGGGGCTCTGCTCTCCTGGAGATGGTGGAACACCTGCCTGCCCATAGGAAGCAGTGACCAAATTCCTTGTCTTGCTTCACTTGTGTGCATGGCTTTTGCTTCCCCTATTAAACTGTCTTTATCTTAACCCAAGAGCTTTCCAGACTTTACCCTTCCAATTCTCTCTCCAGTCACCCTGGCCAGGCAGTGACTGAATGGCTGCTTGAGGCTTGGTTGCCACCTGGGGTTAATCCATTACTACTCCCTAATGTGATCTTTTGGCTTTGATTGAGAAAGAGCTATTAAGAACTTGTTCCAGTTTATTTTCCTATGTTTTTATATTACAATTTGAATGATTGCACTTAATGTTCTTTAGGAGCATACATCACTCTCCAGAATTTTACTATGTATAGAAGTGAGTTTTCTGGATGCCCCCTCCTAGCAAGATGGTTATGAGAGGCAGTGCATCACATCAGTGTTTCTGAATGTTGCCTTCAGTTTGACAATTCTTCCTTTCAAGCTTTTCTGCAGGGAGTCCAAAGGCAAATATGAAATTAAATTCTTGTTTTTTAGAGTGCATGCAATGGGAATCTTGCAATTTCTCTCTGCTTCCAAATGGATCAAATGCACATGTACAGATAGAGTCCCTTTGCTAAAGCCTCACTGTGCTGCCAAAGGACACTGAATGTGTCATCCAGCAACCCAGAATTGTATCTGAATTCCAATTTCTTCCATATAAAAAAGGACACCGTTTGAATATTCTTGGAATAAATAGCTGACATAGCACTGTCACAAGTAGTGCTTGTTTTAAATTGTGCTAAGTGTAACGTGGAGTGTCTGTGTATCTTGTATATCCACACAGTCTTTCTGCTGCAGTGCTGTGTCTTTTTCTGTCTGAGCTCATTTGAATCACTGTCATTGCATTAGTTTCCATTTTTCTTCTGTGTCATTAAAATAGATATTTAAAGGAGTGTCCTTTTCCTACAAAAGAAATAAAAAAACTAAAGGCATTCCATAGAAAGCTTAATGGATTTTCTCCTTTTAAAGAGAAGCCCGCACACTTAAACTTCATGCTTGTGTGAAAGCATTACCATCTGACATTTTTAGATTTTAAAACCTGTAACATCTCTACAGTTCCCAGCTTAAATAGTTTTCTGTTGCTTCACATTTTGTAGAACTTTTAGTTATTAAAAAAAAGAAATTAGCAAATTACTAAATCTCATATTTGTAGCAGAGAAATGTGTGAGCAGATTGAAAAGAGTTTGAATACGGTTTTGCAACATGGGTATTCCTTTAGTGGTAGCCATTTTCATAGTACCGATAAAAATCATGAAGTGATAGCAAAATATTCCCAGTGAAGAGAGATTTATGCAAATTTTGGCTCTGAACAGAGGGTGAATTTGGGGCAGAGTGATATGGGTTCATGTCCATCTTATTTTCTTGTGAAGTAAGGGCTGATTGAAATCCTTGTCGTGTAGTAATTGATTTTTACAGTGTCTCTCCTTATAGGTATTTAAAATAAGAGCAAACACCACGCTTATGTTTAACTAAGTATTTTAACAAGTGTTTAGAGAAGAATGAGACCCTTTCTGCTTTTATAAATCATCTCCATCATCTGTGCTAAAGCTGCTTCTCCTGCTGCTCTCTTTTGATGCAGCTGGAGATGTGGAGGACAAGAGTGGGTCTGTTCCAAATGGTGACACTGTGTCGTCCAATAAAATTTCCTCTAGTCGTTGTTCTTCTTTTAAAGCTGCACTGAAGGACAAATCTGTGAAGTGTGAAAGGGGATCAGAAAAGGCTGTAGATCCATCGCAGACATCAGAATTTTGTCCATGTACCAGAGGCATTTGTTGAGAGTAGTCTACAGAGTTCTCCTCTGGATAAGACTGTTGCTTGATGACTTGTGCAGCTAAATCAACAGCGCTGAGCGAAGACATGACTGGAAGGCCGTGAGCACGTGCCTGGATCTCCAGTTCCTAACATTTCAAACAAAAAAAATTAGACAACAAATTTAAAAGAGAAAACATTCTCTTCAGAACAATTGCAGAAAGTATAAAAATCATGCACGAAAATTTATTATACCTGTTGCCTAGTTGTGAGATTAAATTTTAAAATATTAATTTTTTATCTAAGAAAATTTTCCAAGTGCTTTTATATTCCTTTTTGTCATTAAGCAACTATTCTACGGGAGCAGAAGAGGTAGGACAGCCTCTCTAAAACCATTGCACACTGAATCCAATAAGGTAGCAGAAAAATGATGCAACTTGATAGTTCATTATAAAACTGTTGTCCAGAGGAAAAAAAGATTCTTTACTTGATAATGCTTATATTATATAGATATATAAGTAAATCAACATATGTAAGATGATTGGTTTTATGTCTATCTACCTATCTACTCATCCCATTTCCATAGATGTCTGTATATATTAGAATCTGGCTTTTTAAGACATGAAGGGCTATATTCTACCTCTCAGTGTCAAAAGCAGATATAACATAAAATAGTCCTACAGGGGGAGAGTAATGCATTAAATAGTTTGAAAGGGAAAATTAAAATACTGAAGGGAACTTTATGACCAGTATTGATTTTTGGCTGCAGGAATATGCTTATTTCCTTTTTTTTTTTGTCTTTGTTTCTAACACATGCATAATGGAACTGTTTGTACAAATACTTTATTACTTTTCCACTAGTTACTTTATGCAAAGTGTAATTATCAAAGAAATTTCCTAGAAATCTAAAGAATACCCCCTCCCCAATATACACAGAAATAAAAAGGCAAAGTCAATTTATTTTTAATAAACGTAATTTGAGGAAAAATTATATAGATTAGCAAAATTTAATGGGGGATAAGTACTGAGAAAGCTTTGTAGTTCATGGGAACGCTTATACAAACCTGAATTCGGAGCAGAAGTCTTCTGTTAGCATGCTCTAATTTCTTCTGCCTGTGTTCTAATTCTCTGGCTCTCTGTTGTTCTTTTTGTAGCCACTTGATGTACTCCACTGATGCTTTTAAAATAGTTCCTTTGTTCCAGCGCATATCACTGCAGAATGTAGAGATAACCTTTTCACAATTGTGCATGTCAGCAGAATTCATAAGAACTTACAAAATCTTTTACATTAATATGAAATAATGATTTACATGACTATTATTCACTCTTAGATATTATTGCTTCTGAATGGAAATTTTAATAGAATAGTTAAGAAGCCCTTATATAGTAAAATTAATCCCAGAATGAAAATAAGTGTCAAAAGAAAGTAATAAAGTGACTTTTTGTGGGAGAGCTAAATGCAATATCATGATTCTACCATTACAGTTTTTATATTTTTAGTGAAAATTGCTTTTATTATTAACTCTGAGATTAAAATCTATGTGCAGTATTTCTGCATTAATGAACTAGGAAATATACATTACTGAGGACTTAAGCCTAAATTTTTAAAGATCATTTTGAATATACTACTCCTTTTACCTGACTTACTAATGAGGTTGCTTTTATGCTTGTAGAGAAAAAAGTGATCTGTGCTGAATGCCACTCCTCATTGATGACAGACCAGAAAAATCACACTTTCATAACCATAATGACTAGGGAATGACAAAAATCATGTTCAAAAATCTTGAAACAATTTAAAAAACAAGTTAAAATCTACAGCTACATGCAGACCCCAACTCAAAATAAAAGCGTTGCAAAAAAATTAGATTAAACCTGTGCATCATTCAGGAAATTATGGTTTGACTTCCAGCTTACAAGCAGCCTCACTAGCAACAGAACACTTGTTCAAATTAAACTGTCCAAGACTTTCATGTATCCATTTATCAAATTTTCATAGATTCCTTTAAGTAAGGTCTTGGAACAAAAATGAATTTTGCTAAAAATATTTAATTTCTAATAACTTTCAGTATTTTATGATACAGGATGGGTTCACTGCATTAAATATACAGTTAAATGGGATTTAACCAAACTATCTACTTCACTGCAAGTTGCTTAGGCTGAGCAGAAGGTTGGTCAAGCTTCTGGTCCCAAACCAACACAAAGCTGTTGTAAGAACAAGTAAGAATCTGATGTTTGGAGGGACAAGCATTTTTTCAATACCTCTTCCAAAGACACATATATACATGCTGTCATTGATGGAGAAAAAAGAAAAATAATTATATGCCCAGCTATTATCCCTTTCCCTTATTCATAGAACCATAGAATATGCTGAGTTGGAAAGCACCCATCAGGATTAGTGAATCCAGCTCCTGGCCTTGTACAGGATACCCCAAGAGCCAAACCATGAGCCTGAGAGCATTGTCCAAACACTTGAACTCTGGCAAGCATGGACCTATAGCCACTTCCCTGGAGAACCTGTTTCCAGTGCTCAGCTACCCACTGGGTGAAAACCTTTTCCTGATTTCCAACCTAAACCTCCCCTCACTCAGCCTCATGTCATTTTCTCGAGTCCCATCACTGGTCAGAGAGTGAAGAGATCAGTGCCTGCCCCTCCAATTCCCCTCATGAGGCTGAGCACCTTTAGAGATTTCTGCAGTTATTTATCTCCTGAAGGTGTAGTGCAAAATCCAGGCAGGTACAGGATTTAGGGACCCAGACCACCCAGATTTTCCAGATGCTTTACTATGGACAAAATTTTATGGAGCTGATAACTTTAAGAAGAATAAGAAGAATATGCAAAATTAGTTGTGATAAAGCATCACAGTATTTAACCATGCTATAGAATTCAGGTAATTTGCTAGAGATTTGGGAGTAGCATTTTTTTTTTGATCCAAGAATGCTCAAATCCAAATGTCAATTATCTCTGGACAACACAAAAACTGTGAGGCTCCTGTGTGCAGGGACCTCACCTCCTCTCAGTGCTGCAGGCCAGAAAGGCAGAGCTTTTGGGATTAAAGGTTCAAGAGGTCAGAGAGAAAAGAATTGTTGTCTACAACCCTACTGTCTTGGGTATGTATTCTGATTTAGATATTATTGCCTGGTCAAACGGCTAGAGCAGAGGTGGGACTGGAGCCAAGAGCAGAATACATCTCTCCCATGATGGCTGAATCAACTCTTGGCAATTTTGCTGCCTTCTCCTTCCTGTCCCTGTACCTCTTGAGCAGGTGAGAGGACAGAATTTCTTGCCAGCATCCCGTAGGCACCCTCCTAGGAGAGCACATTCTCCTCTCAAATGGCTTACCTAGGTTCAAACTGTAAAGGTTAAGGAAGCTTTTAGTATGCATATTTTCTGAACAATCTTTGACTGCCATCACATGTCGCAGTTTCATTTTCTTCCCACCTTTTTAGAAAGTTAGGTAAAAATACTGAGAGGTCTCTGTTTATGACTAAATTACAGTGGAGTTTGAAAGGCAGTAAAGTGTCTGTCTGTCTATGTCAGACCACTCATAAATAAAGAAGCTAAATAAAATAAAGTTGGCAGGACAAAACTTTTCAAACAGGGATTCTCCACTCCCATCTCAGGTATGAGCTATATAATCTATATGGAGAAATACAATCTGCCTTGACAAGGAGGTTAGTCTATAATAAGTGCTAAACACAAAACTAAAACAGGTTTGAACGGATGGTCCAAACCTAAAGATATAGTACTATGGAATTAGAAATAACCCCCTAGCTGGAAAAATGGAAATAATTGAGGAAATGTAACAGCAGCAGAAAAATTTGATTATGTCACATATTTAGAAAATATTTCATAGTGTTCTCACAAAAAAAAAAATTAATGAATTCAAAATAAGACAAAATTATTTTTGTTGATTTTTCTGATAGACATATGAATAAATCATATATTCATGACTGTATTTGGAATATTTTTTAATGAAATTCATTCATGTTACACTTAATATCATCCTGTGATATGGCTTACTTTTAGTTCATGTTTCCTTGATAGTTTTAGCTTTTACTTCTATTGCAATTTTTTTCATAGTTTTGAATAAATCTTCCCTGAAAGACTAATGCCTGGATTCAAACTGCCAGAGAGATGGACCTGGTCAGCTTTTGCATGAAATACATATGGATAGATATCTCTTGTGGTAATATTTACAGATCTGAGAGGCAAAACTGTAATGGAGAGCTAGATTTGGATACAAATGCAAAGGTTACTATATTTAAGAGGCTGTTCTTTAACCTGTATACACGTGTGTATGTCTCTGTGCATGTATGCATCCCCCACATATGGTCTTACATCACTTCTCATATGTACATACACTGGTTAGATGAAGAATATTCTTATTAAATGAAGAATATTGAACTTGAACCTTCCAGTGTTTGAAGGCAACATAGCAAAGGAACAGCTAGCTGATGACCTTAGAAGTCAACATGTATTTCACTTTGTGTCTCTCTTTACCAGGATCTAAGGAAAATCCTGAAGGTGTCTGTGCTGATTCTGCATCACAGGCACTCTTCACTCATTTTAGCCCAAAGACAGCAGTGACAGGACAGTGCTGCAGAGCAGCAGAGACTCTGTGCAGATGTGCAGGGCTGGAAGAGCAACAATGCAACTAGTGAGGATAAAGGCAAATTTGGGCTGGTAAAGGTGACATTCCTGCATAGCAATTGTCTGAAGTGCATCTAGCTCTACAGAACAGGCAGGCAAGCAAATTAATCTATGATGGGAAGAAAAAACAACTCAATATTTGAAAATGGATTAACTCAAAGCACAAGAAGTGCGTAAGAGGGATTCAGAAATTCTCTGATCAGTTATTTGATTTCTGTTATTTCTCTGAAAACAATGAATTCTGAATTGGGTGTAAATAAAACTACCTGAAAGTTATAAAAATGTCACTAGGAAATCATAGCTTTTGCTTTTTAGAGATTTGTAGATTGCACATAGAGATAAAAACTGAAATTAAAAGCCCTACAAAGGCATTTTTAGAACCTTTAAAAATTGAGGAATAACGAGCAGTTGTTACTAATTTAATTGGAAGTTTCTGTATAAAACCAGACAAAATACTTGCATTCTTAACTGCTTTGATTCTAAAAATTTAGCTATAGACCTACTGATCTTCAGATATGGCAGGAATTCTTTTCTTTATTTTGGTCTTTCAGTTCTATTAATTTGCTTTGATCTGGGTTTTTTTTGGATTTCAGCATTTTGTTGATGTTGTTGTTGTTGTTGTTTTGGCATTTGTTTTCTTAGTCATGATTTTTAATAAATGCATGCATGGCACCATCCTGTAAATTCTGAAATACATGGGAAATTCAAGCCAAGTCATTTGAGAGCAGTAAGATGCTTTGCCAGCCTGGTCATCAGAAATTGCCTCTGCAAAGGAGGCTTACTTCTTTGTTCCTGTGTGTCTGTGTGGTAATTTGAAGTTTCTATCAATCCACAGATATGTTAGTGAGTTTAATAAATGAGGGACAATCAAAAATAATAAGATTTTTATGGAAAATTTTAAAAAAGTAAAAAACACATTATGTTTTATTAGTCTCTGAATCCTGTCTCCTCTTAACTTTATCATCTGAATCTCTCTACAAAACTCAAATGCCCAGAACAAAACATGTAACTCTCACCAAGTAGAGTTTCCTATATTGGAGAAACAAAACATGGAAAAGAGACTGATCTTCAGCTCATTTCCATTAATTTAACTTTGTTGAAGTCAAAAGAGCTTCGCTAGTTTACAGAAGCGGAACTCCTGTAGGAAGGATGGGAACACCTGGTCATCTAAGATTATTACTAATTAGTAAAAGCAGTGTTTGAGAGAGTGTGATAGTTGCAGAGCTTGCCAGACACAGGCCAGTTACTAATAACAAATACATTTGCAAAGTTGAAACTGTGTTTGCAGAACATTTCTCTCCCTGTTTCTGAGAAATTAGCTTTAAACTAAAGAAATTTGCTCAAAGAAGTACTTGGAAGGACTTTGTACTTGTTTTGAGGACTTGCACAATTGCAAAGTGTTTTATTCTGAAAGAGGCAGCAAGTTTCCACTTTATGACAGCATGAGTGTACACAAGCTTTTCCTTTGCAAGGAATGTGTGCTGGCTGCTAGAGGGTCTGTCCACAGGCAGCACAGAGGCCAGGCACAGGTAGATGCAGAGAGCAGAAAGGAAAGAGTGAGAGCAACCCACTGCTTCTGCCCAAATCCTCAGCAGTTCAGCAGTTCTCTTAACATTCCAACTCTGTAACACTACCAGAATTCTTCTTTCTCATTTAGCTTTCTGGGAATTTAAGACCAACTACCATTAAACTGTTCTTGTGTAGGCATTGCCAGACTCCATCGCAATAAGGAATCCTGTTAACCTCCTAAAAGGTGGATTCTGAAAGGTTGAACACAAATAGAAAGGCAGATATAATTAAAGGAGCAGGTTATGAGTTTTTCAGCAAAATATGACTGAGTATTTCTGGCATTTTTAAGTTCTGTTTTTGAATTTTGTTCTTTAAAATTGATTTGCATTTCTGAATCATCTAGCACTTGAATATCTAAGCATTGAAAGTTAAACAAAAGAGTCATAGTTCTTTGTAACTTACACTTATCTTCATTTTCTAATGCTGATGAAGTGAACTTAAAACACCCATTCATTTATGTAATGTAATCCACACTTTTCATCATTAAATTAAGAAAAAAAGAAAAAAGTGAAAAGAATAGGGCTTTAATCCAGTCAAAAGAAAGTCCCTGCAGAAGCTCTGCAGGAGCCAAACAAGCTCACTACATAACCAACAAAACAAAAGTGAAATAAAAACCCCACACAGCACTTCTAAGAAATATAAATCACAAAAGGTTTCCAAATGGCATAAAAAATGTCCTTTTCTGTTTCTGATTCTGAATGTAATCTTCTTGAAGCAAGCCATCTGGGACAGGCATGCTAACCACAATGGCTTAGTTATAGTAGTATCTGCTCTTCAATGCAGAGGCTGATTTTCTTCACTGACATTCGTCTAAGCATCAGTAAGCTTTCTCCTTTTACAACTAAGTTTCCACTTTAAGAAGAATCTTCATGATCAATATGAGGGAAAAATGCTATGTGTGAGGCAAAAATGCTATGTGTGATAAAATGTTACAGATAAAGTATTGTAAGCCATGATAAATCTCTTTCAAAGAAGAGGGGGCAGACTGGGGGCACAATAAGGTGTTATGAAGTAAAAAGCAAGAACTGAAAGAGAGAATAAGGATGCTGAGTTATGATTTGGCAAAACAAGACCATACCAAAAGGTAATAATAATGTTGATCTGTTCAGCCAATAAAACAACATGTTCAAATTAATATATTTCTGCCTAAAAATACAAATACAAAAAAAAAAAAAACCCAAAACCACTACTTACATTTCTGTGAATTAATTTATCCTTGCACTAAGCTATAGCGAAATTGTGTTGCAAACTGGTTTTTCAAAAGCCCTGCAGGTTTTGATGCCTTTTTTTATCTTAGCACCAACTTAAAAGCTTTTCAGTAGGCCTGCTTTCCAAAGGAGTGCTGATTATCAGCCTTTTGAAGACAGCAGTCTTCAGAATGTGAGATATTTAAGTTCACCTTGTGCTTTTGTAAACATAAACCACTCTGGGTCTGGTCACACTGCTGAACTCAGTCATGGGTTTGCAAACTAAAACAAGATAAGGCAATCATTTCAGAATCTATACCTGTAACTATTTCATCAGGCAACACCAAAAACTGAGGGTGAAGTCCATCATGCACTTACTGGAGCAAAACTGCAGGTCCAGGTAAATCATTTTAAGAAAAGCTTAAATGATTACTCTAGGTATTAATGTTTTGATTAAGTTCACAAAGTCAACCTGAATCCAGACCAAAACATGTAGGTGAAACACCTTTATAGGCAATCAAAAAGTGCAACTGGAAAGTGTACCCCATGCCCATCTCTAATTGCAGTATTACCAGTTTCTATTTTTGCTTTATAGCTGCAAACCAACAGTGCCATCCACTGTTTTTCTGAGAAATCTTTCAATTACTTGCCCAAATGGTATCTAATACTGAAATATGCACCAGCAAAATTAAAACACTTCTATCAGTTTCTGCCTGCAATGGATCATATGTCCAAAACTTTATTTAGGTAGTTAAAGCGCTTTTTAATTCATCTTTAACACCTAATTCCATATTAATAACAAAAAACCATGCCCATTTATCCACTGGATAAATGGATGTTACAGAAGGCTCTGAGTTTATGAATTCTCTAAAATGGATGCAGTATGTTAACTTTCTCTCTGGTGGCTTCACTTCAAATAAAGCCAACCTTCTACTTGTGTAAGCCTCATACAGCTTTGTATTGTTGCAGAAATCCTTAATGTAATCAAGTTTCTTAGTCCTAAGGTTAAAAAAGCTGAAATATCAATAGATGTTTTCATTTGAAGTATCATGCACATCTGTATTGACATGCAAATGACAAAGACAAAATCTGTATAATCAATTTTATGCAAGTTACAATCATGCTGCTGCATTGTCTTAAGTCTTCCCTGAGTGACAAGAGAAATCTAAGGCTAAAGTTCTGCATTAAAAATCACTCTGAATTGTTATTGTTAATCCTGCAATGGGCTTTTCTCCAAGGCAGCTTTTTTCCCGTTGATGACAAATACAAGCTTTAAGGGAATGCACATATAGTTCAAGCAATATGCATTTTGTGTTTCTGTAAGTATATGCATTAGTATAAAATGATATTATTATAGCAATTATAGCAATTATTACTGTTATCCTTGCATTTTAGGACTGGTGCTTTCCCTGCAATGAGTTGAGGACTTTTGAAAAATGCTCAGTCTACAGCCTCTTAAATTGATTTATTTTTTTTTCTCTTAGTCTGAGGGCAGACAGTGGCAACATAAATTTTGTGTTATCCCACTAGAGGGCCATGGCAAGAGCTGAAAGTACCACTACTTCCTTCTCCAGAGACACCACACAATTGTGCTCAGGGACAGAGAGATGGACTTTCTGTTGGTTAGCTTATAATTTGCTTGTTTGCTTGTTCTCCCTTTAAGTGGCAGTTTCTCTTAAACATCTGAAATTGCTTTCATATTATTTTGCTTTCACATAAGTTTCTCAACAGGCACAAAAAATCTGTCAAAGCTTTGTTACTTCAACAGCCTGATCTGAGCCAGTGACCTGGTATGGGAGACGTTGTATCCCATTTCTCAATCCTATAGCCAGTATTCACAACTGTCTCTTTTCTCCTGTATTAATACTTTAAACATTATTATAGGAAAGACAGCTGAACTCACGGATCATTAGACTTGGGGATGAGTGTGCCAAGCTCCTTGATTCGGTAATTAATATTATACCTTCTTCTTCTCTCAACTGTTAAAAAGAAATATTTACTATTTTTACACTGAAATATTTTTGGAGAAATTACAAATAAAACATTTTAATCAGTTAAAAACATGTTAGTCAATATACAGAAAAAATCTTCCTCAAATACCATTCCCAACATGAGCTCCTACCTGTCTCTGACTTACTCTCAGGACAAACTCTATCATTAGTTCTGCCTGTATCTTACCTTAACTACAGAATCCAATTTCTAGAGAATGAAATAGTCGCATATTGTCTAAATATGATCTAACATTTCTTTTTTCCTGATGTTTATGTATTCTGTCTCCACCATGCTCCCACAGAACAGAGATTTCAGCTTAGTGGAGTCTTGCTGGTGACTCCAACAGGGATACAAGACAATTCATCCAGCAACTGATATTTTGGCAGAACTCCTGTTACAAATCACAAGGTAACTGCTTCATTATCCCTTATTTACAATTACCAGCATTTAAACACACAGAGAGTACATAACTACAGCTGTATCCACTCACTGAAACAGAGTAAGATTATGTCCCGAAACCACTTCACCCTTGTACATTTTTCCTTTGGCAATGGACATCACAAAAAATATTTATGATAATTTTTAAAACATAGAAAAAAATGGAAAAAAACACCATGGTTTAAACTATGACATATATTTTTTGGATTTAAATTTATGCTTCTCCTAAGAAAAGCTACGCAGATTTCTTGTTTACTTTGTAGTTCATTTAGAAGAAAAAAATAGAAAATAAATCTCTTAAAATGTATGCTCTCAGTTCACTTTACCAGCCTTGTACTGGTATCCAGGCTGGTGTATGTGATCCTTCAGAAACTTCACATTTTTCTAGTGGATAGGTCCAGAGAACATCTCATTGCTTTGGGGAATTTCTTGTGTATAATTTTGGCGCAGAAAGTTTATTCAGGGAGAATGTAGTCCCATTAGGGTACTGCTGGGTGTCAGAGCTCAGCAGTCTCTACTGCTGTTTTACTGGTGTGAGCTCACACTTTTATCCACTGCCTCCACTTTAACTCTATCCAAATCTCACTGAATAAGCAGGATTCAGCTTTTCTCCATCGCTAACATCACACTGAGCTCTTGTCTTGTCCTTTGCATCTTGGAAAACCTTACCTTGGGCTCAATATGCCAATGCCTCTGTACTCTGTCAGCCCGCCCTGGCCAGCCTAGCACATGGGCAGAATGGATACATGCTCCATGTCTGGAGATGGGCACTTAAAGTCTAATGGCCTAATTTTGAATATAAATACAAAATACCCAGTAGAGCTAAGTTATAAGTGCTCAGCCAAGGGCATCCTACTGGGTCTTCCAAGGCTGACTTCAATCTTCTCCTCGTCACATGAGCATGCCACTTTCAGTCTCAGCCCCACCACCTGGGTCACTTTTAGTCCTCTTCTTCCTGTATATAAAATGGTTTGCTTCCTGTCTCTGTGAGGCTCCTCAGTTTGTGCAGCAGCCAGTTATTTCCTCCCTAGCAGGTTCAAGCTCCAGGAACAACCTGAGTGTTATTATTTACTCTGATGAAGTACTCTACCTTGGTGGGATACATTATCTTGTCTTGCTTTCTATAGAAACTGGAATTCCACTTAACAAATTAAAGCATCTCAGGTTTATTGGTGATGATTCACAAATTCAGAAGACAGGATTATAATCCTCCTGAGTGTACTGTTCAGTGAGCCCCTGCATCACATTGGAATGAATGTGCTGGTTCATGTAGGAGAGCCCAGTGTACAAAAACACAGAGCAACTGGAAAATTTAAAAGATATATTTCAGTTGTGTTGGAAAAATAATGGCACGGCAAACAAAATTGGAGAATTTGCTTTAACTATACTGTCCTATGGAATAATAGCTGTTGTTTAATTAATATTTACACTGTAGAAAACTCTGTAAGATATTCATCAAAAAGTAGTCAACGAAGCATTAGCTATAAAACAATGCCAAAAAAAATTCCTTATAAGTGAACACTTGCAGAATTACTTTTTCTTTATATTTTTGCCTTTTTTTCTAGAAACAAAACTTCCAGTGGTTCTGTCAGTGGGTCAGAGAGGGAGATTTTTAAGCTTGGAAACATGTTGCAATAGAACTTTCCTGATGTGTGCCTGTAACCTTTCCAGAGATATCCTGAGTTATCAGTAATATTTCAAGAATCAAATTATACATAAACCAAATCAGAAAATTATTTTTCAAACTTCATGGACATGTTATAATATAACACTCTTTGTTTGGAAGCAAAAAATCCCAAAGTTAAGAAACAATAGGCAATGTTTTAAATGCTGTCTCTTGCATGAAGAGGTTCCACTTCTTAAATCGAACTCCCTTTTCATGGTTTCATTCAATATACAGTCTTTCAAAGGAACTTTTTTCCAGTGTGTGTATTACTCTTTGTTAGAGGAATGTAGAAGAACATTTCTGTGAAATGTAGGCCTTAATTCAACCTGAAAATTGAAAGTTTGTATCATTCCAATCAACTTTCAAAAGCTGATTTTTCAGACCATCTCTAAGAAATCTGATCCCCATAAAGGAATAAATCACACTGGTAAAGCCTTTATATGCAATGCATGATGATGTCCAAGCCTTTAGATAGCAGAGCTATGTCCAGAGAGCCTTTGAGCTCTGCAGGGTACACCTGGAGCCCAGACAAAAGAGATGCTGCCTGTCTGCAGTGCCCTTCAGTTTAGCTGCCAGTGGTGAGGGAAAGTTCTCAGACACTTCTTCTGGGATCAGGAAGGACTGTGATAAGCCAAAGCAAACAGTGGAGGCAATAGTAAGCCATGGCATCCCTAATGTATCTATGATGAGCCTCTCTTTCCCCTTGTAGCTCCAGATAACTCCTACCCACCCCCTTTTCTTAGTCCAGCACAACTCCCATTTCTGTCCTAGCAAGACAGAGAGCAGCTGCACTTGCATTTCGGAGATTATGTGCTAGCAACACATCCAAAAATCTTCACAATCTACCTGTAACCCAAAAAAAAATTACAGACAGATATAAGGATGCCCTCTGGAAATTCTAAGTAGCTGAATATTGTACACAGTGATTGCTAGCACAGTGTGCCAGTGGATGTATACTTTCAGATATGTAATTTCATGCAAGTAAAGCCATAAATCCCTCTTTGATTACTGGAAATCAACTAGCCAGAGAAACAAGACAGCCGTAAGATAATAAAGACATAAATAGTGGCTATTAGCTAATTACTAATTTAGGTTTAAATTCATAGAATCATAGAATATCTCAAGTTGGAAGTGATTCATAAGGATCATTGAATCCAACTCCCATACTACTTCTGCTGGAAGAACTGGAAAGAACTTGAAAATTTTAACTGCTTTATTCAACATTTTCCAAAAGGAATCTTGCAGCCTTTTTGTTTCAAATTATGCTTTAGAGGGAAAAGTTGTGTAGTTTTATAGGCAATCTTCCAGTAATGAAACTGATGGTTTTTTTTTTTTTTCTATTCTATATAAACTAAAATATTTTTTTATTTTTGTAATTCTAATATTTAGGCACCGAACTATGAATTTCACTGTTCTAAGACCGTTCCTCTAAAACCAACATGCCTATCATCTGCACATATCTGCACTGTCGTCCATATAACTTTAAGAGGTTAGCAACCATTTAGAAGTTGTCCAATGGAATTTTTTTTCCTACCCCATCACCCATAAAGAGACACAGCCTCTTGCTTTGGTGCTTCAGTAAATAAGGTGTGAAGACTGGATTTTCAGTGTTGTTTTTCTCATAACCTGCTTCCTTCTTGTCTGTTTTGCACTGCAATTCTTAGAGAAAACATCAAGTAAAGTGTGCTACTATGAAAAAATAATAATAGCAGGAGATTATATGGAAATAAATTAATTGTAATATGCAAAGTACTTTAAAAGACAAAAGTCAGAGACAGAAATTAATTTCAAGAACAAAAACTTTATGGTCAGCTGTTTTTGCAGTCTGAGTTGGCCTGCTGAGAGGCTGGTCTAGAAGAAGAGCAGAGATGTGGTAGCTAATGTATCATGGTTTTGCATTCTCCATACATTCCATTTAATGAGATGGAAGATGAACATATACTTACTGAGATTGTGGTTATCCTTTTTTTGTCTCTCCTTTGCCATTGCTCTTGTATCTGCTTCTGACAGAAAGTAACATTTATTAAAATAGTCCTTAAAATGCAATTCCAGTACTTCTTTCATCTTCTGAAAATGGCCTCCTGTCACAGAGACCAGATTTCCAGTCCTTTTACTGCATTACTTTTTTATTATTAAAACACATCATAGACAAATCTTTATTCTACCAGTACTAAATTTTAAGCAAGTCTGGCAGGTTGCTTAACATTTTTTATGGCACTTATTTTAAATTTAAGAATATAGAAATGCTATGGAGGGGTATTTTTCTCCAATTTCCTGTATTTTATATCAGGATAAAACTTATAATACGCTAAAGTGAATATGGATTTTCTATATCCCATAATGCAAGAGTTAATCAGATTTGTAAGATATTGAATAAACTCACTGTTTCCTCTGAGTGACATTAACAAACTGTACATGATTTTTAGCATTCTTTGGATTAATTGAATGTAACTTTTAAAGTTCATAATCCACTAATATAGCTTTACCGTGAATAGCCTTATTGTAAAGTTTTAAAAGAACTATTTGTTCTATCCTGGAACAAATTTAATGGATGATAATAATTTATATTGTTGGTCAGAAGCCAACATATGGAAGAATATACTGTTTTCTAAAATATTAAGGTTTTTTAGAAGCACAATGTTCATAAAAACAGGGAGAAACACAGCTTCTGAATTTCTAAAGAGAAGAACAGAAAGAAAACATTTCTCATTTATCTTTGTTCTTTTCCTTAAATGAAACCGGAGGCTGAAAATTCTTAGGAACTTAATTATGGATATCTTTCTTATGGATAAGATTCAACTTTTAAGACACACACCATCACTTATGCAGTTATATACTAAAATCTCAGAGTTTTACCTGTGAGCTCCCTTTTTACTGGTAGATTAGCTGGGCAAGAAGCATTTGTGAGACCCATATTAGCTGGTGCCATTCCCTGGTCACTGTTATATATATCCAAAATGCTGCTAGATAGCTTGAGGGGTAGGGAAGGAAAGAAGAATAAGGGAAAAGAAATTAAACCAAGTGAAGGACTTAAAAGATTTTTTTTAAAAAAACCAATGCATGCAAGGAGCAAATATCTTTGGATATGAGTCTGGTTTTCTTTAGAAGGAGTATATGTACATATATCTAAAGGGAAGGATTCCTGTTACACAATATTAACTAAAATTGAAAGCAAAGAGTCACTGTCTGCCATTTTTCTACAGGTGCCATTTGTGTGGGCTTCAGATCTGCAGTGATGGCAAGATATGAGCCATGGTGTCTGGTTTTTAATTGCTTTCAAATTGTATTTTCTAAATCCAGTGTTGCCATGTCTGCACTTGAAATATCCATTAGGTTGAAAGGCAACTTTACCACGGTGATTTTGACCATACTCTCCAGTATGATTTTTTTAACCACAACTCCAAAGTCTGAATTGGTACCTCATACAGGGCCTGGTCCAGCAATATATATTCAGGGACTTAGTTATATGTAATAGTTAAAATTAGAGTGGAAAGAACATCAGAGAATATACTTTGAAGAAAGGAACTGCACTGTTGTCAGGATAGACCAGATAACCTAATGGTTTTAACATGAATAATGCATAACCATGTATACCAGTATCCTTATTCCCTTAAAAATATAATATTATTTAAATAAGCCCATAGAATGCACACTAAGAAAAGTAAAGCTAAAGTATGTGGATTTCAGGTAATTGTACAATTACCTTTATTTGAATAAGTTTACACATATGAAAATCTGTAAAATATGCAAAAGTTTACTGAAGAACAGTTCAGGCTTTGATCAGTTTCTATGACCCTATGACCAACCTTTCAGCATTGATCCTTTGCAGTAAAAGAAAAGCTTTTTTGGCTTTTTTAATCATGCATATAAAATTTGTACTGACATCTTTGGGGTTTTTTGCGGTCAGCCCTCAAGGGTTTAGAAACTGATTTTGGGTCCACATGGCCAAGAGAAAATAAATCCAAAAGTAAACAAAAGAAAAACACCAAAAACCCCAAAAGGATTAAAAAGTGGGTAAAAAATATGTGGATACAAAACTCACTTGAGACAGTAAAGCATGAAAGGAAATTAAGAGTTATTTAAGAAAATTGTTTTTCATAGACAAGAACATGTGTTTTTACAGATTTGCCCATCAGCTATGGATCCTGAGACAACCTGGAATTTTCCAGGCAGGTCATCAAGACACTAACCATAGGTCTGCTGGGAACCAGCTTTTTTCAGACTCTTGTAATTTCTCTTTTTGTAGAGACTGTGAGCTTCATCACAAGTTACTTTGAATGGAGACAATTTTCCCAATTGCATGCTCAGTGTGAAGTTTTTCCATGGCAGTGCTGCCTGTATTTTACGTTAAAACTGGAATTTTAAATTAGCTTTATTTTTAAGTAATGATTTTGTTAAATTAACTAATAACTTTACTAGATAATCTGAGAATCTAGTTTGAGGTAAAGTCTCCCAGTTCTATTACAGACTAAGAAATGAAGCAATCAGAATTCTTATTGAACACATATGAGTAACATGCTCATTTTTAAACTAGAGCTTTATTACTTAGGAAAACTGAAAATTCTTGAATACCATTAGAAATCACAACACCAAGTCTGTTTCAAAAATCTGCTTATACATTTGATCTCTCAATGAAAATACTTTTTTAAAGAATGTTTGGAATTCAGAAGAGTATTACTCAGAACAAGCTATGTTTAAGACGCAGAATTTAAATACTAAGAGCATTCTCACGTTAGGTACTTTTGTTTCATTTGAGGGGTAAACTGACAAGTGTTACAGAAGTCACTGCAGTTTTACCTTTGCATTTTCTTTGTTCCAGTGATAGGAACAAAGACATTACAAGAGTGAAATCATATTAGCTGTCATCATAATTACTTTCTACATTCATGTAAATGAATTTGGTTTATTCAAAGGATATGAAAACAGAATGACATAAAAAATTGAGAGTCAATGTGTCTCCTACACTCCTGCACACCCAGATTCCAGTGGACTTTGGCAAGGCTGTTATATGACTTAGGCTACTGTTTTTGTGAAATGCTAGGAAATAGTACCACTGAAAATAATATAATAAATAAATAATCTAACAAATTAGAAATATATATCTGTCATTCTTTGCATAGTTCACACAGCTGTGTACATAAGCTTAATAATTTGCATGACACTGGTGGCAATCTTCAATTTAGTAGATTACCAATGCTATTAATGAAAAAAACAGGCATGTAAACCACAGCTTGATACAAACATGAGATACTTAATTGATTAGTTCTAATTTTCAGACAGAAATTCAAATGTATCCTTGAAAGGCAGTTAAATTTCTAAAGTCTAGTTAAATTTCTAAAGTCTAAAATTCACCTGAGGGCCCTGAGGGAGCTGGCAGAAGAGCTCACTGAGCCATCTTGAGTCATTCACCAGAAGTCCTGACTAAACTGAGGAGGTCACAGTTATTGGCGTAAACACGATGCCCACCTACAAGGTGGGCCAGAAGGAAGATGGACAAACAGGCCTGTCATCTTGGCACAGGTGAAAAGAAATGTTATGGAAAGTTGGTGCCAATTGCACTATCAACTGTCACTTTCTTCTCTGAATTTAGTAGAAATCTGAATTATTTTGCAACGGCCACTATGACAGATAAGTGGCTTTGTGGATATGGCCTTTGTGGATATGGTGGTCTCCCTTTGACACACTCATTCATAGTTAACACAAAAAATCTGCTATGAATTAATGTGCAATTAATAATTCTCAGTGTCAGGAATCAGGATCAGGAGAAGAAATAGAAAGTGATTAATGTGACTTATTTTGGACACCTGAGTGTGTCCAAATGAACTGAATGATCTCTGTCTCTTGTTCTTGACTCTGAAGAAAGTTTGGGGTGAATGTTGCAGGCCTCCCATGTGCACCTTCTCAGGAAATCTCACTGGGCTCCTAATGTGAAAGTCTCCAAATAAACTCTTACTTTAAAAATCACATAAGAAAGACTTCCTTTAAAATTAATAATTTTTAATAAAATTAAAATAAATAAATTTTAATAATTTTTCTGATTACCAGAGACTTTTATAATATACAGGCCAAAAATGTATCAAAGTATTTTGTTGAAACAGTCTACCTGAATTTGCTCTGCATTGATATCAAGTATAGAAAGTTCCAAGGAATTTCTTTGCTAATGTTACTGAACACTGAGCAATCTTATAGTAGAAATTGGCTGATTTTGATACAACATGAGGAAACATACTTTTTGTCTGACAAAACAGGAAATTGTTTTAGAAATGTAGACATCTGTAAGCAACCAATTTTCAAATTCTAAAATCAAAATATATAGCACAATATGTTATAGAAATTGTGAGTCAAAATATATCCAGCTGTTTGGATGTGTACCAAAATTCCATACATCATAATGCAATTTATTGCTTCTAGTGTTGTTTAAGCAAGGAAAATTTTTGCAGTACTGAGGCTTCAAATAGCCTCCAGGCCTACATTAAAAGATAAGTTTATATATACACATACACACATAATTTCACAAAAATTCAACACAATGTTACTAAAGGTACAAATCACTTAAAACGGCACAATTATACAATATGTGTACAATTATGATCTTTTCAATTTAGATGTGGAAACACAGACTTTTGGGTATGAAAATTCCTAGGTACCAACAAATCATTTATCTTGCAGGTGTCATATTTGTTCACACCTGCATTGTTCTGAGAAGTCCTTGTAAGTCACATAATTTCCAAACCTTGTATTCATTATACTTGTATTTATGTATATGTTTCAAGGAATTTAAATGCAAGCAGCTCATAAGGAATGAGAACAGAAATATTAAAAATAGCAGAATATAATACATCATCTTCCCCACTTCTGAAATACAGCCAGCTTTGGATAAAAGATCAACAACGTTTAGCACAGCCAATGGTTAACTGGGAATAACCAGTGACAATGTAGTACAGGAAGAGAATAATACAATTTCTAATTAAAACTGCAAGGAGCATTGAAGAAAGCAGGCTGTAATTAACGAAGTTAGCATTTGGCAAGGACACTGGGGTTAACATTCTTCCTTTTATATAAAGTGCCATGGGATCTTCAATGCCTGTGTGCAAAGACTGGAACATGAGAATTTCCATTCATGGGGCTCAGTCCTGAAAGATACTCAACTTTGAAGCTTAGACCAATTATAAAAGCAAACTTCAGCTGGACTACCTGAGTGAATACACCTCACAGGAGCCTGTGACCTTGTGCTTGCTGACAGTGTCCAAGAGAAGTCCTATGGAGGTCTCATCGAGAGAAGAATGCTATGTTCAATACTTGGGTCTGAACTGCTGTGCAGGCAGGATTGTGTAGCAAATACTAAAGGTTTATTAACAGCATGGATGACTAGCAATGGACAGCTTTGATCACAATTTACAGTCTCTAATACCAAGTTAGGGGAGCTTTTATAAAGGAAAACATTAAGACATTGCCTTATGAAAGGGAATTATGTGGTATTCCAAACCTTATATCATGATAGCTGTTGGTAAATATCATGCAATTTCAAGGAAGACTTAGCATTTCCATATTTTCCAAGAGAAGGATTTTGAATGCAGCAATAAAATATATCAATACAGGTTGTCTATGCCAATTCACTTCTAGTCCCTGAACAGGTCTATGTCACAACAATGTTCAATTTCAGGATTCCATATTATTTAAGTAATTTTCCATTTTGGCTAATCTTTGCACAATGTGTTTGCCTTACAGTACAATTCAAGTCTGTAAGGATCATGGTTGTATCACAGTCAGTGTTGCCCAGCTAGAAAATAACAGCCCAACCCTTTTCCAAATCTAGAATTTTCTTAATTTGAGAATTCTGCTGAAAATGGTAATGCCCAGCCTGGACTAAAAAGCGTTTCCTGGACATTGAGTTCATTTAACATATTATTACATAATCTAGTTCATGAGCCAATAATGCTCTGTCTAAAATCAATTAGGTTTCACAACCCCAAAGTTTTTATTTGGAGAATGTTAAAAAAGTTGACTGATTGCAAATTATTGTCAAAAAACATATCTTTTATTTGCATTTGTAGACAAATTTTATTTTGTTTTGTGTTCCTTTAACGCATATGTCATTGTTTAATGTCTCCCCCAGGTGACTACTGGGAGTGAACATAGCTCCCTTGAGACTTTGCTTTGCTAAATGGGACAGGCCGTGGTTCTTCAGACAGACTTCCCATGCAATGATATGCTCTAACAGGAGCCTCTCTGTACCTTTTCTGCTTAGAATTAGTTTTTCTGAAGGGTGGACACCTTTTTCTGCCTATAGCATTCAAAGACTTTCATGCCCAGTGAACCCCACACTGCATATTTCCTCATGTCTCTTGGAAATCAGTCTCATGATGGATACTAAGATCATATTTATCTCCTTTATGCAGTCCCATCATTTTGATGGCTTATAGTTATCCCCTGGACAACTAATGTAACCAGATCTTTTTCTGTCATCTCCAGTTAATGAGTTCTCAGCTTACTGCAGACATTCCTGTTATTAGTATTTAAATGAATGACCTTCCACTCAGTACTATTACATTCCTTCCATTTAGACTATTCTGTCATCACAGTCATATAATTCTTCCTCTATGATATCCTCATCCTTCTTTGTATTGGCAATATTTTTACTTTTGCTACCTCAGTAAATTTCATCAGCATAAATGTATCTTTTTGTTCCAAGATCACTAATGAAAATATTAGGTAAATTGAGGCCAAGGACTGGTTATTGGTGCACTTCATTAATATATTTTTTATTTTAAATGGAAAAATTTTATTGTCCCTTTAACTTCCTCCTTAACCTGAACGGAATTCTGTTCAGTTACTTTCTACATAACCTTGCATTTTACTGAAATGTGCTCACACACAAGATTGTCAACAGCAAACCTCGGATATGCAGGACTAGCTAAAAAAGATTAATTCCAGTAGGAAACAGCTCTCCATATACCCAAAGGATGTCACCACTCAAGGATGATGGAGGGTGTGTTTATCTTTAAAAATCAGACACCTGACATATTCTAGTTGTCTAAAATGGCCAAACCCTAGGATATCAAGAGCTCTTCATCAAAGGTGTCTGGACTGTCCTGGCAGGTCAAAACAGTTGATCAGCCAGCCTGCTTTCCCTTGAGGAACCTGCAAACAGACAACAGGATAGACTGTCCAGTTCTCCAGCTGCCATTTCTCCAAGGGGCTCACTTCCTCACAGTCACGCTCACAAGCCCAAGTGTGATTGGAAAGGTCAGGATGTCCCCAGAGAAGACAGAGGTCAGGACCAGACTGCCTTTACCACACATCTTCATTCTGCCGGGATCAGAAGTGCTCATGAAAAGAGGCAAGTGGGAAGCAAGTTGCAGGAGTAGTCCTGCTAGCAGGAGCTTCCTTTGCTATCCTTTTTTCCAGGGTTAATAACTGCAGACAAACAACCCACCAAGACGGCCTGTTTCCTGCAGTAGCAGTGTGTGACACGTTTCCACAGCAGCTGCTGTGCTGTGCAGAGCATTCTGAGGATCATTCACCCTATTACACACGGTCAGATGGCCTCTACTGCACCTGCAGACTTGGCAAACTTAACAGGGAACCACAACACATGTGGCTTTCCTTGTCACGAGAAGAGAGAGACTATGTAGCTGCCTAAACTGAAAGGTTGAGTGCTGTATCTGCAAGAGAAAATTTGTTTTGGTTCTTAGTAAAAACTGGTACTCGCTCAGACTAAAACAAAAGATAAGTGCAATATTTTATCATTTCCTACCCCTAAATATATCCCACTTAAATAATGTTTTCATGAGCTTAATTGATAGCAACACTTCAAGGAACAGTTTTGTAAAATGAGGCTACTTCTTCTTAGCCACAAAAAAATTTAGCAGTCATCTATTTCAATGTGTTTCTTGCTTAATCATTTTAATTTAGGGAAAAAAACCCCGCAAAAGTAGGAATTTTGCACAATGTTTACATTATTATCCCATACATGCATCCCAATTGCAAAAATCTCAATGTGGAATTGTGTCCACAGTTCAATTCACATATGCCATAAAAGTTTGTGTTTGTGATACCAAACATAAAAACGCAGTTGATTGCTTGTCATGACTTTCCAATTTATTCATGACAGGTAAACAAGACCCTTTTTCAGTCTCTCAAGTTCACAGATTGACCTCAAAATGTGCATTGAATTTGGCCAAATAGGGACTTGATCAATAAATGTATATTAACAGATATTAGAAATCCATTTTCTAAATAACAATAACTGGTGTAATGGGTGTTCGCAGGTTTTGACAAGGGGAAAACTGGGGCAGTTCTTGTATCTTCAATGTGTGTTTTAATAAATTGTGACTTTTCATCTTTTCAAATGTATTGCAGACAGATGCATAATCTTGTCAATACAAGTCCTGTGCTGGAAAGACTAGGGATCAGCTTTCTTTCTCAAATGCTGTGCTGCTTGAAGAAAGTTGAACATAAGCTGTGTTATCCTTTTTATTTGTAAGGATGTGTTTGCAAGTCAGTTGCCATGGAAGTTCTAGTGTACTGTTCTCAGAATCTAGCAGATCCCATTTGCAGCTAAATATTCTTGGTCCTTTAGCAATTGCAATTAAAAATACTTATATTTGAGTAAAAATGGTCTTTAGCAATAACAATTCAAAAATGCTCTAGTTTCTCTTTTTATTATGCAGAAAATACTATCCTTCTCAGATTTGTTTTCATCTGAAAAAATGGTATCCCCTTCTATATTTATCTTTAACGTGTTTCATAATTACACAATCCTCAACCAGGGACTTAATGTTCAGATATATTATATCAGATATTATATATTATGCATGAAAACTGGTTCATTTTTTATTATCCAATAATGATCATCAAGGTGGTTCATTATTCATCAGAGAAAAATGAACTCTCTTCATATTCCAGTCATAGTACATTTCTGCCCTGGTCATATACTTAGAAGTCCATTGTCTAGATAAATGTCTGATCAAATATGACCAAGCAAAGGAATTTTCTGGAGAATCGACCCTTTGCATGACGTACATGCCCTTTCAATTGCTACCTTTTAATTGTATGGTTTTAGCTCTTTCTTACTTTTCTGATCACAAAATTAGCAGACACAGTCCAGAAGTTAAGTGATGCTGTGATAATGTCATCATCCAACTTGCAGCTGGAAATCAATTCATAAGAGTACTGCCCACTAAACCCCAGATTCTGAAAACAAAAGATGCCAATTAAATGATAGATCTGTTAGCTATTTTACTCTTATGTCACAAGTAACACCAGCTAATGCACTAATTACTGGTTCCACCTTACTTCAATTTTGTTGGATATAGCATGTAAATGCATATATCAAATCATGTAAATTCTCCCTCTAAAAGCAATGAAAAGCACAAAAAAAGTGGAAAAATAAGGCTGAGGGAGAAGTGAAAAAGACATTTATTTCTATGATATACTCTATGTATTTCATGCTTTCTACTACGTCCTCTGAGATGTCATCTAACACCTAAGTCTCAGTGAACTGAGTATTCAGTAAGGTTTCCCTGTTCTAGTGTTTCCACATGGGTGTACCATGCAGAATTTCATTTTGGTTGAAAATCCTTTCTGCAGTGTTTGATTTCAGATAAATTCACAAATGCATATTTCTAGTGTAAATATAAATATGTATAAATATAAATTTAAATATAGTGTAAATAGTCAGCTACTTAATAAACTATTTTGCACATATATTAAAGGTCATTGAAGGCCTAGGCTGATGGAAAAGGAAGATGATCATTAAAGTTGTACTTTAGGAAGTGTATTTATCAAAATGACAAGAAATCCTTGTTTTCCACAAGGTAGTTTTGTCTTGCAGCAAAAAGCTGGACTGCACCTGGAGAACAAAGTAGCCACCGTTGCTGCCTCTGAGCTCACAAGTCTTTTATTCAACCTATGTAAATGCCATTGACAGAAACACATAAAGGTTCTCTCCAGAAGGCAGCATAGCCTGTATGCTGCAGACAGCAGACAGCTAAATATAATCTTCTTTATGGCCTGCCATGTCCTAAGGACTTCAAGTCTTCCACTGTTGTATACAGAGAACAACACAAGATGCAGCAGAGGCTATGGGATAAAACAAAATCTTCTTCATGGCCCCAAACAGCAGGAATTTGCTGGCAGATCCTGCTGCACAGGGGCTTGGAATTAATAAGGAATGAATACTGGGAGAGTTAGAAACCTGTTTTAACTATCCTTTTCTCTTACTGCTGTTAAACAAATGTTAAGGTCTGAGATAAAGACCATGTTTCTAAAAGGTACTTGCATACAAACAACTCTATATTTTTGAATAATACTTTCATTTCTGTCTGTTTACCTTTAAGAAAGAGGAAACCAGAGAGGCAAAAAGAAAATTTCCTTTAGTTTCAGAGTTTTGGAAACTTTACTACAGTTACATGAAAACTGAGTCGTTTAGCTCCCTTTAGCCAGAGCTCTACCCTCAAAATAGAGAAGGATTAGTAGACATTGGTCTGTTAGCATGCCAGAGACAGAACTGAGCTTTTTGGTCATTTTGCACAGCTTTTGAATGCTGCAGCTATGTAAAAGTAGATCACAGCTCTTCTCCTGACCCAAAGTAATGCGTGTTCTTTTCTGTGAAGACCTTTTCTACAGCATGAGGTAAATTGTGCAGGCAAGAGGGCTGTACACTGCCCATTTCCACCTCAAACTACTAAATTGTGTGAAATACCAAAAGCAAACCTTCATCTGACATTCGCATGACATTCAAAACAGCAGTGGCAGTGATAACAAAAGATACTTCCAGCTGCAGGAAACAGCCCTGAGGAGTTCTGAATTTGTGCTTTTCATAGTTGGTTTTTTTGCAACTGAAAGACACAATTTCCTACCTAACACTTTTATAGTATTGAAGGAAGACAAAGAAAATATTTGCTCACCAGTTTTATTTTTGAGGCGTCTATTATTTCCTCAATAGCTACTGACTTTTCCTTCTCCTTCATCTTTCTTTTTCGTTAAACATGTAAATGATACCAGAGAGTGCTAGGCAGAAGTTCATATACTTAGGTGAACTTTGATTCTTCCTTGGACTTTAAGACTAATCTAGTGTAGAATGTGATTGACAAAGCATTTTCATTGATGTTATGCAGCCTTTTCAAGTTAGCCAACCTAAGCAAATGAGGTTGTTAATGTTTACTCTGGCCCTTTCTCTAAAATGGTTTTGAACTTTAGCAGATTTTATCAACTTATAAGGGTTGCCAAATTACATCAGTATTCACTAAATAAAAAGCACTTGTGATTATGCAGTCAGGGGCTGCCTAGATCAGCAATGCTATATGCATCTCTAGTGGAAAGCTGGCTTTACTTCATGACTGAATAATTGCAGCACTTGTTGAATAAAAAACTTTGGAGTATGCCTACTTGAATTTCTTCCTTCTGTATGATTCCTGAGAATGGGACAGACAGCAGCTTTTGCAATCCATCCAGATGGTCACCATCAATATTTAACAAATAATTTATACAAATACAAATTATTAATGTCATGATGAGAAACTGACCTCAAAGACCTTGTAATAGCAGTGAGATTTTACAGAGTGAACTATGCTTTTACTAATAAATAGCATCTCCCTAAAATCAAATGTAGAGTTACCAGACTTAATCAGAACTTTTTACCAGTTGCAGTTAATAGAATCATAAAAATTAAAGAAGGAAAACCTCCATCTTTCCTATCCTGATCTAACTTCTTCTCTGTACCTGTACAACACAAGGTTTTTTCCAAATGCCAAAGGAGCAAAACAAATACAAGCAAGCCATGCAGGCACTGGGATTTTCTCCACAAGCTCTTTTCCTGCAAGAGTGGCAGAAGTGAAGCAATCCCACTGACTTGACTCCCAAGCAGACGAGATAAACAGTAGCTCCCAGTCTTGGTAAAACAGTGAACTAGGAGTGTATGAAATAAAAGTGAAGCAGTGAAGCCTCAGAAGATCCCTGAAGAGGTGACCCATTGCAAGGCACCACCTTTACAGAGTATTGTCATCTTTGACCTGCCCAGCTGTTTCCCCAGCTCACAGCTGGCACAACCCCTGACTTCCACCTTGTGAGGTGCTTTGGCTTCCCTTCTCTGGCACTGGTTTAATTATTCTTTTCTCAACATTCTTGCTGCTAAGGTCATTAAAGGGGATAGTTAAAGAAAACATTCCTTAAATATTACAAATAAATCATAGTATCATAGAATGTTAATGGGTTGTTATGGACCTTAAAAACCATATAGTACCAACCCTCCCTGCCATGGGCAGGGACACCTCCACCCAAACCAGGTTACTCAAGGCCTTAATCAAGCCTGGCCTTGAACACTGCTGGGGCTGGGGCATTCACAACTTCCCTGGGCAACCCATTCCAATGTCTCACCACTCTCACAGCAAATAATTTCTTCCTACATCAACATGGAAACAGTTTTTTTTTTTTTTTTCTTGGCTTTATTTGGTACTGGATGTGAAAAAAAAATAAATGAAAAGGTTTTCCATGAAGTAGCTTTCAATTTTCTTCCAATCCGAAATGAACTGCTCCATTTAGTTTAGTCATTCAGTATTGACTACCCCAGCAACATGGAGCTGAACTGATTCAATATATCAGCAGCTGGGCCTCTCCTGGTGGCTTTTTGAAATCCAATTTCATGGTAGTGCTGTGCCTGAAGCATTGCTCTGAGCCTACTTCTTAGCTCTCACTGCCAGCCATCTAACTGCTACAGAGCCCCTTGCCACAGGCTTGTTCAAAAATAGTGCTGAAAGCT
The DNA here is from genome assembly GCA_039654755.1 of Calcarius lapponicus. Lineage (NCBI taxonomy): Eukaryota > Metazoa > Chordata > Aves > Passeriformes > Fringillidae > Calcarius > Calcarius lapponicus. The sequence continues at coordinate 24,254,057 of CM077463.1, read as the reverse complement.
CATGTTTTGTGCACCAGAAAAAAAGGCAACTTACAATCCTTGAAAACGTTCACAAGATTAAATTATTTTTATTGCTGGTCCCATCCAGGTCTGTTCAGGAGAGACCCATGCCATTGCAGAACATAAACTTCCTCTCGCTTCATTCTCATTCCAAGCCTGTCAATCTCCTAATGCTTTTGCCATAAATTTTAGTGGATTGCACGTCAAGTAGAGAGCATTATCCCAGTTGTACAGTGATTATTTGGACTGTAACAGTTATTTCTGAATGAAATTACTGGTAAACTGCCAGATGTTTTCATACAGATCTCCAATGTGGTTGCTAGATAACTGGGTTTACTGGTGAATCCTAGGGCTATATATGCATATTATCAAAGCAAAACAACATTTAGTACAAAGAAGTGATTCATGAGATCACATGTTGTTGAATTACACCTTGAAAAGCACAGAGATCCTAATTTTTAACTCTGCTCTTTCCTCTCTTCACTGTGACTAATGTTCTAAACATCTGCTTTAATATGTTTCTTAATTTTTTCTCTTTGCTGATATTAAAAGCAATGTAGAGCACAGCTTTTTGCTACATGCCCTTAACTATTTATGATGGTGTAATATATGCTTTGTATTAACAGACCTAAACATCTACACTTCCTGTGTGCTGAACATTTGGAAGTACTAATATACTTTAAATTCAGTACAGAATGTTAAATAGACTGTAAGGATTTTGTATAAGAATGAACTTCTGAAAAAAATGGAAAGTATTTATTTTTCAAACGTCTGTCACCACGTCTGACCTACATGACAGTAGTTTACTTCTAAAACTCACTCATATATTGTTTCATTTTTTTTAATTATTCTTTTATGGTCAGGAACAAACGTGCTGCTCCTAATATATACTTAGAGAAAAATATTGTCTTATAATAAACAAATACTTGGCTGTCTGTTAATTAAAATTTCATAAAACTAAATTATTACAACAAGGAAAAATTACTTTAAATTGATGCCATCTTCAATGGTGTCTTTTTTAAACTAAGTCTTACCTTCTCCATAATGAACAAACAGTTGTCATTACATGATAGTTCATAAGAATAGTTATGATTTTATTTCAGTTATGCTTAATCAACAAAGATATAATTTGGTTTACAAATTCTTTCAGAGGAATCAAGACCTCTTGCATGTAGGGAAAACTAGTCTTATATTTTAACTGAACTTCTAAAAGATTGCTATAAAAAGTAGGTTTCTGCCATTAGGGTATTCTGAAGAGCAATAGAAAGATAGTCAGAATATTCCCTAGTTTAAGCAATTCTTAAGTGACCACCCAAAACCAGATTGTTTCATGAAATTGTAACTTTGGGTCCAAACACAAGCCAGATAATCCGCTCCTCAGAAGCTGTAATTATTTTAATGAGAGATGGAGGAATGTTCTTATTTTCACTTCTCTGATTCTACTAATGCATAACTGTAATTCATTAATTCAGGGTCAGACAATGAGCCTTTGAGCAATTATTCACATGAGTGGTCTCACAGAATTCAATGTCTTCATTTAATGTGCCATTAAAATGGTACATGGGTGCACTTAACTAAAGTAAACATTAGTTCACTGCAACACACAACAGGTTGCACTGTAAAAAGTGGAAAGATTACTCAGCCACTGAGTAAGCCATTGAGAACACTGAGACAGAAAAATGGCATCCTGAATTTATCTCTTATAAGAAAAGATTTTGCTAAAAAACACCCTGAGTTTTTTGCCACATTCTGAAAACCAAGGCAGTCCATTTCAGAATTTCAGAGATTACTCTGCACAGTTTGCAAAATCAACACAAGTCCCAAGTAATAAAAGTCTAAAAAGAAATTCTAGAAATACTTAGGAATTGTGCTGGAGAATTTTAAAGAGAAAGCCAAAATCAGCCAGATACAGAGGCAACTCAGTCTCAACTGTAATCTCACTTGCTCTATATTGGGGTCACATACCACAGCAGGCACGTTGGGCAGATGTCAGAGCTACTATGGGTCCTTGCTGAAGTACAGCACAAACCCAGCACATCTCAGGGAAATTATATGTTCTCTCATTCTTGATCAGTCCTCCTAGTCCAATACTCTTGTAATACTTACATGTTTGGCTCAGATAAAGAAATTTCATTATGTTTAATGTGATAATGAAAAACTGGATCTAGAAAAATTATTTTCTACCTGCTTCTCTATCTTTCTCTATTGCGCAGCTTATGACCAAAATTTTGCTGGCAGATTTAGGATGTTGCCTGAAAGATGGCATAAAACCAAGTAGCATGAGATCATCTCCAAATGCTTAATTATTTTGCATATTTTAAAAGTATAAAATGCTAAAAGAGAAGACAGCAGAAGCAGAGACACCTCTCAATTTCTTCACTCTGATGCATTTTTCCTGCCTTGCTGAAGGCAGGCTTTATTTTGCCACAGTATTGAACAGAGCAATTTGGAAATGTTGCTATTCCCTAGCTTACCTAGCAGCCTGCTGATTTCCTCTGCATAAATGAAAGTCCAAATACCAAATACTTGTCCCAGAGGCACTTCAAGAGTCCCAAATCTTTGCAAGTACAATACCATCAAGGTCTAAAAGACAATGCAGATTTTCTTCCTCATCAAGAGTAAAGTATTCAATAAATTTTAGAGACAAATGTCCTCCAAGGCTGAAGATAAAGGCTAATGAACCTGGAATTAGGACAGATTAACATCATCCAATTTTAAAAGGTTTTGAAGGGAGTATGTCTTCAACCCAAAACCCAGAACTCATGGCTCTCATCACCATCCCACGCTATCATACCAGAAATTATCCTCCCCTGCTTCACATCTATTTGAGCCAAAATATTAATTCACTCCCCAGGGACCATTTCTCTGCTATGTTCTGTACAGACATATGTATAAATCAGTCCAGCTGCAATAGTTCTGTAGCTGGCATGCAAATAGCAGGTGTTCATGGAAATGTCATTTGGCATTAATGCTGGACTGTAGAGTGGGCAACACAGTAGAGATCTTGTCTCCGGAGGTATTTTTGGAGCCAGGGGAGTTTTGTAAATGGGAAAAAGGTGTTCCCCCAGAGGGCGATAAAGAGCAAGCACCTGACTGCATCCTGGCGTGCCCTTGGTGGATTGTCAAAGTCTGCCATAGCCCTCCTGCTTTCATCAGGGTGAAGTTCCCCTTTACCGGTGCACAGTTAAAAGCCCTGAGGACAAACAGTTCTGGACGTCAGCTATGGTAGAGAGGACAACATACATCCTTCTGTAAAGTGCATTAAAGGCATTGATATGTATTACTTTCACAAATAATAACACTCTATGTGGGTTTTTTTTGGTCCAGAAAAGCTCCATCCTCCCTCAAATATGTAATATATATGGAAACATAAATAGCCTTTGTTAGTCCTCTCACATTAATCCACAAAGAGACACCATAAAATCGAAGTTTGTTACATTAATTCTTGTGGAGAACATTCCTCTTATTTGTCCTTGAAATTATTCTATTAAATGCAACTAGTCTGTATGAAAAAGCAGAACTAGAGCCTTGCTTCTGGATAAGACACTGGAGAGACCACTGTACCATTGTAACTGTTATATGGGGATTTTAAACTCTTTTTTTAGTTGAGGTAGAAGGATCTTTAAGCAAGGCTTTAAATGGCCTACTAGAGTCCAGAGACTTTTTATCCTTATTATTTTTAGCACTGCACAGACATCAGTAGCTCCAATGGGTTATGCACCAGCCATTTTGCTGGGCTAGAACCCCAAATGCAATTCAGACCACTTAAAACAACTGTGTCACCACACTGGTGCCCTTTTCTGTAATAATTATTGACAAAAAGGCAATCTGCTGAAGAGAAAGAGCAGTCCAGTGATCCTATTCCTTAGTCTCTGAACTGTGATGTGCTTGAATCACTCAAAGAAGATTTCTAGTATAAAAAGCAAGATGAAATTCAACAAAATACTTACAGTTCTTTGCATTAGTAAAGGAGTTTCAGAACAACCTATCCCTTCATCATTAAAATTTGATTCCATATTGATTATGTCTTCAATAACTTCTTCCATCTGATAAAATAATATTTTAAGACAAATCAGTACAAATAATAATGGAAAAAAGTTATTTTTAAAATACAGAGGATTAATCTTGAATATCTATTACAGCAATAAAACAATTTCAGGAGTCTATATCTTACAATTCGAACACTTCTATTCACATTTTTTGCTTCTTGTGAAAACAGTTGTGGTTTAGCAAGATACATTTTTCTCTTAAACACCAGCCCATGCCCATGTTTAACCCCTTATTGCAGCGCCATGATCAGATGACAGGAGTGCATTGTTAAGCTGACAGGAGTGCATTGTTAAGCTGCAGCTGTGACCTGTCATCTTGATCAAATATGTCATATCCACAGTGCCTTGCTGCATTGGTGCAGGAAGTCTGAAAGAAGCCTGTGGTTCTGCAACTGTATGAGTCACTCCAGGTTTGGCATTACATGCTGCCCTCTTGGGCAGGTAGAGGTTTCTTTGTTTAGCAGTACACTGGATACTTTTTCAGACAGACTTCTGGTCTCTCTTTTGATCTAATCTGAGCCAAAAACTACTGAGGCAGATGGAATAGCTCAAGAATTACTTCGGATGAAACAATGAGTACTTTCAAGGCCTATAGATACATATAGATTTTGACAAAGTGCAACATGAGTTTTCAATGATAATTATGGTCTGGTTCCATTCACAATTTTGGGAGAGATCCTATGATAAGCATGTCACTTTTAACTCATCTGCAGCTCTTGGGAGCTGAAGAAGTTGTAGATGGTCCTGTGCAATGAAAGTATCACCCAGACATGAGACCTCTCAGCACAGACTTTTTGGCCACATGGCCCAGCACAGCTCATACACGCATTCCTCTCCCTCTCTAAAACCAGAGAACACAGAACTACTGTGCCAGGAGTTGTGCCCAGACTTATCTAGGAAAGCACCATCAGGGCCAAAATGATACCAAGAAATGCTGGCAATTAAGCAATATTAAGGAGTGCAGTTTACTGCACCAACCTGGGTGTTGGCTCTATATTATTTACTAATATATCTATAGCCTACTCTTAACCACAGGGCACACCCACATTAAGAAATTCCACTGTGACAGCCATCCACCCCCTTGAGTCTGAGATGAGATTGTCCAAATCATTGCAAAACTGCCAGGATCTTGCCAGTGCCAGGTATCACCCTCCCAGTCTTCACCAGGATGGAGAGTGGTACAGGGCAGGTTCCTGATCAGACCCAAAATGCCTGAGAACAGTTTCAGCACACTGCACTTTGCCAGCATGGCGGAGGTCACATAGGTGTCCACAAAGGCCATTTAAAATAGCATTTCAAAGCAGCTCCAGTAATCCATAAACCTGACTCAAAATGTCAGTTGTCAATGCAGAAGGAATGGAGAGGCCCCAGATGAACTCTCCAGGAAGCTTTATGGGCTCCCTCATGCTTAGTTACGTTACATCCAAATGCTCGAATGAGTCATGATGTATTTTTAAGGTTCTTCTGTTCTATTAAAGTCCAAGACGTGATACAGCATCTCCATTTCTCATTTCTGTAGGAATTCCCCTCTTACCTAATAAACAGTCTTTTTTGAAATCTATTGAAGTATTAAAAGCCATAATGACCTACATCTCACACTTGCTAAGAATCAGATATTGTATTATAGCTGAACCTCTATTAAAATCAATGGTGGCACTAAAGTTAGCATATCTTTGCCAATTTACTCAAGATAACCCACATAAAGATATAGCAGCTAACTGAAAAATGAAGGAGTGATTTTTTTCAGTTATGTATTGAAGGTAATCTGTATTTAACATTTTTTATTCAGCTAGGTTAATACCTTCAGACAGAAACAACTCCCATCTGAAAAAAGGATGTTTTTCTTTGCAAAGTGCACATTCTGAAAATGTATAGCAACATGTGATGTATATGTAAAAAGATGCAACAGTACATTTTATCTGGTAGCAGTCTAAAAGCTTGATCCTGCAGTAAGCTATTCACAGGCACGCAAGAGAGCAACCCACATAATTCAAAAGGAGACAGAAAGCAAGTGCCATAACCCCTTGAGAGTTAAGAAAGTTGTGCCTTGCCCACTTCTAGTGCAAGGAAGGTGATGCAACATTTTTGTAGAAGTAGACAGAGCCCAGTTCCCCTTTCTTCACCCAGCTCCCTCCTACCGCATTCTCGTGTTGGCCCCCGAGGGCCAGCAGCTTGGTGACCGGGCTGTCCCCGGTGCTGGCCGGGGCCATGGGGCCGCCGCGCAGGATGGAGGCCACCGCCACCGGCTGCACCGCGTGCGGCTGCGACAGCGACAGCGCCTGGCCGGACAGCTTGGTGTCGAGGGTCAGGTACTGCTTCACCTGGTGCCTCTGGCTCTGCTGGATGTGGTACCTAGACTGATTTTCCAAGTGTGTTTGTACCTGGGAAGGAATAGAAATGAGTGCTGAAGTTTCAAGTTGTTAGTATCAGGATTTATGCATGTGTTCACTTAAAAATATTTCAAATCAATAGATTCAGCTTTAATAACACTTGGATAGAATAATTAATTTTTTCAGTTTTACACACACATTTTTTATTTCTTTACCATTTTCCCCTTACACAGGTGAACAAACACTCTATATATAATAATTATAAAGAAAAACAGAATTAGAAAAGATAACCATGTTCCTGAGAAAAGATCAAAAACATGCTACACATTTTTCTCAATTAAAAATTATCTCTCTTGAGATCACTGCAATCAAATCCACATGCATATATGAACTCTAAAATTAATATTGACTCTTTTGTACATGAAAGAGTAAATAAATGCACAGAGAAATATCATCCAACCAATTTTAAATAATAACAGCATTAGTATTCATTCACACCTCAATCCACAATTGTCCCATCTGGTAATAAGTACAGTCGCTAAAATGAGTCATTGCTGTACTTTGGCAATAGAGTCCAAGCTGTAGTTCTGAATTACTGCTCACTATCCACAAGCTGTGCAGACTTCTTGGAGAGCCTCTTGAGAACAAATCACTTTTTTAGTGGATTGGGCTTCATAAACGGAGTGGTCATGCCAAAATGGCTGATTGAGTAAGAATTTGGATCATCCTTTGATTATAGAGACTGGCATTTGCCACTTCAAACAGCTCCCATTTCAGATCAATGTCACATTCCTGCAATTTAATACCAGAGGAGCACTTCATACACAAACCTTACTGTCATTCCAGCCCTGTGGCTCTCTTCTCTTCCTATGGCATGCCTGGTAACAAATGTCTTATCGTAAATTTTTCTCAAGTGGCCTCTGTAAGCATGATTAATATTTGCTAAATAATAGCAAAAACTGCTTTGAAAACTTTGAAGACTTTTTTCTGAAAAATATTTAGTCATTTAAGCAAACACCTTTTTGATTCCCCTAAAATACAGAAGCAGAGATAGATAGCCATAAAAGCAATTTTCATCTGAAGTAATGTTTTTGTACATATTGCAGTACCTACTTTTTTAATAATTATAGTATAATTTTAATTGTTTCTTTAAACTAATTTCTTTAAAATAAATTCATGTAAAAAAGACTAAGCCATGCAGTAATGAAAATGAGATTATTTATTTTGATGTAAACCCTAAAGTTATTAAATAATATTCCATTAAAATATTGATATAAAATCTTAAATATACTGTTTGGATTTTCCCCTGATTTATATCAGGAAGATATGCAGGATATATAAGGCTGCAAAAACTTCATGTATATTTGGGATTTACTTACATCATTTTTTGTCCTAACTTGGATTTTTGTGATAGTTTTAGAAACTGCATAATGCAATTAGTTTAAGCTCTGATTTATGATGCGTAAGGATAAATGTAAAACCATAAATAACTCAGATACTTATGCATCTATTTAGTCCTTCATACTTAAGCTCATATTGAAAATTAGATACTCAAGTATTTTCTTAAATGATAATCCAATGAAATCTATCGCATGCCAGTTTAACCATAATATCATTTTTGGGCAAAATCAAATACATTAAGGGAAAACAAATATGTCCCATTGGATGGCTGGAGCAAGGATTCTCTGTGTACCCTCACTGTCTGCTGTTCTTTCAGAAGCTTCCGTGGACGATTCATGGTTGTGCTGGACTCTCAAGGACAGAATCCTCACAGGGTGACACCGCCCAGAGCCTTGCAGTACCTAAACTGATGAAGATCTCTTTCCAGCAGTGCAGAACTCTGCAATCAACAGCCTTGAAAACACAGATTCTTTATGTGGCATAAATGGAGCTGGCTCAACACACAGGCCACAATTGCATTTACTGCATTTCACCCCTACTATTTTTTTATCTTTAATGAAGCTGATAAACTCCTTATAACGAGCAATGAATTTCTGCCTTAGAATTTCTACAGGCCTACCTGAAGCATAAAATCAAGAATATTGTGTACCTTCAAATTAAATGGGAAACATAAGAAAATTGCAGTGTCTGAGAACTATACTACCTTGTTTTAAATGTGTTTTTAATAAGGAATTTTTATAGGTCTGCTACAAGAAAACTGCTGAAAAGTCAATGGCTTATTTCATTATTTTTTTCCTCTGGGCCCCAGATTGCTAATGGCAGACCAAAATCTCTGTGCATCCTGTTTTCTTAGTGAACCACCACAGGGCCATCCCTCTGGGCAAAGGGGAGATCTGTGTAAGACATTCAGCTAACTGCTGATTAGGTAAAAAACAGTTTATCAGAAGTGCCTTTTTAGTGTGATAATTTTTCAGTGATTATATCCTGTCCTGAACTTACAGAGGCAGACAAAGAAGTAAAGCTTTGCTGACAGGATCTATGCTGCTGTGGTTTTGAAAACCCCTCCACCCCCTTACTGTGCCAGTTATAGTCATTACAAAGCAGAATCTTTGAGGTTAAAAATAGATCTATGCCCTGATTTTCATCTTTACGTATTCTAAATAAGTCTTAATACTCACTGCTAAAGTAAAACACTTTGTAAACTCAAACCACAATGTAAAGACAAAGCAGAATGGCAAACCTATTTTTAAAATCATGTTGTTAATGTACAATAAAAGTGGACTAGGGGGGAGGGGAAATTCATACTATGAGAACGGAATATTGAGATTTCAAGTCAAGCTCTTCAAAAGTAGAACTTATTTTTAGAACTGTGCATATAATATGTGTGAATTAGGAGTAAAAACTCAAATCCTCATAATTTTATAAAACCAGATAGTCCAGTGTCTCATTCCAAGTATGACTGATTTATCCTCCCTTGGAATGTTGAATGACTTCTCTTATATCTTTTATCAGTGGTATGAAGGTAAGTTTCAACTTAGATTTTCTGACTATTGCAGATGATTTTAACTCTTTTAAGTAAGTATTGAAAAAAATTGCAAATGTTAAACTTTGACCTGATTTTGAATTTCCTTTTAATGATGCACAAGGAGCAGTTAAGCACTGGCACACCCACTTGCCCTAAGAGGCTGTGGAATCTCCATCCTTGGAGATTTTCTACACTTCTGGACAAGGCCCTGAGCACCTAAAGAAGCAAAAGAAATCTAAAAAGAGACAGGGAAATTTGAATTGATAGTCTACATATAGAAACTATGAATTACCATTATCAAGTCTGGTGAAAAAAGAATGGTGTCAGGTTAGAAGTTCAGTGAAATAAACGCAAAAAAGCAAAAGACTGAAAGATCAGTTCCACATAAAGTAATCTCACAAGTAAAATAACCAAGATCAACATAGACTTAGCTGTTTAGAGACCTTAATCATGGGCACGTTTAGAGCCACAAAACACAATCCTTCTCAAAAAAAAAAAAAGGGGGGGGGGAAGATTTTCCAGAATAGAAGAATTTTTAATTTTTTTTCCCAATAGTCCTAATATTATATCCTCCAGCAGTGCTGGGAGACCAATTTTTCAATTCAGAATCTTTTGAGAAATTCCCATAATCTGTGATAATATTTTACCTAGAGCTTATGTGGAATTTTAAGATTCAGATGTTGATGCTGATGCACCTTTTACTTCCACAACAGTCTGAATATAGGGTTACCTTTTTTTTTTGTCTCTGTGGGTCAATGAATATTTAATCCTTTGTTTAAAGCAGAAAAGCATGAAGGAAGACCCTGAAATGCTTTCAGGATAGTGCACCCAATCATCTGGCACATCTGTGGAACCTGGATTCACATCTCTGACAAGAATTAAGCAATGTGATTTGATAGAGCAGATCTTTGAGCTCTCAGCAGACCATTCTCTGTTAAATGCCTTTCTGCCATCCTATTGTTCTGTGAGATGGATGGCCTTGCTTGTTGGTATACCTGACTTCTATTAATAGCTAGCAAAAAATAGGCCCTCAGTGACCACCTAATGATCCAGACCCTGACTCAGACAAACCTCAGACACAGCCCAGGACTTAATGTTGTTCTGCTGGTACATCTGCTCTAGCCCATGGTGTAGTAGCCTACCTGGCCCTTCCTGCCAAGTGCTCCTGATACCACATCTGCAAAGTGTAACAAGGTGATGAATTTGTGCAGATGAGGTGCTGGTTCTCCTCCCAGACATTGCCTTGCAGCAGCTCTAGCATGTACTTTAAATGCTAATTATCTAAGATTATTTGAGGTACGAAGGACAGCATAAAATCTAGCAGTTAATAGATTATCCACTCCCTTCTAGGCACTGCTTTTAATATCTGGCTTTCTTAAACACAATGAATTTAACGTCTACTCAGAACCAGAAACTTCAAGTATGAAGGGAATCAAAAGCATCCAAAACAAGTGCAAATATTATAACTCCATCAGTTCCACAAAGCCAAAACAGAAATGAAAACTTTCCCATGGATTTTGTAATCCAGAAAAAGGTCCCAGTGCACAGGAAACTGACTGTACCTATTTCTATTTTATATCTCACTGACAAGCCAGTTCTGGGAACAAGAACATAACAGCCTTTCAGAATTACAGATGCATATTCAGACTTCTTCAATTGCTCTTTCTAATTTGAGCACACATCATCATGTTGTAACACTGCAGTACAGTTGTGTAACATCTTTTCCCATATTCACACTAAGTTTGCTTTCATTTCTAATACATTGCACAATCGCATAGCTAAACTTTCAGTAGTTTATTTACATAAACTGTTTTACTTCACAATTTGCTGATGGAATTTTTCTTCTGCTAGTAAAAGAATGTATAGCATGTCAAAATTAAGAAAAAACACCTATTTAGGGGACCTAAAGAAGGGATGAACAATGCCACTGATTCCATTAAGCAGCAGAGCTACATCTATCTTGGTGTTCCACTAAGAGCAGGCAGATGACATCTGCATTCCCAGGCTGCTTAGCCCAACGTCATTCCTGAGAGAAATAATAGGAAAACTGAAAAGAGATTCAATTAATAAATTATTAAAATATAGGAATATAATTAATGCTAGTCAACATAGTTCTGTGCAAAATAAGCCTTGTCAAACAAATCTACTTCTGCTCTTTGATGAGATTTTAAGTTAGGTTGCCAAAGGTAACGATGTAGGTATAATACACTTCAACTTTTGTGTGCCTTTTGACTTAGTATCACTCAATATTCTAATTAAAAATATAGCACTGCACAGTATCAATAAAGCGTGTTTTAACTGGATTAAGCATTGGCTGACGAGCACGCATAAGAGAGTGATCAGCAAAGGCCTGCATCAGAAAGAGGGACTGCTCAGTCTTGTATTACTCAATTTTACCATCAGTGCTCTGGGACTAATGAAAAATAAACTAAAAAGCATAAGTATTTTTAGACTAGTGTTCCCAGTTGAAGTAATATGAATCTGCATATACTGGAGGAAGAAATACAGGATGCAACAATGAAGTAAACACCTCAAGCAATGAGTCCGTAAAGAACTTGGGGTCATAACAAGCCAGCAACTCAGCAGGAGTGTCCCACTGATGCTATAGGAAGAAAGGAAAAATGGCATAAAGAAGGTAGTGAATAGGAGCCTGGCTTTACTCTGCTTTTTTTTATGGTTCAGGAGAGATAAATAATGGAAGCCTAAAAATATTTCTACCCTAAATATTTTTGAAACACTGTTGAAAAGTACAAAGTATGTAGAAAAGAACTATGAAAGTAATTGAAGACTGAGAAAGGGATATTTCAATGAAAGCTTAAAGAAGCTCAGTTATGTTCTTGTTGTCAGTTTGTGAAAAATCTTGCGAAATTCATGGGACATGCTGAATGTGAAAGCCAGCACAAAAAGCATGTTAAGAGCCACTAGGCACAAATTGAAGTGAGACATAGCAGAAATTGTGTGTGCAAACACTGAAGCACTCAAAAGGAAGTGCTTTAACTACTGTTTTCTTCAAACAAACCATCGTTGACTTTCTGAGAGAGATAGAATATCCAAATCCAGGGTATACTTTTATAAACATATTCTTGAACTCAAAGCTGCGTACTAAGGTAATAACTGAATGCAATATAAAAGTCCATGATTTTAGAGGAATTAGAATGAGGAGTCTAATAACTCTCGTTGCGTTTAGATTTTATGGGGTTTTGGACCTGAGAGCTGGCTATTTTATTGGCAACTGTTGATATAAATTAACTCTGAATTTAAAAAATGCTTAAACATCTGCTACAAAATAATATGCTTAAAGATGATCATAGAATAGTGGACAGAACTCAGCAGACTTCACTGAAGTTTGCCATTTATACTGGATATTAATTTGTTTCAGTATTTTTAATAGCTTCTGAAGAAAAATTTTTCACCCTGATAGGATTGCATCATTCATCATCAATCCTGAACACAACACCTCTCTGCAAATGAGTGATGGGACTTCATGTTCTTTTCAGCCACTGTACTAGAAAATAAGCATTTAATTATCCACTCTTAATTATTAAAATGTTCTCTAAGTACCCAGAAATTTTAATTCCATTTTAAGATAAGAAACACAGTCACAACACAGACTCTTTTTGCTCCATATCTTAGGACTTTCAAATGTATTTTAAAGGTTAGAAAAAAAAGCATTTTTAGTTATGAAATAATCCTTTTTAACATCTACTACAAATGAATATCAGTTGTTTGTTTCTCCTGCTCTCTTTATTAAACTTTTTGAGGAAAATATATTAGTAAAATTATTTAATAATAAAATGAAAATTCAATTTAACTTAGGAATTATACACTTCTGTTCTATCCCAAAGACTATCACCAAACACTGTACTGTTCACTTTAATGTTTAGTTTATAAAAGCATGTGTGATTATGCCAATTAATTACTTAAGCTAAACACAGTAATTAATTTTTAAATGTGAATATTTTTCCTATAGGAACTTTGATCTGACTAGATGAGACCTTCCCATTAATATGCATGAAGAAAGAATAAAAAAGACATGTAGTCTGGAAACTTACAGCTGTGTTTTGTTGATGCCTTACAGTAGCTTTCAAGTTAAAAAAAAATTTCATGTGACTCCAATGCACTATTTTTCATTTATTTAGCCTTTGACATCATATTCATCAGGAACTTGTGAATATTCTTTCAAGGGTGAAGGAACTGAAGAAGAAACATTTAAAAGTTCATTGACAAAGACCATCTCTTCAACAATGACTACTTCTTTTGTATTTTGGTATCTCAATGTCTAAAAATAGCTGATAAAGGTGGGGTAGGGTGGGAGTAATTGGAAATTCTCCATCACACTTCCAAGCATTACGAAAAGGAAGAGGAATGTGTGAGAAAAACAACTGCAAAACAGAGTTTTCAGAAATCAGTGCTGGGTAAGAAAACTTTCTTTGCACAGCAGAGGCAGCAGAACAGTGTTTCTCTCAGGAGGAGAAAGGCAGCAGACTGCTCAGGGCTGTGGCTAATAGAAACTAGATCTTACAGCTAACCATTTCCTGACAAATCCCCATGCAGGCACTGGGATTTTGATAACATTTCCCCATTGTGGCATTCTCTAGCACTCGCTGAACATTGATGGAGCTCAGTCCTTTCAGGTATTCCTCTGCTAACCTCCTTGTGCAATCAGAAATGAGTTGGGGGAAGCCAACTACCTGCACTGAGCAACTACAGAGACATTATCAAAGAGAGCACTTCCATTTGCACCCGTGTACCTGAGACACTCTTGGCTTCTTAATTGAACTCCTGCAGTTAAGATACACACAGCTCTGATGGCTCCTTATCCATCACCAGCTTGACTTCTGAAGAATGGATCCCTAAGGTCTTAAGGCCAGCTTGTCATGTTTTAAAATAACAATGAGTCTCCATGACTTTGTGGTCTTCACTGGTAGAAAAGAATCAAGTTTTTAACATTGCACTATAAAAACCATCTTATAAAGTTAAGCAAAGCAAACTACAGGAAGTATTTTTACAAAACCATCCCTTTGATTTAACTTGGAATTTAAGCTGAAAATCTAAACTGTGAATGAAACCAACCACCACAGGTAATAGGCCACACAAGCATAACAATGGCTCACAATCAAATTAAGAAACCCCAGCTAATACCCTTACTTTAACTCTGCACTGTGACCCTGTCCATGTTCTTACTGATTCATGAAATCTGTGAATATAATAAATCTTTACTGTTCGAGTTCCTCTTTATTGTTGGTGTTATTACAGGACAGTGAATATGACTATAGCATTTCAAGAATGTTAAGAAACTTTTTGTATGGCGAGCTACATTTAAAGAGCTAAGTCCTGATACCTTTGTTTAACTGCTTGTCTCTGCCTCCAGAAGTTATTCAAATTAGGTCAGTAACTAAGTTGCTATTAAATGGAGAAGAGCATACCACAACCAGATTCAAGGAAAATCAGTTTTGAGTATAGAAAGCACAATCATCTCCTTTTGAATTAAAAATGTTAGTGTCAGTGAATTTCCATCAGTGCGGGTTGTTCAGTCCTAGCAGGAGAAACAAAATAGCAACATTAAAAGTTCTGTATTTCTCAACTCCAATGGCTAGCACAGACCCATAGAAATAGCAGTAATATTACAGTTATAGCAGCATGGAAAATCTGTAACCAGAATGATGTATTTTATTCAACAGTTCAAGATTTTCTGGTAAATGTCATACATCTAAAAAATCTACTCCGAAATATAGGACTTGTATAACATAGGCTAATAGACAATAAGGAAAATTCTTGCAGACACAAAAGCTTATATTTTAATTTCAGCATTTTTAACCATTTAACTTCCAATGAAAGCACTCAGGGAAGACAAAAGATGATTGTATTATGAACACCCACATAGTCTATTTTGTTATCCATCTGTAAAGTTTGTAATATAGGTCTGACATTGGAGAAATGCAGCTGGTATGTGTACTACACTTATGTTCAACAATAATTTCAAAATATTTTGGTTTGTTCTTTGATTTCTAATTTCTTTCATGTGGCAGCTGTATTTTTTTTCAATTTTGTCTCACTTTAAAGGTTAAGACAACTTAGAAAGGAATCAGTCTTAAGATGTACAAGGAGAGATCATGAAGTAACAATTTTGTCATTCTTTGCTGTACACTTTTTCTGGCTCCCCAGCTGAGCAGACTGTATCTTTTGAGATTAAGTGATGGCAGTAATACCTGTCTTGTTCAGTTACATCCAGCAAAACAGTCCTTGAAGCTACATCTAAAAGGTGTATTTTCCTGGTATGTAAGGATATGGACATCAACCAAAATGTGGTAGAAAAGTACTGGTGATAAAAGTGTAAGAGCAGAAAATAGCACTTCCACATTTGAGTATGTGTCTGAAGGAGGAGTGTCTTTTTGTCCTTACTTCCTCATTCCTTTGGACTTCATTGGTTTGGCAGTGCAAGCTGAAGAAAATTTCAAAGCCTGAACACAGTAAACCTAACTCTGCTGTGCAATTCTTCCACAAAAATAAAGTTTTAAAAGTTTAGTAATTTTGGATAAAATCACTGGATTTGCCTTGTTCTAATATGAAAGATTCATGATTGCATGCCAAGGGGACTGCATCACATCCTCAAAAAAAAAAAAAGAAGCTGTTGGTTGAAAAGCACTGTCAGTTTGTTAAAAGTGGTAACAATTTCACCACCAGATGACAGCACTGCTTATTACTACCCTGTTTTTTGTGTGTTTCAGTCCTCCCTCATTTTGACAACAAACTGTAAAGAAATATGCACCCCCCAGCCCTTGCACTGCAAGAGAGAGGAAATAAAGCCAGTGCCACAAGGTGGTTTGGTGAGACAGTCGCATCAGGGAGGCTGATCTGTTGGACAAGATATTTTAAGCCCGTGAAGGGTTATAGCTTCTGTAAAGGTACAGACAAAACTAGCTTCAGTCTGAGAAATGTGCCTTCTATTTCTATTTCCTCAGCCTCAGAATGATAAAGAGGGCAAGGGGGGAAGCTTTCAAAGTAGGCATCTTAGGTTCCGCTTCACAACACTGATTTTTGTGAAGTCAAGGCAGCAACATCATTTTAAGCCAGCTTAGGATGTGGCCACAGAGTGTGCTTTCATACAAAGCAAGCAGATTGGGTTAGCTGACAGCAGTAGGTGATGTTTCTGTCAAAAACAGGAATGGCACTTCAAGGATAGCTATGTGACCAAAAAGTAAAAAAAGAAAAAAATTCTTATCAGCTGGTAAAAGAACTTTTTAAAAAATCTACCTGGCCTATTTTGTGTCCAAATATGTTTTCTGGCTGTAAGTGGCAATGAGTCTGAGTGTGTTCATGCCCCAGGGATGCTGCTGACATGCTGTTCACAGGGTTAGCAAAATTACCTTCATTACCTGAATGTCAGCCAGAAATCTCTGTCCTCTTTTGGCAATACACTTCCACTTATGGACTGAGAGTAGTAGCAGTGGATTTGCAATGCTTTAAGCATGTGGCCTTTGAAATACTTTAATAACTTCAAAGAATTTGTGCTTGTCACTATTCTTAAAATAAGAGTCAAATAAAGAGCTTAGCTGTAAATGAAAAAACACCTAATATTACCAGAAGTTATCATGAATATAAATGTTCACTTAAAAATTTGTAATTGATTTTGAGGCATATTTGCTGAACTATAATTTTGTATGTTTTGTATGAAAACATGCATTTCAGACTAACACTGATGAGCATCTGCTGAAGACAAGGCAAGCAAAAAACTTGTTTGGGGAGCATTTACAGCATGCAAAGCTCCAAACACTTAAGTTTTACTGTACTCTGCAGTTGACAGGAAAGCTCACAAAAATAGTATAATTGGTACTTTCAGTACTGAACTGAGAAAGCAGTCTTGCCTTTTGATGTGTATTTAAACTAATCTTAATTCACAATATGTTCCATTCAGCACTAACTCAATTAGTAAAAAAAAAAAAAAAGATAAAATGTTAATGCCATTTCTAATATGCAACAGATCAAAATTCAGCCTTTATATTCTGAAATCAGCCTTAAAAAAAACTTAGAACCAGAACTTCTGTAAAAACACCATAAATAGAATCAAAAGTCAGCCTAACAGAAAAAATCACATGTGCTTCAGTGTCAGAGTTATACTCTACAGTATTTCCATCTCAATTTAGGTACAACAAACCTTTTTGCACTCAGTCGACACTGTAGAATAGGAGTTGGAGAAAAATTATTAGGCTAAGCTCAAACTACTTAACAGTTTCCAACTAATAGCCACTAAATAAAAACATTAATTAACAAAAGATGATTGATTTTACTGGGATTAATCAAGAGAAACTCCCACTTAGTTTAAATGAGAGTTCTGTGTGATTTTGGAATTAAAGCTTACTACTGGTAAGGCATTATTAAGAGCATTATTTATAAGCTGTATTGTACAGAACAAGTCTTTCAAATTAAACAATCCCAGTGTGGAAAGGAATGTACAACTTAAAAAGTTGTTAGAGTTGCCTAGAAAAAATATTGTGATATCTATGTAACTGTGCGAAATATTTTTAGTTGAAAGAAAGAATATTTAATAACAATAGCTATTATAAGGACTCCTTAGTATTTTGCCACAGAACCTTCAGCAGGAAAACATCACAGTGTTTGCACAGCACCAAAATGGTGTGCTGTGAATGTTAATGCTAAGATTTAGTAACTGAGTTCATTAGTATTAACAAATATATTTAATTATCAAGTGAGTTAATTAGCATTTTGCAGCATAATCAGCAGGCCATGTTACAGAGAGAAGGCAAATGCTAGTCTCTGTGGTCTGGCTTAAGAAACTGGCAGATAAAACTGTGATCCCATCACATGCGCAAAATAAAGTATGAATCAATTAGCCTGATTTTTATCAGGAAGCTAAAGGTACAGAAATATTGATTGCCCAGCATCATCACCTACCTGAGTGTCTGGACTTCTATCAGTTTTGTCACTTTTACACAACAGCATCGCCCCAGAGCCTGGGTACCCAAACACAGAGCAGCAAACAAGAAAAGACTAGTACAAATCTGGCCATGAATAATGGATGTCTATGTATATCCAGTCAGTTTGAGGGGAAGAAAGAGAAATGGTTCATAAGGGCATTTCCTTAACTCTGGCTGGAATTTCAGTTAAAGAGGAAGAAATGATACAGAACTTTAAAGGAAAGAAACTTCCTATCTGTGTCTTAAATGCATTATTAGCTGAAGAATATGTACTAGAAGAAATCAATGGCGTAACAGTATGGCTGTGTTAGCAGTTTCCTTCAATCTTTTTGTCATTCTGTCATCACTGTTGCCATTCAAAAGCCCACAAAGCCTAAATACTTTGTGACACAGAACTCTTCTTATTGTACTCATTTGTTATTATTGTAATCTGAAATGAGATAATTATCTTCAACATCAAACAATACAAACACTAGAGTTATTCTCAACCCAGTTCCCAATCACAGTTTATTCAGCACTATCTCAAAGTAGTTTAACAACAGAATTCATAGAGATTTACTCAGGCTCATCACATTTTCGTTAACTGGATGCAGAGCACATACCTAAGACAGTTAAATTTTGGTAATATTCCTATTTTTCTCACTCAAGTCCAAATTTATCCTTACATTTGTGGCCCTCAGGACCATCCTACTGAATTAGCAGATAGATAAGTGCTTCTCAGAGTGAGGAAGGCTTTCTTACAGAAAACTAACACAAAGTACAGCATAGGTAGACATGGCTTCAGACTATAGCTGTGCTGATGTCTGAGATTTTCTTTCCTTTTTATTGCTTCTTTGACCACACATGCATGAGTGCACAGCCCACAATTAGTCAGGATGATCTCTTTATTAGGCAGGAGTATCCTTCTCTAAAGATTACAAAATCCCACTACTTGAAGTGTAAAATTGCTGCTGTCCTTCCTCACCGCTGGAATTCCAGCAGAAGAATTTAGCTTGTCACATTAATCCATGAGTCTCCAGCCCAGCTAATTTAGCCTACATTTTCAATTATTTTCATGTAGACTACTAAAGTTGCATATTCACTTCCAAAATACTATTTAAATTATTGTTGATTTTCTCTTTTCAAAAGCATTTATAGTGCAGTTCAGTGGAAAGTTACATTTTACAAGGTAAATGAAAAGGTCCTTTTCAGTTATGTCAACAAACCCCTTCCCCTCTGTAAGATCACTGTAAACCTTGAATAAAAAACTAAGTATAGTAGTATCAACAAAGAATAACCAAGTCACCTGAAATTTGCAAATGGTGTTATCCTCCTATTTACTGGAAAGTTTTGAGGCAATATTCAGAGTAGCTGAAAGAGGAGGATAAGCTGACTCAGGATGAGTAGCCACAAAACAAGAACTGGATTTAATACAATTATGAAAGGGGAAAACACTATGGCCAATGAAAATGGAAAATTTAGACCATCTAGATTGAGCTGATAATGTGAGGAGAAAAAAATAGGCCTTCATAAAAAGCTATAAGAATACAAAACAATAGAAAAAACATTAAGATTACTTTCTGCATAGAAGGTATTTTGGGTCTCCCTCTATTCCTAACCAAACTACTTGAGAGAAAAAATAAAGCCCCAAAAAGAAATAAATTGAATAAAATTAATGTCCTGGCTACAGCTGAGACAAATGTCTTCTCAGTAGCTGGTACAGAGCTGTGTTTTGGATTAAGTCTGAGGATAATGTTGATAATACACAGATGTTTTGGTTGTTGCTAAGTAGCAGCTGCTCTAAGCCAGGGACTTTTCAGTGGCAATGAGGAGCTGCCAATGAGGAGCTGCACAGAAAGCTGGGGAGGAGTATGGCCGGGACAGCTGACATGAAATGTCCAAAAGAATATTCCACACCACAAAGCACCATGCCTAGTATATAAACTTGGGAGATTTACCTGCAGAGGAGAGCCAGTTGTGGCTCAGAGACAGCATCATTCAGCAAGTAGTCAGCAACTGCATTGTGCATCACTTGTCTTGGGTTTTATCTCCCTCTCTCCTTCTCCTTTCTATTACAATTATCAAAATTAGTATTAGTATTGTTGTTCTTGCTGTTCTTGTTGATTTTATTATCTCTTATTTGCTTTAATTATTAAACTTTCTTTATGTCAACCCATGAGGTGTATTTTCTTTTCTTTTCTTTCCTTTCAGATTTTCCTCCATGACTGGGTGGCAGGGGAAGGGGAAGTGAGCAAGCATCTACATGGTATTTAGTTGCCTGCTGGGGTTAAACCACAGCAACTGTAAAGGAAAAGAAAGATTAGTCTGTCATCATAATGAAAACTAAACAGCCTTAACAGAATAAAAGGAAAACTGGAGAAGAGAAGACTTCTGTGTATTTGTACAGAACAAAGGGCCCTGATGTTAGACATGAAGCTCAAAACACCACAGGACTATATCAGCCAGAAAGTTCTTTGCCAGCATGAGCTGAGAATCATACAAAAGACTACCAGCAAAACAAGAAACAGCCATACTCCCAGTAGGGATTTTGATCATCTTATGGATCCAAACAATGTGGTTGTTTTGTTGCTAAGGTTTTCTTCAAGATGGTAAATTTTGGCCAGACAGAGGATGGGCAAGCAAATAATTTTAAGATTTTGTTGCTTTATTTAAGAAAATTTCAGCCTATCTATCTCACAAACGTGACAGTACCAGCAGCATGACTTCACTGTTAAGAGGACACACACAGGAACTTATTTGACATAAATTTTATGTCAAAACATGAAAAGTGTGTGTCCACTGTGTAAAAACTACTGTGGATTGGAGGGGAATAGTGTCACATGGAACAGAAGTCCGGAAAGCAACTATATTTTTTACTAACTTTTCTTCAAATACTGAGTAGTTAGCAACCTGGTGATTTTATTTTTTGGCTGAGGCCTCATTAAGAGTCACAAAAAATTCCAGTTAACATTTTTAATCTCGATTCCTGTTTACAGATCTCAATTTCAGTGTGTGGCATGTCCAGTAGTCCTAGGATTTAGACTACAATAAAGTGAAGTATGTTAAAAGAGAGGTAAAAATGGATATTAATTTCCTAAATCTACTTTTAAAGTCCACAGTTTGGGAGGTCTGATACAAGGCACTCTGGGATGTGACAGATAGCGAAAAAAAGTCTGCACAGCAGCAAGACAAGTTCAAATGATTCATGATGCCCATGGCTGCTGTACAGTAAAATTCTAAGTCATTTTACTGTAGGCTTCAGACATGGACACTGTCTCTGAAGATAATGTGAGGAGGGTAAGCAAAAGAGAAAGATTGGTAGGAAGAGAATTGCAGCAAGTATCCTGCACAGCCCCAGTAAATAGTCTACATATAACCATCACATGTAGGGATTGTTTGCAGCCTGACCGCTGACATAAATTACATGTTCTGTGTTATAGCTGAACAGGAAAATCAGTCAGTACTGAAATAGGGTATCTAGAGTATTGCAGATGAAAAATGGGGGGGACTTAGGGGCTCTCTATAAGAGATCAACAGATGTTGAAGTCCTCAGCGCACGTCTCCTTGCTCCTATGTCTGAACTCAATAGCTTTAGCAACACAAAGAGCACAGAAGGTGGACACAAAAGCAGAAAGTGATTTGTAGAAGGGTAAGAAATAAATGTATTTAATAAATATTAATTCTAAATTATTCCTTCAATTTTTCTGTTCCTCTACAACTTTTTATAATTGCATAGTTCTTGATTCCACAGATAAATAGGAGGGGTTTTTACCTATTTATTTCCAATTCCCACATTTTCCTGCTAACTAGCAGCTTACTTTATTTCCATCCATCTCATTGGAGGTGGGATGGTGAAAGTGTTGGTTTCGGTTTTATCATTGCTTATAGGTACAAGATATCCTTTTCCTCACAAAGACCTTTCTAGGTCCTGATCCTACAACTGCTTAGAGTTTCCATTGTATCCTGTGAGGGACTTTCACTGATTTCAGGGAAAATAGTCATATGGACAATTGCTTGTAGGACTGGAGCTTTAATCAGTAATTTTCCAGAGCATCCTGCATTAGAGAGCTATGAAAAAAATCTTTAAGTGCACCATGCTTCAGTTTTGTGAAAAAGAAGTAATATTCTATCCCTATTTACATTGCTGAGAATTGATCATGCAACTTTGAATAGCAAAACAATATGTATGTCTTGGAAGAAGTAAGACAACTGGCATTTCTTGGCTTAAGTTAACATTTTTTAATCACCAGACCATGATGTGGCTCCACTACACTAGGTTCTTCTTGAATGCAGCAGAACAGTCATGCCATTCACAGGAAAATCACTCTTTCACTCTTTCACAGTACTTTCCAGTACCTTAAATTACAGTGGATTGGCACTCAAGAGTGCTGTGTATTCCCTACCCTTGCTACATTTTCCCTATATGGCCTTGAGCAAAACTTTGAATATCTTTTCCTTGATAAATTTGAATAACCGTATCTATTCATCACTATTACTATATCTTTTTCATCTCAGAAAATTCTGAGGGCAACAATTATTCCACCCCCCTTGGGACAATGTCACCACCTCTTCGCTGGGATCTTGAGCTAAAACATTTCTTATTCTTCTACAGCTATTACTACTACTACCACCACCACTAATAATAATAATACCTTGCTTATTTGCAGTAAAAAAACAAAAACAAAAAACAGATTAAGCAACTTTATTTTTCAAAATACAATGTGAGACTTTGAGACTAAATATAAAAATTCAGTCTTTTCTCTTGCATAATAACCCATAAATCCCTGTTAAGAAATTGGTAGTTTATAGACAAGAATAGACTGACAAATACTTTCTTGCCATTGTAAGATTTATTCTCCCAGTTTATAAGAAAATTAATTGTTAAGTCACAAGAAAATTCATGACAGCCAAGATATTTTTAACTAATGAAACATTATCACATTTTCTCTAAAATATTTACAATATTTTCATCTATAAGAGCTTCAAAAGAGTATATAAAACTCTAGATATAGCTTCTCATTTTGTCCTTTTATTGATAGAACATGATGTTTCTATCCTTAACTAGAAATGTCTTCTCTGCTCATGTTTATGCAAAACAGATTTTTTGGAAGAGAAGAAAAAAAAGGTACTGTAACATCAGAAGGAAACATCAAAGAACTAGTGGCAACATCTTAAGGCTTTTATCAAAGTAGTGAGGGAATGCATTAAAGCAACAATATATGTGGCGTACAAATGATAGGTCTATCAAATTCAACAGTATGTCTGATGGATATAGAGGACACATTTTTGCATGCATTCTTTGTTTTAAAAGAAAGAGTTTATCAGTGGTTTTGCTTTCAAAACTATGAGAGAAAAAAATATTTATACATGGGTCTTTAGGTTGTGTCATCTAATGTAGCTGCAGTGGAGCCACAGGCGGCCAAGCCCACTTATATCTGATGACAAGTTACACTTTTCATATTTTTCAAAGTCTGTGTCTTCAACACACACACAAAATGTATTTTGAGCTGTTGATTCCCTTTCACTTTTGTACCAATGTGAGAGCTGTGTAAGGAACTTCTGGGACTTGGCCTAATGAGTAAGAAGTGTAGATAGTTCTAGTAGCTCAGAACAAGTCTCTTATGAAATGGTGGAACATGTCCACAAAACGCCTTTCTGTCAATTGTTTCCCAAAAAATGTTTCAAGAGTCTCTAAGTTGGCTTGACTTGTTAGGGAAATATTGTTCTTTTTTTTTTTTTACCTTAAAACTTAAATTTAAAAGCTTTGTTTATACAAGCAGCACCACCACATGATAAATTCCACAACTAAATTATAGCCCCACCTTGACCCTTAACCTCTGTGTGGAGCCCAGCTGCCTCTTGTGTTCAAATTCATGTGTTTCTCAGCCTACTGTAGGAAAAAATATAGGTTATGAATGCACCCCAAGAAGACATGGCTCTGCTCTCAATCCTTGCAGCAGTGGTCAGCTTCAAGGGCCAGGTAAGCCCAGCACCCAACACCACAGCTTTTGGTCCCAGCAAGTCCATCAAATGCTCCTAATATTTCACTAATGCTGCCATTACTATGCAAAAATGCTTAGTGCTTTGATGGATAATAAACATTCTCAAGTTTTACAACTAAAATAAATAAGAGTTCCTACACAGATTGTTCCGATACAGTTAAGATTAAAGCTTAGTTCTATGTGTGTGGGCACGCCACACATCCATACACACACACATATATGTACCTGTGTATTAATGTATGATTTTAAAAGCCTAATCTCAGTCACAGTGTCAACAGTTTAGAAGTAAGCCTGCCTTTCATAGCAGCAATAGCAGCAAGACAATATACATGGAGGCATGAGAACAAACAATGTCCTTAATAAGAAACTTTTCCAGTTAGTTTATGTCCATGTAAAAAAAGGTTCTAGATGTAGTTCTGTCAAATTGTTCCTGTTGAATCATCATTATCACAGTTATGTTTTCTAGGATCCTTGAATCCTGGTCAGGAAGAACCAGGAATAGCTAACAAATGTTTACCATCACTAAACTCCCCCCTGCCTGTCTGTTTGACCCCCCACTGATGTGCCATGAGTGTAGGGTGCAGCTCTGGGTAGGGTGCTGTAGGGGCGCTGAGCAGTTGATTTCTACAGATTTGCACCTCTTACAACATATTCTATGGATCTGTAGGCTGAAAGCTCACAGGCAGATACTAGTCCACATGGAGGTGAATAGCAGTGGATTAAAATTAGCATAGGAACTTGGAAATCACAAACCTCAGCTGCTGGAATTTTACTGCAGAGTATAGAATTTAAAAAACAATGTGATGATTCATTTTCACTGTGTCATTTTTATTTGCTTTTAATAAGGGCACTCTCTTTTTCATTATAGGATGTGACAGAGTTGGGGTGTATTTGAAGCTGGCACCAGTGCCTGTACAAACAGATACCAGAAGGTTTTCTGGTGTAAGAGGCTAAAATTCAGCAGTAAGTTATTATTCTTGAAAGCATAACTGAAGTTCATGGGAAAATCAGGATATTTGCTTATATGCATCAGATATCCAGACTGATGAATGCTCACAACAGTAGGGATTTATGGACCTTTCTTTCTCATACTTCTTCTGTGAGCCCAATGCAAGATGATTTTTTTCACGTCATAACTCATCATAAGTTCTCTACACATTTATACTACTTCAAAATATCAGCAGGCAAAATCTGTCCATTAGAGCTTATTGCTATTTATGTATTGCCTTACAGCAGCATAAAGCAGTACTGGAGCATGTGAAAGGAATGAAATGTGGTTCCAACCCATCACACCACTTACACCTACATTCAGGCGTCCTGGCAGGCCAGTACCTGCCACCACCTTGATCCATACAGCTGCAGCCCTCAGTAGCCATATTACTCCTTAAATCTTGTGATATGTCAGAAACCCTTCACATTGTACATTTTGAAAACTTGGAAGAGAATTTCAGGCTCTGTCCCATGTTGCAGGCTGCTCAGGAGGCATAATCAGCCAATAGTTATAACCACCATGTGGTGGGTGGTAATAAAATGTGTCACATTTCCTGGTTTTTTGAATATGCTGGAATATTTGGGGCTCCTATAGTGAAATTCTGATTTTGGAATAAATTCTGAAATTTGTTTCTGGTAAAAATCCAATATATAAAAACTTCTTTGTTAAAATTGAGGAACTCAAAAGGGATGAGAAATTTAACACCCATTTCTGTCTTTTGAAGTGCTTGATTGTTATTGCTTTGCATGTGCATTACACATTTATGAAAGATGTAAAAATAAACACAAATGTGAGCTAACAAGGGAAAAGAAACAGCCTGGGAATACGCATTCCATGCCTGTTAATTGCCTTGCTATATGGTCCTCCGTCCTCATGGGAAGTCATGTTTTAGAAACATTCATGGAGATAGCCAGCAGAGAACATGATATTCTTTCCAATAGGCTTACTCATAGACCAGCAACAGCTAATGAAATAATGTCAACTTTTTAAGAATATTCAGAGCTCTTTTGATAATTAAAAAAAAAGAAGGCATTAAAATAACTAGCCATTATGTAGGCTGGCACCAACTGTTCAACTTTTCTAACAGATAAAAATAATTGTGTGCAAATTGTTTTGCTCATGAAAGTGAGACAGTTGTAGGAAGAGGTCAGACAGACAACACAACACTTGCATCCCACCTCAGGCTCCACCTGGAACCCCAGTTATTCAATCACCAGGACTGACCTCTACAATCCACACAACCTTATGCAGCTTTGTGCTGTAGGGTTATGTGGATAATGGCTAACATAGGTAGACAAGTTTTCAAAACTACAGCACATTTGTAGACCTGCACCTTTCAATGTAGGAATGTTGAAACAATAGTACTCAATAAGGTTGAGACTAAAAAAACTAATACTGTCCATTATGGGCTAGGTTCGATTCAAAATTTTATGTGAAGATTTGCACTCCCAGAACAAGTGCATCAACAAGTTTGTGTTTTTTAAATGTATCTAAGAGATATGATAAATACACAGAGAACACAAGGATTCCTACTTTAGTGTGGCTTCCTATCTTCTAGAAAAATGAGTGGATAAGCTGCTGTTTATGAAAAAAGGCTGTCTCTGGAAGTCCTACTTTCCCTGCAAAAAGTGATTGTCATTTTTAGATGAGGGAATTCTGAATTTGCATACATAAATGGAGGTAGTTGTCTTACAGCTGATCAGGCAGTGCCTAACTTGAAGACATCTGCTATTCCTTTCCCCTCGCCATCCTCCCTTCCAAATGTCTGTCCTCTGTTCCTGAGCACAGAGCAAAGACAGACAGACATTTATAGCATTCAAATATTTCATTTAGATTTTTTATTTTAACTGAAAGTTAGTAGTGGTAAAATAGGAAGTTCTAAATAAGAGTTCTCTGAACTCATTTTACTTTAATGTTCCATAATATTCAGTTATGCATATTCCTCACCTGCACAAATTGTGCACATCTGTAGGCAGATTAATTGAAGCTCAAAAAACTTTAATAGCAATATTTATATGATATTTTTCATTTCCTTCATGCT
The DNA here is from genome assembly GCA_039654755.1 of Calcarius lapponicus. Classification (NCBI taxonomy): domain Eukaryota; kingdom Metazoa; phylum Chordata; class Aves; order Passeriformes; family Fringillidae; genus Calcarius; species Calcarius lapponicus. The sequence goes on along the minus strand of CM077463.1, from coordinate 24,226,803 downwards.
TTTCCTTGTACTGTTTGACAAAAATGAGCAAAGCAACAATGGTCCTCTTAGACTTTCAGTAGCTGCTAAATATGTATAAATTTGAAGATATCTTATTGAATTTCATCTAATAAATTTGTTGACATTTTACAGATATAAAATCATGACTTTCCTCAATGACACACAGGTTTTTTGGCAGTGTCAGGCACAGTCTGCTGATATAAAAATGGAACATAGCTTAAAATAAAATCTAATTGAAATGGTATGAATCGGAAATAGCAATGTAGAGAAAAATAATGAACCAATGGAATTAATTTGAAAGATCTTTAAACATAAAGTCCTTTGAAAAATACTGATAGAAAAATGTTTGTGCATAAAAAATAGTCAGCTTAAACAAGATTCAAACAAACAGAAAATAAATTGTTTCCATTATTTTCTGACATAATTAATTATGGTAATTCCAGAAATTGAATTTACAAGAATAAAGTTTTATCATTATGTATGAAGAAGTTACATTATTAAATATAGCAGGAAATCTACACTTTGACTTTAACCCTGTAGAAAGGCTTTTTATAATTTAAATATGATTTGAAGGAGGAGGTCTTTCTCCTGCATCCTTCTCTGTTCTCTTTAATCTTTAATTTAACCCTTTGAGCATTTTGCAGAATGAACAGGATTCATGTGCATCAAAGAAAAAGATAATTTTGATTAATTCAGTTTGGTTAAAAAGTAGAGGTGTTTTAATGTGCTATCATGTTAATAACTATAAAGATAAGCTAAATTCTTACTGGTGTTTATAACTGGTTGGACATCTTTTTGCAAAGACTTCACTATAAAGCAAGAGAAGCTGCAGACCTGATCAAACATCTGTAGGCACTAAGGTTACTCATACCCTCCCTTTACTTCTGGGAGCTCAGGCTCTCTCAAAATTATTTACTCCTGGAAGGAGAAAGACAGTATTCAGGTTCTGTCTTTTCTCAGGACTTATTTTCAGAAAAAGTAACTTTCTTTCCAGCTGTTAAACAGCTCATGGGTGCCCTGAGCAGCAACCAGATCATCCACTCTGAAGGGGAGCAGAAAAGCACCCCAGAGACACCAGAGAGGCGTGTGGCAGAGTCAATCTCAGCTGCCTGCAGGTCCCTAAAGAGAACAGGAGACTCTCACTGTGCACCAGCTTCACCCACCTCCTGACATTACTACTTGAGGGGCTCTTGAGCAGCCAGATAACAGCAGCAGGAATTATGTTACCCCAAAGGTCCTGCAACATTTCTGGAAACAGAACTTGAAAATTTCCCACACTGCAGTGGAAAGGTTTTGTTTTGCCATCATTAAATATATTCATGCTGTTGAGCTAGAGATGCTGTCAATTACATGGTTCTGAAGTTATCTCATGTGAGTAAGGTAAATGAACATCCTTATTTTGAATGCTGGCCACATTGTCTGGAATCATGACTTATTATAACTCATTTCGTTGAGCACTGAGATATAGTAGCTGAGTATCTGAACCTCTTAAAAGTTTCTATGGCATCATAATTTATACAACAAAGATTTGAACCATCTTTACCAAATTTCTGACAGAAAGATAGCCTAGTATTAGAAAGTAAAACTAAACAGAGTCCATCCTTAGTTTGAGTTAAGAGTGGATTCTAAGAAAAAGTAGTCTGAGTCATGCTGTTATTGCTCAAAGTCATTATATTTCACTTTCCTATTTTTTGTCCTTTTTTTAAAATAGACGTCAAGCCCGGAGACTGAAGATTTAGGAATATTGAGATGAAAAAGAAGATTGACTTCCTTTATTAGAAGATATACTTTAGAACAGGGAGGCAACATGTACTTGATTCACAGGTTAAATTTTGTGTAAGTAAACATGTGGACTACAGATGTTTTTAAATTGTATTAATATCTTTGTTTTTATTTCATTCACCACATCATTCCTAGTCTTCATCTTTTAAGTCTGCCATATCATTCATGTTTGTAAATCATTCTCATGTTATTTCTGCATTCTGCCCTTTTTTCCCCCAGTGTGAAACACATCTCATGTTGAATGCTGTCAATATAGTCCACTAACATCTTGCATTTACATTTGCATGCCATTTATGATGCTGCTAAAGCAATTGCAGTTCTGCAAAAAACAGCAGAAATTATAAAAGAATATTTCATGTTTCTCAGATATATTGATTACATTTATGGAATTTGTGAAGAGAAGTTATGTTGTCAACAGAATGGAAGTTATGAAAAGAAAAAGTGGAAAGTGATATCAAAAGTATTTCCACATTTTGAATCCATAAGCTATGTGGCAAAGATTCTGAATTTTCACTTAAAACACTGTCATGATCAGTTAATATATTACTCATAAAAAACCCAAATTTTCCTGTTTATTTGGCCACATTCAAATCAGTACAACTGAGAGCATATCCAGTAAAATCTGTTGCTGAACTGGTTCACCGTAGAATTGTGTTTGATGCACTGCTTCCCTTGAACAGTCTCTGAAATTTGTTATAAAACACACCGAAATTTTTTTGGTGGGTTTTTTTTTTTTTAAGGGTTTTTTTTTTTTTTTTAAGACCTGATTATCTTGCAAAATGTCCTGTACTTCCTTTTCCAGAATAGGCTGAGAAGTCTGACAAGCCTCGTCTCATGCATTGTTCTCCCCTTCTCCATCCCAAACTTTCAGCTATTGCTTAAGACTGTGACTTAACAAGGAAGTTCAGAGCAGTATGGCAAAATCAATAGCACTCAATTAAAATTGATCCAAGATACATGACAAAGAACTTTATCTTAGGACAGTGAGGGTGTATTTCTACGCTATGACTGAAGGATCTGACTGGATCCTTCTGGTAGATGAAGTGCCTCTAACACAGCTTGTGTAGCCATTTAGACAATGTATCTCTAAGTAAAGTTTTATCTGAGTTTGGTTCGACTTTAATTGAACAGAATTACTCTTCATTTCAACGTCAAAATTCATTAAATAAGAAAAAAAAGGGGGAAATTATTTTGCACTACAATATATCACAACGTCCCCTAAAGACCTTGTAGCACATGCAGCCATTGCAGGGAGTTGAAGAGGGGGATCCCCCTTGTGTAAAGGCAAACAGCTGGACTGAACACCCTGGATTGAAGAAGTGAGGCTTTGAAACATTATGTGAAACTGAGGAAAACAAGTACTTCCTGCAAGATGTCTATCCTGAGACTTGAGAAGCAGCTTTCCCTATCCTAACTTAATTTTTCCTGAAATAAACATTAAACCAGCAGGTTTTGAACACACCTATATAGTCTCTGCCAAGATGAAAAGTTAACAGATCCCAATGGGTATGGCTGCTTGATCAGCAAGGTTATTTTGTGCTTTACTCTGCTGGGCTTTGCAAGTGCTCCTTTACTGAACTGTGCTATAATTATAGCTTGCAGAAAAGAGTTTGTTCAGTTCCCAGCCTTGTGCTGACAACAGCCTGCAGCCCTGTGTTTTCACAGCTCAGCAGAATCTGTCCCATTGGTACAAGGCCAGTGACAGGCAGATGTAACCACAATATTGACCAGCCCTGCTTACCCTTCATCTAGATGGGCAACATACTGGTACAGCTCCAAGAAGCCTCCCTACAAAAAAGAATGACTGAGAAAAAAATCCTGGCCCCTTGCTCACTTGCTCCTCATTTTCTGCTTCAAGATGGCTTCACAGCACAGCCCTCCTGTGCCTTTTTGCCAAAGGATCCTCACAGTGTTCCTGTAGATTTTGGTGCAGGGAAAGCAACTACCCGGGAAAGCTCACTGTGAAGCAGCTTAGAGGGGCAGATTAAAACAAAACACACCAGGACAACACACAGCTCAAGGGAAACTTTGCCTTTTACCAACCTGGATTAGAAACTTCTGATTTGTACCTTTTTTTTTCTTAAATACATTACATTTACAATTAGGTACACCCTCACGCCTGCATGCACCCAACATGACCAGTCACTCTGCAGAGAATACAGAAGTGTGTCTCCCATAAGCAAGTGCCATTCCTCACAGCTCCTGGTCACATTTGTCATGTCCCGCTCAGCAGAGGGGTTGGGCATTCCTGACCTTGGGGAACACGTAGCAGGTTAACATGAAGACAAAAGAAATCAAATATAATATTGTTATATTTTTTAAAATTTTTTTTTGCTATGTTTCTTTCATACAAATTCATTTCAGATCCAGAAGGCAAGTTTTGGATTTTAAAATAAATTAGGGAGTTGTGTCCTGATTGTGTCTAAAATAGGCAAGTGATTGCTCTGGGTTAGATCTTGCTTCTCCACAACAACAACTGGCTCAGCCCACATCAGTCTTTTAGAATGACAAAGATTAGATAAGCTAACCAGAAGCAGCTTTAGTTTATTATTTGAGATAAATACTATCTCAATTATATATTATATGTATATTGAGATATAATTATATCTCAACAGTATCTCAAATTCTGTGGAATTTTTAAGTTAATTTTGATTTAAAATTAGGCATCTGAATTAGTATTTAGTCCTATCAGTTGCCACAGTAGTGCCAGAATACATTTATGTATAGCTCTCCAAAAGTCATTTGCTCTGCTCAGCATTTCAGGATGCATTCTGACTTTGATGTGAAAGTATACATTCAGGATATTCTTGTGAGAACCACAAAAGTGACCAAAGAATGCCAATCTCCACTGATCTTATTGTAGACGATGCTCTTAAATCACTCTCAGGCTTTGAAAATTCATTTACATTTTGGGCATCCAAATTTGAGAGATTTGTCCATGACTGTGGAGGCATAAGACCAAGTATCATTAAATATTTTAGATACCAAATTGTAATTATAAGTTAGGGGGACAGAGGGACATTATTAAGCTTTTGTCTTAGACCAGTGGGTTTTATTTTCCTTTCCCCTGGGGACAAATTGCCTATATTTAAAATCAAGTTTTTATGGCAGAGAGTTTAGTTTTGAATGAATTTAGCTGTCTATAAATCCATAAACATGAACTTAACATCTGTACCTACAATCATTAAAGACACTATAGTTCTAAATAATTATTTAATAATTAAATATAAAATGAATCAGTGAAAACAGTAAACTGCACAATGAAAAATTATGCTGCCATGTGAATATTATTTGAATAGAGCCTTGCTCTGAATTAATCATCAAAACTTCCACTGAACTCCACTGAAGCTCTGTGTAAATAAACAGTAATAATCATGTACTCTTTTTGTAGTATAACAAGTTTAATTTTATAGAACAGGGAAATCAAATCTTCTTGTCTCCTCAGAAAGCAGTTTATTAAGTTAATGGTCTAACCTACACTCATTAGCTATGGTACAACACTATGGCTCTAGATGTATAATGGTTTAATTGTAATGGGGTCCAAATACTGAAGGCATTGAACTAACTTTTTAACCAAGCAGTTCCTGCCACAAGACCACACTGCAGTGTCAATGGCAGTTAAGATACAAGAATTAAAATTGATTGTTAATGACTACACCACGGAGCCCTGTTGTGCGGTTGCTGCTCTCACACACACACTCGACAGTCGGGAGCTGCCTGCCAGGCTTGGAGGGACTCCTGGTCTCTCCCCAGGGCTGCCACCACCACTGTGAGCTCCTGCATCCTCTCCTGCAGTCCCTGAATCCAGGTTAGTTCCTGCAAGCTGGTTTTCCTCAACACCAAAAGTAGAACAATCCCTAGAAGGGCCAGTTTTCTCTCCCAGTACTCACCCCAGCTCCTCAGCCATAGCACAGGGGCCAGACATGACCATACAGTGGAGGTCAGTAATGCCAAGAGAAGCAAGCACAGGGGTTTCACAGCTCCTGCTTCCCTTCCCATGAAGGGTGGGGACAAAGTTTGCTTCTTAAGGAACTACTAGAAATTTGCTTCTGTATTTGACTTTCATAGGCTGTTACAGACAGGGCAAAGTTTGCATAACACCACCTTCTTCTCACAAACAAACATGTTTTCTTGAGGTGAGGTGGAAGTTTTAGGTATTATTTTAACAGTTTAAAATTCTGAAAAATATATGAGAAAACCTGGCCCAGAAGCTATAGCATAATAATATTCATAATATATACATATCTAGACAGAATTAATACAAGATGAGATGACACTTTCATCACAGTAGGAAGTCTCAAGAAAAGAACTTGAATATGGATCAAGGCTTTCAGTATTTTGTAAGGAAACTCTGGTTTATGTGGTGTTGTTGTTACCTCAGATTGTGATTAAAAAATTCTGTAATCAGGATAGGCTCATATAATGCAATTAAGTCTTCCAAATTAGGAATAACTGGAAATCACACTAAGGCTCCTAAGATTTTTTTAAATTATTATTCTTACAGTAGTAATTATATACTAGAGCCTTAAGGGAGGCACTTTTGCCTCCTGAAAGCCTAGTTTTAACACTGCTATATGTGCTATGGGCATATTTGAATCTTCACATTCAAATACTTTCAAACACAGGAGTTGCATCCACTGCTTTTTCTCTCACACTGTATTATTCTCTGTGTAACATTAAAGGAAGGATTCACTTAACTCTTCATGAGAGGCAAGTATTGGAGGACACCAGTAATGACAAATGAGGTACAATTAGCATGGCATTTTCCTACTTTAATTGTTCTTTACTTACTTGAAAGCTACAAAAATATTTTGAAAGTTCTCACAAACAATTTTTTATTGCATTGCACAAAACCAAATGCAAGGAGGCTTAGGTTCAAACAGCAGTTCACAATTTTTAGCAACAACACTGGGAGAAGTTAATAGCACTTCTGATATCACCAAGCAGGGAAGAGATCCAATACCAAAAGTTGTTCAGGGACAAAAACATCAGACAGACATAACACTTGGACACTGAAACAAAGCTGCCTTCTTAAGTGCTGAAGATGTCATTGCTATCCTCACAGCATTGCAAAACTTAAAAAGAGATAATAGGACATGAACTTGCCTTTCTCTGAGCTCTACTCTTGACAGGGACATCCTAGCTCCGCACAGGGCACTTGAAAATCTTAGATGGATTCAAAGGTCTACAAACACGACAACATTCACAGAAGTTTATTTTTTTTTTTTTCCATGAGAAAATTCGTTTGAACCAATAAAAAATGCTTGCAAGTGGTATAAAAACCATCATGGAAGAGACCAGAGGCAAAGGGCACAAAAAAAATTGAAGGCCTGGCCCTAGGGGGGAGGGGAGAGATGGGCTAGCCACACTCTTCTTGGTTGGGCAAGACACACTAGCAAATCTAATATCTAAAACATTCTCCTCAATTGTTCCCTGTTTCTGTCTTCCACCTCAGTAATATCCATGAGAACTGGCTGGTCAGGATTCTTTTTTCAGCATCCTTGCGTCCTTCCACATCCTGCCATCCTTTTCCCTGAGATCCAGACATGATTTCTTGTTCCTTTGTAAAAGCAACCCACTTTGCAGGGAGGTACAAGCATTATTGATTACAGGGGTCAGCTCCTTTCCAAAGCTAAAAATATTTCCTTTAATCACTGTTAGAGAAATAATTAAATTTAAATCCCATTATTGTAATATCTTCCTGCTATATAAACTTTTTACCTAATAATCTCAGAGTTGTCATCTTTGGAAGACTTGGTGATAAATTTGGTGTATGAAAATTTAGGAATAAAGATTAGATACACAGATTATATTCCCCGAGTCTAGTTACTGCCATCCTATCCTTTTCCCTTTATGGTACCTAGAGATTTGAGAAAAAAATACTGTTTTCTCTCCCAGACCAATTCAGCCCATATTTTGCTAATAGTTCCTGTAAGGCTCTGTGCAGTGCCAGATAAACCATACCAAGTTAAGATAAAAAAATACAGCAAAGACGAATCTGGATTTTGGAAAGTTTACAGCCTTTGAGATTTTCAAGCGCATCATATCAGCCAAATGAAGACCCTGCTTCAGAAAGTATCCGGATCTTAGTCAAAGACACCTAAGGTTGCACTGAAATGCCTTTTCTTTCAGGGAACAGGGATTTGAACGGAAGCTCAGCACTTCTCTGACCGCAGGCCAGCATGAATCCAGCCCCTGGGTCCCTCCCTATGGGAGCACTAGGCAGAGAGACCCTTTTCAAAGCAGGTCAGCCTTTGAAACACAAACTGACCTTCGGCAACCAAGACTCCCTTCTCTTTTGCAGGCTTTGTGCACTCTCTATCAGAAAGCAATGCAATGAGTTGTATTTTAATTCTCATCTGCTAAACATCCTTAAAAGTCTGGAGCTGTTCCTGTTCTCACTAAAAGACAGGAACTGAGCATGTTTGAGAGACACAACTGTCCCTCAGCTCCTCTCCCTCTGCATTTCCCATTTACAGTTCGTTCTGCTACCAAACCAAATCCATTTTTAGTGCATAAGAGTCATTTTGATAATCATAAGTAGAAAGTATCAGCTCCATGTGCATTTCAGGGAAACTTTCTGTGGTCCAAAAGGATCCAGGCTGCTGCACAGTCACATGCAGCTTTCTGCCTTTTCTCGGGAGTGCAGCTACTTGCAGGAGAGGGAGAGCAGGGAACAGGCTACTACTGCTGTCACTTCCATCAGAGAGAAGAAAAACAGAGGCTACCTGATGGAAGGAATGCCCTCAAGGGGATCCAGGTCCCACAGTCCAGACTAGGACCCAGATTTGTATCCAGCTGCTACAGTCAAAACTCCAACCCTAAATAAAGATTGTCTTTTTTTCCTAGTCACATAACGGGAGCTGTTTAGTTAAGCCCCACATCATAAACACACTGTGATATCCAAAGTGAGAATAGCACTTTTCCCTGCAAGAGCATCTCCTTTTTTATGGAGGCTGATAGGGGAGAAAATGGAAAAGTTTCCAATTCATTTAAAATTGAGTGATGGAGCTTTCTAAATCAATATTGGTGCCCTCAAATCTCAGACAAAAAAAAAAATCTGTCAAAGGAAGAGAACGGCTGTACTCATCATTCTAGCCATCAAAGTTATTTTGATCAAGTCAGTGTGTATTTTTAATAACGATTTTCCTTCTCCCCCAAAGTCTTGTTATTCACTTGAAGGCAAAATTATACAAAAAGAGGAGCAACTTTCTGAAAAAATGTAAGAACCTCTGAGATAAGATCAATCAGTATTTTGTCAACTCAGGGACTTGAAATATATGTGCGACAGAAGGCACTTGGAGCACAGCTCTTCACAATACAAGTAGTTTTTAAATATTTATTTTACCAACATATAACAGTGGCAAGACTGAAAAAATCACAGTTTACTCTTTCTTTGCCATCCTTAAAAGTTATTATTGTGAAGATATATATATATATATATATATATATATATATATATATTCATGGCATTCATGTCCTAGTGTGAACAGATGGAAAAGACTTCCTCAGTGCTATGAAAAGCCTCAGAAAGAAATGCATTTTGAACTTAACAATTCTGAAATACTCTCAAAGTGTTTCATGTATCATCTCAGTCATGCTGAGATTTTCACAAGAAACCTCTGCCAAAACCACTTGGAATCACAAAGAGCAGAGAGCAGACATTCTGACTAACAGCTTTGTCACACTCGGCTTGGAGCACTGTTCCCAGTGCAAAGCAGTGTTTTAAAACAAACATTTAAAGTTTTTAAAATTCCAGGAAGTGTTGCTGAGAATTTATCAACAGATAACTATTCAATTTAACACTAATGAAGCCTTTTCTAAGCTGCAGTACTTTTGCCTATAGCACAAGCAAAGGTATTGATAAGGCACGTGTTCTAATGGAGGAACCTGCGTAATAGAAGACAGCAAAGAGCAACTACACACAGATCAGTGACATCATTATGTCAAACAGCATGACTGCACTTAAATGGCTGAGGCTGTTTGTCATACACCACATTGTTGCACTTATAGCTGCATTTATACACTGGTATCACATATGTATTTGAATACTTAGTGCATAATTGCTATTCTCTGAAATATGATTAAAATTAGAATTAAATACCACAAGTGGTATCAGAAACTTTTTCTCTAACTTTATCATTACTCAATATTCGACTGTATGATTTCACAATCACAAAACATAGTCCTCTTGAAATGAAATTCTGCATAAAGTTCACTCAAGCTCTTTCTGATCAATAGTGGTATAATGGAGATCAGAATCTGATCTGTAAGACTTAGACTGAAAATAGTTGCAGACTATCTCCCCACAGACTGTCAAAGGAAATGGGAAGTTTCTATGATGCTGTGTATAGCAATAAGGAACACAGTTTGCTATTTAAAATATTTACACAAATTTGTGTATTTGCTATGAACCTAAATTCAGAATAACATCATTAACCAAGAAGAAAAATAATTTTACACCCATTTGTGCTTATAAGTAAGCTTATAAATTTAAACCACTTCTGAAATTTCTCAAATACTAAACCAAAAGGACAGTTTTTAGCTAAAGTGCCACACAGATTTTAACCATAAATGCAATTGTATTTACCACGATTGTTGGAAAATAACCATATTTACTAGGGAGAAATGACCATGGCAAAATGACAGCAGAGAAAAAATACATATCATTCACTCTTTGAAGATGACTGCTCTAATATCCTGCTTCTTCTTCTTCTTCTTCTGTTCTTTATCAAAAGCTATTCTAATTAATTAAGTATGTTTTCAACTGTTATATCAACCTTTTACAGCAGCATTTACACTAGAAACAAACAGAACAGTGGAGATTCCATTTCTGATTTCCGAAAAAAAACCAAACAAACAAACAAACAAACTCAAACCCTCAAGTAAAATTTTGCAGATCAGAAAGATATTTTTATGGATTCAAAAAAATAATTTTTCCCTTTACAGCAACGCTGCCAAAACAGGGAGAGAAAAGTCTAAACTGTCTCCACGAGTATGCAAATAATGTCATGTACATGTGACACATGATGTCAGGAATTCTATTTCATTTCTTACAGCTGAAGGAACAGAATATGGATGTTGCTATTGTAAGAGGGTTTGGAGTGGAGTTGTACGTACCTGCCCGTACCAGCTGTATTCCAGCATCGTAACCTCGGCGAACAACAGGTCTTAGGAAACTCAGAGCAAATTCGTGGATACCAACTGTTTCATGTAAGACAAAGCCTGGGACTATGCTGCTACTTTCCCTTTCAAGGGAGTGTGCTACCCTCTACAACTTTTGCTTAGCCACCAGCACTGCTACAATCATAGCTTTGTTGAAGTGTTGTGCTCTTGCAGCTAAAACCTGTTGATAATGAACCTGAACCCATTATTTTGAGTCAATGAATTGAAAGAAATAGGGCAAAGAATGAAAGCCACAGGGCCAATTACCAGCATTCTTTGATGTATTACTTGCTAGCACCCACCAAATCACTTTGTGTCTTTGTCTTGATCCCCTCTGTTATTCATTAATTATTCTGGAAGGGTTAGAGTTCAGATAGCTAATTGCACAGACAGTCTTACTTGGTGGGGATTCTCCCTACACTGACACTTTCCCCAGCTGTGCCCAGCCACCTTGCATTATGCCAATTAATCCAATTCTTGGCATTTTTGTACAGTCCTCCAGGTTCTTTTAAAGCTTTGCCTAAAATGTTTTTCTCAGGCTTGTAAACAGAGACTAAAGAAGGTTTGTGAACTGGACAGATAATGTTTACAACTGTCTTGTTCTTTCTTGGTGGAGGTCACTGGCCCTACTGACCCTGTTTTCCTCCCCATATGCCTGTCACTTTATTTACAAGCGTGATGTCTAGTACTCTTTTTGCATTTGTAGAGATAAAAATTATTTTACAATATTTCATTTTCATATTTTCTGTGCCCTTACCCACTCTTCACGTTTTTTCAGAAGTGATCTTTGCTAAACTGAGAGGTAGATACCACTTTACATGTTAAGGGACAATTTCTAGGAGAGTGTCTTCTAGTTAACAAAAGGAAAACAACTCATTTCTTTGTTGATCTTAGTGCTAGAAATATTTTCATGTACAATATTTGTAACAAAGAAGGAATGGATTTTAATAATGAGAATACAAAAAAGGGAAATAAAATCTTCTCTTCTGTGAGGTCAAAGCTGAGGATCCTGTTCACAAACTCAGAACTGTTGATGGGCTTCAAATTTCAGAAAAAGCAACTTAGGAATCATCATTTTCACTCAAAATGGGAAAGACTATGTCTGTTTCCTCAGGTTTTTTTTTTTTTCCTCACTCACTATATGTTTGTTATTCTCCTGCCATAGATACCCACATTCCTGCTCCAACAACCCTAGAAAATTAGTAAATTAGGACTATGGTTTTGGGGCACAAATCAGAAGGGACAGAATTAGGACCAAGCCAAATCACAATTAGATGTACCCTATTTTTTAGGTAGTTACACTGCAGGCAATTTCAGGTCCTCAGAGACACTTCTATGTGTCTGGGAACTGTGATCAATGGCTTTACCTGAAAAGTTGGAATGTAAAGAAAATAAGTCCTCAGAGAGTACTTTGAGCTGAAGTATGCACAGGCAAGAAGTCCTTTAAGAAAGCAGTCACCGAAATAACCAGGAAACATCAGCCACAGAGAACACCCTCTAATTATTTTATGATTAGCAGTACCTAAGTAATTATCCAACTATGTAATTATTCTTTTCCAGAGACACCAGTTAGCTAATAATATTGTACTGGAGACCTTAAAGAACATACTAAAAATTTATCCCAGGAACGCCATCCTCCAACTACACTGAACAGATAATACAATGAGTGAAATGTGAATGCTGAAGTTTGGGGTAGGGAGGAAAAATAAGGTTTTGCAATAAATCTGTTTTTAAAAAAATTAGCAGTGTTTTAGCACTTCAGGTGATCTGACTGCTAATCTCCATTTGCAGATAAGAGAAATCCAATATCCTTCAAGCAGCCAGGTCAAAAGAACAGCTCAATAATTACAGGAGTCTTACATTAGAATCTGTAAAACACCCAGGAGCATAGGTTAGTTGAGGAAGATTAAAGAAAGAAAGTTTGTTTATAGATTTTATTTTTCTGCCACAAGAATCTAAATAAGCTTAAGATAGTGCTTCTTCCCCTGTACAAAGTCCAAAGAGAAAGTTACTAACCACAGCTCTGTGTGACAAGTTATACTTTGCATATGTATTCAGAACCACTCAAGCTCCATCTTCAGGTGAACAATGTGCAAAATATTTCTGTTAGTCTAAACAAAATACAGTCCCCAACCACACTCCATAGACTGACCTGTTGACTGGACTAATGCAAACTCATCATCCATTAATTCAAACTTATTAAGTGTTCCATTTAAACTTGGCTCTTTTAGCATCCAAACTAAAAACCAGAGAGGTCTGTGAAGTATTTTACTCTTCATAGTTGTGTCCATGCAGAAAAAGCTGAACTTTCACGCTCCATGAATTGACGTTTTCCTCATTAAATATAGCCTGAAGATAAGGTTTTGTCCCATTAATATGTAATTCAGATAAAGCAGGTATAAATTAATTTCTCTTGAAAGAACTGTAATTTTAACACCTGAAAAATAGTATCATTTATACAAATAGGAGAATGCTGTCTAAATCCAAAGCAGAAGAGTACTTTACATCAATGGTGCACAGCTGGGCTTGTGATATTATAGTCAAAAATTAACAGACTAAAACATTCCCAAATAATCATTCCTTAAAAGAGAGATTTATGCTAAGTCCATAAACACCAAAATTGGTTTTGTAAAATACAGCCTCCAAATTCTGAATGCCTTGATAATGCTGAGTATATCACATAAGTGGGGAGCCACAATATACTGTGTTACCAGGAGCTGTGCTGAGGAGCATTTTCACCAGGCAGAGGAGGGTAGGAAGACCTCTGATCCTCTGGGATCTTACCTCAGGATGCTGCTCACAGAAGACTAGACACATTCCACATGTGGCTGCTCTCTCTCAGTGGTTCTCCTGTCTCCCTTGAAAAACGTACCTGCTACAATTCTTACAATGCTGTTAAATTGAGGCGATATTTTCAGGGGCATCTGACCACACAAGTTGACACCTCACTCAGCTGGAACCCATCACAGCATTTAAAGCAGAGATTAAATAACCCATTCTGAACAAGACAGTGGAGAATTTAGTTTCCATGCACAAGATAATTTCTATATGCCAGTTTCCTAAATTTCTACATATTGCTTTTCTATGCCGAAGAAGCCAATTAAATTTACTTTGTACAGAGTCCTAATTTTTCAGGTAGATTTCATTTTTACAGGAATATTTTAGGACCCCCAGAGCTAAGAATGTCCCTTTATTTCAGAGAACTGAGAACATTTTGTTTCAGATATAGGTTCAACTATTTTTAATGCAGAAAAGTAAAATATCAGCCAAAGTATTTAAACAAACATACAACTTACATTACTGCTATCCTTTCCACTTTTTTCTATACTGCTGGATTTGACATTGAAACTTTTAAAGTTTAAGATGTGCTTTCTGTCAATAAAGTCTTTTAAAGCTGTAAGGCCCTTAAGGAAGTGGTTCGCTATGTCTGTATAATGTTTTGCACACTGGGGCACTGATCTGGTGGAACAAATCAGAATTATCCAATAACTTCTGACTACAACCTGTTTCAGTCACAGTAGAAGCTTCTGAAAATGCTCTGTAGCTGAAGTCAATATCAGTCCCTTACAACTTCCACAGGAGCAGCCCAGTGCAAAGGTCTGTCACAAGTCCCATATCACGTGTGGTAGCTAAGTTTGGAAGTCTTCTAGATTCTTTTCTCTGTGTCCAAACCTGTATGAAATGTAAATTATTTTCTTCCTGAGTAATCAGGAGGAACAGGAACTCATATTATTATACCTTACAGATTAATATTCAATTTCCACATCAGAACACTAATGAAAGGCCAAAAAGAACCATGACATAAGCTGAACTTGCACTAGATATGGAATACAGTAGGGAACAGAAAGAGGAGTTGATTGCCTTCAAGAACAATTGATTTGAGCTTGAAAAAAAGCACAAACAGCAACAAAACTGCTTAGAGAAAAAGTAGCTGTTCTCAACTAGATTCTTAACTGTATGTGAAATATATTGCCCTGGCAGACTAAAATCTGAGCATCTGAACTCTCTAAGAACTGAACATTATTAAGCTAAAGAATACCTCTTTTTCCAAAGTGGAAACAAGTTAGATATCTTGTCAATAATGTGATAAATAAAATACATAAACTATCTATAGTCTATCAAACTATTTCTTCATTTCATTAAAATGCTGCAGTCCAAGGCCAGCTGTGTGTTTAATACAGCAAGATTGATTCTGAAATTAGTCACATTAATTCATCTTTCTACTTTCAGTAATACAATTCAGAAATCGCATTTTTCCCCTGGGAATTGCATCTTATTTTAGATTCTCTCTCTTTTCCAGTAAGCAGGATACCTTTTTTGAACAGTAGAAAAAGCCTATTGTTCTCAGTTTAAATTATTGGTATTGATTAGGAGCTTTGCCTGAATAATAGGTACAAGAACAATGATGATGATGATGATCATCATCATCATCATCAATATAATATATTTTCCATGAACTTTTCTGCACTGAACAGGACTTCACTGAAGTAGATAAGTTACATCAAGTGTTCAGATAAAAAAGGTATCTATTGAAACACTGTAAGCTTAGCAAAAAAATACAAAACCTTGTTCAAAATTCAACACACCAGGCAAAAACACTGATTTATTACGCTACCCTAAAAACCTGTGGTGCAGAAATAGACACAGAGGATCAGCCTCAAAATGAGAGTGAGCTGAAATATGATAAATAAAATATTGCCATAGTGTCTCTTATCATGAAAATTTTACATTTACACAGTATAATTTGAATGTTCCATAGGAACAAGCTCTTCCTTGAACAGTGAAACCAATAAACTGCTGTTTCCTGCAGATTTCTCTTGTATTTCCCTTAAAGCTTTCACTCCCAAGACTCCAAGTTACCCACTTTTGGATTGTTTTCCATGATCACTGCACTGCACCTTCCAAGAGGTGATCACATCTCCTGCCAGGGAGGGGAGGTTTCAGCACACAGGCTTCTGAGCCCACATAAACCCACAGATGGTTTTTTGCACAGATGGCAGCATCCCCACTCATCTGCTGCCCTTGCTCATTACT
This sequence comes from Calcarius lapponicus, assembly GCA_039654755.1. Classification (NCBI taxonomy): domain Eukaryota; kingdom Metazoa; phylum Chordata; class Aves; order Passeriformes; family Fringillidae; genus Calcarius; species Calcarius lapponicus. Next base: position 24,210,822 of record CM077463.1, on the reverse strand, counting down.
CTGCAGACTCATTAAGAGCTATCTTTTCCCATTGTACAATTTATGCTTTTTTCCCTACCTGCCCATGGATTTCCATGACACCTCAATGCAATTCTATTGAAACTGGACTGCAGGAGCAAAAATTTTGAGGTGGAAGGAAAGGAATGTTTATGAGGAGGAAGCAGACAGCAACAGCCATCACAACATGCCACATTTCTTTAGGAAGCTATGTTAAAAATTATCAAATCTTGCTGCCTTGGGAAAGCGATGGATGTCACTTTGAAACTGAACTTCCCAGAACACTGGTTCACACTGAGGCACATTCAAAAGGTTTTTATTTATTGAGTACAGAACAACTTAAGGAAGCACTCACCTTGTAGGAGATAACAAGAAAATCTATATTTCTACAGTATACCCTCTTATTAAAACAAAAATTAAATATATTTATTGACTCTGAGTTTGCAGGAATTTTAGAAATTTTAATCCAAAACTCTCAGTGGATTTCAGAGAAGTTACAAAGTCACAATGGTATCCTTTGGATCCCAGAAAAACTGCAAGACCTTGCATCTACAACATGAAGATGAGACATTTCAGAAGGAATAATGCTCTTCCTCTTTCAGCAAATATTATTTTTAAAAATACTGTATTTTCTCATAATGTGAAGAAATTTTGTGAAACAGCTCTCCAATTTTAATATTGATTAAGAGGTAGAAAACAGATATCATCGGGTTTAATATGTAGGAAATAGCACATGTTGAAGGTAGAAAAGGATTTAAGCAATAGCATGTAGAGAAGGGGGGTAGCAAGGAGAAAAAAATCCGATGTAGTAAAACTGATACTAAAAATAGTGGAGGGGTAAAAAGTATAAAACCTTTTGAAAATCAGACCTGAGTCAGTCTACACTAAAGTGTATTTCAAGCAGGTGAACAGAAGTTCCAACCATTTTTTTAAGTTTCTGAAGTAGGATTTTCTGAAATTATGCCATCAGTGTCTTGTATGATCTAGTTTCTGACTAATATCTAATAATTGAAATTGCAGTGACTTGCATACTGAAAGACATTGAATTAAAAATGTATATTGTATTTGTAGAAGTCTTTAAGAACACCAATTAATATTTCACCTGGGCATATTCCTTTTTCAGTGAGTATTTCAGAAATACTTTCTGAAAGATCTAACACACATTATGAACTAGAGAGCCACAAAGTAATCCAATGAACTGAATCATTGCATACAGCCAACATTGGCAGGAAGGAAGATGCATAAAATAATATGCTTATGTTTGGAGGAACACCATGAAGCTAAAATAAAATCCACATTCTTCTTCTAACTGTGAAAAAAGCAGTTGTAGAAAAAATAATTTATAGTGTTCTTCAGATTAAGTAGCTGAATATTGTTGACACTTCGGAGAGTTTAGGTATTACTGATGAAAAGGAAAAATTATATATTCACCTTTTTACTATATAATTCAGCACTCACTAATTAACCGAAATCATGGAGCTTGCATTTCCAAGTCATAAAGGCATTTTTGGCAATATCAGCTTAATGTGCCTCATCTAAGCATCTGACAAAGTGCAAATGTATTAAATAGTGTATCACAGCTACCTCAACAGCAATCATGGGCTGCTTGTTTGATTACCAGGTGCTTATTTCTGTAATAAAACATTATGAATAAGAAGAGGTTTGATTCTTAGGGAGCAGGCATTTGGGAGCATTAATTCAGTGCTCATATGCATATTTATGGTGTCATATTCAGTGAAGTGATAATGGACCACTCCTCACAGCTTTTGACATTTATATATACATGTCCACACATACATATAGAATGTCTTTTAAGCAAGTATATCTATGCTTACAGGGAGTCATAAGTATATTTATATATTAAGCATACCAAATTATCAGGGAAAAAGGGTTGAAAAGAGCCTATTCCTTCTAGTAGATTCTCTTATTATTTTTGAGAATAAAGTCCAGTTTAGCCTCATTTCCTCCAAGCCTGAGTTCCACGGATAAGGCTTTAGTATGTTTTTTTTTTAATCAATGGGCATAATGCAGAAAAAGATGTTTCTATCTGCAGCAGATCATCACATTTTTAGAAGCAATACTGCTGCTATCACAAGAGTGGCCCATTAACTGGAGCACAGCAGTGAGGGAATAACTTCTGAAATGTCATCAGCAGTTCTTTTGGTTGAAACTGTGCTTAAAATAGCCCTGTACACACTGAGGCCTGACTTAATATAAAGATTTCAAATAAGAGCACAGAAAAGGTTCATGGTTTTGTTTGGGGCTTTTTCATTTTACATGTGTTCAATTTTATTCAAAAAGACACAGGGCTCTAAAGAGCTGGATTCTCCTTAAGTTTTATTGCCTATGATCCAAAATAATACCTTCCATAGCACGTTTTTTTTAATAATGCTTTAAATACAAATCAGTGGAGTGTCTGGTCAGACCAAGTCTCTTGAAAGTATCACTGGCTGGAATGCTTTAAAAATGTTTTCAAGCTATTTTTCTATCTGAACACAGAATGATTCTTCATGTAAAATTCTGCTTTTGTAGACTGGATGTAAAGCTCAATAAAGTCAAAAAGCCATCAGTGGGTTTTGAAATTGGTCCCAGGTCTTTTGGCTTACAGGTGGCAATCTTTAGCCAGCCTGCAGGGAAGTGATATTTGTTTTACTGCAGAACTACTGTAGACAATTTTTACATTGTGGAGACATGAGATAGCTAACACACAACATCTGATATGAAATATTTTGTGTTTGAGATCAGAAGAAATCCCATTACCAATTCATCTTGACTACCAGTGGTCAGTGTAAGATGAGCACAATGTCAGGCAGGTCATAAAGCCATCTACATCACCATCCTAAAAAGATGCTTTGGCATCTCACAGTCATTTGTAGAGCAGTATTTGTTGTACTCCTGCTGTGAAAGAATGAAATGCACATTACTGACTTGAAGGCAAGAAAAGACTTAATGCTTCACTTGGCTGTAAGAGAAGTGGACTCAGTCTCTAGAGGAAGATCATCTGGGTTGCAAGAAGAATAGTTCTGTGGTTACCTGTTACACAAAGACATTAAAGACTCAGGTGCAATTTCCTACCTGAACTTGAGTCCCTGGATAATTTTGAGCATTCATCACAAGTGACATTCATCTCTAAGAGGCATTTTTCTAGTCTACCTTATGAAAAAGTCTGTCTTTTGGACAATAGGAAGATAAAGGATCTCCAGAAAGTGAATCACTTTCAGATACCCCTGGGAGACTTCATAAAAAAGCAGGAATTATTTTTTTTCCTCTGGACATGATCCTCTCTTATGGTTCATCACAAAAGGAGAACTTCCCATCACTGAAGGCAATGAACTTTAATTAGATGCCTGTTGCTTACATGACTAAAAAGCTGGATCCATGTGGGCATTTATGGAAACTAAACTTTATGATATGAGGAAACAAATTTGTGTCTCTGCAACTTAAATTTTTACCTGCAAGATGTGACACCTTCTTCACAGTCAGACTGCAGGGTGAAACATTACAATTTATATGATATTGTCAAAATGTCAGTGGAGGTCAGAAAATTGCTTAACATAAATATATAGAAAAGCATGCTGGAGTCAATGACCCCCAACCCCCAAAAGGTATGAACCGAATGCCAGTATTCAAATCTTGTTGGCATTTTTACTAACTGAAGAAAAAATCTAGAGAGAAGTAATCCTGGAGTTTGAATGAACTAGATGATTCTCCAAGCACTATGTATGAAATATATTTTAACTATCAATATTATCACTCAAGCCACAAAATCAACATTTTCAGTACTACAAAGTGGATGACACTGTTTATTTGTATTAAGTTCCATTGAATTTTTCAAGGCAAAATTCTCACTAAGTTAGTTGGAGGTTGTAGTAACAACTTTTTTTCATTCTCTATGTGTTAGATACCACAGTTTATCTCAGGACCTAATGCAGTCTATTTTTTAGTTATTCACACTCTTTATTCTGTAACTATAGTCTGCCTCTTTCAATATTAGAAAGGCAGGACACAGTTCAGTTGTTAATGGTCCAGATATAAACAAAAAGTGGAGTTTGTTCTTTAGCAATATATCTATGATTTGTAACAGCACTACTGATGAAATTTGTAAGCTGATATTTATCATGTAGTTCCAACCCAAGTATTAGTTTCAGAATCTTTTGCCACAAAAAAAAAAAAAAAAAAAAAAAAGAAAAAAGAAAGAAACCTTCTGTTTGCTTTAGAGAGCAATTGAGTTTTCTTCTGTATAAGGAATTGACTGCAACTACAGTTCTGTCAATGCACCTCACAAAGTTACCAGGCCTTCATGGAGGCACTTTTGGTCTGAACTTTTAAGGTCTTTGAAGGTAACAAACTCTGAAATAAATTAACATAAAGTAATAATGTAGAAAATTTGCAAATAAATAATAATTTAAAAAAAAAACATTATCTGTGTGTTGGTCTGAAATCATAGTACTACAGAGCAAGTGCTTAGAATCTAATATCTCAATTTGGAACCAGATTTGCTACTATTGCTATTTATGCATTTTGATCAAATGATCAGTTTAGGCTATCTTCAACTTTCATAGGATGGAAAACAGTTTCAACAAAAAAAAAAATCAATTGCTATCACAATTTGTCATCTCTAATGTAAAGTGAGTAGTAGAAATGCAGTATTTCAAGCTGTGTCCACTTTGCTGGTTTCAGTGTCATTCTCCCTAATTTTTCATACCTTCTTTTCTTTCCATGTTTTGATCTCTTTGCTTGTTTACTCTGACTTCCAACATTACCTCTTATCATTTTTCTTCCTCTCAAACACCATTTTTACACATGTTTTTTGTGATATTTCAAGATACAGTTCTGAAATGATTCCTGCATTCTGGTCTCCATCCAGTTTGATCTCAAATGATTGATTATAGCAATCCCAGGGGTACAATAGTGAATATGCTCTATGGGTTTGATTAAAGACAGAGCCTGTAATTCCCAATGCATAAAATTCCAAAAAACAGAAAAAATAAAACTTGGATAAATTCTTTGTTAACTGGTGTTCCAAATACTGTTTAGTCAGGGGTAGAAATTATTTCCAAAGCCACCAAGTCAATAGCCATTTTTCTTTTAATTTCTTTGACTTTTGAAAAAATTCACCATTTGTGTCTTTGAAGGAATGTACAAATAAATTTACTTGATTAGGGATCTGATATCAAAGGGATCATCTTTGTCCTAGGTGGTCTTTGTCCTTATTTTCCATCATAACCAATTAATCCACCATTGCGTGCATGTCTTATGAGATGTTCTGCCTTAAAAGCAGAGTCATTTAAAAAACACTCAAATTCAAAACATCATCTAAAACTACAGTTGTCTGGAAAAGGCTAAAGGCAAGATTTGGAACAAAATAGCTCCTGGGTTAGAGTCTTGTATGCTGTATTAACCTTGAACAAAATTTTACAGTGCAGGTAGTTAACCTACAAGGAAAAATTCATAATGGGAATACTGAGAAACCTGTGGCTATAACCAGTACTACTGGGCCCCAGTATAATATTTCATTTACATTTCTTACAAAGCAATTTTTGTCAATCTTGCTGCATGAATGAAAAATCTCATCCCATAGTCTCCAATTCACTACCCTCATGAACTCATAAAAAGGTCTTTTAACCACTGCTGTGATTTTCAAGTGGAAATAATAAAATGGCAAGAGTTAAATATTAATATTCAGCTCTTACTCTGGGCTTTTCTTTGATACCAATTACAACTTGAACTTCACCTAACTCAAAAAGACTGCAGACTTCTCTCAATTAGCAGTAATAGGATTAATACATAGCTTTGGAATTGAAGATTTAAATAGCAAAAAAAAAAAAAACCCCAAAACTTGGCAAATGTACACTACATGTACCAAATTAATCTCAAAATAAATATGCAGCCTTGGGTGAAACAAGTGGAATGTGGAACGCTAGAGATGTGGGGGCTATTGTGGTTTTTCTGCTCTCTTGACAACCCCTGCAGGTAGCATTGCTTTGAAAACTATCATGGCTGTAGAATAGCAGTGCCTTTTCTTCCTTATGTTTATGGCCACTAGAAACTTGCTGCAATTCACAACAGGTATTCTCCTTTGTACAGCACCAAAGCTATTTCTGTTTATTAGACTTTTCTCCATCACCACTTTTTATGGTTCTCAGCTTTGTGAGTTTCAAGCAATCTCACAGATTCAAATAATTGCATTTAAATAGCTCTCTCCTGAGAAAGGATAAAATATTTGGTGAAAAGTGTTAGATGGACCAAAGTGTTTCTATACTACAGAATGAACAGCAGGCAACTGAATTTATGCAACATAACTCTTGGATTTCTTTACTCATGTTGAGTTGTTTGTGGTTTATTTTGTATTTGCATTTGATGGGCAATGATTGACATCATTCTCGCTGCATTTTGAGTAACTACCTCTACATTGTATGATACAATGGCCTGAACTGAAGATGACTCTATTTTAAGGTGTACATTTGATGTCTGAAAAAAAATTTATTATCCTAAAATTCCCTGTCAAATCAAAAAATACTGAAATCAGTTATAAAGAGCTGTTTATATTATTTTCTCAGAAGAAAATATGAGATACTCAATCAGGTTTTACTGATCAAAGCTCATACAGCAGAACATTTGAAGTGTAACTAAACCAATACAGAACCAGCTGTGAGTCAGGACAGATGGCAGTGACAAGTTTAGTTTTTTGTTTCCTTCCAGCTAGTGGAGAAATCAAGACCAAGGTTGACCACAGGTTTCTGTTGACAATAACCATAAGCTTCATTTCTGGAAAAATGCACTTCAGGAAATACCAGAGAATTACTAAGGGTGCCTTTTCAAAATAGTACAGGAAGATGCTACACAGATTTGAGATGAACATGAGTTGTTGCGTATTTCAGAAGTCCGGCCCTAGAATAATGATTGATTAAAAAAAAAAAAAAAAAAAAAAGAAAGAGAAGTACCTTTCTGGGTACTTCTGCTGAGGTTTGCTTTATACTTCAGTTAACTAAGAAAAAAATTTTATGGTGCCAACATAGCAGAAATCATTATGAAGAAAGACTGTAGTCAAGATCACAACAGAGATCAACAAGTGTTTAGAATAAAAGGAGCAGAAACACCATGATGTGAAAAGTGTGAGATCTCTTAAATCCTATTGGTGTCAGCCTCTCTTCTTTTGCTGGACTTGCAGGTAACCACAGATAAAACATAATATCTTGACACTATTGCAATCATATTTCAGTTTGATTTCAACTACTAGAGGTTATCTGGAGCTTCCATGCATTTCAGTATGTTCATCTCTCATTCCAACAACAGAAGTTAACCCAAAATCAATTGATTTATACATTTTAATGATTCAATCTTTTATTTGTAGCTCAAATTTTTAATGTCCCACCTCCAAAAAAAAAAATATTACTTTCCCAAGTTCTGAAGTGCTGGTCTCCACAAGTTCTAGACCTTTGCTCAAAAATAAATAATGTATGGAAGCCAATTCAATTATAATATAGCTATTAACTAACCTAATGTGGTTTGGTACTGGTCAGAAAATAGACAGGATCATCTGTGGTAAGCATACTGAACTTTGGGAGATGGTTGGAAATATTCTTGAAAAAACAGATGAAATGCATTCCCACTTAGGGCTAGGCTAGAAAATGGCAGCTGAGATAAGCAAAATCCTCCCTCTAGGCAGATGGATCACAACATAGCCCAGAGATGTCCAGCATAGCCAAAATGAAAATCTGACTTAATTCTTCCTAGAGTTTGATTTAAAATTTCCCTAGGTTCCCCTTTATAAAGCAGAGAATCACCTAATAACCTTTTCTGATGTGTCCAGATACAGAAATTGCCAACACATGAAAAATATGGACTGTAGAAGTTAGTCTGCACTTTGGTGAGGAGCAGAGAAGGATGGGATGAATGCGCAGGCTCCAGCCATTTAGAGATGGTTGTCATTCTTTATGAAGATTAAGAACTTGTAGCTTTGCATTCCTACATTAATCCAAAGGCCAGCCAATGTACAAGCTGCCAGAGTATAGATTTCCAGACACTGCACTTCCAGACACTGCACTCAGAGTCTTGAGCAGAATGAATTCCCATTTCTACACACTGCCTTTTTCTGGCTTTAATCTGTGAACATTAATGGCAGATATGCAAAACTGACTTTAAATTTCTCCAGAAAACAAAGAGAGAGAACAAAAAGAACAATAATGAGCACAGTTGAAGAGGACTCTCTCATGTGACCAGTGGCTAATTCACTTGCATATTGAAAGAATATAACTATATGTATCCTTTTCAAACTAAGAAAGCTCTTATAGTTAAGAGTCATGCACATATAATTTGCTTAAGAAGATCTACACGTGTTTCAGAGCAAATGTAAGAATTCACAGAATAGTGAATAAGGGGTTTTTATTCTAAATATCTTCATACTGTTGAAAAGAAAACAAATAATCCTGATTTTTTTTCTGGATGTAAGGGAACCATACACATTACAGAGAATTTTAGCCTAGCATCCAGTGATTTACATAATTTTTTATAAAATTTAGAGTTGGTTTGAAGTCATAAGTAAATCAACTGTTGTTAAAATTATAACTTTTTCCCTGTTATGTCCAAGTCTGATCTATGTCATCAGTTCTCACTTTTATGACTAATATAAAATTCAGACACAATTTCCAGTTAGAAAGAAAACTATTTCTGCCATGTCTTCTCCCCTTATTTTTTAACTCAGTGACAATTCTGATATCCAAAGTGCCAACTAATTGCCTTGACAATTAAATAGTATTGCCACAGTACAGCCATTATGCATTGGTCCTAATAAATGTCAGATGAAGCTCAACTACTCACTTCAGCAGATGCTAATTTAAGCTGAACACTACCAGCTATTCAGAGGGAGAATTTTTTCTTTAAATAAGATTAATCTCAGAAATTAAGCATGGGATTCCCTCTTATAAAAAAGGCCATTTGTTATTCATTAAATCTGAATTACTGGTTTAACAAACACTTGTATAAGTATCATTAATATTATCTGTTATGTAATTACTAATACAGTGTATAATACTTAATATCTCAGTCAGGTCTCTTCAAAATTCAATTACTATAGCTCTTGTCATAGAGACTAGCACTGCTCTTTTAAAACTCCTTTTTTTCCCTAGTGACCCTTCAGCTTGACTACTTCGTCCTTGGCTGCCATTTATCAGTTCAGGAATAGTATGACTGTCAAGTCAAGTGTAGATTTATACTGGAATCCTAACTCCCATCATGATCCTCACCTTTCCACTGAAGTCAGTAGGAAGCTGGGAATCCTGTTATGCTTTTAATCCTGGGCCAGCATTTCAAAAAATGCTGATCTCTTTCCAAGTTTGTGGAGCTTATCTTTTCTGCAGCTGACAAGAAACTGAGTGTCCTTTCATTAACACTGGAAAAGCCTGACACCCTCAAGGTAGAGATAGCAGTGTTTGCGCCATTGTTCTCTACTTTAAAATTGCAAAGTCTTTCTTAATTCTGTTTGGGACCTGTTCATATTCTTCATGGGAAGGAAAAACAAAAGCTTATCTCTTGGAAGTGGGTCCCTCCCCTACTTGCACCACCCATTGAGCAGCACAGTGTTACAAAAGAAAAGTTTCACAGGACCCTCTCAAGCTATAATTTCATTCATAAAATTGATATGCTCAGGAATGGTGGTGGACACTGAGCCCAGAAGTCATGGAAGAGTTCATATTTTTGTCATTGAAGCCTTTGAAAATTAGAAGAGTGCAGCGGTTTGCAAAATGCTGATTTTGAACTCTCCCAGGACCCTGTAACTTCCAAGCCTCAGTGAGGGGCAGCATTCATAGGCATAGGCTAAAACTGTGCCAGGGACTCTCCTAACAGTAGGGCTGCCTGGACATCTCCTAGGCATAGTTAAATGTACAAGTGTGGATAGACAGCTCACTACTGCTCAGGGTTCTGAGCTGGGAATACATGGGAAGAAATCAGGACACCCTGTGATTAAACCATGACTGGTTCTCTTCTTACGTCTGTCTTCCACATTTTGCCTCCATATCAAGAATCACAGCAGACTTTAAAAAGAACCACCCTTACAATAGACAGCTTCAAGTCTTTAAAAGGTTGTTACCTGCAATCCTAATTTTGAGATAAAAATCAAATTTTGATTCAGCATTAATGCTCTCTCCAGCTACTGAAGGCAATGGACCTGCTGAACATACTCTTGGAATTGCAGTTACATCAGTGATTTCCATACCACAGGAATTATCACACAGAAGTAGGTTAACAGCTGTGCTCAGATGTGTAGAGGTGTGCGCAAGAATAGACATAGCAAAAATAAAAATGTCTAAAAAAATGAAAAAAAATTATGAGGTATATGGGAGAAGAATAGAGACTGTGGACTTTAGACACTGTAAGGTTAAAAAGATGAAGTCTGTGAAGTGTGAAAAAGAGAAGATATATTATGAAAGTCTACAAAATAATGAGTGAGCCTGAGGATCTTACATAGATCTCTCTATTTATTTCCCACTTACTCATCTCTTTTGGATTCCATTCTGCTCCTCCTCTTTCTAGATCTTCCAAATTGCATTTTGTTCTTTTTCCCAATTCCCTTTTCCCTGTTATTTATGTACCCCTTCACATAATTTTCCTTTTTTCCATATACTTCTTCTCATGATAGAAATACTAATACAAAATCTAAGTATTTTCTTAATGTAAATAAATGTAATTATTATTTTAAAAAAGTAAAAGTATTATAGTGCACAGAACTAAAAAGTAACATATTTTAAGTGACTGCCATGAAAAAATCTGCAGAGAGAGACAGCTCTGCTGCTGCAAACTGCTTCAGCAAAAGTCTAGGAAGACTTAAGCATAACAACCTCAATTACTACACCGTGGTAATCTAACGTAAAATTAAATTTTAACCCTCAAACATCATCTCATAAGCTAATTCAAAGTGGAATCAAGAAATTTTGAGAATTCTATACTTTCTCTGAAGCAAAAAAAACATAGACATGGAATGTATTTGACTGTGTTTATGACAAAATGCGGATGCCTACATCCGAGCTAATTATCTAGATTTTTTTCAGTCAACAAGGAGAAAAATATTGCTTGGAGGGTGCAATCCATCTTACTTCAAAGTACATGCCTAAGCTAAGCTATATAAATTGGATCACAAATGGGTCCACTTGCCCCACTGGCTACAAAAACTGCTAAGGCATCAAATTCAGATGTAGGTACCTGTTCTGGAGATGTGGCATTCACATTCTCTGAAAAATCCCTTCACCCAGGATTTTTTCTCCTTGGAAGCTGAGAAGACTCAGAGAAAAAGGAAAACAATAATTATCTCATTTGCTTCTCCTCAGTTTTCCTTATGTGGAATGTGTTTGGAGATTGTTTACCCACAGGTGATTGTTTCATTGGTTGCTGGTGTGAGTTGCTTTGACTCAATGGCCAATCAGTGCCAAGCTATGTCGAGATTCTGGAAGGAGTCACGAGTTTTCATTATTATCTTTTTAGCCTTCTGTAAGTATCCTTTCTATATTCTTTAGGATAGTTTAGTATAGCATTCTTTAGTATAATATAGTATCATAAAATAATAAATTAGCCTTCTGAGAACATGGAGTCAGATTCATCATTCCTTCCTTCATCTGAGGGCAACGCAAATACGGTATGGAGATAGGTGAGAGTCCAGTGAAGGTATTCTGAAGCAGATTATTAAGATTTATGGACACCTGATCTATTCTAGTTTAAGTATTCTTGTGTTTCTCTATGCTGCTACTACATCGCTTACACAGCAGTTGTGGCCTGGAGCAAAGCCCTATAATGGTGTAGAGAGCCTATGGAGGCAGATGGGATATGTACATGGATCTGAAGTGGTTCTTCTTGGACATGGAGTGCATTTTCAGGCCTTTGAATTATATATATTTTTGGTGAGAGAAGTAAAAAAACTGCCATTCTGTTCTCCCTTTCATAGTGTCTCTTAATCTGTCAAAAATCCTTCCAATTATGTGCCAATCCACCAAAAAAACATACCAGCTTAAGAAAGGGTTTGCATTATTGTATGAAGTGCGGGAGTTGCTGCAATCAGGAGAGCACATCTGAAAAAGAAACTGGAAAGATGCCAGTGTAGCAGACACGGGGTAAATGAGACTCCCTATATGGGAGATATAAGGCAGGCAGCACAGGACATTAAAGGTATTTGTGACTCTCAGAATACTTTTAAAAAGCCATGACTTCCCTCCAAGCAATGTCTGGACTGGACCTGTTCTGTCTTTAAATACAAAATTTGCCTGCAGAAAGGTTTCAAAAGAGAAATTATTAAAATTAAGTCCCAGGAGCCTAAAACAATGATTTCCAAAAGAAATTTAGCCATTTATAGACAGTGTTTGTTGTTATGTTATGTTTGTGAGAAGCTTATCTTCAAGCTTCCTTAGTGTCCCAGGTCATTGCAACAATATTATTCTTCCTAGCCACTCATTGAGAAAATAATAGTAGAGTGGGGATTTTAAAGTGGTTAACTGTTAGACTCTTATGCAGAACTTTTTCCAGTATACACAGTAAAACATTACTGTTATGTGTATACTCATTACTCAGGTACCTGAAATCAGCTTCCAGTCTCTGTCTGTGGCATACCTTTGCTGTGTATATTGGAGAGTATGTTCTCATTATTTTGGTATGTCTTAGCTGTTGAGGGAATTTTTTTGCAGGTTGTCTTTAAATTTTATTTTGCATGAGTTAAACAGATAATGCTCCTAAAATCTTTCATGGTAACTTAGGTATTTTTTATGCTTTAATGATTTACCAGTCCATGGTTAGTCCTCACCTTCCTACCAGCTTCCTTCTGGATCTGTAGTAGTATGAATTGACACAGCATCCAGTAATGGTCAGATCAGCCCCAAATACACAGCTAAATCATTATCCCTAGCCCTACTGAATTAAATAATTTCTTTATACACACTTTATATGGAAATTTGGTTTATTATTTTGCTGCAATGTTGCTCATTTCCAATTGATCACGGTCTCTGACTCATATCTTTGTCAAAGTTACAGGTTTTCAGCATAAAGAACCCCAAGAAGAAATGGTCTCAAGTTGCTCTAGGGGAGATTTAGATTGTGTATCAGGACAAATTTCTTTGCAGAAAGTGCTGTCCAGCACTGGAACGGATTGCCCAGGGAAGTGGCAAAGTCACCATCCCTGAAGGTGTCTAGAAGAGGTGTGGGTGTGGCACTTAGGCACAGGGTTTAGTGGTGGACTTGGCAGTGTTAGGTTAACAGTGGACTTGATGTCCTTTAAGGTCTTTTCCAACCTAAACTATTCTATTCTATTCCATTTGATTCTATCTTGTTAGTTTGTTTTAACTGATTGTTTGAAGAAAAAAAAGATCCTAAAATTTCCACCAAACATAATATTGGACAAAAACCACTCCTAGAGAAAACAAATTTTCCTTCAAAGGGAATTCAGTGTTTAAGGTGAACTTTCATAAATATAGTGGAACACTCCTGAGGAAAGGGCAGCAGGCTGTAAACCTTTGCCCAGTGACTGATGGATGGCGTTCCTCATAACACATTGCCTTTCACCTTATCAGGCATTCGTTCAAGAGCAGAAGTCACTTTTTGAGCTACAAGTGGCATCCTACTTTGATCTGGATTTTTTTCAGAATCTTTAACCAGTGTTTGCTAAAGCCAGCGCTTTTTACTTTATAGAGTTTACAAATACTGCAGGGAAAAATCTGGTGGCTCTTTTACTGCCTTAGGTATTTCTGTAGGTTAACCTTGCTTCCTGGAGAACACAGGTAACTTCCCTTGACCAGCACAGAAATTAATCTGACTCAAGATTTTGTGTCACAAAGAGAGGTCTCAGTCTTCAAGCTCTTTCTTGGGCCTTTTCTACTGTTTTTAAAGTACCAAACTAACCCTTTCCTGCTAAGTAAACTTTTTAAAGTACCAAACTAACCCTTTCCTGCTAAACTACTTCCCAAACCCTTGATCTCAAAGACAGCGTTCTCAATGGCATTGCATGCTAAATCTTTACACAAAATGGATTCCCCATCAGTGCTCACTCTGGGCAATGAAAAAATGCTTTATGATGTTTTTATCACTTGACTGCCATGCAAACATGCTACGTCTGTGAACACAAGAACTTCTGGGCAAAGAAAATTTCATACTTGCCAAAAGGTACAAATCTCCATCCTTACATACTGTTAACCCCAAGATCCCACATTACATGTTATTGCCCCTCAGAGATTTTTAATCCCTCCATTCTTCTCAACAAATCCTTTTCTTCTTCCAAACAGCCAACAAAGACTTCACTGAGAAACCTCCAGTAGAAAATTTACTCAGTAGTAGAAAGTCTTGCTACAAAGCAAGTCAGTGGGTCCTTAACAGCTTTCTGGCACCCCACAAAGGTGAAAAGGAATCATGTCTAGAAGTCAACCTATCTATAGGTATATAACTTAAAACACTGCCACTTAATTATGAATTGGACACAATTTCTTGTCCAAATTCTGAAACCTGCCATGAAAAATACCTCTGGTCTCCTGATATTCTTTGAGTTCTTCTGGAGGTGTCCCTTCCTATCTGTCCTAATTTAGGTACAGAAATATTTTTTGTTTACTCATTTTTTTCTTTGAGCCTTGCTTTTCAGTAATATGTGACCTTCCACACCTTTTTATCTTTTACTTCTTTATCTTTTTCTCCCCCCTAATTTGTTTTCTCAAGATTTTTCCTCAGCCCTTTCCGTTTCCCTATCTCCTATTTCTTTCACCATTTGTCTCTCCTATTCCCCCTCTCTTTAAATCTCCCCAGCCCCATTTTCCTTTTCTCCATCTTTTCCCACTTCTATTTGCATCATGATTTCCAACCTGCAAAGAAATGCTATCCTCACAGGCTCTGCACACCCTTTGATCACCCTCTAGCCTCTGCAAGCCAGCTCCTCCAGCAGTTCCAGTGCTCCAGTTAACCCAGAGACTCCAACGAGGTGGAGAGGGACTCCTGTCGCAGCAGGAACCAGAGGGCGGCTAGCCTTGCCCTGAAAGGTGAAGCAGAGGGGGTCAGTTTGCCAAAGAAGAGAGATTGGCAAGAAAATATGGTGCCAGCCACATGCTGCCTCATTCATGCTCCCCCAATTAAAGCAGCCTGTAGGGAAAGTAGCATGCCACTGTAGTGCACTGGTGTACTGACCCCTCCGAGTGCTTGTTAGTGCTCACCATACTCAGCATTTCCTCTCCCTGATTGATAGGATGATATGTGTGTGTATGGCAGAGAGCAGATTCATTACAGTACATTAGCCAGACAGGCAGACAAATGCCCACAGGGGCAGAAAAGCTGTAAGGAATAAATAAAAACTTTATTATTTTTCTAAAACTTCTTTTCCCCAGGCTACAGTGAAGAATACTGGAGGAAGGGGAGAGTGGAGGGAACCCAGAAAAGAAAGGGAGTGGTGAGAACTGGAAGGAAAGTTTATTAGCAGTCAAAGAAAGGCTTAAAATATTCATTGTTGGATTCAGAGTTTGAATGTCTATTTATATTTTTATTTTTGGTCCCACTGCAAACTAGGGAAGAAAGGTTCAGTGCATCAGATACCAAGTTATCAGAACATTCCTGATGTAACATGTCCGAAATGTCTGAAACCTGGCAGCTCCACTTACTGAAATATAATTCCTCAGTTTTAAAAATGAAAAACAAACTAGTACCAGCCTTTATCAACAGCTGCCACCATGTGGTATTTAAAATACCACAGTTACTTTCAAAATAAAAGAAATATGGTGGTATCATCTAATCTGTCCAGTGACAGTTTTTAGCCTCCACTCAGTAGCTCACAGCTCACAACAGCTGATGTGGCTGTGAGGCAGCTCTGCACCCCTGCATACTCTCTGCTAAGGCCTGTGATAGCCTGTGCAAAATTGTCCTGGACACTGCAGTCACTGTACCAAACCCTTTGCCCATGACCAATCCTTGGAGATGGGGGACCAGACCACAGTCCAGAACTGCCCTAGGCTGTCAACAGCAGTGCACGAAAAAAATGTATCCCCAAATGGCTGATGCCAAAACCTTTTCTGCCAGGCGCAGATTTACCAGGTGCAGCATCCTCTCTGCCTCTGTCATGAGATGCTGCCTTCTCTGACAAGGGGCAAGGAAGCAAACATGGAGCTGCTGGACTCTGTTCTCACTGCCTGCTGACTGGATCTTAGCCTGTCTGCTGTCTGGAAATACATTGTGGTGTTGAAAGAAAACTCCAGAGACATTCCACCACCCAAGAGGAAGATAGAGTGCAAATTGTCAGCCCTGGACCATTAGAGAGTTGATCCAAAGAGCAATGATTTAAAGAACATGATTTGAGACAGCACAGGGACAAGACTTAGTTTAATACCTTGGTATTTGCTTGCTTGAGCCCTGCATTTTTTTCTTTTAGAACATTGTAATTCCAGCAGCTTCATCCTCACCTCTCTCCTGATTTCATTTAGGCGCACTCCAAAATGAGCCAAATGCGTTAAAATTAAGAATAGCTCTTGGCAGATAACACAGCATTCTGAAATCTGCTTTGTAAATATCTACTGGTAGTATAGGTACCTCTGAGATTGCTGGAGCTTTGTCTGATGAAAAGTGTGTTCCCACTGGAAAAAATCCATTGAATGCAGGATACTGTGAAACTGGCATATGACACTGTGAATAATGCGCATGGGCTTCTTCTCGAGGGTGCTTGTCTGGCCACTTTTGATCCTGTAGCTTTCCTCTGAGCTGAAACTGTAGTCCAGTAAGTGCCTGCAGCATTGCTTTATTTCTTCCCTTGCCACTATTCGCAGAGCTGAAAAAATCACTATAAAACACACACACAAAATAGAAGCAGCAATTTAATTTCTTGAACAATGTACATCTACTATTAAAAAAAATAAAAACCAAAACCAAAACAAAACATCAGTATAAATCCAAATTAATACTATGGTTATTGGGCACCCATAAGAACACAATCCCTAACACAGTACTGGAAAAAAAAAAGAAAAAAACAAAAAAGGGGGAAAAAAAAAGATGAGAAGGAACAGTTGGCATTCAGTTAACAATCGTGTTTGGAGGTTTGTGACTGACTTTGTTATTCCAAGGGAAGCCAGGTACCAGGCTCTTGGGATTAGGTACAAAGGCAAGAAAAAAGTGGACACGTATGAATCTCAAAGGTGACTGCTGGGTTAATAAAACAGTCTGTTTTCTGTTCACCCACTCTTCCTCTCAGTGTGCAAGTACATTAAAATATGTCAAAAGGAAAGCCATTTGCTGGGGAAAAATAATTCAGCTAAAAGTCCAAATTTCCAGCTGGTGTGTTGCCTTAGTGTGTTCAAGTGCGCTAACAAAGTGACCCACACATCTCACTGGATGAAAGTTGGTATCCTCATTAAAGTAGAAACAAACACTTGAAAACAGGAACAACTGCCAGTTAAAAAAAAGGACCACAATTGAAATGAGAAGCCTTCATTTTTCCCCGTTCTGTTTCCCACTTGCTCTATAGCAGATACTATATATATATATATATATAAGTAACTGCTTGAAAAATAATGAAAGAAAAACTGATTTTGTATGCAGTAACCATTCCCATTTGCTGGAGGAATTGCATTGCTAACAACCATCCACATTATCATCGTGTGTTTAGAAGAAGAAATATTTTCACAGTCCAGTTTCTAAACTGCCACATACAACACAACGGTTGGTTCCTGCAAAGAGTCACCCTTTCAAAAGTGAGTAGCTCTGGAGAAGAAAACCTTATATCAGAATTGCTCACACTAGAAAGTGATTGCAGGATCAACCTCCAACCCTTTAAAATAAAAGCACGTTTATAGTGGCATATAATGTCTTTGCCCCAGGAAACACAATGAGACTTGAACACAATCACTAATTCACTGCAGTGTGAACATTTCATGTAATATGAACTGCACGAGACATTAGATCTTCCTTGTCCCAGGCCCTGACAGAAAACACTATTAGATAAACAGAAAGCAAAATGAGGGAAGTGGTACACCGCAGTGTGAGCAGCCTTTTGTTTATTGATGACATGATTTTCCCTGGAGGTAAAAAAAAAAAAGAAAAAAAAGGAGTAAAGAAGTATTCCAAAATCTCTAATGACCTCAGCAGAGTTTATTATGATGAACCACAGAATCCCTTCATGGGTGAAGCTGGAAAGACCTCTGGGGATCATCTAGTCAACTGCCCCACTCAAAGCAGGATCAGTCACAGTATGTTGCTCAGGGCTGTGTTGAATTTCAAATGTCATCAAGGACAGAGATTACACAGCCCCCCCAAGCAAACTATTCCAGTGTTTGATCATGTATGCACTAAAAAATAATTTTCTTATGAGGAATTGAAACTTCACCCATTTCAGTTTGCGCCTATAGTCTCTTGGCCTATCAGTGGGCACCTCTAAAATCCTAGCTCCGCCTTTTTTCCTCCCCATCCAGTAGGTGTTTACACACATGAAGGTCATCCTGAACCTTCTGTTCTCCAGGCTGAACAATGGAAGCTCTCTCACCCTCTCCTAACTCACAAGTTGCAAGCCCTTCAGCATCTTTGTAGGCCCTTGCTGACCCCAGTACGTCCATGTCCCTTTCCTACTAGGCAGCTCAGAACCGGAGCAGCCCTCCAGCTGCAGCCTCTCCAGTGCTGGGTGGAAAAGGATCTCCCTTAATGCAGTTGTGCAGTGTGGTTTCTGATGCACCCAAGGAGAGGCTGTTGGACTTTCTTTCTGTTGAAAGGGTGTGCTATGGGCTCATAGCCCACCAGTGTCCCCAGAACCTCCTCTGCAAAGCTGCTTCCCAGATAGCCACAGACAGAACAAGATCTGGCTTTTCCTTTCAGTGCACCTTCAGTTAAGGCTGTGGTGTTACACACAAAAACTACAGCGCTGCTTCTCACAGCAGCCTTTTCTAATAGATACAAGCAAGAGGGAAAGCTGAGGAACAGTCTAGCTAACACATCTGTGCTGATTCAAAAATAAAATTAAATAAAGTACAATATCTCCTAACTGCTGATGGCATTCCTTAGCCATAGAGTTCTTCCATACACAGGCTTTGATCCATTGTGCCTGCATTATTTACCAACTCTACAGTAGTAAGCAGTCAGTAGTACTGACTACTTCAGTAGTCTCTCCAAAATAGGAGAGAGGGCCAGGGAGGTAAGAAAGAGAAATTTACTACTTGTAAATTTCTGAAACATGAAAAATGAGAAGCTGGCTGTACCTGCCCCTTCCTGGTCACCAGTCTTATCATGCCTGTTTGGTGGTCACACTTGCATACTAAAAACCTAATCTTGCAGTCCTTTTGCAAACTAAACTCCCCATTGACTGATATGTCTTTATATTAAAAAATTTACTGGATATGCAGAGCAGCAGTTCTGAACAAAGGAATTTAGTCATTTTTCTTTTAGTTTTCCCTTCCAAAAATGCCCTAAGGCAGTCATCTATTTCAGTCAATGGAAGGCTGAAAATGTTCAATCAAAAAAAAAATCTATTTTTGCGCAATAGAAACATAAAAGACATCTAAAAGCTGCAAATATTATTTTTGTACACATTGAGGACCAGATGTCTTCACATTTCATTGACCTTTTTGTTAACTCTTTACTTGCCAACTTTTTGCCTGGAGCTACTTTTGACAGTGAAGGAATATGTGTTTATTAAGGAATACATACTTATGATCTTTTAGTTACATTATTGGGGAAAGAGGAGGACAGTTACATACACAAACATTAAGTATAAAAGACATACAGCAAATTCAAACATTCTTCTATTTATAAAATATTCATTTATCTGTGGAATTTTGCAATTTTAAAAAATAAAAAAGTTAATATTTTGAAACTAATATTTTGAAACAAACATTTTGAAATCCAACTTAACTAACATGGTTTGTGCAATATCTTACAAGTAGACAAACAAAGTAAATAGTAAATCCTATTAATTTCTACAGTAATTTCAAATACAGTTTGCTTTATTCAAAAGTGATTAAGTAGTACCAGGAAATTTTTAAATATCATGCAATATCTTTTTCTTTTATTCATTATAGTTTTGGGCTTTCAAAATTTTCTAGTCAGACCATCAATTCAAAGAATTCCAATGGAAACAAAAAAAAAAAATTAAAGTTCTGTTAAAATTAAAACTACATATAAATTATTTCAAAGCAAAGAGTATCATAAGAATTTTTCACGAAGGTTAGGTTCAAGTGAAAGGTAAATACATATGGGTTTGGAAATATTCAGATATAATCCATTATAGCCTTAACTCCAATCTGTAGCAATGGCAACCAATAAACATGTATTTATGCTGGTAACAGTTTAGCCCTTGCCACTCCAGGAAAAATAGGTTGATGTTTAAAAATTCAATATACTTAATGTAATGCAAAGTCTGGCTGCTTTTTTTTTTTTTAATTTCCATTTTCAGTAATATATAAGATTCAGAAATTCTGAAAAAGAAAAGAAGCATTACACTCTACAAAGAGCATAAGGAAATAAATAGGATGAGTTCAAATACGAAGTGATGAAAATAATGGGCAAGTTGGCTTTCTTGAATTGGAAAGATAATTCACTAAAACAGATTTTCAGCAATGTGGAAAAGGTATATTGGTGCAATAAAAACAGGAATAAGAACTGGTCAGACATCGGCATTAAGTTAAAAGGGAGGAGATTTGGAGATTTGGAAAAAATACAGATCCTGATGCATCACATTATGACTCAGACAAAAGCCCCACTGTAGAACACTAACACCTAAGAATCACACCTAGAATAATCTAATGAGCAATACATATCTTTTTGAGCAGCCTATACCAGAAACATAAATAAAGTGGAGGGAAATTAAATGAAAGTAAACAGCAAGTATTAATAAGGGACTTAGGATCTAACCTATGAAGAAAGCTGAAAGCAATTACATGATAAATACTTCTAACATATATATGAACATATATAATTCTAGCATATATATGTACTTTACCATATATATTATATATATATAATAAAATATATAACATATATAATAAAATATATTTATATATTTTATATTATATATATTTTAAATATATATTAAAAATGCCGAGAAAGAAACAACTATTACAAGAAGAAAATAAGTTATTCTTGTAATTATAGTGATATTAGGAATGTTAAGTAGAATATCCCAACAATTCTTCATAGAAAATATGGAAAAACAGAGATATATTTTTCCTAAGGAAAAAAAAAAAGTAATATAATCCCCACCACTTGATTTGTTTAAATTGAGACTTGGCAAGACATTAGTGAAGTTATTGTACAGTAGGTCATGATCCTGTATTGGCAGGGGATGGACAAAATGACCTAGCAGGTCTTTTCCCTCTCAATCTTCTTTGATTCTAAAAGGCTCTAAGTCAGATGCTTCCATCATTTGTCTACAAGATCAGCAGAGCTAGAGCTACCACAGGGAGACCAGTAAGGGTGAGGGTGAATGTAGACTGGCTAATAAAATATCAGAAGTCCATAAAAGTCAAGGAATTCTTTCTCTTTTGTTGTTATAAATATATAAGTGTCTTCTTTTCAGGGTTCAGTGTGAATGACTGCACAGAAAACTAAATTTTAAGACATTGAAAAGCAAAATGAAGAGGGATCAGGCTGGAGTAGCAGCAAAGAAAATGTGCAGTCCTCTACCATCAACTTTTTGAAAATGCAATTCTCAGAGGTAAGGGAGTAGCAGGATTTCATGCACAAACTTTTTTTTCCTGATTACCATTCTCATAGAAACAAGTTTTTGAATAAAATCTTCTACCAGTAGTTTCATTGATGCCTATCTGTGCTATTTCCGGTTTTTCTTTGCCATTTAAAAGTCTTAGAAAATAATGTTTGTTTGAGAAATAACCTAGAACCAAAGAAAGCTATTTCATTTGAGGATGTTCAGGAAAAACCTGGTGACCCTGGTGACAATCAGGGTTTCTTATAATGAAAGCAGGAGGTGGTGACACACAATAGCAGCCACTGGTTGTGAAGATCTGTGGTGGCCTGGGTCGGTTGTGAACACAGAGTCTGAGCACCATCCCTGGCGTTCCCTGAGGGTTCCCACCTCCATTCTAGGTCAGAAGTGTGTTCAGCTGTGTTGGGTGTCAGGCTTACAGCATGGGAATGGGACAGCTAAATATTGCTGCTTCCATCCCCATGAACATTGTGTGTCACCTCTGCAGAAGTGCCCAGCCTAGTGCACAAGTGTGAAAAGACATAAAGGGCAGCATCAGTAAGTCTCCAGCCAATGACACTCAGAAATGGGGGTGTCTGTGCATGTGGCCACCCTATTTTACCTCCTTCTGAGGCTGAAGAGAAAGCCCTGTGATTTGTTGTTAGCTTCATCTGAGGTCACTTATTGCATTCATATTGCATCTGAGGTCACTTATTGCATGAGGAAACAGAGAAGAGCATCTCTGGGGAGAGAACATGGAAAGAAGCACATAGGATAAAATAACAAAGTCCTCTGTAAGGTAACACCTACTCTTTCTCTTTTCCAATGTATAAAAACTAGATATTGTCACCTTTTTATTATTATCTTAATGAGAAATAGCCTATACCCATTGTATTCTATGAAGTTGTTGGGTTTAACTTTTGACTGTGTTTTTTGAATGTATGCATGAACACTCATGTAAGCACAAGCATATTTTCTACCTAAACTAAAATGCATCAGAGCCACCATCAACGTACAATCTAATTTTATTAGCTAATATATCCTTGTGGTGTAATTCTGAGGAGAGCGTTTATGTAACAGAAGTCCCATGGCCTTTTGGAAGGGCATGCGCTCTTCAGTTAGCAAGGAGGTTTGAAAATTCCTCTTCAGTGCATCTTCCTGCCTTCAGAATCAAAGGCAGATTCAAGAACATAAGATATCAAATCCCAATAATTCATTAAATTAATATTTTAACACAATAACAGACATCAGAGACTGTAATACAATTAACAGAGAACCTTGAATCATCAGCTCTAGATGCCCTCAGCTGTCACAGCATTTTCCACTTTGGAAGATGTTCCTTACAGTATTTGTCCCAGGGTCCTTAATATTAATCCATTCACCAGACTACCAAAAAAGGGAGTATTTTCTGTTTTTTGAATCAAAGACCAATCAATTTCCCATCCTGAAAAACAAACTAAATTGTCTAAATTTTCTTTTCTAAAAAATGCTATTTTCTCTTTTTTTTTTTTTTTTGGCAATAGTATATCTACATATTTTTGCAATAATTTGATTAATTACTCCCTGGTATCCTACAGATTAGCAACAATTCACAGTTCATGACTGCAATACATTGCCTTACAGCGCTCAAAGAGGAAATTAGAACTGCACATGGCCAATTAGTATATTCAAATGCTGATTAGTACTGTCAATTTTCTTAATGAAAACATTTGGGACTATGAATACTATGTATAGACATCTCTTTAAAAATAATACATTTGCCATAAATCATCAGTCTGGATATTGACCCAGAATGTGTGGTTGATCCGAAAAGTTGCTTTTCAGCTTGGGACAACTCTCTTTATATGCTGAGATTTAGGTTTCCAGTTCACAGAGCCAAAACCAGTGTAATAATTACAGCACAATGGCAACTCTTCCGTGTGAGGGCTTCTGGGAGCAGGAGATCCCACTGTGCTGGGTGGTTGGGCCCTGGGGAAGGGGCTCCTAATGGATGGATGAGGGAAACAAATTTCATCAGCAAATCTGGAGTCAAGACGAACAATGTTACTTTGCAATTTAGGTGGGGTTGTTTTGTTCCATTTAGATGACCTACCAATCAATACAAATAATTGTGTTCAAAAAAGATAAAATCATGAACACTTGTAGTACAGCCTATAAGGATACATGCTTGAAGAACTGTGTACCTCTATAACAGAAATCAATACTTTTCATCATCAACAATAAAGAAATAAACACAAACTCCTTTGATTGGTACACTTTCTACTGTCAAGATGTAAGAATCCTGTCCACCCCAAAGAGATGGAAGAAGTAGCCTCTCTGTCACCCCACATTTGTGCCATCACATGATGACGTTCCTGTCCAAGTGAAGCAGCAGGATTAGTTTGCATCAAATGCTTGGGACTGTGTATGGACTAAAGAAGCCAAGGAAGGCTCCATACAGACCTCTCCATCTTCATGCCCAGAGCTCACCTCACAAGGCATACCACTTTACTGACAGTCTGCAGACACCCTGATCAAAACTGGATGTACAGAACAGTGACACAAGCACGGAGGCATCTCCTTACAGTCAAAAGACATGACTGTGCTACGCTTCTTTCCACTTCCACCCAGAAACTTCCACACCCACCTCAGGCTGCTTCCTCACCCAAACTGGGCCTTCTTCAGTCCTTTGGTGTCCCTCCAGTAAGAGCCTTAGTACCTCCTAGGCAATGCAAAGCAATGTTCTCCACAACCTTTGGTATTTGTCTTTCAGATGAAAGAAGAACAAATTCAATTTCCATGGACCCTCTAATGAAAATACATTCTATCCTGTATGGAATGCAAATTCAGATCAGATATGTTTGACAGTCTCTCCTTATGCAAAGTATATCTAAAACAGTGCTATGAAGCCATTGAGTTCAATAATGTGCAAAAAGCATGCTATTTCATGAAATAAATTTTTAAAAATCATTGTTTGTGTTTAAGCTTCTTAGCTATTAAGATTTTTTTTCGGTATCAGAAGAGCCAGAAGCTTTTATTTTTGAAAGACAGAATGTATGAGACACTATCATATTCATAAAATTTGAGGGAGTGAGATATTAAGAAAAAGCACATAATACTAACAAAAATCTCTCCGTTGTATCTACAATCACACTACTGGTTATGAGCTGCATATCAGAAAAATACATCTGGTTGTATTTTTCCTCCATGTATTAAACTTCCTAAGCTAAGCATTTAGGGAGGAAGTGAAGAGAAAGTAACACATTTGATAAATGGATATATACAGCGGAAAAAAGCTGCCAATGACATGAATAGTTATGGCATGGTGTCCCAAGGAGGCTTGCACTCTAACACATTAACTGTGACCTTTCTATAGGAAAAAAATACCAGGTCTTCATGATCTAGACCTTGGGCTAGCCTTGCAGCAGCCACCCACACAAATTGAGAGCAAGGCATAATCTTGTCAGCCTTACATTTTCTCTGAGCAGTCTGTAACAATGTGTGCAGCAGACCTGTTACCAGAAGCACAGTTGCTAAATATTAAATCAGATTAAGAGCACAAAAATTCCTCCACAAACAGCCTGAACACACAAGTATTCACAGAGGGTGTGAATACCTGCTGGCCAGTTTTAAGTTCCTGATATTTCTCAACTTTTCAATAGGAGACTTTCCTACTTTTGTGTTCTTCTCCATCTCCCTGTCCCTGTACCAAGGGGAGTCCTGGAAATGAAGATGAAGCATCTCTTTGATCTTTCTTTCATGACCTTCAGCAGGAAAAGATCAGCTGTGCAAAATTTTTTTCTCAGTCTCTGCAAATATATGCTGCAGCAATGCTTAAAGTAATACAAGAGGTTTGTTGCTACAGTTTAATTAATCCCAAGAAATTATATGTAATCTGCAACAATTGAATCTAATAATATGATATAATGATGATGTCTATTATCATCATCATCATCACCATTGTTATGTTTTACATACATAAGACTTTTCTGATCCTCAGTATCCTGCTGGACAAAGGTAAAGTACCATTTTTACCTCATGGCAGCACAATTGTTTTTCCAATAGAAAACTGGAAGAGGTTTTAATGTTGGCCTAATGTATTTTGTCCATAACTTTGCTCTCAGATGTGCTTTCTATACAGAAACATGCACACAAAAATTTGCCTGGGGCTGGGTCCAGGAAAGAGGGTTTTTCCTGAATTCAGAGCTCACTTCTCAGGACAATTGATCTCTCATAATTCTCTTTCAATCTATGATGTTGTAAAAATTATATATGCAGTTGTGCAGCTTCCTCACTAGATAGTTACAATATCTGCAAAACCTGTCAAACTTTAACCTGGGCAAGATTATAAATTATAATTTTTTTAACTACAGAAAGCTGCTTTAGAGGGAGAAAAACCTGATAGTTTTGCCTTCTTCCTGTTTCACAGGCTTTATTTTTGCCTTCTCGGTTCCAGAAGACTTCTGGAATATGAATAGAAATGCCTATCTCCATGGAGCTGAAAGGAATTAAGTATTGTGGACTCCACACATAATTTCTTATCACTCATATTCAAAACAAGGGTTTACATGCAAGGCACACGTCCCAGTTTTAAAACTAGAATATGTGTCTGCAAGTCTGAGAGAAAGAGAAACATAAAACTGTCTGAAACCTTTTTTCTAATATAAGTAGGAAAAGTATCTTGCAGTAGATTGGAAAGAAATATAGGCAAATGTCACTTGACTTCTCAGACTGGGTACTTGATATGATACATGCATGATGGAACTTCTCTCAACACATCAGCAATCATGAACTGAAACCCAAAGTGCTAGAGAAAAGCATCAAAGCTTCTGCCTACACTTAGTTACAATATTTAAATGAATCCTGAGTCCTAAGATTAGGATTTTAAATCTCCTTGATTAAGCTTTAATAAATGCCACCACAGATGCATAGTTACATTTAAGCTACCAATTTGAGAAGGAACTTGGCAGCATTAAGTTAATAACACCAGTTATGAGAATCTTTTTGTCTCAGTATTTGCCTTCCCTCTGGATCTTTCTCTTCTCACTTATTCTCCCTGAGTAATATTTTTCTGGGCTGGACTTGCAGGAATAACAGGCTAATACTTTTTACTCAGAGAGCTCCCTTCTTGTTCTTCTTCTGGGATACAGTTTCTTTTCTCATGACTGCCACGAAATGGGAGTTTGGCCTCCTAAATTACTGGATCTCAATGGTAAGGCCATTTACCTTCACATATCAGGGCTCCTCCAAGCAATGTGCTGCCCTTGCCTCACTATACAGTGACTGTCTATTAGGTTGCTTCTGTGAAATTTCTGAAAGATTTTCTCCTCTCCTCTTTCACCTTTCAGTCTTTGAGCATGAACCTGCAGGGCTGCATGGAAGGAATGCACAGAGAGCCCTGAGGACAAGAAGAATTACTCTCAAGGGAAGACTAAATGCCATCCCAACCATTCTCTGCTGACAGAACCAGAGATCAGTGCTCCTGGCTTGCCACTCTAGAAACCTTGGACCTAATTAAAGAGATTGATTACATATACACTGTTGTCATACAAATAAACACCTGGGTTAAAACATATATATGTGTAAATATATATTTATTTATTTATATGTATACACATGTACATATATTTGTATTTGTACTTATATTTGTATTTATATTTATATTTATATTTATATTTATATTTATATTTATATTTATATTTATGAAACACTGCTGGAAGAAATATCAGTTACTGAGTTTTTGAAGATTATTCTATGTTAATTACAGCTGCTACCTTTTTTTGAATCCTATGATTTAGGATCCTCCCTGTTCAACTGTCTCAAGATACCCATTATTAATGTGTTTTCATGTAAACACATTTATAAATGGTGTTTCCAATTTAAGTACAAAGAATTTCCTTCTAAGAAGGTTGCAACCTGTGACACATGACAGGTTTTTAAAGATAAAAGCAGAACTGTGCAATAGGTTATGGAGTGAGAAACCCCATGGATGTGTTGAACCTAACAAATTCATCTGGAATTCAGTTAGGGTATAGTTCAGCATTCCTCATCCTGCTAAAAGCACCATGGAATGTGTGGGGATTGCAATGAAACCCAATCTCAGGGGGTTTGGCATTCAAACAATGACACAGCAATGTAAAATGTCTCCCAGCTCCCTATGGCAACAGTGGTACACTGTTACATAATCAGCTAATTGTTTTATTTAAATATTTCCACAGTGGTGTACAGCACCTAGACTGTCCCTCTGTATGCCTCACACTCATTAAAAACTTTCTTAGGTCCTGACAAGAGCACAAGGCATGCACAGCACAATAATGCAGTGCACAATGATGCCTAGATGCATACATCTTCTTGCCAAGGACCCACCAGGTATAGCTCTCTAGAATGCTCTGTTTTCACTAAGTTAACATTTTAAGGAAAAACCCAACAAATTGTACTGTATTTAACCCAGCAATATTAAAAGGTGGGCGCAGCTACTTTAGTACCAACAGACATTTCCTTCCGTACCAGCAGACACTCAGAGCAGCTTCTTAATAGAAAATTCTGTGTTAAAGCACCATGTTCTAAAATAGAAAAATCCTGAGAAACCTTTTCTGTTTTATAGAGATTGACCTCTTTTTTTCAAGATCTGCCATAGTACCTTGCCCAAAATAGCACGTAAGTCCACTTTAAAAATATTGCAGACTTTTGTTTACTAAAAGAAGTTCACACTGAGAACCAAAATTATATGAAATAAAGTTGTAAAAATAATTTTGATAGAAAAATCAATTCTTTTCCTGTACAATTGAGGTTTGATAAATATTCAGAAGAGTTATATAAATATATGAGTCTTACAAAATATTACTAAAACTTTTAAACAATATGTTTATGTAAGCAAATAAAATATTTTTGAAGATGCTCAAATCAAACTACAGTTGATACATTTTGATTAAAATAATAATAGAACTACAAATAAATACTCAACTAATGTCATATAATGTTACACACGTATACCATGATGCTTTTATAATTTTGCAGATATTTTAGTTTATGGATCATTCCATTTTCAAGATATATATTTGCCATTTAATGAAGAACATCACTTTATGTAAATAAAAAAAATTCAAATACTTGTTTTGTATGTTGTGTGTTTTGTTTGTTTTCTTTACTGAGACACCATATTAACAGAAGACTGGTAGTTTAAGCTCTGATTTTAGAAAGAAAAAGATATCTACAGATATGTCAAAGATATTTTTTCCTAGATTATACCCCTTTATTTTACAACTCTCTCTAAATGTGGGGGGCTTTTTCAAAACTTCCATATTTATGTCACAAGAAGACAATAGATATCTGTTGCAATCAATGAAGTTAATAATAGCATTTGATGGCATTCAGTTTAGGAACATTCAATAGTCCTGTTTTATGACAGTTATATGAAAGTTTCCAAGAGCTGCCCACATTTGCTGTCAAAGAACTCTATAACACTTTTGCTTTAGTCAGAGAATCATTGATACTCTAATTATAAAAGCATACTTACTAGTCAAACTGCTGCAGGATTTCTGCATCACTGCTTATTCACTGAATCAAAGGGTCTTTTCTCCTATCATGTTGATTTGTAAAACTTGCACTTGTCATTATTGCTCTAGATGTAGTTCAGGATAATTGAAAGCAGAATTCAGAAATTCAGAATCTCCTTTTCCTCCCCTCTCTTTTTAAACATTTATTTTTCAATGCTTTGCTTACAGTCCTGTAACAAATACTGCTACCATGCTGGTTAAAATCTCTATGCATAACAGCTAATTGGCTATCTAAGACATCTTCTTTCAATGAGCAATGGTTATTGAATAGAATACAGTGGTATTCTTGGAAAGGGAAAAAAAAAGACAAGAATAATGGGCGCTAGAATGACCATACAAAAAAGAGGAGAAACTCAGATTAGCCCAAACTCCCGGGCCCTAATCACTGACAGAAGAATCTGGTAAACCAAGGAAAAAGACATCAATCCATTCAAACAGGATTAAAGGTTTAAACTGAAAACCAACAAACTTGTTAGCCTTTGTGGGAAAAATTTGCATCAGGATTATTTTAGATATGAAACAGACAGCTAAAATATTTCCAGCTGCTTATGTAGTACCTCACATAAAACACAAGGAAACAATACCACAGTATATAAAATCAGTGCTTAAGTAAACAGATTCATGTGAGAATGTTACAGGGTGCAATGAGCAGGCAATAATAAAGATTTGAAGCTGTAAGATTATTGGCATAAAAATAAATATTTATTACTAAAATGTATTTTTGAATGACAGCACATCTTTGCTAACAAATAGATATATGGGGGTTTTTTAGATTTTCAATCTTCAGGTTAGAATGACATACTTCATGTGGTGGACATTTACTAGTGCTCTGGGAAAAGCTGAAAGAAACTGCTATGATAAATTTTTTTTCTGACTACAGAAGACAGCTACCAAATTTGTTTTACCCTTTATTTAGTGGAAAAAGAAAAGAGAGGTGTTGTTCATTATGGTTTATGTTATCCTTAGCTCTCTTGCCATAGTGACTATAATTTTAAATGACATGCAACAAAAGGATGAAAATAAAATTTCCATGCCACATGCAGTACCATCTACACCAGTTTTATATCATTGTTGCTGATGCTTTTCCAAACGAAATTTTATTTCAATCATTCTGAAAATAGAAAGGCCTGTTATATAGATTTTTCTGTTTTAATGAATAGATAAGTCAATTTTTAGACAAATTATTAACTACAGTACCTGATTCATGAACATCATTTTACATATATTTGTATTCTTTCTTACTGTTAGAAACCTTTGTAGAGGTTAGAAATCATTATTTTAGTATCTATTTCTTTCACATTCTTTAATCCATTTTTTATTAGGAGTAAAAACTCTTGTCAATTGCTAGTTCTTTTCTTTTTTCAATAATTATTGGCAATTCTGATGCCATTCCAATAGCGAGATACCCATAACTTAGAAAAATTATTTGATTTACCAGTATCTTCCCTTTGCTAATGGTCTCTCTAAATATCCTTAAGAAAGGTTCTTTTACAAGAAATGCATGGTAGTACACATCTTATTTATTACATTTACAGCAGACTTCTTCAATCCTAGTCAGCATATACAGTATGCCTGAAATTTAAATAATGACATTCTATGTGGAACTTATTATTGGCCTGGGAATATTTGACCTGGAATGCCATTAACTTATCTTATACATTTTAAAATCATGTTTAAAATGCTGCAAAACTAAGATTGTAGTGAATTTAATTTCAAAGTCATTTTGGATGTCCTTTCAAACTGCATGTGGTAATCCTTGATTTTTGCACTGATGCTAAATGTTAATGAACAGAGCCACAGTGTACCATTTCACCTAGAGCAATGAAAACATTAAAATCTCTTTAGAAGACTGAATAAAACTTTATTTTATAAATATAATCCTTGTTGAAGCTCTATCATTTCACTGTACTTTTGAAATAAGAGCACATGGAAAATATGGAAGAGTTCCTTTGAGATAGCTAACTAAAGCTACAAAATGAGCACGGTACAGTATTTCCAAGGAACACGGTTCAAAAGTTGTACGATTACTACTAAGGTTGTTTTATTCTTTACCACATTTGGAACAGGAAGTCTGTGTTGTTCTTGAAGAATTCTGAAAAGCAATGTCACAGTCTGATGACCTCTTCTCCTCATTAAAACGTTCCCAAAGACAGCTCTCTGCATGATGTTTTGTAGCTTCAGCAGCCATGAACTAATTTGTACCTCTTATTTTGATCATGCACTGGTGAAAGAACCAAACAATATTTTTCTTTAAACACAGAGAGGTCTTTCAACAGCTCAGCATGCACTTCTACCCTCTTTTTAATCTTGGAGCACCTATTTATTTGCTCTTTTCACCACTAAATCTTCTTTGCTCCTTTCTGCCCCCCTGCAAAGCTGCTAGTTAAAATCTTCAGTGTTTTTTCTTCATAGGCTTAAACCATTAGAAGGGTATTACCATAAAAAGGGAGACAAGGACTCAGAGACATGGTGCACCAGAATTTGCATTTCTAATTTTTAATCCAATTAAACTAAAATAATATTTATTTAGCTACAACCTTTCTATAATGGGTATAAATTCACTAAAGCTAATGGAAAATTTTCTTCCTGGAGGAAATTAGTTATAGGTGTTCACTGTGATAACTGATTGGTTCTGCATATTGAGTGTCTCCAGATTTTGCATATAGGTAATTAGTATTCAGCTAGTTGATGTGTTTATTTTGCACACCTTCTTTTTTGTGCATGTGCAATCCATTATGCAAGTCATTTTTGCTCTACACAGTGGATTCTGTATATGCAAATTGTTAGAGTGTCTAAGGGCAATAGTTTTTAATACATACCTGGAAAGAAAGGCTGCATGTGTTGGCATATTTGCATTACAACCAAGTGTTGTTTTTTTCAGACAGCTTTTGAATAAAAGCTTATGGCATTATTACTTGTATTTCCCTTTCAATCAGTGCATTTTAATCAGTAATGCATACTTGGTGTGCAAAGTATGCCTTTTGTAAATCCAAACCCATCTAAACTCACAGAGAGCCTCATTCTACTTCCTTTGATTTTGGCTCAAGTGATGAAGACAGGCTTTTAGCCTCTCAGGTTTTTTAGTAAGGAGAGAGGACAGCAACCACTTGGAGAGAAAGTACTAAATCTTGCCTTTTAAGGGGAGAAAAGCTCAGTGGTCTGACTCATAAGCCCATGTATAGCTGCAGAATGGGAAATTCCTTGCCCAGAACTTTCTCCTGCTCTCCTGTGTCCTGCATGGGCACATGTCTACAAGGGCCCCCCATGCCTGAGCAGGCCCCCTGCACACTGGGACTGCCAGCATGCTGCCACTGGGGTCTGCAAACTGGCATCTGGAAAGATATCCACTCTCCTTGAGGAAAGTCTGCCATGAATCACCATTCTTGCTCTGCCATCCTGACTACCTGATTCCAGAACTTTGTGGTCCAAACTACTAAGGGTAGTCATGGGCTCTGGGAATGATGGCAAACAGTGTAATAACACCAAAGCAGCATTCCCTGTGTCCATAGATCCCAGTCATGGCTATTCACCTGCAGAAGCATGTGGGAGAACTGAGGATGAACATGTACTTCACTCATTTATTTAAAATTGTACTGGATATCTTCCTGAAGTATGAACCATTCAATCATGTGGAGAAAATGAAGCCACAGCCAGCTAATCATTCCTGGTTGCTGCTGTGTATTCTACAAAGCAAGGACATTCATGCTCTGAAGAGATGATGCTCTTTCTAAAAGATCATTTTTGAAATTTTGTTTTGATTTCTTGGGCTGCAGGGAGTTTCTCAAAAGGGCACATTAACAAAACAAAAAAAAACCAAACAAACAAAAGCAGTTCTCAGCCAAATCCTGCATTACCCTTGGTGTAAATTTTTCAAATCCAAATAATCTGAAGTTTACACGAAATCTTTCTACCTTGCATTGTAAGAGGAACAGACATGCAAATAACAATTAAATTTTTCAGAAGCCCAAATAAGTAGACAGAGCTATATTCAAAACTTCCCTACTTAGCTGCATGTGTCCTGTGTGCTTGTACGGATCAGGGAATTGTCATCAGGTACATTCTTGCTGATACATGTTGTCCAGTATTTCTACAGACAGAATAATGTTTTGTTCAGTACTATTCAAAATGAAGTTAAGCTTCTTCTAGCATGTTCCTCAGGGGATAATTTCATATTATAATATGACTCCTCCTACATTTATATGAATCTTTTATTAGAGGACATATTTTATATATTTTACTTTGAATAGGTTTACATTTTTCATAAATGAAATGCCATTGGACTGAATTTTATCAAGCGGTATTTCTGTTTGGTTTTTAAAACTAAAGGTGAAATAAATAATATGGCCTACATTAAAGTGAATTCTGGCCAAAAAAAGTCTGTTTTTTGAACACATCTCTAAAATGGGCTGAATACCATGAGACTGGCTCCCCATCACACTCTGGCAACTCTTGTTATGGCATTTTCTGGAGCAACAAGACTTGCCCTTGTTGGAAGAGGATCAGACTAGGGAATATTTAAAACACACAGGTGGATGTGACTTAGTAGCATGTAATTTGTCATCATCTTTCTTGATCTCTTTTGATCTCTTTCTTGATCTCTCTCTTGATCATCTCTCCTAGAAGAAAGCTAATGTCAACCTCAAAAGTGGGCAAGAAGGAAGATATGGGGTAAAACAGACACACACAGGCTCACTGAAGGTAGCAAGGCAGGAGACCATGAAGATGATGGCTGGGTGAAGAGGCTGAAAGGGCTGGGACTAATCAGCCTAGAGAAGTCTAGATCCCTGATGGCAGGGAGCAAAAATACAGAGCCAGACTTCTCAGTAGTTCCCAGGGACAGGCCCAAGACAGAGTGGGCAGAAATCTAAAGAAGAGAAATTCCAATTAAGTATAAGAAAAAACTTTTTTTAAAAAAAAGTTTTTTTAAACTTCTTTTTGTTCAAACACTGGAGCAGGTTGCCTGAGGAGGTTGTGGAGTCACCATCCTTGGAGATATTCAAAAGTCCATGGGCACACCTGCATGGGCAGCGTGCTACAGCTCACCTTGTTCTAAACAGGGAAGGTGGATTAGGTGATTGCCAGAGGTCCTTCAAATTAACTATTCAGTGATTCTGTGTTTTTTCAGTGCAAGTGAATCAGAGACACCCTGAACAACTTCTGACACTGCTCTGAATTTGTTTCCATAATGATGCAATAACCCCAAGGAAAGTCTGTAGCTGTCATCCCCTGTTGTTTGGATTAAAACTATTTACCAGACAGGGAGAGGTTGTATTTTCCATCCTGAAATTATAAAGAGCCCTTGCAGTGTTGGGAAGGATGATGTCAGGTTTGGTGTGGCTTGTTCATAGCAGTCCAAATAACCCCTAATAGGTTAGAGAGATGCATGGAATTTATGAAGATTTCTGTATCTTTGGGAATAAATTTGCTTACAGCTAAAGAGAGCCCACTTCAGCAGGAATAGGCTGGGATTTTGAAAGGAAAAATCAATCTTACTCTGCTGGAAAATTCCCATGCCTTCCTGGTGTTTATGATACAATCCCCATTTTTAATAGGATCTTCTGACCAGGTCCATACCAGTTAGGTCTAGATTTAAGGATGGAATATTCACCCCAATTGTGTATGGTAAAAATAATTAAAGGGGTTTTTTGCCCCATAAGCTAATTTTCTAACTTTACTAAGACTCGAGCTTATTGAAACCTTTCCTTCTGATGAAAAAACACAGAAAAGTGTATGACAAACCTGAGGAAATTTCTGAAATCTTCTTTTTCACTAGAACTGCTAGAGTTATTGAGGTAGCTGTTGAACATGACACAGAAACAGTCCCAATTGGACTAAGCAGCTGCCTGTGACTGCTCAGTAAAGATTATATTTCCATGCTGTTTCCTCTAACTGCTGGGATAAAGGAATACACTTTGTTTATGAAAGACAGGCTCTAGGGAAAAAGAAGTAGATGCCACACTGTGCATCAAAAATGTAGATCCTTGCTCAGCTGCCAGAAGAAGTGAGAGGTGCATTGAGCATCTCCAGGAGAAAGGTTAAAATGAAAAAAAAATAATAATATAGATAATAATATAGGCAATGTCATAATAGGGATATACTAGAAATAACCTAATCAGAAGAACTTAAAAGAGTGCTGCTTGTTACATTTTGGGATAGCCCTTTTTTTTTTTTTTTTTTTTTTTTGCAAATGATAAAAGCATCCAAAGGGTGTCCTTTTACTTGTTCTGGGAGGCTTGAATCATGCACAGAAAAGTGCTGCAAAATAATGTCAAGATGAAGAAAGTCTAGTAGGCTTTCAGAACATATTGAGGACAACTTTCCTTTAGGAAGATGGAAGAAAGTACTAAGAAGTTTGCAGCTGTTTTACAAGTGGTTCCAACTAGTAGGGAGGATCTGGTTGAGAAGTTTGTGGTAGAAAGTAATTTTGGTTAAAGTGATTACAAAACCATGGAGTTCACAAATCTAAAAAAGGCAGGAATCAGAGCATCTGAATAAGGACAATGATAGTCCAAAAAAAAGCAGAATTCGTCTGATTGAGGGAACTAGAAGGTGGGGTTTCTTGTGAAGTTATTCTAAAGGGGAAAAAAAAGACTGCAACAGGGTTCACAGTTACTGAAAGAGACTATATTAAAGATACAATGGTAGACTCTCATGATATAAGAGAAACATGGAGCACAGTAAGAGACCAATATGGCTCAATCAGAAGCTCTTTAAGAGACAAGAAAAGAAAAAGGAAAGCAAGAAAAATCTAAATATAAACAAAAATATAATAAGAAATACACAAGCAGGAACAAGGACCTCCAAGCATACATGTAAGACTATAAAGGAATAACATGCAGTGTAGATCAAAATGAAAATGAATTTAACAAGAAGCAGAAAATTCAACAAGAAAAACAGTTTAGGAATGGGAGGACAGCAAGAAAATAATGCCAAGTACTTAACAAGGAAAGAAAGAGAACAGCAGATAGTAAAGGCTGAAAAGTTAGTATAATCTTTGCTTCAGCACTCACAAAGGGTGAGATTTGATCAGATATTGGTACACAGTACACTTAGTAATGCTATTGGCGCTGTTTTAAATACAGTTCTTGCTCACAAAATATAGAAATACAGAGTACAGATTAAAAAACTTTGGTAAATAGGTGTGTAGCTACCCAAGAAAATGCACTCACAAGGTAGCTACTAAAAGTTGTCTGCACAATTGTGAGAAGAAATCAAGCGACAGGCTGCAGGCTCCATTGCAGGCTGCATTCAGTCATTTCTTCAGTGTCTTGGGTGACTGACTAGAGAACATACTTGTGGCATTTGCAGAACTGTTCAAACTAGAACAGGTTACAAACGTTCAACAGAACTTGGTTTATTTATTTTTTTTTAGTAATGCTAATAAACAAAAGGCACATCTTGAAATCAACATGGTAGAATTCACTATAGGCTTAGTAAAGTGCCAAGTAAGGAATATTCAAGTGATAAATACAATAGGGAAATAGTTGACTATTCAGCCATACTGAAAAAAGGCTTTGGGCTTTCAGTGAATCAGACATTTGATTTAAGCCAAGAATGTGATACATTGTAAAAAGACATTCAAATGTCTCATACTTTGGGGATCATCACATACAAGACACAAAAATTGTTTAGTGTAGGAGGTGTCACCTAGAGTGGAATGCTCATTTTTGTGTACTGTAAGGTGGTACAGAGATTACTTCTTTGGGAAACAGCCCAATAGTTAATAATATACAAGATAGAAAATATTACTTCCAAGGTCTGTTAAAAGAAATATTCTATTTAAAAAATAAAAATTAGAAGAAATGGGAATATTCTTTCAGTATATGAAAGGGCCTTAGAGATAGTATGAAACCCACTGTCCTTTTTGCCCTCTGCAGTTTTGATAAAAGCTAAAAGAATTAAGATTTGCTATCAATAAGAACATTTTAAATTTTAAGATGGTTAAGTATTTGAACAGGCTGCTTGGAAACATTTGATTAGAGGTGTTAAGGAGTAGGTTTGATAAAGAGAATGACAGGGTTGAAAAATCCCCAGTACACTATCTGGTTGATTTTGCCACTATTGTTCTATACTAATTACTCTATCTTCATTTGTTATAGCAAGATTTCACTAGACTGCTGTTTCATTTATTCTTGAAGAAATCCATGCAGCATCTCCAAAAACACTTTATGACACAAGGAACATGAAGAAATTTGTAGTAAAGATGGTCAGATTTTTCAGACCAATTAGCTAGAATACTAGAAGTGAGTCTTGTAAACAGAACAGGGTAGAAAATAGTGACTAGACAAAAATATTGTCAGGCTTTCCATATTTTAAGAATTTAAAAATGCAGGGCCTTCTTTTTCAACAATCACAAGTAACTTTCTTGTCAAACAAGGTGTTTCTTATTTTTCCAAGTACACAATTGAGTATCTCCTTTGCCTCACAGCACTCTGCCACAGCACAGCACTTCAACAAATCTGTGACTGAGAAATGTCTGGAAGTTTAGTCAAAACCTGAATTTAGAACACCTGGATTTTTATGCTTTGCTACTCTAATTTTCATGTAAAAGCTTTTCAAAATAACGAGTTCAGAAAATGTTGTCTTTTTTTTTGCCTAAGCCAACCATTTTTAAAAAGAGCACAGATCGGCCATACAATTTCAATATTTTAGAAGGGGCAGGCACACCCCTGAGATAAGCACCTCACCTCAGTAAACCCCACCCATCCTGCATGTGGCTTTAATCATTGTGTGCTACTTCAATAAACCAGTCCTAAAAAAATCACTTTATATATTTCATTTTTTATATTTTATACATATTTTTGTATTTTTAAAATGAAATTTAAAATATTTTTATCTTTTTTATATTTTTTTGATGTAATCCAAGGCACCCTTACCCCAGGGAATTTTTTTTTTGTTTTGCTCAATAGAAATAAGATGCTGTTGATGTATCATTGGGCAAATACCTTCATTCTCTGCAATGAGCTGGTTCACCCAATGCTGAAACTGAGTCTAGAAGGCAGCAGCACTTCATTAACTTTTTTCCATAAGGAAGAAT
Source organism: Calcarius lapponicus (assembly GCA_039654755.1). NCBI lineage: Eukaryota > Metazoa > Chordata > Aves > Passeriformes > Fringillidae > Calcarius > Calcarius lapponicus. Next base: position 24,172,634 of record CM077463.1, on the reverse strand, counting down.
GCTCTGTGCAGCTTGTCTAAAATCTCATCAGTCTGAGTGAGAATTTAAGCCTTTCTGTTTTCACAAAGACACATTAGTCTTGAGTCCTGGTAACAGGAGCAGGGGAGTGAACAGCTTGTTTAGCCTCTACCTCCACAATGTCTCCAATTTCATGGGCAGTTTCCCCAGTAACTCAGACAAGAGTTAGAAAGTCTGACCTTGGACATCACCCAGAGACAACCACCTGCTTACAGGACTGACTTCTGTTCCCTTTGATTTAATGGAAGGACAGACTCTTCTATTAAAGAGGTCAACTGATCCAAGAGGGACTCTGCTTACAGCCAGGAAAAAATCTCTGGTGTGATTTTGTCTAACAGAGGATGAATTTTTTCTTTTCTAATCCAGTCACACACATGCCCAAACTATTTCCGGTTCAAATGTAGTTTCATCAGAGCTATAAATTAAACTCTCTCAGTGTGAAACCTCTGAAAAAAACTCCCCAAAACATAGTATTTAGCTACTTAGTGATGGCAGTGGAGTGGTTCTCACTGGAGTAAGAGTTGGACTTCGGTAGTGTATGATTTAGCTATATGATGCAGAATCTTGGCAAATCTTACATTTCTCTTAGGCTTAAAATTTAAATAGCTGTTAGACCTTCAATACAGATTCTTCCTCCAAAATGGCCTTTACTAGTCACCCAGGGCCTATTAAATGAAGGATGCAGAAGGGAAAATTTCAGAGGACAATGCCTGTAAACAAATAGCAGATAAAGGGACAGTTTATCACAATCCCATGGATTTCAATACACAAAAGGCTGAATCTCTTCTTTTGCTGATCTTACAGTAGAACTCCACAGTTATAGTGCCTGAGCACACATAGTTCTCACTAGTCTCAGGAAAGCAGTAGTCAGGACTGTTGAGAACCTGGCATGTGTAACTCAGTTTGTGGGAGAGAGAATTATCAAGAGATTTATCTGGAGAGAGGAAGGACACTCTTCTACAATTCTAAGGAAATAAGTTTTACTCCTTCTTATGACTAACCTCAATCTACCTGCCTATTTCTGCTTATGGACTCCCTCAATCTACCTGCCTTCTTGAAGACTGCTTTTTAAAATAATTTTTTAGAATAACTTTTTAGAATAACTTTTTAGGATAACTTTTTAGAATAACTCTCAATGGCTAAGGCTCAGGGTTCATGTGCATTTATTTGACTTTTCCTTTTCAGAATTTTGCCATTCTGAAGAACAACATCAAAAACTCTATGCTAAACTAAAAATCTGTGGCACTTTTGCCAAGGTATTTGATGCACTGAGAATAATATAGTATAGACTGAGTAGAATAGCTTTCATGATACCTCTGAGGAGCTTCTGTTTCCTGTTTCTCTCAAATTTCAGACCCAGAGTAGCCCAGATCTTCCTTGAGGTGGTTGTTACACAAGCTGTGTTTCCCTGCATCTTTACAGAGGCGTTACTAAGTGTCCCTGTTTGAAACCACTGCTGTTATTGGCCAAAGGTAGAACTCTCTTTCACCAACAGAAATGTAAATCAACATATTTGGTGGTCTACTACTTCTCCACAGGTCCTTAGTACAGCTCAGTTTAGCTGCATCCCATATTATGGTTTTCTACATGGCAGGGGAGTAGGAACTAGCTGATCATTAAAGTCCCTTGCAACCCAAGGGATTCCAGAATAAGATCATACCATAACACCTGCCCCCCCATATGTTCTAGTCTGAAACTTTGCTTGGAACTAGGTGGTTTCCTTGGCTTTGGCTCCTGAAATCAGTCTCAGACTGCTTCCATAAGAAGTGACTTGGCATATCACAAGCCTACTTGTACGCACCTGTATGAGTTTCTTTCTAAGTGATTTGAGTATGTAAGTGTAGTGAGATAGATGGGAGGATGTTATTGTGTTTATTAAATATTATTTGGTCTGTCTATAATCATAATGGCAGGTCATTAATTGTTTTGATGCTACTCCCAAGTAGCTTCTAAAACCTGCAGGCCCCTTTGATTCCTTTGGCCAATCTCTAGAAATACTGCACTCATTGGTGTCCTTGCAAGTCAATATCTTGCTGCCTGGGGATTTAAAATTGCCCTGAGAAAGACTCAGGATTCTGAATCTGTGTTTAAGGTAGTCAAAGTAAGCATTTTTTTTGCTAGTATGGCAGTACAGTTCCAAAACCAAGTTAGTTGAGAGGTAATATAAAAAATGTCAAAGACGAAATGTAATAACGTTGGTAGTATGAGTAGTAAAAACCCACTTAATTCACTGCTTTAATTCTAAAAAGGCTAAATTCTATTATTCCATTGTAAGAAAGGAATGTTTGAGCTACCTGTACATACTTATCTTCCATCCAAATATCTCAAAATTAATAAAATAGATGGCAACTATTATTTGACAAACATTATCTTTGTTTTATGTTAGGCAAGGAATCCAAATTAAATGTAAGCAATTTACTTACCAGATAAATTAAACAATAGGGGAAAAAACCCTCCTGTATCCATAATGAAATTAAAGTAATTATAATGTATTATTTAAAGACAACTACAAAGACACAATCGAATCTTCTACAAATAGGAAAAAAATTTATTTTGTCCAGAAACTTTTAATTTAGGGTTTAAAGAGAGCCAGTTTCTGTTCAGTCGTGAAAGTCCTGATTTTGATTTTAGGGCAACAGCATTTTCAGTTCCCAGTATTTTTAGTATTTTACTTTTACTCCACTAGATGTCCCCAGCCAGTCACAGTACAGTTGGCTTTCACTGATCGGATATTCGTAATCTGAGAGGGCAGATACTCCTTTGAAGTGCATATTATTACGATATCATGATTAATGACTTTCACTCTAGAGTTCATTTTATCTGGAAGATTATCAAGACACAGATCCTTAAGAAGAACACAATTTAATTCTCTGCTTAAGATATAACCGTTTCCCAATTTAGAAAGAAATTAAGAATCATGTATGCTTTCTTCTCTGAAAATATTTAAGTAGTGAAAGTCTTAAAACAAATGAAAATCCTTGTTGTACAAATCCGTCTATATCAAAAGGGAAGCCTTAGCAGGCTTTTTTTCCTCTTACTCAGTTACTTTCAAAGGATGTGTAAGAGTTTCGCAGAGCCCTTCACAGCTGACTGAGCTAACAGCAGGAGTCTGGCTTAATTTGAGTTTTAATGGATCTTTAAAGTAAAATGAGACCAAAATGTGAAATGACTATAAATATCATTTTAAGCCTCTCCTACCTCCCCAAAATGTAGCAGGTTGGAAACAATACTTTCATATTAGACTTTTAAAACTGAGCAAGAACAAATTTTGCCTTTTGTGATGCAGCGAGCTCTGCGAGGCTTTCGGGTTTTGCAAACCCTCAGCTCTGAGCGCTGTTACAGGACTGATGTGCCTCTTATTTTGAGGGATGCAATAAGGATTTGTAAAAGGCAACAGGGGGTCTTAAACTAGAACCATTTAGCAGGATGTTTCTGACTCTCGGGGGATCAGCTAAAAATGTTAGTGCTGTGTACATAAGCAGCTTCTGTACCAGAGAGAAAGAAAAGCCCCAAAGCAAGTACTCTGCAACTCACTCATTCCCAGGAATGACGGTAAACCCTGACTGGGGACCCACAATCTTCAAGTGGTTTCATCAGCAGAGCCGCCGGGACCCACAGTGACAATAAAAGGCATAATTTTGCCAATACAAACAGTTAATAGATGTGAGAAACAGTGAAACAAACCCCAGTGCTCTTGTTGCCATCCATTTGTTACAGTTAGTTAGGTAACTTTGTTCCTTCCAGAACTCAAGTCCGATATTCTTTGCTACCAGGGGACTTTGGGCTTTTTTGGTTTTTTTCTTATGTGTAAAAGGTTTGAAAGAATCTTACAGTGGAAAAATGGGAGTCTTAAAGGTGAGTTGACGGAGAAGGCTGCTGAGAGGCTCTTTTATGCTTTTTTTATGACAGAAATCTTTCAGAGTTTGTATAGGGTTTGATTTTGGAAAGAAAAACAATTAAGAGTCTAATTTGCAGGTGGTTCCTCTCAAAGTCTTTTTTCTCTGTAGCCCTGATGATCAGTACTTTCCCAAAAAAGAGATGGCGAAACAACAGTGTTACAGGACTCAGGGAAGCAAACACCAAGCAGTAAAAAGTAGAGTAAAAGATAATAGAGTGAAACATTTTCAAAACTTTCAGTTGTTTTCTTTCTCTTCATGGAGAAAAGCAACAAAGGAATTCCCCTATGCCAGGGAAAGTCTTCATTGACCCCATTGCAGCAGCTTTCCTGTCCCCTTATGAGCATCTGGCCCACAAGGAGTTCCAAATTGCTGTCACCTGCAGTAGTTTGTGCCCAGGGTTTGGCGCTAAACTGGGGTCAGACTGAATTTTCACTGATTGAAAGCTTTCCCACACCTCCTACCTGTGCAGCTCTGTGGATTGGCCTCTGGGCTGTGCAGGGGTGAGGCAGGGATGGGGACTGGGGGCTGGCATGCTCTCAGGACACATCAGAGCTGCCAGGCTGTGGGACAGGTCTGGGGAGGCTGCAGCCCCTCCACCTGCCCTCCCTCCCACCTTGGACCACAAGGATACTGGAACAGAGCTGCTCCTGCTCTGATCACCCTGACTCACCAAAGGGTTTCACCCTCCCACAGCAACACAAAGCCCCACTTGCTTTTTGCTTAGAAAGAAAAATCAGAGGAACATTGATGCCACAAACGTCTTAGAAAATGTAGCCAACCTCACTAAACATAGGCCAGATGAGATTCCTGGTTCTTTTTCTTTCAATCTTTTGTGACTTTAACAAGCGGAGTAGTGTGCATCCTCTTCTACATACAACTAGCTGCAGTCAGCACTTTGTGAAGTAGAATCAGTTTGATACTTCTTCATTTAGGCCTCAAGCAAATTAAGCTAAACAAATTGCAATAAATGGCTTGGGCATTAATCCAAAAGTCAGCAACCAAGTTTTACTGCTGGCTTCCTGTGTTACCTTCAATTCCCTGAAGAGCTGCCTCTCTGAGCATCCCTGACTGCAAAGCAGAGACTATATGCAACTGTCCTAATTCTGTGAGAGAGTATCAGCTTCTAGGAGCTAGTCTTATTTATATATTCTTATATTCTCACTGCATCTTATATTAGCTAACAAACAAGGTGAAGTAAGCTACCATGGAGTTAAGGTTTCCCTGAATAATGTGGAAGGGTTGACTTCTATGTCCTCTGTAGTCTAAAATTCATAGAAGCATGCCAATATGTCCAAAACTGAGAGATGAGGTCTTTGATTGTCTGGATGTTGTCCAAAACTAGGGCAGAGTATCTGAATTAACTCAGTGCAAAATTTGTGTGACTTTTTTTTTTGTGGTAGGAATAGTGTTCAGAGTGTTCAAAATGTAACTTGCACACAAGGGATGTTTGACAATGTAAAAGGAGAACATTTCCTCCCTGAAGTTCACGTGGTAGGCTGACTAAAGCTCTCTGGGGGTTCCCCTTCTGCAGACATCAAGCAGGGGAAATATTGCCAAATATATCAGATCATCCCTTTTCTTCTACCCTTTCCTGTCTGCAGACAGAACTCCTCTTTGATACCCCATAGAGTTTATCTGGTGGACAAGGTAAAAACCTCAGCTTTTCTTTTTGTCATATGTTACATTCATAAATTTTTCCCTCCACATTCCCAGCTTCTCAGCTTTGTCTTCTCCCTACCAGAAAGTCTTATGCTTTCTCAGTGGTTCAAGTGTCCTGATACCATAAAGAAGGGAAAGTTCATTGACTACATAAGCTCACACATTATCCTCTCCTACAGAGCTGAGCTCTGTTTTATTTATCCTTCTCATCTTTTTCCAGACTACATTCATCTTGCTGAAAGTTCATGTGTGGTCTAAGCTCGCCATCTAGGCTTCTTAATAGAGACATAGAAAATGATTCATTTCATGTCTGTTCTAAAACTTCAGGGGATAAAATTACTCACCTTAGGAGGAGTTTTCTACTTCTTATCCGCCCATCCTCTCGAGAGGAAGTCTAGACAAAAGTTTAGACTGAATGCTTAACATGCTTTGATGAAAATTAAATGGGATGAATTTCAGTCCCACTTACCAAAACCTTCCCTTTAAGTAGTTGCTCTGCTCTTCCAACAGTAGTTTGGAAATTGCAGAGGTATTTCAAGGAGCCTCAAAAGGAAGGAGGCATGTCATGATTTATAAAACTTGCAAAGCAGTTGATCCACTGAATGAAAAAAGAACTGGAAATACTCAACAAATTCTGGAAAAGGTTAGTGTCTCCTGTGTCTCAGCAAAAGATGTGATGTCTGGAAAAAGGGGATATGTTACTTCCAAGAACATCTACCATCTCACCACTTCACTGCTCAAAAATTACAAGTTAGAAACCAAGAAAACACTAAGTCAAATTGCACCCTGAAAAAGGTACATTCAGATTACCATAACTCACAACTCCATTCACAGGCCAATTAGCTAACACTGCAGTGAGTTTAAAGTTGTGCACAGATTGATGTACACATACAGCTCCAGGGTCCTGGGTGAGGAGCTTCCAACATGAGTTCACTTTGTATAAATTTGTGACACATATATAAGCCTAAGGCCTTTCCTGCAGGAAACCCATAGAATGTTTTACTTTATCCAGAGATTGTGAAATAGGAGAAGGTCGTCTTTCCCTACAATTTGCTGAACCAGAAGAATTTTTGTACTTATATAGAGGCAGGTGGGAATATCATTTACCATTTGTGATTTTTAATTTCCCATCTTGAGACATCATAAAAATTGAATAAAAATATTAATATGAACACATAAAGAAGGTGATAAATACTTTATATATTTCTTGTAATGAGTGGTATTTTGTTTGGTATAAACACTTGTAGAGAGGGTGTTTTAAAAATTCCCAACTATACTAATATGTTGTATACTTTAACATGGCTTCCTAACTATACTCTTGTGGTTAAAACAGTATTATTTCATGATGTTATGAAATATTAAGGTGTATTATGGCACAGAGTTCAGATGGGATTGGGTGGGTTTCCCTTTAGACTCCATAGTTTTATTTTATCTTTTTATGACTCCTATGTTCTTGAAAGATGAAACTCAAAAAACCTTGCTGTGCATAGGATTTTAATGAAGTTTTCAGGAAAAAAAAAACGTTATTAACACAACCTGAAAGATGGTCTAAACCAACACTCTTTCTCCTGTCAGATGTAATAGTCTTCCAGAACAGACCATCTTTTGATCATGGATATAAGAAGCCCAGACTCAGGAATATTCTTTATCAGTTGTACAGAAGTTGGTAAAGTTTTTATGTCTCTCTCACTGATAAGTATATGTTTAAGTGTTGGGGAAACTGAAGGATTCTGAATTTTATTTTCTGGAAAATACATTATTTAAAATTAAAGTTTAGGCTTTAAAAAATTGTATTTCCTTTGAAAGTTTAATGTTAAGAGCTCTGTTAGTTACCTTGCTAAGAGTTTCTTCCAAACATAATTCTCTTTTCTAAGATAAAATCTATCACACCATCAGATGTTCTGCTAGACCTCAGGAAGGTCTCAGACCCTGAATTAAATCACTACAATCTGTGAACACCTTAAAAAGATGTTCATTTCACTTTTTTTTTTTTTGGATGGAGATAAAAATATTCCCAAGACTTAAAAGCAGTGAAGAGGAAATTACATTAATCATTGGGAGCTCCTAAAAGCAGTCCTCAGAAAAAAAAATAAATGGTTTTTTGAAAGGCATAGCACAGAGAAAATCCTTATGATGCTTGGGATCATAATTGCACATTTTAAGGTATGCAACACAAAAAATCCCCCAGGAATATTGCTGAAGTCTGCAAAGTGCAACAAATCAGAATAATAATCATAACACTGAAATGATAATGATAATGATAATGATATTAATAATAATGATAATAATAATAATAATAAATAACAACTTAATAATAATAATAACTTAATAATAACTTCTGAGATGTACAAGATAAAACTTGGAGGGAGCAGCAACCTTCCAACACAATCTTGTACATTTTGTATTTGTTGCACAATCCCACACATTTTATACTTGTTGACTAAAGCAGTGAAGGACATAGAGCTCAGGTTTTCCTAATGATCAAAGAACACAGAATGACAGTGATCCCATATCTCAGTACTGAAATACAGATCTGCCTGACTACTGTCACATACCATCAGCACCTCTCAGAGAATTGCTGGCAGAGTGGAATAGTAAAATTCTCATCACTGAACATTTCAGCATGAATAGAATTCTACCCACTACTGAAAAATCTTTACTGAACTCTGAAGAGTATAAAGTAGCCATCAGTAAAATCATAAAATAAAATGTAAAAACCTACATTCATCTACTTTTACATCAGACCATGTAGATTAAAACACACTGCTACAGAAGTACTTCATGAAACAACTGGTCAAAAATCATGTTTATCAAGAGGACTCTTTGGCTGAGGTTCAAGAGTAAGAGACAACAGTTTGAGTACCTCTATGAAGAAGTCCTCCTTGCATTAGGTATCAAAGCTTCCATTACAGTCAGCAATTTCAAAGCAGCAACACGAGAGTAATTCAGTTCCCACGGGAGAAACCGGTCAGTTGAATCGCTCTCCGTGCAGTTCTTATCATATTGACCAGGTATCCATGGAGGTCAGGGGAGTCTAACTCACAGGTGGACACAAGGTTGTCTGAAACCCAGAGCAAATCCTTCCTCTTTAAAGGATTTTAAAACATGATATTATGGAACTTCCTGAGTAAAGCATATCTTCATTCTGTTCCATCTGCTTCCACTAAGAATCAGTCTGCTCCCTGGCTTGGAAGAGCAACTTAAATGCTGTATGCAATTGATCTTCTTCTGCCCTTTGTGTATGAGACACAATATATTATTTAATTGCAATATCGTATCATTTTCTCTCAAGACCCTGTTTGAGAACATAAGCAGCCTGATGGGACATACTATAAAGGAGAATTTAGATGCTGCACAATTGTTTGAGATCTCCTTCCATGGTTCTCATATGCTTTACAGAATCTATTTGGGAATATATATCCTGTTCTTTGCTTTTGTATTCCTCAATGAATGCTTCTCTCTCTCTCTCTGAATCTCTCTCTACTTCTCATTATTTCTTTTAGGCAAGTGACTTTTATTTTTTTCCCCTCTGATTGTAATTCAAAGTATCTGAGAAACAATTTACATGTAGAAGCTGGATACCACAGTTCAGCCACAAGACTATGAAAAACAGGAGGGAACTGATCTGTGATGCATTCTTAGACTTAGAAATCACTGACTTCAGTGAAAAATGGCAGTAATCACATTGAGAGAAGTACAAAAAGTCTCTAGAAGTGATTTCTTTTTATTAAGAAAATGTAAGATGTTATTACAACATCTTCGGGACCTCCTCAGGCTACTGAGGCTGAAACCAACAACCCGTTACTTCCCAGGAGATTGCCCTAACCACACCACAAATTTCCATCCCATGTTTTACACTGGGACAGAGCTCAGCCAGGCCCACTGATGAACACTGTGAGAAGGAGGGGTAGAGGTCTTGGGACCCAACTCAAGGGCCTGCTTTTGCAGCATGGATTAAAACATCTGTAGAGAAAATGTTCAATTGGTTTGATTAGCAGGAACTAGCTGGGGAAAAAAAAACAGACTTCTGAAGCCCAGTCTTAGCCACTGCTCTTCCATCATTTATAAGCACATTTGGCTCTTTCTCTAAAGTACTTCAGTAGCTTCTGTCTTATTAGAATGATTTCATAGAATTTTTTAATCCCTTTTTCAAGTAAATGAACACAAAGACCTATAAATAAGTTTTAAATTACTGTCTCTATCACACACTGCTGTGGAGGACATAAAATCTCCTGGGAGTTTGATCTGTGTTAATTAAATAAAAAAAAAAATCTTCATAAGGTCTAAAGCATGCTTAATGAATTAACATGGAGGCCCCATTGAGCAAAAGCCTTTTAAACTCCGGTGAAACAAATCAACCCACACTTTATTATTATCCACTTAACAAATTTAATCTGTTGCTTTATATCATGTGAGACCAGTTTTTCATAAATGCTAATTAAAACTATTAAAAATGGAAATCTTCTAAGGGGCTTATGCAAAGTGTGAATATTGATGCAAAGAGATAGGCCTGTTTGTCGTTCTGAAGGGAAGATAGTGCTGCTGCTGTGCCCAGCTGTGCTGGGGAAACCTGCTGGGAGTGAGCACAGGCACCTAGAGCAATTTGGAGCATGAAGGGGCTACAAAAAGCACCCTTTAAAGGAAGCTGGTATTGCCATTTCACTGACAGGGTTGCACCAGTTTTGATGAATGCCATCATAGTTGAACCACAGAAAGCTAGAGTAGAAAACAAACTAAAACAAAAAAAAATAAAAAATTCAAAATAATTTGAATCCTTAGAGTCCATACATATTGAAGGCAATTTAGTGATACTCTGTAACTTGGCCCGTGATTGATCAATGTATGGGGAAAGTGATGCTTATAGAAAAGACTGGAACTGATTTGGGGTGGATGCTCAGAGCATCCCAGGGAATAACCCGCCCAGGAAGCAGCAGAAAGTTAGAGAATCCCCAGGCACACAGTTCTTCTTTGGCAACAGGTTTTAATCTGCCAGATTTTTTTTCCCAAGCATGCAATGAAGAGCACAAATATTTGACTGCTGCCAGATTTTCTGCTGTTAGAGCCTAAGCAAGACTGTAGATTAGTAGGTAAAAACATGAAAAGAATATAAAAAGTTCAGAGTTAAAAATTTGCATAAAGTTCATGTAAGCAGACTTTAAATCTTGCTTTCTTTACACAAATACCTGACCTTTTCTGTTTATCTTGCACATGATGTATTTTTTCTATTTTTTATTTAAGCTTTTCCGACTAATTAATTTCTCAACACTTCAAAAAAACAATCAGAAACATTAGAGCCCCTCATTCACAAAATCATGGAAAATAACAACTTGAATTGCCATCAGGAAATCATCTCATCCATTCCCCAGATCTTCTATATGATAAACTGTATATATATTATTCCTGATGGATGTTCGGATTATATGCTTTTTAAAAGCTCCAGCAAAAGAAATACCTACACAGAAAACTAGACACTTCTCCATGGCAGCATGTGTAGGCCTTAGCCTAAGTAAGTTCAGTTTTTATTATCTTCTTGCTATGTTTACTAAACCAGAGGTCACCTGCTTTTATTTTGCCTTTATATTTATTTCTTATTCATATTATATATTAAATTATATGCGCATATATTAAAATTTTGCATATTATACAGAATATTTATAATCTTAGTAATTATTTTTATACCATACAAATTTTCATGGCTTAATTTTATTAGACAAATATGTCTCTTTATTAGAAACAGTCAGTGTTTTTTAGAAGTTGCACATCATGATTTTAAGACAGTGACTATTTTCTTTTAATCTCAACTATTCTAACAGCATGCAGACCCCCAAACAATATTATTCCTCTATAAATTATACTCAGTATCTTACTTTACATTAATACATGTCACACTATAGAATAAATAAGCTAAGTTTACAAAAAAGAGCTGGCACATATTACTGGGAAATGTGGTGATATTTTATTCAGTTGAGGAAAGGCAGCTCTGAGTCATTCTCACTCACATGATGTTCAAGTGCTCACACAGAAAAATTACTATACACAACTTTATACCCCGGAGACTTTATACCTCAAACGTCTTAGATCTGCACTTTCACTCTAGTTTCACTTTCTGTCAACATAACACTCAGAGAACAAAGTTTTGCCAACATGGAATCCTACCCTTAAACCTGTTTCAAGAGACACTAAGTTGGTTCAGCCATTCCAACATAAGATTTTTCCTCCATCAGTAGATTCCTTATGTACTTTAAAATGAGGTTATTGTCGTCCCTCTCTTCTCTAAAATTTAGTTGGAATGGGAAAATAAAAAAAACAAAGGAGTTCTACCATGATAGCTGCAGTTGTAAAAAGAGTTTCCAGTGAATGGGCCATATCCAGGACACTGAAAAAGTGACAAAGTGCCACCTTTATAATATCTTTCTGATTCTGTGTCATGAGCAGGTGAGAAATCTGAGAAGACAGAAAAACTCATAGCAGTAAAACTGATGTAATCAGGAGAGGAGAAAACTGAGTCATTTCCGAAAAGCCAGTAGTCAGGTTCTGTCTTATTTTCAGTAGGATTGTTCGGAAGAAGGGAAAAAACTAAATAACTCCAAATTAGCATTTGGCATCAGTAATAATGTTCTTAAAAGGAAAAAAGTCAACCTACAGGTAAACAATGGGGTATTTCCAAACATATGAATTTACTATGGCAATATTAATTTCAAAAAAGCAATGGGAGTATTTAGGCAAGAACAGTGACTTCTAAAATGACAGAATGACTTGGAAGCGACAGAGTGAAAGACAGCCACAAGTCAGTGCAAATATAGACACCACCCTTCTAGTGATAAACTGTCATAGATATTTCTCTATTATTAACTAGAGAGTGGTAACTGGTCAGTAAACAGCTGTTCTATTTGGCCTACAACATTCACAGCATGGAACAACCACTATCAATTTCACATTGGGAAGGAGGCACATACAACACATTTGGGTCCTAACAAACAGACTCACTGAGAATTTTGAGAGCAGTTGAACAAAATGCATAGAAATACAAAAAATAAAGAAAAACTGTTATTTCTTCAGAAAAAAAATGGCGTGCATATATCAGGCTAAATGCTTTACATAAGGAAATTATACTTATCTTTTTTTCTTGCATAAGGAAATTATACTTATCTTTTTTTGTTGCTATTTATTTATATACCTTTATTTATAGAAACTGTGTGTAAAATTAAGCTTAAGACAAATGCTAACATTAAAATCTATAATATAAGATAAACATATCTTGTGTACATATTCACAGTTTATCATTATACTATTTTATTGCATGAGTCAGGCAGCACTTATGCGCAAAATAGCTTTTTTTCTTCTACTTTCCAGATTATTTATTTCTCTTTCCCACCTTTTCCATATATTACCTTACTACACAAAGGCCTTAGTCTCACAAAGACAACACCTTTTTTTTGCACATTCTCAGATAAGCAATGTAAATGCAGAAACTTGCTGTGTTAGACTGCAAAAGTTAGAGTGAAAAGGGTCACAAAGATCCCAAAACAATGGTGAGTCATTCAAACACAACATAGACAATCTTACGGAAAACCCTACTGACAGAAATGTGATTAAGAAAAAAACATTAGTCCACACAAAAACAGTAAGAAAAAGAATACCATCTTGGAATTCAAATACATTACATTAAAAGAGCTTCTTACACCTACATCAAACTTGATTTTAAAATTAGCTGTTTGGAATCCAGTCCTGCAATAATCTTTTCTCCAACTAACAGTACAGATTTTTTTTCAGGTAAATGCATATATAACTCTTCTTCCTTCTTGTACCATACGGACAAAGTTTCTGGTCATTGAAGGTAAGCAAAGAGAAAAGTAGGATTCATGACACTTCCCACCCAAAGCTCCTTCCAAAGCCATAGAGAGCTGGATGTGCTGCATCCCACACACATATGGAGATGAGTATTTGCCTTCTGTGCCTGTACACCTGTATATTGCCTACTTCTGCCCATGCAGTTCCAGGTACTCAATCCACTCCCCAAGCTGGGTGACAGCTCAACGCTGACACGATGCACACACGCACCAAACATGCACAAAGAGGGCAGGGAGCACAACAGTGTCAGTGCAGGCTAAACCTCTGTGGCCATGGCAAATACACAGAGGGGCATCTCCACTCTGGGAAGATCAAAACCTTGGATGCAAGACAGAAATTTCCTTTTTGGAGGTCAGGTCCCCACTCTAGACTCCAGGACTTATTTCCCCAGTAGGAAATGGTGGAGAATCATAACTACATTTAGGGTCCATTTTAAAAGGGCATGTTTAAACATCACATGTTTTGCAGTATGTTGAAAGAATTTAGATTCCCCCTTTCTTTATGTCTAAAAATATGCAGCGACATTTGAAAGAAGGAAGTATGGTCCAAATATAGATGTGGGAGATTTCAGTATTGTCATCTTGTGCTGCTAAAAACTATGATAAAAAAACCAAAAACCAATTGTTCCATATACAGAGAGCCATTACCAGAAACTGAGCAGTTACAGAACACTGCATATTTTCCACACATTCTGGGCATGGTTTTGATGTCTTTGTTCATGTTTAACAGTGCTTCACTTCTTCAGTAGGTCCACTTATGTCAGTAATAATACTCATGTAATATGAATAAACATTGCCTAAAGTTGCATTATTTTTTAAAATTCCTCCACTGATCTTTTAAAACATAAGGAGATATAAATACATCCTTCCATTTTTGCAGGTTTACTTTGGAAGAAGGCTCCTTTCAAGGATAAATAAATTGAAACAATCACTGAAAAATTTTTAGCAGTGTAAAATAATAAAATTTTTACTTTGAATCGTGGTAAGGTATGTCATGGAAAGATAATGCTTTGAGAAGCTAAGATGCATTGAGAAGCTAAGACTTTTTTCTATTAATTATGGGCTATTAATTGAAAAATATGTCCTAAGTAGTTTGGAAAATATGAGGGAAGTGACCACTATTAGGAAAGAAAAAACATCTCTGATTTTTGAAAGCAATTCTAGCATTTCATGATCAATTGTTGAGCGTGTATATTTTTATGAAACATCCAGTTCTAAGGACACTCTGGGGGCAGTAGCACATTAATAGGCTTCCTGCCTCTGTCAATAAACAGAAAGCCAATAAAACATCATGTTTGGGGTTGGGGGGCCAGGGGGTAGGTTGGGTTGGTTTTTTTTAATAATGGACTTTAAGTTTAAATTGACCAAAGAAGAATCAAGACCTCGCTACCTCCTCCGCACCAGAGATTTTATAGAATAAGTTTTCATTTCATTTTTTTCTCTTTTATATAGCTTCATTTCTCTCAGCTTGAGAAACTTCTGACAGTCAGTTAGAGATTACTTTACTACTACCTTGTATCCAGGCCAGCTATTACAAGTAGAAAATAACACTCTGTGTCTGTCATTACACCATTCTAAAACTTCTGACCAACATCAGCAAGAATGATACAACTTTACATCCTTCATTTATACCCACTACTTGTAGCCACAGGATGAGAGGAATTCAGCATGCCTGAGTCTAATTGAGTGTAAAATCCTTATATCATATTCTACATCTTTCAAAATCCCACAACAGATTTGCTGTTCTTTCATCAGAAGTACAACAAAAAATGAAGAGAGGACAGACCAAGGCTGATTAATTATCCTTTCACCTCCACGCAATAAGTTTTATGTGGCTGGAAGTCTTTCCTCCAGAAAAACTCATTTGGAGAGGTGTAGCCCCAAAGACAGCACCAGATCTTTCAGAATCATAGAATGGTGTGGATTGGAAGGCATCTGAAAGATCATCCAGTTCCAACCTCCCTGCCCTGAGCAGGGATACCTTGCACCAGACCAGGTTGCTCAAAGCTCCATTCAACCTGTCTGGAACATTCTCGGCAGCATTTTCAGGGCAATTTGTGCCAGCATCTCACCACCATCACAATAAACAAATGTTTCCTAATATCTAATCTAAACCAATTCTGTGTAAATGTAAAGCCACTCCTGCTCCTTCTGTCACTATATGTCCTTGTAAAACACTTAAACAGGACTGAGCCATCAGCCTTGACCCAGCTGCAGAACACAGCAGACAGCAGCACAGGAACAGCCACGGCTCTTTCTCGCGTTGCTCTTCCCTTTTCCCACCCTCAGCACACATGGGGATGCACAGCTGGAGTGAGAACAAGAAGCTGACTTAGGCCTGAGCATCAGCCAGCACCAAGTATTGAGGAGTGCACCTGCACACACTGCTGCAACTGTGATTTCTAGCAGCACACATCTAAGAATGTGATTCAGCCAAGAACACCCAAACCATGTCTGAACATCAACCTTTGGAAACACTACAACAGCTGTGTAGTAACACCAATGTACTCAGTATCTCACATGCAAAAATTGTACCTAATATAGAACTTCACAGCATCTTCATGAAACAGACATTGGTGTAAACGTTAACACGTTTAACCCATTAGTTTTCTCACTTCATTAGCCCTTTAAACTATGATACAAAGCATTTTATGCCAATAAAATTATTTTCCTGTTTGTCCAATACAATGACCTCCAGCCAATTCAGAACACCTCTGGACATCACTGTAATACAAACACATAATTGAAAAACACTTTAGCTGCCAGACCTTGCTGCAGTGAAGTTATCTCTTTTGATTTTAATCAGTAAGTAATATATTTCAATCATTAATATCTGTTTTCTTGTTTCTATTTCTTGAACAAATATTCTGAAAAAATATTACCTTCAGTAATGCTGCAGGCACATTACTTGCTGTATGCATTTTCTGTATTGGCTTTTCAGACAAAGAACGTGTTCTCTTTCAGTTCTAAATGAGTGTCTTTGTCTCCCTTTAGACAAGGGCATGCTATATAAACCAAAGTTACTTCCTCTTTTTTACAGAAAACTTGTTCCCCATTTATTAAACAGAGATGTTAAGTGGTGACTAATATATAAGTGTAACTATATTGACAACTGTCAGCCTCTCAAAGAAATGCCAGGATATTACTTTAAGATTAGAAACAAGAAATATTTATAAAATGCTACTCGTCTAGCATAATTCTGCTAAAGAGGCCATGAAAAATGGCACAGTATCTTTTAGCAAGTGTCCAATGCTGCATATGATAAAAAACCAAATATATGTGTTAGTCTAAAAAATACTAACATTATTCAATACCAAAACATAAACTTAAAGAAATACAGCCCATCACTATTTTCTTACAAGATCTACTGCATTTACAAAAATTAAAGAAGTGGCTATTTTAATAGCATTCTAAATCATTGTATTATTTGTCTCTTTAGTCACTTTAAGTGTTGCAGCAACTCAATACACACTTTGTGTCATTTTCCAGACAATAATATTTGATCAATTTTTCAGTAAAATGTGGGTATGCTTAACGGGCATTGTGATGGTTAGATCTAAAATACAACATTTGCAATTTCATTATTAAAACTCAGGATGCAAAACATATTTCCTGCTCTGCAAATGGCTCCAAATCCAATTTTTCCTCTATTGCATTTGGTGATGAAATATATTTTTTGTCTATATAAGTTTTACATGTTTTTTCTAACCAATTCAGGAGCTTTCAGGAAATAAACTTTTGATGTCATGTCTCATTTATTCACTAATCTTATGTGTACTTTACACAAAAAAAGGCATCTCTGACTAAAAAAAGGACTAATCACTTCATAGAAGTTTACAAACCATTTTTCTGAGTTTGTAGCAACTTTTCCGAAGTTGTCATGCATATGCTTTGTCCTCAGACATGTTATCTTTTCCATAGGAAACTTTTTTCCAGACAAAATTTCCACAGAATCTTTTCCTTTGTTTATAACCTAATATATGCTTCAAAATACTCAAAATGTAGTCAGATCTGGATACTTCTGAAGTATGGGGGTTTCTTAGAAACATCAGCTATAGTATGATCAGGGCCAATTCATATTTTTGAAATATGCTGCCACATCAGAAAATTCCAGGATATGTAGTTGTAGAAGCCTACCACCTGCCAGAACTTCAGTGCTCCTCAGAACCTTCAGTTTCATAATTTCTGAGTTTTTAGGGTATGCTTATAAGAAGTAATGTATCTGTGCTGGAAATTCCCTGCTCAGGTGATTCTAATCTTTCCCTAAATTTGGTTCAACAGGTTTTCACATCTACCAACATCCAAATCCAAAGGTCAAGAGACCTCAAGAAACCTATTTGGTTTCTAAATCCTTTGCTATACCCAGCTTGTTTGCTGTTTCTGAGTTTTGACATTGAAGGGCAAGTGAGCAATATACACATTGACACTTGACAAAGTTTTTGTAGTGCTGTTAGTCAGGCCAAAGCCACCCTCTTTCCACAGGCCACAGAAGGTGCCAGACTGGAACCCCATGAGTGTACAGGAACCACCGGGGTTCCTCCAACCCCTGCTGAGAGTGCACTGGAGGCCACATTCCCATCTTAACATCACACATCACAAAATCTGATTGAATGTGAGTTATAGACCCCCAGGATGTCATTTTAGTTTATTTGCATCCACGCTTCCCTTCTCTACCCACGGTTTCATTATATTGCTTCACAGGAAACTTCCCTGACTAGATACCCAGCTTCCCACCCACACATACAAATACTGTGCCTCAAGATGCCCCTTGGCTTGCACAATCTGGTGAAGGAACTATAAGAGGAAGCATTCTCCCAACCTCAAACCTCCCTTCTCTATAGATTTACCTCATTGCAAAATAAATCCTCATACTATAACAGCCATCAAAAAAAGCTGAAAAGGATAATCAGCAAATGGCAGAAACTGAGGACACTGTTAATAATGCCTAGTAATTCTCTTCTTTGTGACATATCTGGTATTGTGTCCAATCCTACATACAACATCATAATGTATTGTAAGCCTTCAGAGATGAGCCAGAATGTCTAGCTTGTAATATTACATAGAGGCTGCTGTGACAGGACATTCTAGAGCATTCTCTAAGACAAAACCTCTGACCACTTTGTCTCTTTCTCCAGAATTTTTTATTTTCTCAGTAGTCACATTGAAGTTGGAAGAAGGACAAATTATGGACATTTTAGTTACTACCTACTTTGTTATAGGAATTTTTTCTATTCTTCCCCACTTGACTTACTGGTTACTTCCTCTTTATTCAACATGACTGATTTATAAACAGATAACAACCTAGTTCTTGTTAGAAACTCCCAAGAGGTGCTGCTGCAGCAGATGCTGGGGTTTAACTGCTGAGTCATCGTGTCGTCTGATTATGTAAAAAGCTACTTCCAAATTTACAGGTTTATATCAAAATGAAAACAAAATCACTAGATACTTGTAAAATGCTTTATTCTGGATCTGTATTTGTACAATAAAAGAGTTGGGATTAAGAAAATATGCTGCAGAACTTTACAGAGAAGGGGAATATTTAGTAGGATGAAGTATTTCAGTGTCCTAGCCACTACTTGACGGGACTGTGTGTGCCTGTCTCTCTGGAAGAGACCTTATGCTAAGAAATAGCACTTCTAAAGCTTAAGAAGGAAGAAAATTCTAGACATGTAGCTTTAACTAACAGTCCTCAATGTAGAGAACATAGGTGATACAACACTTTTTGGCATTGCTTTCATTAGCAATGTATTGAGACAGATTTGCTTATTTTCAAAAACATGCATTTTTAAATCAAGTGCATGATAATGACAGCAAATAGGATAATGGAAATAAATAGAAGGAAAAAAATGATTACCAAGACAAAGAGATGACCAAAGTATCCATGACCTCTGTCCCTTCAAAATTACCAGAAAGAACACAGAAACTCCATACAAATCCTGAAGGCTGGGTGCTGCCACAGGCTCTATTTTCAGGACAGAGACAGGCAGAGGGGAATGCAAGATGGAGAGCACCTCCCCAGCACTTCCTAGAGATTGCCTGTCTAGGGAATAAACAGAGACAGGAATATAGCCTGCAATAGCTGGACATTTCCAGTATGTACCTACCAGTCCACGCTGATTATATGCCTGCCTTAAGCAAACTATCTGTCCCACATTTTCCTTCAAAGATGGAAATCTAATTTCATCAAGGAAATTCTAAGCCTGATGTCCTGTATTAGTTCCCTTGACTAACACATGCCCCATATCTATCTCTTCTGAAAAAAGTTGAAGTTGGAAGAAGGACAAATTATGGACTTACTCTCCACTGATTGCCAAATTATCCTAGTCTAGGAGGAGAAGGACCAAGAATTATAAGGGAAGAAAACCATGTTGCACTCAGTCAATTTTATCTTTGGTCATGTATTGACAAGGAAATGACAAATTAATCACAAATAAGTTCCTTCTTGATGATAAATAACTCCATGTCATGCTAGAACAGGAACAATAGTTACTTCTTGAGATTGCAGGAGTGAAACTTATACAGTGACATTCACATTATCCTATTTTGGCTTGCAATGTTATTCATGAAGCCTATCATGTAGCTAGACTCCCTGGAAGGAAAAAAAATTATTCCTGCAATTCACATAGCTGAAACAGCTGCAAACAAACCACCCACTCCACCACAACTTCCTTCCAGGTAAAGATATGGAAGAGTATTAGACAAAAGAATACATTTGTATAACCAATGTGAATTCCATGATTCTTTCCCCTCTCTGAGTGTATTTCATGTGGGCCATATTTGGTAAGATTTAGGCAACTTTGCCCTAGAGACAGCAAACTCCACTGCTCCCCAACACCACCGTCCTCACCAGGCACAACCTGCTGCAATGAAGAAGACACTGAAAATACTGGGTGAAGAGGCTTAGGGCTCTGGCTTCAGAGGAGAGCCCACGCAGGGAGCGAGGGTGGGCTCCCGGGGATATTCGGGAGCAATCCTGCAGCAGGGTGCGCTGGGCTGAGCGCGGCCAGCAGCCAGCCCTGCCCCGCAGGCTGCCGCTAGAGGGAACACGGGCACGCTGGAGCTGGGAACGCAGGACAATCAGAGGTTTGCATTTTCTTTCTCAAATCCCTTTTAGAATTCTTTTATCAAAATTGCCACATACATAATGTTTCTGAAATGTCCCCTACTGGTCCATTTCAAGCCAGAAAAAGTACAGTAATGAGGTTTTAAGTGCAAGTGATAGGGAAATCTTTTGAAGTGAAGTCACCTGCAATTCAACTTTTTGCAACCCCATCTACCCCATTTTCTTTCAGATTTGCGGAAAAGCCTGGCAATATCACAAACTTCTTTGTTAATCTGGGTGAGGACTATTCAAGGAAAGCAGCCTGAGAGAAAGTACTGACTCACTACAGAATTTATTTCCCCCCTCCTCCAGGGGAAAAAAAAAACAAAAAAAACCAAAAACAAACAAACAAAAAAACCCATATTTAAACACAGTAAGTTCTTAATTTCAGCTTCCATGGAATTTCTGTGAAAAAAAAAAAAAAGTGTAAATTGCAATACCAGGGAAGCCTTCCTTTCAAACTTTCTTGCATCTCAGGTGAGAAGTGCTCACACAACATTGACTTGATCTATTTTTCAGAAGCTGTTTCTGCTTCCATAAACAAATGAGGAAACCTGTTGAAGCAAGAGTTCTTTCCTTAAGAGTTCAATGCACCAAACTAGGAGCATATTTACTGTTCTGGAATATCTTTCTACAAAATATTTGTACCTTTTGGTCTATTCTAAGACAACACAGAACACTTAAAGATCAGAAAATTCTGTATAACAGAAAATCTTTTTGATGCTCAGATCAACACCCCCCTAACAGCTGTCCAAAACAGTACTGTGTTTTGGGTTCATTCTCTTTAAATGGGAAGCATACTTACAGAAATACAAGAATTCAGCTCTGCTTATAGTTGATCTTTCCTCCCTTGTATTTAAAAAGTCTGTAGATTTAAGTCTTAGGCTGTTTGATTCGTGATTTCTACTGGACCAGTTACTTATATGTTGAAAGATATAGAAAAATCTTTTATTTAATATGAGTATTTCTTTATAATGTGGAAAAAGTTTTACATGGTCTGGATCCTTGCTGAGAGAGAAGGGCATTCCCTGTGTATGGCACCCCAGAGTACCCAGCAAGTCCAGCACATCTTCAGAAGATATAGAAGCCATCAACAGATAAGCCTACACGTGCAAAGCAGTATGGTGGTTGGCAAGTTAAAAGCCTGCCATCCAGATTGCTAATGGGGATTTTAAAATAGTAATTCAAAATATTAGAATAATTTCCACAAAATAATTAATAGTTTTTATAACACACAAAAAATAAACATAATTGAAATTAATAAAAGTTAAAATTATGTATTTGGGGTGTTAATACCTACTGGGAAGACTAAGCTTTAAAGCACCAAAGGAAGCAGGTTTTAATTAAAAAGAATTTAGACTTTAAAATTAAAAAAATACCCTAGACAGGAAGGCTCTTTCAAGATCATCTATAGATTAGGGAAAATAATTTAAAGAATTTTCATAATAGTGCTGCACTACTTTTAGGACAATAAATACTTCACAAGCCCATAAGATGGCAGCAAACTCCTTTTTAATTGAGAGCAGTAACTGTCCGCTCTTTTGCACAAAGTTGATGCTATTGGTGTGTTTTAATACCACCTTTTCATAGTCTAATTAACATAAAAAAGTAGTACGCCAGTAGCATATGTATTCCTCTGATTTAAAAAGCGTTATTTCTCACTGTGTAAATGAAATGCTTTAATATTTAATAAAGTAAAACTAAATTATCTTTAGAACCTTGGGGGAAAAAAATAATAAAACCTCCCACAATGAAGGGACAGAATGTGCCCCACTGTGAGCTGACTGGTAGCTTCTTTTGATGATACATCAGCTGACCTCAGTGCTCTGGCTATTGAATGAGCAGAACTAACAACATGGCTTATGTAACAACTCATTGCAACACAAATGCCCTTCCCTAGGTTTCCACGTCACTGAGCCCCATGCCTTTTTAATACTCAGTATCTCCAGAAAGCATATATTGTCAAGCAGCTTGGGAAAATATGTTACTTTTCACAGATATGTTTACAGTTAAGAAATCTGTCCATCTGTGTGCTAGAGGTTCACTATCAGAAATGAACAAGCTGAATTGCATATGAAATATTGTAATTGCTTCTACAAGTCTACAGTTGAAACATGATATCTGTGGGGCTGACAAGTCTATACAAGTGTCTTCTACCAGCCCTGTCCTGTTTTCCAAATCTGGTTGATGCTGGAAAGATGCCATATGTTTGGGGTTTCCCAGCTATATTTAATCTTTTTCCACCAAAAACATGTCCAGGCAGAGTGAGTGGTACTGTACATTTGTAAAGGATTGCAAATCACAGAGTGATGGCTAGATGTCTGGCCTTACACACTTCCCAGGTTCTTACAGAATTACAAAAACATTTAGGTTGGAAAAGACCTTTAGGATCACCGAGTCCAACCATTAACCCAGCACCCAAGTACTCTACTGAACCATGTCTCCAAGCCGCACATCCACATGTGTTTTGAACATTTCCAGAGACAGTGATTCCACTGCTCCACTGGGAAGCCTGTTGCAATGCTTGACCTCCCTTTCAGGAAAGGAATTTTTTCTAATGTCCAATCTAAACCTTCCCTAGGGTAACTTGAGGGCTGTTTTCTCTTGTCCTGGCCCTTTTTACCTGGGACCAGAGACCAACCCCAATCTGTCCATAATGTCCTTTCAGGTAGTTGTAGGGAGAAATAAAGTTCCCTCAAAAAGATATTTCCCCCTCTGCATAGAAGGGGGAAAGTCAGTACACACATAATTCACCCAGTACTTCTGCAAGTGTTTGATTCACTGAATCAATATTTCACTAATATTTCCATCATTTCATCATACTTTCTGATTCTGTACAAATACTAGCCCATAGCACCCACTGTTCATAGACCACACTAACACACACACAGACACACACACACAGAATTTAAGTGCTCATAGCAGACTTTTAATTTTGGTCATAGCATACGCTAGCCTAACCACATTACTGGAGTTTATATTTAACAGTGAGAGCTTGTTTCTTCAGTTTCCAAATGAAGATGATTTTTATGCCTGCTACCTTCAGTCTGAACCTGGAGTTTTGCAAATCAAGCTGTGTTAAAAGCTGCTCCCCTTGCAAAACGAACAAGGCAGAAGACTTGCATTTATGAGTTGCCAGAGCCTTCCTTGGTTTCATCAACAAACTAATGAATGAACAAGTTGTGGGCATCCATTAGCAGTAAGACAAAGCAGACAGTGGAAGCAGACCTGAACTAGAGCACAGTGTCTCAGTCTAAAGGGTTTACAGATGCAAATTTAAAAACTGTCTCTGTTCCCTTGCCTGTGAATGAGCGAGGAGCATTGAATTCACTGTTTCCTGACTTTCTCACAGGTGTTTCCTATTCCCAGGCCTCTCCTTAGTTCTTGTACATTTCAGTAGGCACTGTTTTCCCTGTTTCTGCTTCCATAAACAATGACTGAATGTTGCATTTTGTCAGCCGAGACAAAAGAGATCAATCAACACTATGCTGATAAAGAAACACCCAGTGTCAGGATATTCCTTTGACCTTCCAAAATAACATCCTTTTTATATGAATTTCATGTATTACGATGAGCCATCTGGTTTTACAATTTCCTGATTCAATAAGATTGTACCTCACTTTGTCAGAATCAATGCACCAATATTAATGGCAATACATTACTTTAAATTAAAATAGTGCAAGAAATTAAACAAGTCCCACATCAGCTCATTAAATACAATATCAGAAACTTGTCAGAGAACTGAGCTGGTTTATTCAAGAAGATTTATCAACAGAGCTTCCACATGAAAGAACTCTGACCTTTAGCTAGCACTATAATTTTTTTCTTTGGACTTTGTTCAAAAGATAAACTAACCTTGTCTCATATGGCAAAGCAAAATAAGCAATAAAATGTCTTCTCTATATAATCAAGAATTCAGGCAACTGGAAGATATTAATGCTTCAATACATTCATATTTAGGGAATGGTTCAGTAAAACCTAAAAAAATTCAGTGGTCTGAATTGTTTTATAAATTGAATACAGAGATATTTATACATGTAATAAAATCATGGCATGAGAAAGACACGTCTTTATTCAGCACTTCTATGAATCAATGACAAAAATAAATTCTATGATGTCATGCAGTTACTTCAGAGCTGCAAACAGATCTTTGGATTGCCTTTTTGGGAATGGAAAACACGTTTTTTTTCATAGTACTACTTCTTGTTCAGTGGTTCTCTTCAGTGGTTCTCTTATACCTCTCCCCTTTCCCCATGTGAAATGTAACAAACTCAAGTTGTTTACATGATACAGCTTTAGGCAAATGGAGCTTTTAAAGCAAGGCACATCTTGGAGGTTTTATTTATATGCAATTTCAAATTAAATGGACAGTACACTTCTAGAACAGAGAACAGCACTGCCAGAGCTGGATGATGTTACCCTTATGAGATGTTACCACCCTCATTCTTTCATTCCATTTTGCTTTCCAGATACCTATTGAGTGGCGCCAATTACCTTGTTTTCAGAGCCACGATAGAAAAGCTTGTTGAGATCCGCCCATGCCAATGTGGGACAGAAATGGGCACAGGGAAGAAGGAAGGGAACTGCTTTGTGGAAGTCAGTGGCGATTTAAATGTACCTCAAATTACAACCTGAGGCAGCTGCTCTGACAGCTTCAGACTCTCTCTAGTGAAGGTGTCACAGTTCCCTCTGGTCCCTCTGGTGGAACCTCTCATTCCTTGATGCTAACCCCAGCAGAGTGAACTACTTATAACAGGTAAACTAGCAGAATAATACCCTTGCCTAGGTCTCCTGATGGTTAGGAAGGCAAGAAAGTTCACTTCAGAAGGCCTTGAGATGTTTCACAGCTTTCTTGTACCTGTGTTGGTATCTACATGGATGAACTACTGGAGGTTTCCACTCATTTTGGCTGGGATAGAGTAAATTTTCTCCACAGCAGTTGTGTTTTGGATTAGTGCTGAAAATAATGTTGGTAATGCAGAGCTTCTTTAGTTACTGCTGAGCAGGGCTTACATAGAGTCAAAGCTGATTCTGCTCCTGATATTCCCTCTTCCAGTGACGAGGTGGGGGATGCACAAGATGCTTGGAGGGAAGACAGCCATGACAGATGACATGTACTGATCATAAATATATTCCAGATCATAAGACGTTGTACTCAGCAGCAAAATTCATGGAGGGAGATTGGTGGGGCCTCACTGGGCATTGATCAGTTGCTGGTGAGCAATTGTTTCCTCTTACATGGTCAAGAAAAAAACACTGGATTTTATTTTTCCTTCTCTTTGTTTGGGTTTTTCCTTACCATTTTTCCCCCCTTTGTCTATCTTACTTATATTGCTTTTATTTCACTCATGAGTTTTCTTCAGTTTTACCCTTCTGACTCTCCCCAGCACTGAGGGGGAGTGAGTGAGTGAGTGAGTGAGTGAGTGAGTGAGTGAGTGAGTGAGTGCATGTGGCTTAGTTGCCACCTGGGGTTAAACCACAACAATTGGTTAAAAAAACCCATGTGTTATTCTTCAGGCTAACTGCATACTGGTTTGTAAAGGAAAAAAAAAAAAAAAAAGACTGCAGCTGCTAAGAAAAGGGAAGCGATCAATTCTTGTTAAACCACTCTCAGAGGGGCTCCCCACATTCAGTTCGGGGCCCCTCAGTACATTAAAGTCATTGACCAGCTGCTGAGACTTCAGCAAAGGGCCACCAAGATCATCAGTTGGAGCATTTGCCTTGTGAAAAGAGGCTGAGGGAGCTGAGCTTATCTTGTTCAGAAGAGACAACTGCAGTGGAACATAGGGACCATCAAGAAGACAGAGTCAGGCTCTTTCCTAAGGTGCAGTGGGAAAATGAGAAACAGCATCCAATGAGAAACAGCATCCATAAACTCAAAAGATGGGATATCCTGACTATACAAGGAAAACATTATCATTAAGCACTGGAGCAGGTTGCCCAGAGGAGTTGTGTGAACTCCACCCTTGGAGATGTTCAAGACCCAAGAGGACAAAGCCCTGAGCACTACTGCTGATCCTCTGGCCAAGAGGCTGGAGTAGATGAGCAGAAGCACCCTTCCAATCTGAATGATTCTGTGAAATACTCTTTTCCCCTCCATCAACTGTATGCTGTGACAAATCATAGGCAATGTCTCTATGAATGAGAGCGAACATTACTGCAAACCCCATTCTGCAACTGCAAATTCATGCAGCAGCAGCTCTGGAAATCTGATCTGGTTTTCCAAATTAAATTCTTACTTTCTTTATAGGTGAGAACCTTAAAAATACTTACAAAAAATAATTATTTTGAGAACAGTATCACTTTCCCTTTGCTGACCCCTGAAGTATGCTAAGATTACAAGCTGTATAATTCTAAGATTACACCATAGTTGGTAGTTGGATGATCTGCTACTCACCAGGTTCACTTACCCTTCAAAAAAAGAAAATAAAATTATTAATGTATACTCAAAAAAAAAAAAAAAAAACCAAAAAACAAAACAAAACAAAAAAGCTACAAAAAAAACCCTGAAATTGTGATGGCAGTCTTGGTAGAATTTTATCCTTAGCTACATTAGAATCTCAAAGCAGAAGGTATTTTCAGGCTATACTCCATGAAGTAATGCAGAGTTTACAATTTAAATAATAATTATCTCTGAAAGCTAATTTAAAATCACTGGCATTTCATAATGATCATCCAAAGACACAGAAGTCTGTAAAGCAGCTAGAGCTTTCTCAGGCTTTATAGCAAGACTACTTTTAATGTAATTATAGCAATTAAGACCCTTCTATTAATAACTTTCTTTTCAGATTAATAAGCCACTTATGTAGTACAATATAAAGAGGCTTCTAATTACAGTGACAACATTGTGATTTCTGAAAAGTGCTTAATAATGTGTGATAAGCGACTGCCAACTTGCATTAAGATGTTTTAGGAATTCTGCATGAACCTGATGTTTGATAATCCTGTTTTGAAGACATGATTTGAATTGCAAATTGAATTTAAAGGAAAATTCAGCAATCTCCTGCCAAAAGCAGTAGAATTCTTTTTATTTTCAGGGTGGAGCAGACCTTTAAAAACATAGCAATGCTTGATAAAACAATTTGTTGTTGTTTGATGTAGCTGGCCACCAGATGCAAGGCACACCGGTGACAGAAAAACTTCTATTAACAGTATCAGTGGATCAAAATCTGAAGTGAATTATCTGGTTGAAACAAGGCATCTCCTCAATAGGAAAGATAAAGTAATTCATAAGAAATTAATAAATATAAATTATTTTACTTAATCAGAAAACAATAATATGTTGAAACTGAGTCTCTATTTAATTGCTCCAGAGCAAGGTATCTATTTCAGGTATTAATGAAGTTTGTCCCTTGCTGCATATGAAGCTCTTGGATTCTTGATTTTTTAAAATCTATTTTTTTCAAAGGTCATATGGCTCTAAGGAAGACTTATTTTTCATATTTTAGACATGAATACTGAGATACAGATTTTTCAAGAAATTAAGTTAGCTGACTCTACTTCTGAAATTTTTATCCCAAATACATTATTCAGAGTCATGTATCCTTTGCAGGTCACTGAGCTTAGAGGGAATGGTTGCTAAACTACATGGCATTGACAAGTTTCAAACTACTAAATTGTGATATGTTTTTGAGAACACAATTTTCCAAATGTTTATATTATTATAAGAGACCTAAAAAATTATAATTGTCTTAAACACTGTTAAGACCACCAAAGGACTTTGCCCACTGCAGCAAACTGTGCAAAGAAGGAACTGCTCGTCTACAACCACTGAAGCCCAACCCTGCAGATATATGCCTCCTGATTCAGGAAACTGCACAGGGAGTTAAGCCACCTGACAGGAACTCGAGATAAGATAAAGGCCATACTATTGTCCAAGTATCTCAGGTCTAACGAGAGGAAGAAACAAGGCTGGGCAGGCCACAGCCCACAGACTCAGTTGCTGATGCCAGGTTTGCAGGCTCTCCTCCCACAAACCAAGGGGGAGCAGAAGGGGAGGTTTTGGGGAGGTGGTGACAAAGCCTATGGTCTTCATACAGCAGAGAGGTTGAACATCCACCACCGAAGGCTAAAGTCTGAGATTTGGGCCAGATAAGAAGCAGAACCAGCAGAGACAAAATAGTGCTTTTTACTATGCCGGTTGTCTTCCCTTACACAAACTGGCCCAGCTGTAAAACTCTCCCTCCCACCCCCCAGGTCACATTTTCACAGGACATTCAGCTGCTCTGACATGAGAGGCAGCTGTCACATCTCGAAGGTGACACAAACCACAAAAGACCAGAGAAGTGTGTCCCTTACTCATTCATTCCTGAGGCCTTTCACCAGAGGATTGTTCTTGATTCACGTTGCAACAGATTCATTGCGGCAAATGACAGTGTAAAACATCCCCCACCTCAGGGGAGGTGATTGGGCATTCCCACCTGCACCTGAACTATATTAATCCACAGAACTCTGTGTTCCATGGGACCCCAGCACTGACAAGCTCAGAGTGAGAAGGACCAATAGGACACCACTGGATCCACAGGGGTGGTCACTCTTTCTACTTAAGTTCTACTTTCTCCTTCTCTCTCCTGCCCTCTCTTTCATATTTCTTTTTCTTTCTTTCTTTCTTTCTTTCTTTCTTTCTTTCTTTCTTTCTTTCTTTCTTTCTTTCTTTCTTTCTTTCTTTCTTTCTTTCTTTCTTTCTTTCTTTCTTTCTTTCTTTCTTTCTTTCTTTCTTTCTTTCTCTATTTCACATTTACAGTTAAATAAAATCTGTGCTATTGGCTTTGGCATATGGTCTTACTTGCATCTTAATTTAAGCAGAGGCATCTCTCTCTAATAATCGTAATAATCGTAATAATCGTATCATAACAATTATACAGCCATAATTAAATTCATCTGTTCTTTAATAAACTTGAAAAGAGAAATCCCAGACTTATTTTCTGCAAAAATCAAGTATTCATTGAGCAGATTAGAAATATTAGAATTACAGTTGCATGCACTTTTGGAGGGAATAATCAATTTAACAAAAAAGCAATTTTACATTCTGTAATGGCATCTATGATGCTGGGCTGAATCTGACAGATAGGCTTTATTAAAAAAACCCAAATCAAAACAGCCATTTTCAGGGGTCATTTACAAAACCAGGAAAGAAAGGTATATTTTCTTCCCAAACTTTATCCACAAGTGCATAATAAAGTTGCCAGGGAATATATAAATGGCCCAGTTTATACATTTCAAGTGTGACTACACTCAGAATTATTCCACATAAAATGTAATGGGTAATTATCCCAAAGCAGGGGTTGCTCCTTCACAGCAGGGATTCTGCACAGAAAGGGATATATTAGAAAAAGAACATTTCTTGTCAGAGCTGTTCTGTTCCATACAAAATATTTTAAGTACATACATGGTGAGACAGATTGTTTCATAACCTTTGAGGTTACAGGATTTGTGTGGGAGATTTGGTATAAAAATAAAAACTATTAGACAAGGCTGTCCCATACTTCAAGTACAGCTGAAGGCCCTAAACACAAGACTATCCAAGAAGAGATCAGTACATCCATTTAGGTTGTCTGCCAAATATAGCCACTGACTTCTATCCAAAATGCCTCCAAAATGAGACTCCAGCTATCAGAAAAATTTTCAGGGAAGCAGGCACAAGAATTGTTAGCTCTGGCAAAAGAAGGAAAAATATTCTTCACTAGTCATGTTCTAGGAAACACCTTAATTATCTACCATCAACAGGAAATCAAATCAACTTCTTTCTCTCCTCTAATGTTCCACATCCAAAAAAAACCAACTAAAAAACCAGTCAACAAATTTTAGAAGAAGAATGGAATAATTATGCTATTTGCTGGGTAGGATGTGAAGCAGTAAAAATTTAATCTCAAATGGCTGATGCTTGATAAAGCCCTAACAAGCTGAAAATAGACCGTGTACCAGGAAGCATGGCCTAGCCTTGGCTCTTGGTATTGTATTTTGTCACTGGCAGAAAAATAAGCAATAAAATGAATGCAAAAAGCATTTGAGAGGTAGGTACATACATGGGCACTGAATTCTTTCTTTTCTTGTGTACCTTTTTGCATATATTGCCTTAGTAACAGACAAATACAAGATGCTATCAAGTTATATTAAAACACTC
Organism: Calcarius lapponicus; assembly: GCA_039654755.1. NCBI lineage: Eukaryota > Metazoa > Chordata > Aves > Passeriformes > Fringillidae > Calcarius > Calcarius lapponicus. The sequence goes on along the minus strand of CM077463.1, from coordinate 24,141,983 downwards.
TTTTTGGGAATGGAAGGCAAAACATGGATGAGAAAAGTAAACTGACTTTAGTTGCTCCGTATAAGGGAATGGGAAGAAGATGGAAACCAAATAACAGAGTAGCAAAGCATAGAAAAAAGGCATACATAGAGAAGAATGAGGAAAATATATGAAAAGCTCTAATCTGATGAACCATGTTGTTCATACAGTTTCTTTTTAATAATGTTTTGTGAATCCTTTAGTCTTTGCCATTAAAGGAGTACAGTTGTTGCATACATGAAACAGCTGTGATAAATTGTGTTGTAATGTTTCACGCCTACTATACACAGAAAAGAAGAAATACGCCATACAGGTAATGAAGAAGTGAAAAACTTAAAATGAGATACAACTTTATCAGCTTCTGTTTTCCTCAGCAGTTGTGCATCATATTCTATCCAACAGCTTTTGAGACACAATATACCCATTGTTCATTAGTACTAAATGCTTGAACCAGTGAATGATACAGTTTTCAGTTCTTAGCTTACATACTGTTGTAATTTTACTAGCTCCTACTGAACTAGCCAGAATCTAGACAGTACTGTAGCTCAAGACGTGCAAACATGCTGATAATCTTCAGGAATCAAACTTGTTTCTTGGTCTGTGGTATGAACAACAGACAGCTTGCCCGTGATACTGTCTAGAAGACAGGAGTTCTAGAGTGTCTCCTGAATAACTAGCCCCCCAAACTTGCCTCTACCTATTCATCTTCAAGGGCTAATCCCTAATCCCTTCTGGACATAATTTTGTCCCAAAGCTGTCTCACAGCTGCATTTAACAGTCCTCCCAATTCTGCTTCTGCAGTGACTTCTCACATTATCTCACTCTGACGTTCCATGAGAACTTCTCTGCTACCAACTACACCATCATACTCCTCTCCTTCTGCTTTCTCTCGTGTTTGATTTCTTCCACAGCCATTTCAGGTCTCTAAATTCAGCTCAATAAGAGGACAGAAAATTAAATAATCACAAGATTAATACGTTTCTTCTGGTTACAGAGTTGAACTGGCTACTCAAGGAAAGTAATAAAATTAAATAATCACAAGATTAATATGTTTCTACTGCTTGCAGAGTTGAACTTGCTACCCAAGGAATCAGGTAAGAGCCAGAAATGGCACAAGTAAGGTCATTAGACTTAGAGCAAAGGGCAGAAATGAAGGAAGAAGGAAAAAATCAGAACTGCTGCTTTAGCCAGAAATGGATGTTAGATAGAACCAGATGTCTTCTCTCATTGCTCCTCAGCTACACAGCCCCTTTACTGAATTTTTTTAATGTTTTTATTTCTCTCCAAAACACATTTGTTAATGGTATGCAAGTCATTATACCGCTTAAAGTCCATTTCACCATGTGGCTGTGTAAAGCTAAAAGCATAGGCAAACAACTTGTAGGAGAAGCCCTAAGACCAAATTCAGCAAGCAAATATAAGCAACCACCTGTGGTGGAACTTATGCCTCTGTAGGCTCTTTGTCACAGGAAAAAAAAAATCAAATTTTCTGAAAACTTTTGAAAAAAATTTTTATTGGTTGAAAAAGTAATTTGCTCTGATTCTTGAGACATCAGCTGTAGTCCTGCATATTGAGCCATGCTTTTCACCTGCTTCAGAGCTAGAAAAGCTTCCAAGTCAAACAGCAGAATAAAATGGCCAAAGTGAATTATATGCCACAGATTTTCATTTTAAATGAAGGCACAGGTGTAGGAAAATTATCTCTGTGGCTGACTTATGACTCTCAGCTAGCATTCTCACCTGCTGGATCAGAGCCTAAACTTGTATTTCAATAGAGGCAGCAAATGCTAGACTCATATCAAGGCCATATTATACTATGACATTGTTATATGAAGAAGAATTAGAGTGCAGCAGAAAGTCTTCCAGGACTGATAAAATCAGAAGTGGCAAGCCCAAGCAGGGAGTTTACTTACTGTAGTTCAGATAATTGTCCTAATTTTGATTTTTCTTCCTGTATACCACACATACCATCTGAAATTATAAATTATGTCCCCTGAGACTAGTCCTTCGACGACCTGTAAGTTACTGAGTAAGATCTCAAGTGGGTACCTTCTTGGCTGGGCTAACAGTAGGTTTGATCAGTAGAAAAAGCAAGAGTCTTTGATCTATCAAAGTGACAGCTTGGAGACCTATGACCCTAATGAAAACTTCAGTCCATTTAATAGAAAAAAATTCTTCTTGCAGAATCAAGCCAGAAAATTTTTTGATTACTCTGAAAGGAGTCTGGTATGCTGACAGTCTGATCATCAGAGCCCTTTTCCTAAGACATTACAGGTTTGCTTTTCTCAGATATAGGTGGCAAGTACCACAAGATACTGGATTATGAACAGACACATAAAGAATTCAATTATCTATTAATGTTCCTTGGCATCTGTATTCATAAAAGCATGATCTCATATACTGTAACTACTTTCTTTCAATAGCATTAGACATCATCTCTTCAAGCATAGGCTGAAATTATTAAATACAAATTATAGCAAAAGAGTCGCTAAGATTCTGTCCAGATGGTACTTAAATTATCCTTCTCTAGACATATACAATCTCTATGTAAATTATTACTAATGGAAAATCTGAGAACCACAGAACCTTTGCTGGAGCTCTCTTGCATGGGAAAGAAGCCAAACAAGTGCTCATAACACTATATTGTCAGCAGAGTCGTATAGGAAATTAGTTCCATTCCGCGGGTTTTTTGAGAGCATAAATAAAAAATTCTCTCACATTGCATTGGAACAAAACCAAGAATGTTCCAAGTGAGAAACATGACAGAAACTGCCTTTATCCTTTATTGAGCTAACTACTCCCAGAGTTGAAGTATTCCCCATGGTTACAGTCTTCTCCTCTGACCTAGGCAAAGCAGCATCAGACATTGCACTTCTGCAACTCATGTAATACCTTAGTCCTAATGAGATGGATTTTTTTTTTGTGTTCTCTACTGTCATCAAAAATTCCACTCCTAGTATTTGAACTCCTGCAGAAAAATTTGATTTCAAAGAACTGCTCTGTTGTCATGACAAAATAAAAAGCTGTTTGCCATAAAATTTCTAAGTAACCATAGTTTTCAAAATTTTGCCTCTGAATATTGAGAGACCTCTGACATAATTCACAACAACAACAACAATAGATAATTTATTGACTTAGATGAAGTCCATCGATCTAATAGATAAACACCAAATTTTCGATCTCTCTTCAGATGGAAAATACAAGTATATAGACAGCTGTTCCAAATCAAAGAATGTGTGTTTCTTTTGTCCCAGGAATCCCAGATCTGAACACAATACTTCCAATAAGGCATTATCAGTGGATAGAGGGGAAGGATCAACCCCCTCAACCTGCAGCCCAGGATATCCTATGCCTTCTTTGCCGCAAAGGCAAATTGTTAGTGTATGATCAACTTGGTGTCCACCAATACCACCATGTCCTTTTCTGCAAAGTTGCTTTGCAGTGGCTCAGCCCCCAGCAGGTAATAGTGCATAGGGTTGTTCCTCCCCAGCTGCAGGACTCTGCAATTCCTGTTGAATTTCAAGAGGTTTCTGTCAGCCCATTTCTCCAGCCTGTCCAGACCTCTCTAGACGGCAGCAGGACCCCCTGGTGTGTCTGTCACACCCATATGTTTTGCATCATAAGCAAGCTTGCTGTGAATATGCTCTGCCCCATCACCCAGTAATGAGGATGCTACTGTCATCTACCTAGCCAGTTATCTCATGGAGGCACCTCAGGATCATATCAGGTTGGTCAAGCATGACTTGGTAAATCCAAGCTGACTACCTTCCTCCTTTATGGGCCTAGAAATTACTTCTGGGATTAGCTGCTCAATCAAACATCACAGGGATAAAGGTGAGGGTGAGTGGCCTGTAGTTCCATTGGTCCTCCTTCTCCTGCTTCTTTTGAAGATAGGAGTGGCATTTACTTGTCTCCAGTCTTCAGGCACTTCTCCCAAACACCATGATGAATCCAAAATGATCAACTGGTCTCACAATGGCATCATCCAGCTTTCTTGGCAGTCATGGATACCTCCCATTAGGACCTACAGACTTACATGTGTCCAGCTTGCTTGTGTATGTCCTGACCTCACCTTCTTCCACCAAAGGTACGTCTTCCTTGTTCCAGTCTTTCCCACTGGTATCTGGGATATCTGAAGGCCAGTCTTATTAGTAAAGACTGAGGTGAAGATGGCAATGCCTTTTGCATGTCTCATGTCACCAGGGCCACTTCCCCATTCAGCAGCATGTCCACAATTCCCCTACTCTTCCTTTTGCTACTTGTGTACTCAAGAACTTTATTTTTCTTCTTTTGACATCCCTACTCAGATTCAACTACAAGTGGGCTTTGCCTTTCATAGACATATCTTTGTATGCCAGACAGTGCCTCAGTATTCCTCTCAGATTACCCATCCAGGTTTCCACTTTCTATAAACTCCCTTTATATGTTTGAATTTTGCCAGGAGCTCCTTTTTCTTCCATGAATGAAATATGTATGGAACTTACATACTATACAATAAGCTTTTCAAAGAACAAGAAGTGCATCTCTGGTTTTACTTAGTATTTTTCTGGCACCATACATTTACTTTCTTATAATTTATAATATATTTTGAGTAGATGTTTGAGAAGGTATTGAGTAGGGGGTTTTGCCTAAGTAAATTTACCTCTATTAGAGATTTAATAATGCAGGAACCTTCTTCAGGTTGTAAATAATGATCAACTGGTCTCACATGTTGTGACTGGGACTGAAAACCAAAGATGAAATAAAAGAATTAGCTCCCTTCTCCAGTACACAATTTCTGAGTTATATCCAAAACCTGACTTAGAAACCTAAAAGTGACATGTTTAGTTTCTATGCTAGGTGACCTAAGGCACATAGAGGTCATGGAGCAGTCCCATAACTCAGAACAGGCTCCAAGCCATGAAGCATACTGAGCAAAAAGAAATGATAGTCAGCAAACAGCTGTCTCCCAACTTAGCTGAATCACCCATACTTGCTAGAAAATATCTCTGCTTGTTAGGAAACAGATACTCCTTCTATCCCAATTCTTTCAAAGAAAAGAGCACAGCTTACTCTTTCGTTATAGAAGAGTTTTTTGTTTTTACTATTTTCTCTCCTTCTCTTTCTGCTTCTAAAACTGTCTACAAAGTGGACAAGTTCAAGTTCCTCTTCTGGTTGAAGGAAGCTTTGATTTTCCCAGCAAGTGTCATAATCAACGCATGGTCTAAAACTTCCTACCATAAGTCTCTCTGTAGAGTGAAATACAGTGAAGTTTAGTTTCTAGATTTACAATGGATGAAGCATGAAACAATTATCAAAATTACTGTGTCAATATTAATACTCACAGATCTGAAATCTGAGATAGTAAAAAGCAAAATAATTAAAGTACAATGGAGAATCATGTACATGCTTACCTGGTAAACTGATAATCAGTAATGCCTCCAGACTTATAATTTTTGATCTCTGCACCCAAATTCTCTTCTGGGTTTTTATTGGACCTGACACAAGACATTTTATTTACCATTCCTTTGTTTTATTCAAATGGATACCAAAATGCAAATATTATTCCCTTCTCCAACTGAAATGCTTTTTTAAAACTAAATTAGTGTGTTAAGCCACTTTGAAGCAAGACAGACTCCTTATATTTATAACACACTTCAGATTGTATACAGAAAAAGATCTTAAAAGCACAGTGTCATTTCTTCTAACATATAAAGCACTGAGAAAACAGCAAACTAGAAGAATTTAATTGGAAGCTAGTCTCAAGTATTTGCTTGAAAAGTTTAAACAGAAGAACTGTTTATTAAATAACAGCTTTACTGGAAACAAATTTTCAGCATTGATGGTATCAGTTATGGTATCAGAGGGTATCATAACTGATACCTTCCATTGCAGGTATCAGTTATGATACCTTCTATCTGAGGATGGACATATAAACCACCTATATAATCTACGTACCTAATGTTTGGAGAAATGTAGTTACATTTATCATTATGGTATCTGAGTGCAAAGAAAATTGTAAAACCAGGAAAATTATCTGACAGACCATCCATTCCCTGCTGTCCTTGTTCCAGAAATGTATGGTAGAAGTATTAGCCTTTTTCCATCTTCTGCCTGTTGGCTTCATGAACGTTGCTGTGGGAAGGCTAGTGCTGGGATACATGGTGCTCCTTCCTTAGAAAATACTAACATTTAGAACAGGTATTGGATATTTCCCAGTTGTAATAAAGCCCAGCTCTGTGCCCCAGCGTGTCAATGTCTCTCTCCTGGCAACTTCAGAATCTTTAAGTAAAAGAGTCATACAGGATCATATTCACGGAATAGGAAATTATTTCTGCCAGGCAAATTAAAGCCATAGAAAACACAGAAAACAGTTACAATCTTAAAATGCACTCTTTATCGATCTAGGTCTCAGAGAAAGTGTTCCAACAGCAATCTGCTGGTTTGCAAACCAGAAGTTTTATATTACTGTCTGCATTTTTTATTAGATACACGAATTTGTAGGTTTCATATATGAATTTGCAGATAGGAGAATTGTTAAAAGATTACTATATTCTGGCACTAGATGACACAATTGAAATATGCACAAATCACAACCAGAGCACCTCCAACTCAAGAAGTTTAGGAAAAATACAAGCAAGTGAAATCATTATAAACTGAGCAGTGTTATAGCTTAGTAGGAAAAAAAAAAAAAAAAAAAAGAAAAATTACATTATCAAAACCATTACTATGCAATTATACCCAGAGAGATAAGGATAAGCAAAATACACTTAAACCATACAAGATTTTCTTTCACTTCTCTTTTGTTTCCTAGAATGAAAATATCCTCCTACATCCACTCCCAATGAAAAGCAATTAATGATGACTATGATGGTTTCATTTCTCTGCTTAGTAGGTCAAAAATACCTATCTAGTCCCTGTAATTGCTGGCATTCAACAGCACATTTACTGAACAGAAATAATCTGCTTGCTCCTTTGACTGTAGTCTGAGGAAGTCATGAGGCTTGATGGTATTCAAACTACAGGGTGCCAGGTACACCAACATCAGGCACTCTTAACTTCCCCTTGTCCTTCAATCCCCAAAACACTAGAAATTAACCACTAAACCAAACAAAACAGAGTGAGAACTAGAAATGAAAACCAAAGTGTCAAACCCAACCAAACAAAATACATGCAACAGTTCCTATTTTTCACCTCGGTAAGGGAGACAGACACACACTAAATACAGCAGCAGTACTTGGTGGACTATGTTCTCTCATTTTTTCTGATGATACAGCTTGACCCCACCCTCTCTTAGTTTTTTATTGAACTTCTTGGTCAAGATCTTTTGCATAGATTTACCTATAGGAGCTGTTGGCCCATGGCATACACCATGATGCCAGTCCTAGCAGAGAAGTCAGTTTTGCTTTCATCTGCTAACAGACAACAAACAAACAAAAAAACCAAACAAAATCATTTTTGCTTTGTTGCAAACTTCTTTCAACAAGTGGTGTCAGACAAAAAAAAAATTAAATGCTGAAATATAAGTATCTCTGGCCCCTGGGGAAGAACCAAAATTACCTAAGATCTACTTGAGAAAAGCCAGTAATTGTGGAGAGAAAACCCTGGATTCTGCAAATGAAAAACATATCAATCAAATTTTTCACCATCACTTCCTAGGGTAGCTATAAAGTCTGTATGAATGTTTGCTACTTTTTCCAAAGATAAAAAAGAAACATTAAAATATTTATGGAAGTATCCAGTCTTGCAAATGCATCAATTTTTGTCATTTTGCATTACGTATACATTATAGGTAAAATACAATTTATCTTATCAGTGGCATCCCAGGACTGAACACACGTGTGCACACGCGTTGGAAGACTGGGATCAGAGCGTGACTTTTCTTTCCGGCAGGCAGGGAGGTGCAGCCTGGGACCCAGCCCCTGCGGCACGGCCCTGCCCAGGAAGGCGCTGGGAATTCGGGAGCGGTCTCGGCCAGGCGGGGCACCGCGCAACCTTGGCCGGCTCCTGCTCCTCCTCAAGTCAATAAACCACGCAATTGTCAAGGTTGGTAGGGGCCTCTGGAGGTCATCTAGTCCAATTTCCCTGACAAGGCTGGGTCGCGTAGAGAAAGTGGCACAGGAACGTGGCGAGGTGGAATGTCTCCAGTGAGGGAGACTCCACGACCTCCCTGGGCAGCCTGTTCCAGTGAATATGTTCTCATCCTCAAAGTGAAAAAATTCTTCCTTGCGCTGAGGTGAAGCATTTTGCGTTTTGGTTTATAGCCATTGTTCCTTGTTCTGTAACTGGGCACCCCTGAGAAGAGCCTGACAGGATCCAGCTGACAGCCGCCTTTGAGATATTTATGTGCATTAATGTGATCCCCTCTCAGTGGTCTCTGGACTAAACAGGCCCAGCTGCTGCAGTCTCTCCTCATAAAAGAGATGCTCCAGACCCCAAATGATCTTTGTGGCCCTCGCTGGACCCTCCCCAGTAGCTCTTTGTCTCTCTTGTGCTGAGGAGCCCAGAACCCAACCGAGCACTCCAGATGTCGCCTCACTAGAGCCGAGCAGAGGGGCAGGACCACCTGCTGGCCACACTTGTCTCGATGCACCCCAGGTTTCCACGGGCCCTCCTGGCCTCAAGGGCACACTCGCATTATAGCCCAAGTTTTCCTCTTTTCGCATGCTTCGGGCGCTCAGCATTTGCATGGGTGTGTACTCGAAGGCGAGAGCCCGCACCGGCAGCGTCCCCCGTCACCTCCCGCCGCACCGGGGCTGACTCACGGCCGGGCGGGCCGGGCGGGGCCGGGCGGGGCGGCGCGGATTGGCTGCCGGGCCGGCGGCGGCCGGCGGGGATTGGCTGCCGCGCGGCCTTTGTTCGGCTGCAGCCACTGCCGCAGGGCAGCGGAAGTTTGAGCGTGGCGGAGCGCGCGAGCGGAGACTCCTCCGTGGGAGCTGCCTCAGAGCCAGAGCCGCCCCGCCATGAACCTGGAGAATAAAGTGAAGAAGGTAAGGGGGGCTGCCCGCCGGGATACCTGCCGTGCACGCCGCTGTCCGCTCTCTGGGGAGCGGCGGACGCGCCTCGGCTCTGCAGCCCCCGCGGGGACTGCCCTGGGGTCGCCCCTCGGGTGCCGGGGTCAGCCCTTGCCGGCGCCCCGCGTTCCCGCCCGGGCCCCGCGGCAGCAGAGCCTCTGCCGGGTATCGCGGGGCGCACACGGCCGGGCTGCCTCGCTGCTGCTGCTGCTGCGGTCGTCGCCGCAGTTGGTGCCCCAGGTGGGGAGTGCCGCTGTTCTGCCATGCAGGTAAAACGTGTGTTCCGTCCCCCAATAAACCCTCGAGGTCTGATAGTTGTTTTCATGTACGTGCGCTGTGTATGTAGCATGATACTTAAATTACGAGCAGCCGAGTCACTGTTTGTAGTTATGTTAGTGATTGATTGCAGACCTATGATGTGACTGACTCCTTACAAGTGTGTTATCAGCGGTCCTATGGATTACTCCCTTGACCAAGAAGCCTGGGCTTGATTTTTCTTTATTTTTAAAGGCATATTGACTAGTTAGTTGCGTCAAACTGGCAAGAAATAAAAGGTAAGTAAAAGAAAGCAATAGGTAATCCAATTGTATTGAATCTCTTTCCAAAACTAACTGTTTAAAACTGACTTCAGTCTTATAAGTCTTTGCTACTAGTTCTTTCACAAATTAAATGTGGTGCTAAAGCACTGACTTTTTTAAAATTAAAAACTTATTCATAGTATCTGTTTTGATACTATTTGATAAGGGGGAACATGGGTTAAATCTACACATAACGTTCATTGATATGTGAAAGGTAGTCTTTTGAAATGCATGTTGTATGAATGTGTGTGGGGTTTATTCCTGAATTGTTTTATTTAAAGCTAGCAACTTGTTTTAAAATACATCTGTGCACTGTGTGCTTATCTAACTTGCAGGCTAGAAGCTGACTTGGGGGTGGAAGTAGTTGTGTAGTGTAGAAGGCTGCCCATTAAGGCTGAATCCTAGCTGTGGGTGACCTTGAGTTACAGCTTGCTTTTAATGATGTCACCGTGTGATAGTGTCACTTGGGTGAGGATCCTGCTTTGGAGGAACTGCCTTTCTCAACCCCCAGTTTTTAGGCCATCAGCTTATAGATGGGTGTAGCTAAGTACTATTGCTGTCTTTAGAAGCTGGTTGTGTGCACAGGGTTGTTCCCCTTCTGTGACTTTTTGAATGCAGTGAAAATAAGCTTCTTAAGTAGATTTGCTTGCATTTTCTAAGCACAGTTTAGAACTTAAACTTGATGGCATCACAGAGCTCGTTTGCTGGAAGCTTTTTTCAGCTCCAGGAGGTGAAAGATGCGTATTTGTGGAAGATTGAGCATTCTAATTCAGAATTTATTCATCTAAAGAGAAAATAAATATGGGGTGTGAAATGACTGATAAAATTCTGCTGATAATGGAGTCTTAGTTTGAGTGAACTTGTAGTTGCTGAACATCTGCATGAAATTACTCTTAATTATTGGGTAGTTGTGTGTGGTTTAAATTTATTTGACTATTTTGCTATATTTTTCCTGCTTAGCTTTTACTTCTCTTCTTCATCAACTTGGAAGATTCCTGAAGACTTTTTCTAAGCCTGCTCAAATAGACACATAAACTAGTGCCACAAAAGAAACCAGCAAAGCTCTGTTTTATGAAAGTAGCATTTCTATTCTGCTCTGCTTTAGTGTTAATATGCAGAGATGCCTGTGATTTGAAAGCCATCACATTTTCTCTGTTTCTACTGAATGTACATTCAGAAAACTGTGTCTTGTATTGTGCTGTCTCTCCTCCCTTGCTCACATCTTCTCGTCTTCTTTCTCTTTGTAACTTGGGTGAAGCTCATTTTCCAAGAGACCAGAAGACAGTCTGTGAAAGTCTCTATGGGAGAACTGGGAAGATTTACTAGGTACCAGCAAGTTCTGTACAAAATTCTTTTTTGACTACCAAAATTTATTCAATCAAAACTTCTTAAATTTTGTACACTGAATAGAATAACAGTTTCATGTCATTTCTGGAATAACTGTGTGTCTTCCTTTTCTATCCTTTAATTCCAATTCTCAACCTGTTTGTTTTGTTATCTTTTTGCTTCTCTCTTTTTTGCCAACTTCCTTATTTATTGAAAGGTGGAAGAACATTCTGAGAAGTGTCCAGTCAAGATTATCAGAACCAGTGAACTACTTGGCTTTTAGAAGAAACTTGTCCTGAGGTGGAGATGCCTGTGTCAGACTTTTAGTCCATCAGCAGCAATGGATTGCTTTACCACATGCTGTGGTTCTCACCTGTCTTTGTCTTGCACCCTGGAGCAAAATAGCTTGAGTTCTCTTGCAAAATGTACTTTATGTAACCTTTTATTTTGTAGTGATTTGTATGTATTTGTTGCCTGGCAAATAACCCGATAAATATTACGGAGTGGTGAGTGGCTAATCTGCCTGTTGGGCAGGAATTTCCTAAAGCACTGGGCAGAAGAAAGCAGGAATTGTCATGTTGTCCCTAGATGAGTAATTCCATTGCATTTTTGAACTCTGAGTTGTTGGCTATTCTGTAGCCCTGGTGTTCAGCAGAGCAGAAGGAAATGAATGCCTGTTGGAGCAGCATGTGGTGTGGAGGGTCAGACACTCTGCTGGTGCTGTAGAAAAGTTTCCCCTACCCACAACTGCTAATTTATAACTGTACAGGGTAATATAATGGAATGTTTTCTGTTTCTGGGAAACCTGATAGATCAAGTTTCCAAGGTGACATTCCTAAGATTTCTCTAAGTGTCAGTAATCCATGAGTCCATTCTTCAGTTTTGAGCTTCTGTGTTGTCTCTTTGGAAAGCTGCTATATAGATTTATATCTACATGTCTGGGTTTGTGTTAAGAAAAAAACACTCAGAGAAAGTTTGTTTTCATTGCTGATACTAGGTTTGGTGGGGTTTTTTTTCCTCCAAATGTAGCAGTCCTATCACAGTCTGTCTGATTGGAATTGCTTCCCTCCAGGGCAAGACCACTAGGATTCCAACCATGTACCTGTTCTTCAGCAGGAAGAGCTACTGCCCCACCTGCCACAGTTTCTAACCTATCCTTTCAGCAGTGGATGCCTTATATACTTTGTCTTACGACAGAAAAGCAGCAGTCCTGTTTAACATACCCTTCTGAAGGAATCTTAAGGGCACAGTTCCTTTGGCTCAGACTTTTAACTTAGCTTCTGTTTGGTTTCTTTCACATGTTGTAAAACTCATCTCGCTGTCTTAGTAAGTGGCCGAAGGAACCAGTACTACTGTGTAGCCAGATGTCTTGCTTGCTCTGAATCCTGGGCTCTGGACAGCCACAGCCTGCCAGAAACAGAAATTTCAGCATGAATTTTCTGCGCTGAGCAATATATATGCAGAACATATGCAAATATGTGGTCATGTAAATTTTGTAGTCAGTTCCCCATGCATTTTAAAGCTATTAAGTAACTGGCAAACATCTAGGCAGTGAATAGTTTCTTTTTGGCTGCCTTGTGAATACTAAGTCTAAGACTTTCTGGGTCTGTTAACAATTTTCCTTTTGAATTTAGGGAAAACTGTACAGTTTTCTCCTTTTTCTCAGGGGGAATTGGATTTGCTCTTGCATTTGAGGATCATGAAGATAGTGTTTGTATAAAACTATTGCACAACAGAGCTGAAGGGTAAGAACAGGAGCTCCAGCTTGAAAAGTACTTGTGCAAAAAAACAGACCACTGTTTCTCCCAAATACAATATATGCTGTGTTCTCAAACCTTGCTTTGAGGCTATAGGGAGCATAAAGATTTAATGCTTTGTGTTGAATACTCTAGCAGAACTTTGTTCTAAGAGCCTGGATTCCTGCCCTGTCTGCCACCTCTGTGAACTTGGGAAAATGAATCAGTAGGTCACGGTCCTGCTTTTCAGCCGTGCTGGCAGCACGGTCTCATGCTTCACTAGAGAAAATAAGAATCTGGCACTGAGTCTGTTCTATATAAACTTTCACAGCATAATACTTGCTTTATAAAAAGAACTTTGTTTGCAACGGAGAAGGGGCAGGGCAGTTTGGGGGGAAGAGGTGCAACTTCTCTGGTGGGGAATTTGTGTGTGGTTATTTTTCAGTGGTGTGAGACCTAGTTTGTTCTGTTACAGTTGGAAAACCAAACACTCAGTGTTTTAGACATTGCTAAGTCAACAATTGTAAAGATCTTTGATAAATGAATGGTGAATAAAGTATGTATAGGAGCAAAGTCAACTTTTCTGTGTTTTGCAAAGCATGATTTAGTAATGTCGGCTGGGCTGCACTTCCTGTTGAGGTCACTGTTTGTTTGGTGTTACTGCTATGGAAACCCATTGTAGTAGGTCTTTTTTACTGTTTCATATGTATAGTAAGATCAAGGAAATATACTTTTATTCAGGGGTGAGTTTTGACTGAAAGTGGAAGAATGAAAACATCTATATAGATATGGGAGAAACTACTTCAGTTTTGTTCACAAGCTAACTGCTACTTGCATATGCTGTGGGGTTTGAGGGGTTTTCCCCCAGCAAAGTTAAAAAATTATGTGAATAATTTTTTGGAACACCTGTCTGAATCTACACCTCTAGGTTTTTTTTGTCCAGCATCCCTGAATAGCAGCTTGGCAAATATGGCACAGCTGAACTAAACTTTTTGACTCTTACTCTTTTTTTCCTATTGCAAAAGTACTCCCCATGTGTCTGACTGTAAAATATCATTAAATGCCCAAATAGCAAGTCAGGAAACTCTTTGAATGCAGGACTGCATGATTTTTTAAGATCAGATGAAAGTTTCTTTGATAGGGTATAATTATAAACCAAGTATTTTGCAGCAAGGGGGAAATTTAACTTAATTTGAGTTACAGTATTCTGTAGTAAAAGTAACAAAGATCTGATTCTGCAGCTGTTCCTAGAAAAAAAGAAATTTTTCTATTTTTCTCTAAGTAATAGTAATGATGAGTAGCAATTTTGAATAAAATTTTATTGATAAAAGTTGATTAAAAATACTTTTTTTACTTCAAGAAAGTATACCGAACATGTCATGCAAATTACTGTATTCTTCCTAGCAGATACAAAGTTTACAGTTATGAGGGTGTGGATGTAAATATCTATAATGTATATTTTTAAATTGTATTTTACAATCTAAATAGGTATGCATGTTTTATTTATATGTAACTAATACTTATGTGTATTGGTTGTGTGTATATATATATATATATATGCATGATTTTTTATAGGGATGTATATGTAAAACCCCCCATATATATAGTTTTTTGCTGATGACCAAAGTTGGTGGGATTCTTTTAGGTCCTGGAGACCTTCAGGAAGAGCAGAGCTCTTAAGATGAAAGCATGTCACACCTGTTGCCTAGCATCTCAGACTTGGTCAAATGAACAGGTTAAAGGAGTAAGGAGGCTTCTGTCATGACATTTCCAGAATACACCAGATCTAACTGTACTCCAGTACTGCTGTGTATGTGTTTCTGGTTTTGTTGGGGAATTTTTTTGTTGTTTTTAAAGTCTGCCTAACTCTTTATTTGTGCCTTGTTTTCAGTCTCAGGTTGTCTAGCTACAGCTTTTAAAAGCAGAAAAAAAGCATGCACTTTCCTGCATGACTAAAGCTCCTAAAAATGAATGTGCAGGTTTCCAGGTCTGCTTCTCAAAACCTCATGTTAGAGAACACAACTGGGTAAGAGTGCTGACATAAGAACAAAATACACGGAGTATTGTGAAAATGTCTCTGCAGTTCTGGATGACTGACAGTGTTGTATTGGAGGTTTACAGATTGTGTTATTGTGTGTGTCAGCTGCATTCAAACTTAGCTAGTGTAATGAATACACTTAGCTGGACTTCATGAATAAACATTTGTTTTCCATCCATCCGACCTATCTTTGATAGCTGTTAGCCTTTTGAAGGTATGCTACGTAGCAGTGTCTTAAATATTTAAATTCTGAGATGTTTGATATTTAGTAGAATATACCACAATAAAATAAATTCCTGTGACTTTTTTTACTAGCAGGCTACTGCAGCTCCTTGATTTATTCCTTTGCCTGTCCAGATCATCTTCCAAATATTTTTCTTGCATGCAACCACTTTTTGGCATCCTTCTTTCTGTGCAAAATGGACTTCTGTACCCAGAGTTCTTAATTCCAGTCAACTTTCCCCAAATCAAAACACCTATTAAAAAAACCCAGGGTCACAGTTGCCATCAATTTTAATAGATGTGTTAAAAACAAATATAAAGTGATTTGTGGGATACTGCTCTTTGTTACAGATTTTTTTTCCTTCTCATACAGTGTCCGTCAAAGTTTAAGATCATTGTCTAGATGTTCATATGTCTTTTGTAGTGGTTTGTTCTTTTATTCTTTTGGAATCATAAGTAGTATCATTGCTCTGTTTTTAAAGTTTAAATGCTATAACCTATTTTAATTTTCTGTTTGTTGTGTTTCCCTGCTAGAGAAGACTTCTGATAGTACAGATCATAGTGATACAAGATCAGATCTCAGCAACAGAGCATGCACAGCAGTGAGATTTCTTAGGTTTTTTGCGGGCTTTTTTGTCTGTCCTTCCGGCTTTACCTTCTCTGAAAGTGCCTAAAGCATGTTAAGATGTACTCTAATCTCTTGTTCTCTACAGGTGCTTTCCCATTCAAACATCCAAATGGATCAATAGTTAACTAATCTTCAAACCAGAACATTTCTAGGATTTTATGGTAAATCTAAAAATAGCTTTAGCATGGATCACTTCAATTCTGTGCTTGGAGCACCTTCAAGCACAGGAGAAAGCTCTGCAAAAAGGATAGTGAAGAGGATTTAGTTCTGATCTGAGGCTCACTGTTAATTGTTGCAATCCATTTATGACAGCATTCTCACTGTATAGCCACGTCCTTTCAAATTCTGGAGGTGTCTGTAGCACTGGAAGGGTTTTTGATCTTTTGCAGAGGCTGAGTTCCAAGTATGGTGTCTTACTGTCTGTGACAGGGTGAAGCTCACCTGTATGGTGGTACAGGAATCCTCTTGGCATGAGGAAGGAAAAGCAGCTGGAGCCTGAGTTAATTCTGGTCTTGTGGTGGAACTGAGGAGATAAGACATGTTCAATAAACTTAAGAATAAACCCTTCTGATAAACCAGCCATTTAAACTATTTCATAGGAACTGCTGTTTCTCTTACACTTCTGAACAAACTCTTAGACACTTGAATATGATCATTTGAGTTTTTAAGATGATAGTAAGCTTCTATGAACTCCCTCCTTACTGTAAAGTCAGACAGCTTTTGTCACTAGATTCCAGTGTGAACTGAAATGGACAGTCTTTCACTAATTGTCGCTTGGCTGTAACCACTTAAAGCTTTTTGCCCTTGGGTACTATGTAGTCTTGAAAGCAGCATGCAGTGGATGATCTCAGTCATAGTTAAATCATCTTCTGTACTCAGGCTGTTTAAATCAGTACTGGGTGTTTTGGTAATACCAGATGGGTTTGGTTAGCTTTTGCTGTAAAATGAAAATTAATGGTGGTAGACAGGCAGGAACCTTCTTCTGGCAGGATTCTGTGCCATTTCTTCCATAACTCCATTTATAGGGAAAATGGGTTCCCTGCTGTTCCAGACATGCATTACCTCTCCAGTGCTCAGCCTGCTCTGTATCTCTAAGTGTTACTGCTTGGAGCTGGCCATCTTCTGCAGAAGACATGGAGGTAGATATGGATAGCTCTAAAGAAGCACCACACTGAAGTTTTAGGCTTTCTGAATTTCCTAAACGACAACTGAATTGGCTGCTGAAGAACAAAATAATTTCTGAAGCTGATACTTTCTTAGAGCTGAAGGATGTCCTGTTACAGGACTCTGGAGAAATATGTGTAATGCACTGACTTGTGGATAACAGTAGCCTGCTGTGCTTTTGAGTTTGGTATTTTATATCTTAATTTTTGGCAAGCAGCCATATAGTTTCTCCGTCAGAACAAAGGCTGAGGCTGTGTGTGCATCTAGAATCACATCTAGTTTGGTTTTTAGTGTGCCTTTTTAGTCTTGAGCTAAACCTTTTCCATAAGATGCCCAGACATTGTGTATAGAAAGGTAATTCCCTTCTTTCCATTTCACAGCAAACTGAAAAACCTTTTTCAAAACAAGTCTCTCTCATTTGCTAATTCAATTTATTGGTCTTGAGCTGCGCAAGCATTTATGTAACGGTGTGCTCTTTATTTCTGCGGAGACAATATAGAATGTTGTATTTCTAAAGAAATCTGCGCTAAGACTGCTTGCTGCCTGTGAAAGTGCAAGTTGGCTGGCTGGCTGGTTGCTGTCCCTGCAGTCTGGAGAGAGTATGTTCTGGGTGGAGCATTTAGATAGCACATATTTCCTCTCCTTAATTTGTTTCTGAAGAGGCTTTTTTTTAGCTTAAAAAAAACCTTAAATCTTAGGAGGCTTGGAAATGATAATTAAAAAGGTTTTTGCATTTTTTTTATATTTCCTACTTGAATTTCAGATGCTGCTTTGGAAATTCTTGAAATGCCAAGCTTATTTCTCAGTAGTATAAAACAGTATAACTGTTGTCACTGTTACAAGTGATCCCATGTTCTAAATCTTCTAATTGCAGTACAAATGAGTTCATGATTATTTCCCTTTCTTCTCATTCCACTCTTTTTGAAGGAAAGGGAGAGCCTGAGCATAAAGAAGTAATGCCAGTTTGTAACTGAAATAGCAGCAAGAGAGAATGGGTTAATGTTGTCTTTTTTTGGGGGGGGGGGGGGGGGAATCAGGATTTTGGGGGAGTTTTCCCTCCTCCCTCTACCCCCCCCCCCCCAAAAAAAAAAAAAGTTTTGTGTTGCTTTATCTTCCTTTTTGCCTTTAGAAAACATTCTGGCCAACATCTTATTTTCTTTGTGTGTGAATTGGGAGGAGTGCTCAGTTTTTTTGTGATTTCTGGTGTGTGTGTGTGTGTATGGCAGACCTCTGGATTCCAGATGAGAAGAGTCCTATAAATGCCCATCTTCAATGAAGATGAACTTTTATTAACCAGTTAGCTTATCAAAAGTATAGCCGATAAAGAACCTAATCTTCAAAGTTATGCTTATTTTACATATCTATTGGTAGGTTTCAGGTTAGCACCTCATGTGACCTTCATGAGCCCTTAGATTGATGAAGATGTCACCATTATCACAGCCAGCTTGTATTCATCTTCCAGATACAGAAGAAATAATGTCATGTCCTTCTGTCCATCCCTGCAGTAGCTAAATAGCTGCCAACATACCTCCTTCTAAATAGTTCACAATCTCCAGAGTAGTTTTCCTCAGGGATGCCTGATGATTGTTGAAGCAGTGATCCTTTTAATTATAAAGTAACTGAAAACGTGGTATCCCCTGCATTTTACCATGTGTTCTGTATTAAAGGAGCAGCTTGTGAATGATCTGTTCTTTATTTTGGACAGAGACCAAGTTGAAAAGTTGACCTGGTTTATATCCTTGTACATACAACAATAGTAGTATGATTTCTCTCGGTAAATGGCAAAATTAATAATAAAACTCTATCACCACATGTAATTAACTTTGGCACTGTGTTGCTGCCAGAACTATAGTACCAGAACTTGTCAGTTCTAGCTCAGTTTCCATTCATGGTAAAAGCTAAACTGCTGGTGAGCTGTTTCTACCTACAGCTAGATGGAAGCAGTCCTCCTACTGCATGGGGTGTGGGGATGGGTTCCTCTCTGCATGTTGGGCGTGAGCATGCATACCCAGCTGTGGTCACAGTAACATGGTCCTTCATCTGTCTGATTTGAGAGCTGTGTTCCTCACTTAATTTTACTGTGTTACATGAATGCATAAGTTATCATGCTTCATATTTGTTAATCACCTCAAACTTACAAGTGGCTGTTACTTGGTTAAATTTGCTGATGTGTTGATATATTGTGTGAATACTTTTACTCTGCACTGTTGTCTATGTTCTCTGATATTTCCTCTGCATTGTGAATTGGTCATCCATCCTTTTGAAACCCTTTACATATTGCTTCTGGTCATTGATTCTGCTAACTGTGCTGTTTCTCTTTCCCCTCAGAAAGTCAGCTGGTATGAGTCCAGCTGAAATGTAATTTTAAAAGGGATATGCTACTCTCAGTCACTATCAGAGTAGCCTCAAATATACTTGGAAATATTAGACAAACCACTTAGTTGTTTCCTTTATTCGAGATTAGTGCAAATAAATCTGGGGTCTGTTTATTTCTTGGTCTCCTGTATTTTGCCAAGTCATATACTGTAAATCACTTTGTCCAGATAGTTGGATTAAATGTCCTTTGACTTGAGGTCTTCTGGCCTCACTTACTCTGATTTCACAGCCTTAGACCTAAGGAAATGCTGCCAAGAATCTGCTTCTTCTCTTGTGTGAAGTTGGTAGAGCAAGCTGGGCTGGGGAGAAAAGTCACCAGAAAAGTACAAAGGCTACCTCTACCTGCTTAGCTCAATCCTCTGTAGAGGCTTGTGTGACCACTGCTACTTACATAGATACACTAGGAAGGTGTGCACCCCAAATGCTGTTCTTACATCAGCTTAGTCAAATGCTTAATCTTTTGCTTTAGCTGTTGATTGCAGATTATAAAAGCATCAGTAAGATCATTCATGCGCTATAATACTTGAGGCTGACTGTAGTCATTTTCCTCTGTACACAGATGGGCTTGGGCCATGAGGAAGGATTTGGTGCCCCCTGCTTAAAATGCAAGGAAAAGTGTCAAGGATTTGAGCTTCATTACTGGAGGTAAGTGACACCAAAGGTATCCTGAGCTGTGACTCAGCGCTACAGACCTTGACATATGTATGCAAACTAAACAATTGAAGTAGATTTGTAAAAAATCTAGCCTTAAAAATACTTCTAGCCTTACTGTAAGAGGCATGACAGGGAAAAAGTGTGTTTTATTGCTGTAATAAAATGCTTTTTCAACTCCTGACCAAACACATAAGCTTTGATCTGAGATGCTATGTAAAATTATTTTGAAAATATTTGAAACTTTGTACACACCTACAACTTATCTAGATGGGGAGGAATCGTCACTTGTGTGTGTCACATAAACTCAAACAAGCTAGATAATACTGAGCCTTTGATGATATACTGTTCCTAAATCAGTGAGTTGATGATAGCAGTAAATAGCCTGTCGTTACTTTTGCAGAAACTTTCTATTTCATTATGCTACTTGTCTGTAAAAGACAAGTGTCGAAGTAAGAATTGTAATTAGAGAAACAGTTACACATTGGGAGAATAACTGGGGGTAGGGATTGACCCTGGTCAGCCGCCAAACACCCATACAGCTGCTCAGTCCCTGTCCCAGACATCAGGGTGAGAGACAAAAAAGGAGAAACAAAAGTGTGGCGACTCATGGGTTGAAATAGTCAGTGTAATATGCGAAGTGGTGGGTGAGCAAGTGCTGCAGAGGGAATCACTGGCCATCTCCCACCAGCACACTGATGCCCAGCCAGTCTCCAAGCTGTAACTACTTAAGTCAGAGACCCTGACTTCATCCTGTATTTCTGATTTATCACTTATTGTCATGTTATATAGCATTTAAACCCCACTGAGCATCTTGAGTCAGATGTGCCGCTTGCTGAGGTGGGGTGGGGGCAGAGTTCAAACGCGGGGGAGCCTGGACTTTGTGCCAGAAGTGCCCAGTACTAGCAAGTCCCGTCAAGGCTGTTTTAGCTAGAACTCCAAAGCACAGCTCCGTAAGGGCATTATGAAGACAGTGACCTCCCTAGGATCCAGATGCAGCCCAGCAGGCGGGGCAGTAGCGGCAGCGTGTGCCGGGCGTGGTTCTGCGGCGGCTGTGCAAGGCTGACACTGCCCTCTCCTGGGGACAGCCGAGGAGCTTCAGCACATGCACGGCTCTTGGTCTGATACATGAAAGTGCTGTTCCTCAAAGAGCCTGCATGTAATTGCTTTTTGTACTTCCATACAAAAGACCATCAGTTTTTCCTCTGGGGAGCCAGATTGTAAAGTGCACAGAAAACCCAAGTGTACCTATTGAGTAGCAGGGCTTTACAAGGAGTTAGTACACCCTTCTTCTCTGTACTGGGAGTATTTGGAATATATCTCTCCTGGGGTGGAGCAAACTGTTTTAAGACATTTGTGCTGTAAATCTTGACACACTGTATGGGCAGGTTTTATAGGTGCAGGACTATAAATTGAGGCTAGTATAGAAATGGTGGTAAACCAAGCCTTTAGTAAAATTTATTCCTAAATTTTGAAGTTCTCATAGTCTCAGTGTTGTGAGCTGAATACAAAATTAATAAAATGAGAGATGTTGTCTACAATGATAGTTGAATTGTTACCAATTGCCTGGTTTTATCTTAGTGAGCTAATAGCTTTTGCTTTTAAAATTGTCATCAGAATCATGCTTCTGTCCAAGTGAAACAGCATCAGAAGGTGGAGAAGGTCTTTTTAATTTAGGTGTTGGATTTATTTTAGGCTGCACAACAACCCCCACACAAGTCCAGTGGGTCAGGCTGGATGTAAGAGATTGCTACTCAGTTACACATTGCTCTTTGGGAATGTATTTCCCACTAGAGGGAACTATGGGACTGGAGTGAGAAGTTGCTGAAAACAGGAGAGAAAGTTCTAATTTATCTTGGTTGCATTTATACCATAAAGTGGTAGCTGTCCCCTGTGTGACTTCCCAAGATCTTAAAATAAACCTCTGAAAACAGACTGTTAAGCTTGGGAATTATCTTTTTCATCATGTGGCTTCTCTGCACAGATACAGTATGTGCAAGGCAGGCAGAGCCCTAAGTTGGCCCTAAGATTTTCTGATACTACAGCTGGCAGGGAAGCATTGAGACACAGTTCAAAGCAGTGGTAATTACTTATAGCTGCATTAATAGCAAGAAAAAATAACAGAAGGAGTCATAAAATCATAGACTTGGATGACGAAGCAAAGTCCCTTCTCAGTAATTCATTGATGATGCAAAGCTGGGAGGAGTGGCCGCTGCGCCAGAGTCCTGTGCAGCCCTTCAGGAGGATTTTGACAGGTTGGAGAGATGGGTAGAGATGGGTTGGAGAACCATTTGAAATGCAGTAAAGGCAAATGCAGGGTCCTGCACCTGGAGAAGAATAATGCCATGCACCAGCACAGGCTGAAGGCAGACCTGCTAGAAAGCAGCTCTGTGGAGAAGGACCTGGACATCCTGTGGAAAGCCAGCTCTCCCTGAGCCAGCAGGATGCCCTGGGGGCCAAGAAGGCCAGTGGTGTCCTGGGGTGCATTCTGCATGTGAAATGCTGTGTCCTTCTCTGTGCTCCTCAGTACAAGAGAGACATGGAGCTCCTGGAGTGGGTTTGCTGGAGGGCAGCAAAGATGATTAAGGGGATGGAGCAGCTTGGGGCATCTCTCTCAAGAGGAAAGGCTGAGGGAGCTGAGCCTGTTCAGCCTTGAGAAGTGAGGGGACCTCATCAATGTCTGTCAGTATCTCAAGGGAGGGTGTCAAAAGGATGGAGCCATGCTTGGTTTGGTGGTGCCAGGCAATAAAACAAAGGGCAATGGGCAGAAACTGCTGCACAGGAAGTTCCACCTGAATATGAGGAAGAACTGTACTGTGCAGGTGACCAAGCACTGGAACAGGTGGAACACTGGAACCTCCCAAAGAGAGGCTGTGGAGTCTCCCTCACTGGAGATATTCAGACCATCTGGCTTTCTGATTCGGTAATAGGAGGAGGTTAGTTGTTGTGCACGGAGGGCACAAGCCTTGGGACTTGCCAGGTCTTTAAGGATTTCTCTGCTACTGCCTTCTATCACTAGGAGCCACCATAGGAAGGATCATGAGCCATCTTATTTTTCCTCTCCATGCACCAAAATGTAGGCAATCAGGAGGAAAGTTTACATTTGATTTTGGAGAAGGAACTGGAAGTCTTTGATCTTTCATGTCAGTAGACATTCAGGACACAGGAATTCATCACTAAAGAGAATGAACTCTCCATACCTTTCTTCCTTGTTCTTTCTAACTACTGAAGACTTGCTAGCAAGGCATTATCTAATAGACCTGTCTTTACAGTGATATGCAACTTTTCATTCCATAGATTTTGAAGTTTCCTCCCTATCTTCCATGTTTTCAGTGGGAAAAGCTTTTCAAATTGCTGAGATTGGTGGGGGGGGACAACCTTGCTCTGCTTTGATGAGGTCCTCAGAGCTGTGAAGACAGAAGCAGGAGTCCCTAACATCTCCTTACTAGATACTATATACTAGATACTCCAAAATATACAGTCAAAATAATTATCAGCTAGTGCATTCTAAAGAGAATTAATTGGCCATATACCTTCTTCAGAGGGAGCAGTGAGTGACTAATGAGCAGGATTGTGCTGTGGTAACTAGTAAAAGAAATTAGGACTAAATTGTGAGCAGTGCTATTCAGGAACAGTTACGTATGTAAGTATCGACTGGATGTCTTTTAGTGCTGGAAGTTATTCAAGAGGAAGGATTATAAGTCAGGACAGGATACTTTTTTGCTCTGTTAGCAGCTGTATGGATGTCTTCATGTGGCTGGGATCCAGTGGGAGCGTTGGGGAGCATTGGAAATGGCAACAGCCATGGGGATTTTCCTTTGATTTACTGAGATATGCTGACATCAGTTGTGACTCAGCATTCTCCACATTCTTTCTGTATTGTTTTGTCCTGTATTCAGAGGCATAATGGTACACAAGTTCTAATGCCAAGGCCACTATTACACTTGTAACGTAGCCCTTGTAACAGCTTCTTGCAAACTGTTGGCAAAGAATTATTCACTTCATTTTGAATGAGCAAGGAGATTAAACGAAAACATACAGTCAAATTCTTAATTTCAGTGGGCAAGATAATGAGTACATCATTATTTTCAATGCAAGTATAAAGCACAGTAGTTCAATGTCAATTTTCACAGTGAGTCCCAGGAAGGACCTAAAGACAAATTGTGTGCTTTCATTTCTTCGCCACTACTTATTTATGAGGAAAGCAAAAAAAAAATCTCTCACAAATATTGCAGTCAGTGAAACATTTAACCTTCAAGGTGGGACCAAGAAAAATAACAGCAGCTGAGTCACAGTGTTCATCTAATGGAAAGTAGAAACAGGATCTCTAAGCTATTCTGAAGGGATGCTATTAGGAGAAAGATATGCAATTTCGTGATGTAACATGAGCAAAAATAAGGTGCTCTTGTGGCTTTTCCAGCACGCCTTAAAGTCTTGGGATGAATTTCATCACAGCTTGTGGAGGGCGGTCTGGTCTCTCACTGCTGTCAGTGCTGCTTTACTGTGGTTGGATGCTGTAGAGGGGTTGAGTGTGCCCAGCCTGTGTCGCGCTGTGATCACACAGGCAATACAGCAGTATGAACTGCTCTTACTGAGGTCCGTCTTGCAAGCAGAGCAGTTCTGGACAGCATGATTGTACTTCAATTGTGTAAGTCTGTGCTGGGAGCCCAAGAATGTCTGGTCTTCGCCAATGTTATTAAATCACATCCTATCAAGACACAAGACTAAAACTGGGGGTTACTGTTTCTAAAGATTTAAGTTGTAAGAGTAAATAAAGTGTTTAGTGTTATTGTTTGGATGGACAAACTGCTTCAATTCCGGTGGCATGTGTGCTTTGAAGCATAAAGCTCCATGGTGATCATGATGTAAATCACTAAATCTGCAAAAAGCAAGGTCTGATTCTGTCACCTGGTATTAGATCTCATAAAAGATATGACTGAGAATTGGTAATAAGGTATGCCATAAAAGACTAGCAAAGTGAATATGAATTGCTTTATTAGTATATTAGTCTCTAAGTATTAGCTATGTAAAGGACTTGTGTAGACAGATGTTGAAGATCTTGCAAAATTTTATGTTTCAAGTGCTCGAGATGCATAGTAAAGCTTATAAGCTTAGTGGGAAATGCTAGTTCCTGCTTGAATGTTTTGGTAAACTGGGAGATTGCAAAGTGAATAGAGTATAGTAGCTATTCAGGTAAGTATCAGCTTTGAAATTCTGCACATCTTTCCTGTTGTGGAAATGAGTTGGAAGCTGTCAGACAATCTAAGTCTCAATTAGTGATCTCTTTAGGTATTAGTGTTGCAAAGTGAAGCCACTTCTGCTTAACATTCTTATTTTTGAATGAGTGGCTCATTTTTAGAGTTTAGATATTTTTATTTGGAATGGGCTTTAAAACTTAAATTACCACAACGTATGTTTTCTGTGTAACCAAATGACCAGTGCAGCATCCACCACGCTCTGAAATGTTATTACACCACATCCTAAACTGGTGTCCCTATAAAGGGCATATGTTTGGGGTTGGCTGTGTATCACTTCAGGTTGCCAATTAAAGGTCCT
The DNA here is from genome assembly GCA_039654755.1 of Calcarius lapponicus. Lineage (NCBI taxonomy): Eukaryota > Metazoa > Chordata > Aves > Passeriformes > Fringillidae > Calcarius > Calcarius lapponicus. Next base: position 24,116,697 of record CM077463.1, on the reverse strand, counting down.
TCTTCCTTTCCCATTTCCTCCAGGGCTTGCTGTAGTCACGACGCGTTCTTGTTGTGTTCATGTGACATATCTTAGGGCACCTAACTTGCCTTCATGACTGTATAAAGCAAGATGCAGAACAGCGTTAGAGTTTGAGTTTTGGCAGGCAGGGTTCAGAAGTATTTTATAGCTAAAGTTTATGCTATTTGTTGTATGAAGGATAAATAATGGGGTAAACCACTGTTCATTCCTATTCAAACTCTAGAGATCAAGAAGGTTGATATGTTTTCTTAGTCTGTAATAAGAACCTTTAGTTAACATCTAGTTTCACTGGTTTCTGGCTGAGTGCTTTGAACTGAAGTTCTGGAGACACTGTTAATAAATAATGAACTAGCTTGTCTAATCCAAGGTTCTGTTCATTATATGTGAATTGTTTAATTATGCTTAAGGTAACAAATTACTTTCTAATATTCGTTAGCCAAAGCCATTGAAATATGTTGTATATGAAAGAATATCATTTATATCCAAGGAAATAGATATACTTCTACCTTTTAAGGCTGTTTTCTGTGAAAAGTCTCTCTACAGCTTGTGCCAGAGTACCTCTGACTTGGTTCAGAGCTGTTTTGAAAGGCTTTATCCATATAAGCCTTTAGCTTTTCTTTCATCTTCTCTTTAAATTCTATGCTTTGAACAGAACTTGGTGCAATTATACTTTTCATATGTCTGTATGCATTTTCTTCCTTTCTTGGAAATATTTGTTTCCAGGCAATAGCAACCTGGTGATAACCAAATATCATGCATACAATGAAATACCTAGGAAGAAAATAGTATATTGCATGTAACTTGGAATGTATGAAGAGCAGCTGAAAAACTAAAACCTCAAGCAAATGATAGCTGGGGAATCATGTCGATACATTAAGTTATCTTATAATAAATCTGGTAGGTGACTGATAATGGATATGTATGTGTTCAATCAGTACTGAGATGCAACTGAAGAAATGACATAGCTTCATATTAAAGATGCATTAGTGTAGTTGACTGATACCTATCTGATAACAGTATCTGTAAATAAACAATGTAAATAATACAACAGGACACATAAAGGAGGTGTTTGACATTGCAGAAAATGTGTGTATTTCCTAAACAAAGGACTGAAAGCAAAAGTTTGGGTTCCTGGTGATGTTACTACACACCCAGATGGCGTGGGATTGTAATTTTGTTTCTGTTTCCATGAATTTCAGGAAAATATGCCGCAACTGCAAATGTGGCCAGGAGGAGCATGATATCCCTTCAAGCAGTGAGGAAGATCGGAAAGTGGGGAAACTCTTTGAGGATACAAAATACACAACCCTCATTGCAAAGCTGAAGAAGGATAACATTCCCTTGTATAAACGCAATGTGATGATACTGACCAGCCCAGTGCCAGCCAAGAAGAACTTAACCATCGATACTGTGACTTATGAGTGGGCTCCTCCTGTTCAGAATCAGACACTTGTAAGTCCAACTCATATTTTTTCATGTTCAAGTCAAGAGTTGGTGGGAGATAAACTAGTAGAGCTTACTGGAATGATAAGTTTGCCTCTTGTAGTCTTCCTTTCTTCCTCCTCAAAACTGAAAATATAATGCCTGTTTAATGAGTCTTGCATTTGTCATCTTGCTTTATGGAAGTTTGTCTGTAGAAATTCTTAAAAACCTGGGGAGGTGAGGTTGTTTTTAATATACAGGATTAAGAATTATCTACTAAGTCCCTGGAGTCCAGTTTCTATAACCTGCTGTCTTTCTATTTTTCTTTTTTTTTTCTTTTTTAAATAAAGTTGAAACATTTGCATGGAGTGTAGGCTTAAAGGGAAAAAAAAAACCAATACCCAACACCACATCAATTTATATAATGGTTTAAAGTTAAGGGGAACACTTAGTCTTGCTTATAGCTTTTACTGTATATGGCAAGCACAAAGTCAGTGTTGACATCTAAAAGAGCAGCTCTCTTACAGTATATTTTCTGCTGCTGTAGATGAGATGGTAGATAGCCTTCTGAGGATCTTGCTTCACTTTTCAAACTTTGCTTGCTAGTTTATTGTACCAAAATGTTGTGCAATCCATGCCAGAATGACATTACCTCAAATTATTCCTTTTCAGTGAATTAATCAAACCTTGTGCATCTAAGACTTACTTAACATTCAGTTACCAATTTGATTTTTAGCCTTGTCATTGCTTTATTTAGACTAGGGCTCCCCCCCCCCCCCCACTAATTTAGCTAGAGTTATTTCCTCAATGGGCTGTATGCCCCAAGCAGATTATTTCAGTTTCTACTTTTCTAAGACTATACTTACGATCAGTATTCATAGATAGAGACAAGGTGCTGTGTAAGTGTTATTTATTCAGAGAAGTAATAACTCTTTTCTGTATGTTGTAAAAGGCTTAAAAAGGAGTCTTTCTCTTACTCTGGGAAGAAGCCAAGTAATGCATCTGCTGTATTTTATCTCCATTACTTTTTCAGGAGCTTAATGTTTATGGAAAAAACCTTGTTTTTGACAAATTTGACTGTCGCTAAAAACAGTAGAGGTTAGTTTAGTTGTGTTTGCTTATGAGAATGGATGTGTAGCTGAAGTGCCATCTGATGTGTGATTCCTGCTGATTCAGGCTAAGCAGTACATGCAGATGCTGCCCAAGGAGAAGCAGCCCCTGGCTGGCTCGGAAGGCGCGCAGTACAGGAAGAAGCAGCTGGCAAAGCAGCTGCCTGCTCACGATCAGGACCCTTCCAAGTGCCACGAGCTTTCCCCCAGTGAAGTGAGGCATATGGAACAATTTGTGAAGAAGTACAAAAGAGAGGCACTTGGTGTAGGAGATGTCAAACTCCCTGGGGATGTGGAAGTGAGAGCTCCTGATGAGAATAACTTGAAAAATGGTGGTGGCAGAGGTACCTCATCTACTGTTGGAACAATGGAGAAGTCCCCAAATCAGAAAGCATCTCAATATGTAAGTATAAGAATGGAAAGATAAAGCAAGAAGGTATATTATCATCTGAGTGTTCTTTTTGGTCATTTTAGCCCAATTAAATTGTTTGTTAATTTGGAATTGCAAAAATCTGGGGAGAGAAAGAAGGAACTGGAAAATGTTGTGAATGTCTGCATAGAGCCATGTTTCTGACAGTATTTAATTCATTGCAGCAATAACTTCCTAGGTGATACTTTCATCCTCAGTGCAAAAACACGTTAGCTTGGAGATAGTATATTAGGGTGGCTTTTACAGAATAATAATCAAAAAGTTTGTGTTGTCTTATGGACTAATTGTTACATTCTTCTCCTCTTGAACAGTTAAATTTTAGAAGCTTGTTTTCCCCTCTTTTTTGCAAGACCACTGAAATTACCCACTTGACAAATTGTGTTTAAAGTGAAATTAATTTAAGGAATAATAAAATAACATGTCTCCATCTTGTGTCCAACAAGTTGAACTATACAATGGCTTTTTTGACTAGCCTTCTTTTCGTATTCAGCTCCATTTTCTTATCTGTTTTATTTTTCCTTTGGCATCTGATTTCTCTTTGTAATAGCCCAACAAAAAAGAAAGTACATAAAACTACCCAGTTTTCATTGATATTTCAAAAATTGTATCCTTAATCAAGTATTTCTGACAAAACTACTGCTGCGCATATCTCAACTACCAATTACAAATTCAAAATAGGGGTAGGAGTACTGAAGGAACATTAAATCAGTTTAGTGGAGGTAGACATTACTTAGGAGTGTCAAAAGCTCTACTATAAGTTGATTTCTAGAAATGTTGCTATTATGTGTATGAATCCTTAAAAATATTTGTCTGCAGGTTGCTTACAGAAAATTATTATACAAGTTCTAGATGGAGAAAAAGGTTTGCTTAACATTGGTTGTAGAATTTGACTTCTGGTATTATTGGGGTGTGTGATGTGATTTTTGTTGTTTGTTTCTGAACTGACAGTATATATGACTCCTGGTGTGAAATATAAAATCAGCACTTAGGTTTTAGCTTTGGACATGGCTACTTAGCCTAAAAATTTTCAAGCTGTGCCATTTGGTTACCTGTAGCTTTTTTGCCCCTTTTTTTTTTTTTTTTTGTAACTGTCTTGTTATGGAGAATCTAAGAAAAAAGTTATTTTACCATGGCTTGATTAGGTTACTGTCATTTTTGTCTTTATCAGCCTTTCCCGCTGGTTTACTTTAGTTTCACAGCAGCAATTCTTAACTTATCTCCTCAAGGAAGACCTACAGAAATGCACATCTTGCATTGTACCTTGTTGACCAACTGCCTTGGATTATAAGTCAATAGCAGGAGGCACTCTGTCCTCATGAATAATTGTATCAGGAGGTGCTTTGTTTTTTACATTACACCTGTTTATCCCTTCCAAACTTTTCTTACTCCAGTACCTGAGTATTCTTCCTGCAGTTTAAGCCAAGCATATATTATCACTGTGGGCTGTGATTTAGAAAGAGGCTTGTAGGTGCTTAATAGCATAAGTGAGCATTTAGGTTTCTTATCTGTTGTTAGGTACTGACTTTACACTGGGTTAAATAATCAGGATTTAGGTATGTTATTTTTAAGTATCTGGTGGGGTGTCTTATTTTTGCAATGAGACTGTTTCAGCTGTATGATTTAGCATTATCTCACCTGCTTTTTAACAGTTCAGCATAAATTGATACAAAGAGCTCTTAAATACTTAGCAGAAGAATGCCATCCATGTCTGCGCTTTTTTTATTGGTTCTGCATTTTTACTCATCAGATTATCTTGTACATTGTTTTCCAGTCTGAGTTTGAAAGCTGTATTTCTGTAGCTGTGGGGAAAAAGAATCTCTTGAAAAATTAATTTTCATTACAGGAATAGCCTGCACTTCTTGGAAATCTGATAAAAAAACAAAAAAGGAAACCAAACAACACTAACAACCAGCTCTCCACTATTAGTGTAAATATACCTATAGTAATTGTCTCTGTGTTTACAAATACAAATCTTTTTCACCATGACTGAAAGCTGAATTAAGGAAAAATATGTACTTAGTATATTTTCATCTTGTAAAGGAGGAAATTTTTCTGTACCTTTTAACCACCAAAGCTGGAGATGTTGTAAATGATAGGCAGGTGAATCACATTGCCTAGACTTGGGTCTAGGCAGCTACTTAACCTTCCAGTGGGCTTCTCTTGGAGTATGAGGTCTAAAGTAGAAAGGTCAGAAACCTGTAGATAGATGTATATTTTGAAGTTTCCTTTTAATTAATTTCCCTACATTCTGCATTCTGTTTCAGTTCCAAGTTGTTCTTCTTTTGGTGGCTTTCTGTCTATCTTTTGAAATTGTCAGGCATCTGGGATCTGATCAAATGCCTTGTAGCCAAGGCACTTTATATGCATTTTATTTTTATATGCACACACAAAGCCATTTGTGGCTGATGTGAGTCATAGAGGAAAACCTTCCCAGGATGTTCAGCCCAGTCCACAGACCAGCTGGAGTGCAGGAAATGCCAAACTGGTGATTAAACTGTAGACAAAAAAAAATTGCTTCAGTAACATAAATCATCTGTGTTCTTTTACTTGATGCACAACCCTCTCTGTAGGCAGGTATAGGGCAGATTGTGAAGTCTCTGAACTATTTGTAGTGTAGCTGTGTATGTATGCTTTGTAGTTTATCCATAGTAACTCTCTTGTCCTAAAATCAGTAATCGCAGACTGTTGGACAGCAGCCATGAGTGACTGGCATCCCTAGAACATGGCTTTAAACAGAATCAGTTTGAAATATTCACTATTTTTTTATTTTCCCCACCAGTGATGCAGATATGGCTTGGTCTTCTCATGACCTATAAGTTTAGCCATTTCCTTGTCATGCATTCTAGTCATAGTTGGTTAGCTTGGATGGAGGATCATTATTCTGTCCTTGTTCCTAAGCATGTAAGGTTTACAGAGCATAACATGGACTTTTGTTTTTGTTGTTATTTTCTTTGAACACTGGACTGCAATTGCAGAATGTGAATACAGCAAAGTACAACAGTCCCTTTAAGGAGGACTAATGCTATGACAGTGGAATGTGCATCATCTTGAATGGCTTAGTTGAACCTAAACTATGATACAGATATATCCTGAATCACTGCTCTCTACTTATGGGATTAAACTAATGCTTTAATTTCAGTCTGGAAAGATAAAATTTATTAAATATATTGATAGTATGTAATTTTTATAAATATAGCTCTCAAAGACTTAATTAACTTGGTAATAACCTTTTTCCAGTCCTGCTACCACTGCAAATTGAACATGAAGGAAGGTGACCCAGCTGTCTATGCAGAACGTGCTGGATATGACAAATTGTGGCATCCGGGTTGTTTCGTCTGTTGCACCTGTGGTGAACTTCTAGTAGACATGATCTATTTCTGGAAGAATGGTAACCTGTATTGTGGAAGACATTACTGTGATAGTGAAAGACCCCGCTGTGCTGGATGTGATGAGGTAGGAAATATCCTAGTCCTTTCTTCTAGCTCAAAAGTTTGTTCTCCTGATAAGTGTTTAGGAGTTTTACTAAAACATTTCAGTGCAGGAAGATTATATGCCTTCACCAGTATAATTTATGTTTTAGTTACAAAGAACTGAAACCAATATGGACACTGCACATTCAGGGAAATCCATACTTTGTTTTGGATTAGGTAGTGATTTTGCATAATCTGTCGGGACATAGGATGTGATATGTGAGGGCAAATTCTCCAACAAGTCACACTTATGCAGTTGTTTCCTTATCAGGGACACTAGGGGCCAAACTGACCCTGGGCAGCAAGAGGGAGCAGCCCTCCTGGAGCCTCTGGCTTCTGTGAGCTCTTGGGAGGAGCGTGGAGGCTTTTGGGAAACAAGCAATGGTGGAACCACTGGGAGTTCCTTGCAAATCACAAAAGATTCAGAGGCTAGGTTTACTAAAAGGTACACTGTTCAAATGAATGTACTTGTTTACTTGTACACTTGTTTGTGTCTTCCTCCTAGCTAATATTCAGCAATGAATATACTCTTGCAGAGGGGCAGAACTGGCATCTGAAACACTTCTGCTGTTTTGATTGTGATTGTGTTTTGGCTGGGATAACCTATATAACAGTGAATGACAAGCCAGTCTGCAAATCCTGCTACATGAAGAACCATGCTGCGGTAAGGTCCTTGCAGATGTCTTGGTGTTGTGAAGGAAGGGAACATAAGTCTGTGGAGCTTCAAACTCTGTTTCTCAGTCTGGGAGTATGTGAAGAGTATAAATTGAATATTTAGGCTTGAGTCAGTCATCTTCTTCCCCTTCAGGAAAAATAAACCAAAACCCACAACTTTAGGCAGGCAAGTGTTTTGTGACTTCCTAAACTTGAGCAAAAGCCGCTGCTGGGGTGGAGGAGGGGAACCTGTTGGAAAAACACTTGAACTTAGCCAGTAGTGCAGGATTTGGTAACAGAAGGAGTAAAGTAGGCAAAGATGAGTGATGCTGCTAAATGTTTATCGATTGTAGTCCATTGAGCCTGGTGGGAATCAACTTCAGCTGCTGCTAAAGGCCTTTTGTTAAATACTGCAATCTAGGTACTTTTGTTTCATTTATTTCTACCCACACATGTTAAAAAGGAGAGTGATTGACAAGATAAAGCTAGAAGTTTGGAAAAGAATGGTAGTTTTTGATTCGTGGTTATGCTGGCAACTGCTCTGAGATGATGGTCCATTCATATCAGTAAGTTAGCTAGCTACTGGCTGGGGGCTCAGTCTAATGTGCACCTAGCTGATTTATGTGGTGAATGGAGAAAAAAATGGTCATCTCTAGTTGGCAGTTAATAATATTCTGAGGTAGGTGTGAGGAATTGGTTTTTTTTTGGAGAGGCTTTTTTTTTTCCTCTTAACTTGCTCAATCTAAATTTATGATTTGTGAACAACTAGATTTTAAGATAAATTACATTCAAGAATTTCTAATTACCCTTAATTATTTGGCATAACCAAAGACCTGTCAATGCACAGGAAGATTTGTAGCTAATCTCTTCACATATTTAGGTTGATATATGAAGATCTGTGCCGTTTGACATAAAAGGTTTTTATGATTATTTGGATAGTGGGAAATCCTAACCATCATAACTCTCTAAGCTTAGTCCCAGCAGCAAATAGCTTGCATGTTCCTTTTATTATTCTGTGCCCTCAGCTGAATTCTAATCAAAACACTTAAAAAATAAAGAAAAAAAAAATCAAAAGCTGGAGACTTTTTAAAAGCTTCTTTTAACACTTGTCTCTCTCCTCCAAAAGCATTTAAGAGTTCCAGGTTTTATTGCACTTGAAGAGAGCATGTGTGTGCTTCATTTCAGTGTTGTTTTATTTCTCACCAGATCTGCCAAGGCTGTCACAATGCCATAGATCCAGAGGTTCAGCGTGTAAGCTACAACAACTTCAACTGGCATGCTAAGCGGGAATGTTTCCTGTGCTCCTGTTGCAGCAAGTGTCTCATTGGCCAGAAGTTCATATCTATGGAAGGGATGCTTTTCTGCTCGGTGGCATGTAAGGAAAAGATGATGTCCTAAAAGAAGACATGCACAGAACTAATCAAGTATTGCTGTGTTCCAAAGGCTCTTGCATTTCTACTGTAAAATATATAGTGTCAGGGCATTTAAAATTATTGAAAGTATTAAATAGCATTTCCCAAAGATTTTGTTTTAATGTCTGAAGCTTCCTATGTAATCCTAATTTCTTAGCTATAATAATATTTTCTCTTTTGGAATACTGTTTCTGAATCTTACTTCAAATTACTTCATATCACAGAAATGTAAGAAAAAATGTGTTACAAACTCTATACAATTCTAAGGGAGCTCTTCACTGTGAAGAATCTTTCTGCTGTATCTTGTCTAATGGAACAAGAAAATGTGAAAATGCTCCGATTTATCTTGTTTTGTATGATAAATGTAATTCTTCCACCTTTGGTTTCACTAATTTATCATTTTTATAGTTTTTCTGCTTTCATCAAGCACTTTAGACGAAATGATCAGTTTTACTGCCATATACAGCTTTGTTTTCCTGACTTCAAGTATGCAGAGTGAATGACACTTAAAAAAATTGCCTTTAATAATTTCTTTGGGTTTGACACATGGGTTCTTGGGGAATAGTGACTTCTCATGTCTAGTTTTGAAAGTAACTCCACCAGTAGAAAAACGTTGGCTCGTGTTTCTTTTTTGCAACTGTTCATGCCTGGAAAAGCTTTAATTTTACAAATACTAAAGTTATGTTATACATTGGGGGTGGGGGGTGTTGGTGTTAGAAAGTAAGAGCAGGTCTTGCTTAGATTAAAAAAAAATGCCAGAAGTAGTGGGTGTCACTTTTAGCCTTTTGGAACTGGTTTCTGTTTTATATCATGAATGTTCCTTTCCTGAGTTGTGCCTTCTATCAAGAGGGATGTGGCACATAGTACTGTATGCATTTCCAAGAATGTATTTCTGCAAATGGATCCTGCTTTTGATTTCCAAGTTCTGAACCAAAGCATGAAGAAGTCTTTCTCAGAAAACTTCCAGTATCTAAGTGAAAAAATTCACAGCTGTGTATTAGCTTTGCTTACTAGATAAACCAAATGTGTGGCTCTTTCTTTTATTTAATAATTATAGACCTACAGTGAAGTTTCTTAGGTATCTTTGTGCCAAACACTGAATGGGGAGTCTTTGGCCTGAAAAAAATAATAAAATAATTAATTTTTAAAGAAAAGTCTATGCAAGTCTTATGTTCGGTTCTTGTAAGTTTTATGGTGATTGTATTGTAACACCTAGAAATAAAATTAGTGGTTTTCACTTTAAATTGTGGACTAATTCTGTTCTTGTTCAGTCCCTTTCAGGGGAGGCGAGGAGGAAGGGAAATGTTCCCATACTTTAGCTTGGACATTATTTCCTAAAAACTGAAGACCTGTATCACTGTGCAGTGGTTACTGTCTTGTGTGACATTGTTAATCTGCTTATAAATGCAAAACAGTGGGTCTTGTTCCAACAAATGCACAACTTCAGAACTTAGTGTTCTTTTTTGTTCACATGAACTATTTTGAGACATTGGATGGGAAGTTTTGGATTCATGCAAGTGAGAATGTGTTGAGAAAATCAAGTGCATTGTGATCCTTTGAGTCCTGTGAAAATAAGACTCACTGAGATACACTGGGATTTTTTATATGTTGTAAACTTTACATCCATGTTCTTGAAGCCTGTACAGCTTTTCTCAGATATCCTCAGGAAGTACAAAAAGTATATGTATTTGAGCTCATACCAATAACCTGTATCCTTGCCAGATTTGCAGGTTTAAACCAAGGAACACTAGAATGTCTCAGAGAAGGTTTTTCCATGTAAGTGCTTCTTAACCTGCAGCAGGTAATGTACTTTAACCTGTGCAGGAAATGGTGTCTAGGGGAGGGATAAGGTCTTATTTAATGATTATCCATAAGTAGCTTAATAGTGACTGGGTTTTATGTGTCTTGAGTACATCTGTCCTCACCCACTCACTAACATCTCTTCTGAAAAATGCAGCTGACTTTTATAAAGAACTGTGAAAAGATCTTTTGCACCTTTCTTTGCCCTTCCCTTGCCATGCTGTGTAACAGCTTTCTCATTAGTGTCATTTCTTGGACTGATAGCAGTCATACTTTTCACTTTAAATCTTGTTTTGAACAGTTTTGTTTATTAAAATTTATTATTGTATAACCTTAATTTACAAAGCTGAGCTGGAGATACCTCAGGAGTTACTTATTCCATCAAGACACAATTGCTAAGGAAATTTATGTCAAACCAAACAACTTCAATAGTCCATCAACTAGGAGTAACTTTTTCCAGGCCTCTTCTGAAGCATGTTGGCTTGCTGGCTCTAGCTGGCACTCCTCTTGATCCTTCTGGCTCCCCTCCCTGGAACCTGATGCATCTAGGTGTTTCTCCTACGGGGTATCCAAAGTTTAATTTCTGTTCATGCAGCAGTTGGAAAGGATCATGTCTTGAGAATCTCAGGTGTAATGTACAGGTGATACAGAGAGTAGAAAAAGATACTGCTGTGTGACTTCACAATAGATCAGAGATGATTAGGAGTGCTGAGCTGTTCTTGTAATGAGCTGAAAAGGAATTTATGTTGCTGAAGATAATGCTTTTTTGTGTTAGCTGAAAGATATGTCAACATACTGGAGCTCGAAAACAAGCATTAAAGAGATTTCATTCTGTCACTGTCATAATAAAAATATTGGCAGTAAAGTGTTGGGGTTTTTTCTCTTGCATTTTTTGGCTATTTTATTAGAAGTCCCTTTTGGCCTATTTATCTTAATAAGCTAAGAATAGAAGCTGGACGCTTTTGCATACTTCAGTAATAAAAATATATACTTTCCAGATGAAATTTTGACCTCTCTTGAATGTTGAAGTTCTTTGCTGAAGAGTAGAACTTTGTTGGTAAGAAAGAGTTATAAGCAGTCATTCTAACAGCTAAATCTTTTTATTTAAGGAAGAGCTATCTAAAATTGAGGCTGGTTAAAGCTTTGCAAAAACTTTGAAAGAACATGCCCATTTTTTCCACGTCCTTATTAACATAAAGCTAAAGAAATGCATCTTTGAATTAGTAACATATTTGTACATGGTAGGAATAATCTTTTACTGAGATTTGGATTACATTTCAAATTTAGTATGGCTATATGTATGTTAGAAATAAAAGAAAGACCTCTTTTCATCGGGTCTTACATGTATTTTTTACCTCTGGAAATCTAAAGTTTATGTACTTAAAGACATGCTAAAGAGCAATCAACACAGCAACTTCCCATTTGCTTCCAGAATCACAGGTTTTGAATCTGAGCAGAGTTAATGGTGTGAAGCAAAATTATCTGAATTTGTAGTAGTGATGACCATTAGCACAGAAGTGTTTGCTTACAGAACTAGAAGTACTTGGACACTCCAGATCCTCTGTTCCCAGAACTGGTGAAGTGGGGGTGGCAGAATGGTAACATTTTGCTTAATAGCTCTGATAAATTTGGCATGGATTTGGGATCTAGAGCAAGGAATGAGCGGCAGGAGGGAGGCTGGCAGCCCATGAAAGGGGCAGCAATTCACCTAGCAGCAAGCTCTCCAAGGGACCAGGGACACAATGGCTATACTGAGAGCAGGATGAAGGGAGCTAGTGTGTGTCACAGTTCAAGAGCAGAAATTCAGGGTTCAGGTAGGGTGTCCTCAGGTCCTGGATATGCTCTCCCACCACAGCAGTGTCCCATACCTTGTTGATTCTCAGTGGAAAGCCATCTTAGAAATCACCTCCACAAGAGCGGTCCTCTGGGTCCCAAGTAGTCCTTCTTTTCTCAACCCAAGCGAAACACTGACAAAGATTCCAGTCTGATTCACATTAATATATATGAATGTTTTTGTGTTGTGAAAAAGGATAGGAGAGACCAGCAGAAAATCTTTTGGTAGGCCTCTACACTTCTCCGTGTGTCAGGACTGTGGAGTGCCCTTTTTTATCCTAGAACTGACAGGAGCAAACTCCAGCTGCTCGTCACATACCCATCAGTGTCCATTGAGTGGAAATGTTATTTTCCTTATTGTTTTCAGTTTGAAACACAGGGAAGGTTTGTTCACCTTCTTTTGTGTCTCTGAATGAGTGAAGTGTTTGCTTCCAGAAGGGGGAAGTCTAAATTCAAGGCTGTCCTCAAACATTTTATCTCCAACTCTCACCTTCTGGGAGAATGTCCCAGCCATCAAGCTGTGGTGTCAGCTCCAAGTAGGCACCTTTCATATCATCCATTATAGGTAGACCAAAGCAATTAAGAATTTCATATTCAACCTAAACTACACTTGATATGATGTGTAGCCAGTACTCCACACAGTACAAAAGCTAATGATTTTTAATGTTAACTGAAAAACACCATTGAAGTTGTATTGCTTTGCTGTTAGCACTCAGCAGTGAGTAGGATCACACACAAGTAGATTTGGTGATTTTTGTCTTGCAAAGAGCTGCTTATTAATGGTATAAAGTTGGGGCCTCTCTGCACTCGTTGCATCTACTACCTTATTGCTTCAAAGTGCTGAGGCTGAAAAAGTCTATGGGCCAGGCCTTCTACCTCTGCCTTTACCCAATCCTTCAGCCAAAAAGTAAATTGAGTTTTTTAATTAAGCATAAGGCCAAAAAATGGTACTTAGTAAAGTTAAGTGTACTGCCAAAGAGGCCCTAGAAATAAGTGCTAAATGGAAAACATATAATTTAATTATCATCAAGTACTGAAAATACTGTGTTCATTTTTTCCACGTCCTTATAAAATGGTGGGTGGGTAAAGGAGATTTAGGGACCTAAAGTCCAAAATCATCTGAGCCAGGACTAGGCTCTCAGATTGTAGACTGCCACCCTGTGTTCACTGCCTCACTCACAAAAACTGAGCAGAGAGGTTTTACCTCTGGCAAGCACCAAGGCAACACCTGCTTCAGGGTGCCACCACCAGAGCTGCAATGTGACTGCTATGAACAATCACGACAAAGTATTACAGATCAGTTTCCCACTTTGCCTCCCCCCCCCGTAAACAAGTGAAAAAAATAAGAGGATGTTTCTGCTACAAATTAAGCTCAGCATTGTTCAAATTTGGATTCATGCCCAGCATTGTCATAGAAAACTTTTGCACCCAGTTTATGAGAACCTAGTCAAGCCTCATAAATTTGTTAACTTTTCATTTGTTAAAAAAAATAGTGTCACAATAAAGCATCGAGGCTATTTATTGGTTGCCCTGACTGAGTTGCTTGCATGAGTCGAGACTGGATTTTTCTGTTGGCAGTAAGTGAATTCTTGGAGCAGCCACCTGATGTTCCTCGGTTCCCCAGCAGATGCCGTCTGTGCTGCGCTGAGCGCACGGGCTGCTGCATCCACAGGGCAGGGCTCTGGGAAACAGCAGGAAAATCAGTTTTGAACTGAGGGACACGTTCTGAAGGCTTTAAGGTGTAAGCTGAGGACAGGGCTCTAAGTCTAGAAGGCAGTGTAGAACTGGAAAACAGAATGACCAGGAATTTGGATGGGAGAAAGAGGCTCCGAGAAGTTTTTCTTAGAATTAACATGAGCAGAGTGGGAAAATAGAGGGAAAACATGTAATAAGCCAGCGCATAATCCTGAATCATGGAAGCACTGTGAAATAGTTTTGACTTACTATTAAAAGGTAAAAAACATGGATTGCTGAAGTTCAATTGCTCTAGAAAGGGAAAAATGATGATGCTGGTTAATTGCTATGGGTAAAAATCAGGCCATGAGGGTAAGAAACAGGCTGCAATAATCAAGGCTGTGAGATAAGAAGAGGACTTCAAGATGACAGGTGGTGAGGAGAGGTCGTTAGTTCTTCAGCCCTGATGAGGCATGTCTGGAGTGCTGTGTCCAGTTTTGGTCTCCTCAGTACAAGACAGACCTGGAGCTTCTGGAGTGGGTTCAGCAGAGGACAACAAAACTGAGAGGAGCTGAAGCATCTCTTACGAGGAAAGTCTGAGGGAGCTGGGCCTTTTTAGCCTTGAGAAGAGACAGCTGAGTGGGGACATCATCAATGTCTATCAGTATTGAAGGGAGGGTGTCAAGAGCAAGGGATCCAAGCTCTGCTCAGTGGTGCTGAGCAATAGCACAAAAAGCAACAGGCAGAAACTGATGCTCAGGAAGTGCATCCTATATTCACCTGTCTGTTAGAAGGTGCAGGTGACTGTGCACTGGAACAGGTTGTAGAGTCTGCCTCACTGGAGATATTCAAGAACCACCTGAACATAATCCTGTGCCATGTGGTCTGTATGATCCTGCTTGAGCAGGGAAGTTGGACCAGATGACCCCAGTGGACCTTTCCGGTCTTACCCATTCAGTGATTCTGTGATTCAGCAGTAATCCATGCTCCTAATGTTGCACACTTACATCTAAAAAATTATGTGTTACACCTCTATGGTGATTAATAGGTGTGCCTCATTTCAGTAAAGCAAAAGTGGGTTTGTGTGCTAATGGTCTGCTGCAGTGTGCTGAAGCGTGCTGCCACACTTTAGCTTTATGACTCTTCCCAGCAAGGAGATCTGATTCTGAGGAATTTCACATTTCATTCAGAGGAATTAGAGCACTGGTAACAGCTAAGCAACATAAAAGCAAAATCAAGTGTCCATCTTTTAACTGTGGAATCAGTGTTTGAGGGCTCATTACATCACACAAAGATTTAAACTGAAGAGACCTCTAGGAGTCATCCAGTTCAATCCTCTGCTGAAGGCAGGATAAAATTTGTGGGTACATTGTTGCTCAGGGCCTTGTCCAGCCAAGTCACAGTCACAACCTGCTTATTCCAATGACAATTGTAATTTAGTTCTGTTTATCTCCTGGCCTGTTTTGGTTTTCACTGTCACACATCACTGAAAATGTGCCCACCAGCTGCCATTTCTTCCTCCAACTAAGATCATTGCTCCATAATATCTTCTTTATGACAGTCAAAGCATTTCCATGTACCTGAACCAAAGTAGCTTAGCTCCCAGAGGTTTTGTGATTAACTGACCTTCTATACTAGATTACTATATTAATTTGCCGCAAGAGTTTCTCCTTTAGAGACTTCAAAGAATCTAATTGGGAAAACATAAATGTATTTATGATTTTATCATCATCTACATTTACTGTGTAGCAGAGACTCCACACAGGCGAGAACTCTGAGGGTTTCTGTGGCTTAATACATTCTCTGACTAATGCATTTCCCATGATTAGGGAATTCATTAGATCTTACTTGCCCATGCGAAATATATGTTGTCTATTAAGAGGCTGAGGCTCAGCAGAGGTTCAGCATTAACAGACAAAACTTGTTTTGCAAGTTTTTTGAAACTTTTAGGAACTTAATATTAGATGTCTATCCCCCTGCCAAGTTTGGCTAAGGTTACAGAAGAGGCTCCTCTGTCTCACACAGACCGCCTACATGGAAAACACATCCACACATGACTCAGTCTGAAGAGTCTTTCCAAAAGTACCTTAACTAACACTTCAGTGTGGTCTGCACCCATTTCTATCTGACACTAGCAAGCTTCAGAACAGGCAGAAAAATCCACATTCAGCATTTGCAGCATTTCCAACTGGTGTGTTTTGGTGGCGTGACCCTCTGTTCTGCATTATGGCTCTGACCTTTATTGCATTTCAAGTTCTGGACCCAAAAATGGCGCATTCTGACAGACAAGATTCAGGTACTGACACCTTTTAGTTATTTTGTGCAGAAATTTGGCTCAATGGAAGCTCTTGAGGCTTATCTTGTCTCAGTTGGACACATTCATCAAAGAAAATATGGAAAAAAGTCAACAGCATAGCTTAAAGTTCCAGCTGAAACAAGCTGGGAGGTATTTTTAATTAGTAAGTTTGGTGGTGTATTCAGGAGACAAATCAAGAATAATCAGTGAGAATAAAATCAGCAAACAGTTCATCAGTTCTTCGAAAACATTTTAATGACCTTTCAGAATAGAGAGCCAGAACATTGTGGGCAGAATACAAACAGCATCTCTCTCATTCCAGGAATTCAATGCACTTTTTTCGCTTCAAAAACTCTCAATATGATAGGCATTCAGAAGTTTTCCAGGCCACTTTTGTAGACTTGCATCTATTCCATGTCTTCTTTGTTTTATTTTGGTTAGGTTTTTTTTAATGTGTTACAGAAATTATCTCTAAAACTGAATATTCCTCTACAGATATCTTAATTACAGCAAACAGACAGGTTTTTAGCCCACCCTAATTTAACTGCAATGCATAGAAAGTATCAATATGCACTGCTTGGAATCCTTTTTATCCTTTTACCTCTTTCTAAAAGCATAAGGAATCAGCATAGTTTAGCAGACTGCAGAGTATGACTGCAAAGCAGAAACATCCAATATTCCAGTCACTAGCTGAATGCAACAGACATTGTCTAAATTCCTTAGGCATTCTGTTCCTCCATTCCCATCCTATGTGGGATGGCTGTAACAGCAACTTCACGGGGATATTTTGAGGCCTGTTTCACTCTAACCAGTAAAGTTTATTGAATCTGTAAACTGTATAACTGCAGTGCAGTTCTATAAATGGTCTTAACAGTCTTTTCTGAAATACCTTTTCTCTTCATTTTGAAATTCCCATAAAAAACTGCCAAACAGAATCTGGGCTTTATATTTAGGAAGCCTGTAATCATTCCATGAAGTTTAAGAAATCTGGCAGTGATCTGGAAAACTTAGGAGGTAATGGAAGGTTAGCAGGAGGAATGCAGAAGTGCCTTGTATGGTAGTGGAGAATAGAACCAGTACATATTATGATAATACAGCACAGCTCTTGTCTTTGGGGTGGGCCTTGGTTGTATAGCTCTGCCTGCATCTGAAATGCATGGCAGTGTAAACATCACACAGAGATTCTCTTAAACATTTGTAAATAGTTCAGCAATTTTGAGAAACGGGGTGGAGCCTGCAGATGGCTAAAGAAAGAAGCATTATTCTCATGCCTGCTGAACTCACTGTCCCAAGCCCAGTTCTGATCCTAATGTAAACCACTGCCACTTGCCTTCAGGCACAGTTGTACAACGCGTGTCTGACCAGACTTGGAAGGCACACACTGTTCCAGAGAGGGCTGTGCTGCATCCCAGCCTGACCCAAATGTGACACCCCAAACTGAGGATTTCTTCCTACTTAGCAAGAAAAGGTGCAGTATTGAGTATATTGTGGGTAGCTTGGAGGAGATGAAAATTTTTTTACTGAAAACTAGTTCTGGGAACCAGAAATCCTGAGGTATCATCTTGAGGCTGGGTTTTCTTTATCTCACTGCTAATCACTTAGAGAAAGTGAAACCTTTTCTAGTTCTGTGGTTTAATTTTTTTTTTAATTAGAATGGCAGCACCAATGTTTACTCCAGGTGACTGTGTTCTCAACATTCCAGTTTCTCAGAACTCAATATGGAAATTTGCTTGGCTGACAATATCTGGCTATTCCACCTAGGCCTTGAGGCTCTAGTTGCATGTTGCCACTCAGCTCCCCTGCTCTGAAACTTGGCTCAAGGTGTGGTATATCTTTTATTTCAGAAATACCTTGATGCTGTTACCGTAGGTAAATTTTAGTTCTCAGTTCAGCCAATTGAACTTTTATACTGGGTTAACTGCAGCTATTTATTTACTTACCAGAAGACAACATTTAAATAAAGAACCAAATCAAAAGTTAAAAAAAACCAACATCCTTTAATCCAACATAATCCCAAATGGTCTCATTAGGATTGTATGATTAGAAGTATTATTTGCTATAGCAGCACTGGTCTGCTCTCCTAGTAATTCGGAGAACATCTATGGGTGGGCAATCTCATCAGTGCAGGAAAAGGTTGTATCAGCAAGTGTTCCATCTTTCAAACTGAGAAGAACAGGTCCCTACTGACATAAGTCTGTGGAAAGGGAATAGGGTGTGGAATTTTAGGCTCCCATTTCAGAGGAGCCTGCCAGCAGCCCTCATACGTGGTGGTACGCAGGTCTCAGTCCCATTAGCAGAGGTAATAGGAAGACAGAGCTCTTCGGGAGGGGTTCTCTAGGGACTCCAGTAACAGGACAGGAATTAGAAGCCTCTGAGGAATGTCAGAGTCCCACCCCATCAGCTAACCCATATCCTTCACTTTACATTCATAGCGATAGGGCTGACATCCACAAGTGAGGCAACACTGAGTCATCAGTCATCCAAACTAGCAAATTACTTTCACAGGATTCCCCACATCTCATAAAGCAGACAAGAAATGTGGAGGTGTAATTTTTTGGTCGAGCACAGTCCTTTCACCCCAGGCCAGACACGTTGCCTATTCTATTGTTAGTAGTGACCCCTACAGGAAACCTCTCTGAGGGAAGGTACAGAAGTGAGACCTGGCCAGCTGCCTGCTCATACCAATCTGCAGCCAATTCAGCTGGCTGAGGCAATCATAGGATGATCACAGTTGGAAGAGATCTTAAAGATTTTCCAGTCTAACCATCCACCCAGCACTACCACTGTACCCACTAAACCACATCACCCAGTGCCAGAGGCAGATGCCTCTTAAACATCTCCAGGTATGGTGAGTCAAGCACCTCCCTGGGAAACTTATTCCAATCACCCCAACAGTGATTTTTTTTCCTAACATCTAATCTGAATCTCCCATCTCAGTTTAAGGCAATTTCCTCTCACTGCAGGCAAGTAGAAGAGACCAGCCCCCACCTCACAACAGCCTCCCTTCAGGTAATTTTAGAAGAAGATGAGCTGCTCCCTGAGTGTCCTCAAGACTAAACAAAGCCAGTTCCCTCAGCCACTCCTCATAAAACATGTTTTCTAGACCTTTCACCTTATTGCCCTTGACTGGACAGGCTCCAGTGTCTCCATGACCTTTTTAAAGCGAGGGGTCCAAAACTGAAGTGTACTCAAGGTGTGGCATCACCAATGCTGAGTACAGGAGGGAAGGTCTCAGGTTTTGGAGGGGCTCTTTTCTTTTGGGGCATTGTGTTTTTACCCCAGCCAACAACCAAGGCCCCACACAGCTTCTCACTCACTGCCCCACCACCAGGATTGGGGGTAAAATCAAAAGGATAAAAGCTGGAAAACTCATGGACTGAGATAGAGACAGTTTAATAGGGAAAGCAAAAGCCATGCACACTAGCAAAGCAAAACAAGGAATTTGGTCACTCCTTCCCATGAGCAGGCAGGGGTTCCACCATATCCAGGAGAGCAGAGCCCCATCACACCTAATGGTGACTTGGGATGTCAAATGCCATCACTCCTAACATCCCCCCTTTCTCCTTCATCCTCCCACTTCACATACACAACATTATGTTGTATGGTAATACATGGGATATTGCTTTGGTCAGTTTGAATCATTTGCCCTGGCTGTGCCTCCTCCCAACTTGCCATGCATCCCAAATCTTCTCACCAGCACTGCTCAGCAATAACAAAAACATCTTGATATTATCAGGACTGTTTTCAGCACAAATCTAAAACCACAGCCCCTCAGTTCACTATACCTCAGTTCAAACCCATACACAGGCTTAAGTCAGAAAATGTTGTGAGAGAAGAATGTGCTTTAATAAGGACAAAAGGCAAAAAGCCCATTGTCCAGAGTATCTGCATGCAGCTGACACTTCCTCTAGTTAAAAAAAAAAATAGATGTTCATATTATCAGGACTGTGCAACAGCTTACTTTGAGCATAACACTGAGGCTGCCTGCACTCTATGCCTGTAAAAGTAGCATGGCACAATTTATAGTCAAGCAATGATGTAAAGTCTGGAGAATAATAATAGAAAACAGAATTGGAAAGAAGACAAAAGTTATTTGCTTTGGAAAATGTTGCTTTTGGATCTCCAAATTATCTCTGAATCCACCAAACTGTGCTAGGTGTTGTCTTAGAAGGAGCTATTAGAAGTTACCATTTAACCTTAGTAAGCATGTAAGAATAAGGTAACTTCTTTAGACTAATAAATGATGCTTCACATTAGCAAATAGCTCAAGGGAGTAATTTCTCTTCCCCTTTATGTAAAAAATTGGTTCACCCCTCACAAAATTTCCATTTTTCTG
Source organism: Calcarius lapponicus (assembly GCA_039654755.1). Taxonomy (NCBI): domain Eukaryota; kingdom Metazoa; phylum Chordata; class Aves; order Passeriformes; family Fringillidae; genus Calcarius; species Calcarius lapponicus. The sequence continues at coordinate 24,096,240 of CM077463.1, read as the reverse complement.
GAGCACATCACTAGCACACTGACCAGTTAACTTCTGCCAACTTAAGCAGATATTTCACTTCTTACCATGGGTGAAAGAGTGGAGATTTAGGCCACCATCTCAGACAGGACTTTTCTCAGAGTTATTTGCAGCAGACTCACAAAATACGTGAGTCCATCTTGAATGAGCAGCAATGGTAAACACATATTGTGGCAACTAGAGTCAGAGAAGAAAATGCAAAGTTCTGTCTTATATTAGCTGCAAATAAGTATGTAATAGTCTTCAAACTATGAAATGTTTTCTTTCCTTTGTTTTGACTAGATTTGTGATAAGTCAAACAATATAATAAAAGTCAGAGCAGAGCTGCTAAAGCCAATCCTCTCTTTGGCCTAAAACAACAGTAATGCAGGCAAGAGAAGTATTTTACTCTTTCAGTCATTTTGGAAACTAAACTGGATGGCTAATTGAGTCAAAGTTTAATTTCCTGAATATTTGTCAAAAATTCAACATTTGTTTTTGCCGGATGATAATGTGCTATACTCACCATGTTCAAAGCCAAGACATAACATTGTTTAGTAGCTTCTGTTTTATCATTGTGAGATGAACACAAATAGTCTCTATGAGTTAGCTTCTCACAGTCAAACTGCAACACAGTTTTTGCAAGCCACTTATCTGGATTGCTGTGAAATGGTGCTGTAAAATATGGTAAATACTGCGTGAAAAACATTTTTGCGTTGCTTAGACACAAGACTTCAGTGAAAGCAGGGTTTGCTTGCCAACTTGCAGGGGAGTCAAATGGGCTCAAAAAGGTGCTCTCTGTTCCTGCAATATCTAATTTTTCCATGTGTACTTTATAACTTGCCAGGGAACAACCAGGCAATAGTGTTGCAATTAAATAGCAAAATAGGTAACATTGGAGATTATGGGCAGCTAATGCTGATGCTCCCACTGTCCCTTTGTGTATCTTCCCACTGACTGTAATTGAATCTGGATTCCTAAACTTGCATTTCCTTAATTGCACCTAAAGTAGATACCTAAAGCAAGCACAGCATATCACTAAGTAAACGTAATAATTGTGTGTTAAATCTATTCCCACTTCAGTGTCTGCTTTCCCTTTTTCCCGCTTTTTTAAGATAACAAAAGAAAATAACTTTCAGATGCTGAGTATTCAGCCAGATGTGAGGTATGCAAGCTCTTTTTCCTACACCTTCACTTCCCTCTGGTAAGGACAGATTAGACAAGTGGTAAACAAATCCTTTCAAATCTGGTCCTTACATTTTAAAGCTGTAACTGCTAATTAGAGCATTGTCACTGATAGGAATTTCAAGTGCTAAACACCCTTAGAGATACAGTATTTAATCTTGCAAACTGATGAGCACTCTTGACCTGACCCAGCACCACACTTAAAAAGATGTATGGCAGTTTTTTATGTAAGATTGCTATTAAATGCTTTGCTGCACTGGGTGAAAATAGATAATGGTAAGATAAAGTTCATGTCACCTAATTTTAGCCATTTAACAGTAAGATGTCAATGTGAAGCTAATCATCAAAACTCAGCCTGGTTTTAAAGAGAGGAGGTAAAAGCATCTCCAGAGGGTGATTCTATTTCAGACATTTATTTATGAATGACTGAATTTTTCCCACTCATTCCTCTCTTTCTCTCTCTTGATGGCAGCCCTTTGGCTTAGACTACACATGTGACTTTCTGAGAGTCAAAGTAATTCAGCCTAATTACCTATCCATTTCTGCAAAATTTGTGATTATTTCATTTAGTGTATGTATCAGCTTAAAATATTGTTATCATTTGAATGCAAAGATAAGGTCTGTGTCCCTCTGTTATTCCATGTAAGCAGGAAGAGAAAAAAAAATGCTACCAGCCTCTTGAACTCTTTTTTTATTTTTAATATATAATATTACACAAGAATGAAATCCCTTGGCCACAAATTTGTCAGAGAGAAATAATTTATTCTCTTCTTATCTCTTACTGTATCTGCAAATTGCTGTCACACCCACAATGATAAATTTATACCTAGTTCTCTGATGGAAAGAATTCAGGCAGTGAGAAGTAACTGCCTGTTAAGAGTGGAGCTGTTATCTAGGTGTGGAGTCTCAGTTAAAAATGAATTAATAACTTGTCAAGAAAAAAACGCACAGCACTTCCATTCTTATATATTAGAAAGTTTTTTCAACAAGTGGATCACAACTAAAGCTAAAGACCATCAAAAGGCAGCCACACAGCACTGTGGAAAACTCTGTAGTTGAGGTTTGCCAAAGACCTCCTTGTGTGGTCTTGAGATCCTCTGAATTCTGATAAAAACCATAAAAAACTGTGATAATATCTCAGTGCACTCAGTACTCAAAGGAACAAATGGAAAGCTTGATCGAAAACATCTAGAATGAGTAAAATGTGGATACAAGATGTAAACTTTTGCACAGTACCTAGCTCCATTTTAATTTCCACATAGTATCAATAAATAAAACTTTACCACAAGCTTGACACAACATATTTTTGAGTGCTGTGAGGGCATTTTAATGGTATGTTCTCAGAAGCTCAAGTTAACACATCCTAATTGTCTGTCAGTGGCTGGATGTGCATGTGCTCCCAGCCCATTGCAAACAGGCAGCTTAAACCTTCATGGGTGACTGCTTATAAACCCAGTTTCCTTTGCATTTGCAACAGGCCAGGAGCACACTTGGACCAGTCAGTCTCTAACAGATCACTGAAAGCCAGTCATATCTTACAATCAAGAAGGCAAATTGAATTAGAAATGGGAGCCTGAAGAGCTACTGATTCTTTCACCAATGGATTTTGGTGGGGGGGGGGGATGGTAAGATTTTCTATTTTACTAAATTTTTCTTTTTTCAACTGGCAAATAATTGTATTACAGTGTAAGTCTGAGCCACAGTTTGATTAAATTTTGTGATTTTTTTTTTCCCACAATTCTGGCCTATATTTTTACTAATCTTTGAAGTTCACACATATTTCTTCTAAATAAATTATTACTGTAGGGCTGATTTACAAACTGTTCCAAACTATTTACATCACTTCCAGGTCTTTCTTTTAGTCACACAGAAGTGCATTTTTTTTGAAATAAAGCTACTGATGGGCCTTTTGTTTTCAAGACCCGTGTTTCTCATCTGATAGCTTATGTATCTGATTCGAGCTTATGTGGATATTTGACACTTTTTCATTTAAATGACCTTCGTATGCTTCAATTTATTAATTGATGCCAATTTAAATGTAATTTTCTTGTTGGGAGAAGTGACAAAATCGAAGTATACTCATTGAAAACCATATTGTACTAATTCTCAAAGGTGATGCACTGCCCTGCAGCCTGGTTAGCCTGTATGGACCCAGAGAGGTCACTGGGGCTCTTGTGAATGCAGGAGTCAGTGTGGGATGCAGGACTGGGGCAGAAATATCTGTTTGCTTTACCTAGAAAATGGATTTGAAATATTCCTGGGAGGGCTTTCAGGAACCACCCAGATGAATGTGTTCCATCTTGAAGATGGATAATACTGATAACACACAGATGTTGTTTATTTGTAGAAACCCATTTCTTAGATTTTAGAAATGTCACGGGTATACTGAGGAAAGAATTTCCAGTGTGGTGCAGCCTCCCCTTGGTAAAAAGGCATTTGATCCCTTCCATGAGCTACAGTCCCAGCAACAGACTCACAGAGAATCTAAAGCAGATAGAACCATGCAGAACTGCTTTATTTGCAGGGCCGAGAGATTCTGGGAAAAGGCATCTCTGGAAACTACTTAATAACCACAAAGCTCACATAACATCTCTGAAAATTTCCACCAGCTCGTGGGTTAGATCTTCAGCTGCTGTCAGAACATGTTCCCCATAACATTAAGGCCTTGGGACAGTGGTAGTAGGTCACAACAAACCCCATTTACACCAACATCCTGATTCCAGTGACCACAAGTCAGTGTCTAAGGAAGGGTGTGGGAACAAAGAAAAAGAAGATACATCACTGAAATGCATTCTCACCCTTGAGTAATTTTCAAATAAAAGTAAACCCTAAGAGCAATATGGGTATGTTGTAGGCTTCAGTTTGATTTTGTTGGGTGTTTTTTAATTTGGTGCTATTTACTGATTTCTTACCCATGGGCTTGTCCAGTTTCCTTTTAATGCTCTGTAAACTTTTACAATTCACAGAACCCTGTGGCAAGCAGTTCCTAAGCTGAACTATTTAATGAAGAACAATAATCGTGCTCTTTGTTTCTCATCTATGTCCCTTAACCTAGAGACAAAAACACAGACAATTGTGGCAGTCCTTTGAGATTTTTCACAGTGACACTCATTAAGAAAGTACTGAGCTCTGCAGCTGTTTTAGCACCATTGGGTCCTGGGGGGTTTTGTTGTGGTTTGTTTTTTTTTTTTTTTTTTTGCTGATGCCACTTGTGTCCCCTCCTGAGGAGTAGCTGGGGTCAGTTCCCAGCCCTCCTGCAGGCTGCCTCTGCCCTCTTGGGTCTGTGACCTTATCTGTATAGCCAAGTGTTGAAAGTACTGGCAGTTTAATCCCTTAAACTTAATTTCCACATTCTTAACAATAGTTTGCTTCCCCCACCCTTTGCTTATCTTGTATATATACACAGAATGGTTCACTGGAAGTGAGTTTGCTTTTTTCTTAGTATACAGAGATCCCAAATCCAGAGGAAGGACAAATAAACTTTTAGGTTGACTTTGAAATTGAAATACTTAAATGAAAAAGAAAAACAATCTGTCTTCTTTCTGTTCTGCATCTGGTTATGAACTCTAAAGGTCTTTCTTCATGTTATGTGGATTAGAATATTTTTTTATTAACCAACAGTAGAGCTTCTCACATGTCACAAGAAAGATCAGAGAAAAGGCTTGAAGAACACTAAAAATCTTGAAAGCTATAATCAAATCATAAATATCACTAACTACAATCACTTTATCTTTACACAAAAATGGTGTGTTATTTTTCTGGTTTGTTTTTGACAGTTGCTGGTCTCAGGAGGATTATGCTTCTGAGGAAAAGAAACTAGAAGAATAAAGTACACTCGTGTGTCTGCAAGTAATTTTCTCCTTGTTCTAGTTGTATTCATGATCATTTTACTGCAAAATAGCTCATACTGTGAAATACAAGTGCATTTGCTTTGGGAGTATTTCAGGTGAAGACACACTAAAATTGTGGTCATAGTGGTATGTCAAGGTATTATCAGGGTCAGAGTAAAGAATCTTGGAATGTGCCATAAGTACATTCTTCAAGATAAGCACTTCTTTATGTCTTCTCTTAAGTCAATAACACTATAGCTCTGAGAATGAATTGGGGTCTATTCAACGATGCATTGACTTCCAACAGAAATGAAATCAATCTTCTTCCATGGCAAATAATGCATCTCTGAATTCAGACCAACAAACATGGTTTCCATCATTTTATCTTTCCCTTAACAGATAAAAACAGAGTGATGAAAGAGCTGTCAAGATCTCCCTTCACCTCACCTTCCACTGAAATCATTCCCCACAGGAGATTGTTTATCCTGTCTGCAGATCCCAATGAGGAAGAACTTGCCGCATCCCTTGGTCATCTGATGTCGCTCATTGACCATGCACTGCTAAGCAAAGCGCGCTGTTTGCTGACAAACTCCCTCAGTTTGGTAATTTGGAGACATGCTAATTAAGGAAGAAGATCTTTCTTAACACAGAAATTGTTCATGGAAGCTCTTCTTGTAATGCCTTCAACACAGCTAAACCGATTGGGCAGTCATGCTTTATTTAAAACTAATGCACATCTTTTCCCTTCTCATACTTGAAGACTTTTAATACCCTAGAAAGCGCTGATCTGAAAGAAGCATGGATTATTTTGCAATGTATCTTTTCAAGTACTTAGCTTGAGGAACTAGTGTTTTCCTCACTTTTCTTCCAAACATACCCTCCCTTAGCCGAGGCTCTTCATAAGCCAGCACATTTATAACCTTCACAGCGTGGCAGCACAGAAATGCAGTAGGGACAAGAAGCTGTCTCCTCATGGGTGCAATGCTCAGAGCCCCACCAGCAGCAGGGAGGCCAGTGTCCCCTCGTGGTTAGGGCACTACCAGCCCACCCTGCAGCCCCCTTGCAGCTTTCCCCGGCACCGAGGCTTTTCACAGCATGTGAAACCTTCTGCTGGCTAAATTCAGAAGGGAAAAACATTTAGAAATAGCCAGCTTAGAAAAGTATGTAACAAATGCAGCTCTAGTGAGGAATAATGTTTGTTGGCATTCCCTGAACATATTGCAGATCATTTACAGGTCTCAGCAAAATTCCTACAGAGCGCCAGGCCCAGGAGTGAATTAGTGTGCTTCATGCTGGTGAAGCCATTTTCTTTAAACAAAATACAAAGTTTAGGAATGGCAGGAACTTTCCAAACTGTGCTTTCTCCTTATCTGGATAAGGAGCAGTAACCAATTTATAATTTCTGGTAGTTATGCTTAGCTTATTCTAATTTTCTTTCAGCTCAAATATCATTGAGCAATTTCTAAATGTATTTTAGGTCTGTTACCCAAATTGATGTCCTTGAGTTGCTTACCAGAGTCCTTGACTGCCATCTGAATTTTTTTTTCTTGTAATTTGCATGAGATATGGCTGTAATCTGGCAGGATGTACGCCATCCAATAGCCAGGCGTGTTGCAAAAGCCTCTTGTTATTTTTGTCCAGCTTAGCAAAGTTATTCGAGGAACTTTCAGTGCCTTAATGTTAAATGGTTATCTAGGTATCTGGTAAAAGGCAACAATATTTCCTGACTGATTCTAAAGTATATGGATTCTACTTTATTTGTCATAAATAGCTTATTTCTGCTCATGTAAAAGAGTTCCTCAGACCAACTGCAATAATAATGTGGCATGCAGCTACAGTCCAAGCAGCCAGCCAACCAGAGCATGATTCTTTATCATAGTTTTGCATTGTTCTGCTAACTGCATGATGCCAAAAAATAATAATAATAAAGAGAAATCCTTTGTTCCCTTTCACTAACCTAGAAGGTCACAAAACAGACAGTTCCTTCTTGATTACACTAAATAAATAAAAGTCTGATTCATAGAGGGGAAACAATCATCTGCCAACTGCCAAACCCTATAAAGGGTAAATCTGTTTTTACTTTGTGAGCCAGATTGATGAGTCACCGAGGCTATGACTACTACCAGCAAGAATTAAAATGTACCCAAAAATATAACCTCCCTTTGTGCTGCACAGGGGTACCTCAACAGCTCCAGAGCAGGGACCCCCCCAGCACTTGCTCTCCAGAACCAGGGGCCCTCCCTGTCACAGCTACTGGCACACTTTTGCTTTATTCACAGGCACAAACTCGCTAAGGGAGATGAATAATTAGGTTCCTCATTTGGGAAATCAGCCACTATGGAAATAAACACCCACCTCTCCTCCCTCCTCCCTGCCCTGGGCCAGCTGCCTCCAGAGCGTGCCATGGCAGAGGTTCCTCCCGGAGCACAGTGGCGCGCGCTCGGATGCTGACAGGAGGGCTCTCAGTAGGGAAACCCTGGCAAACTCATCCAGAGAAAGACAGAGGTAAAGACTGGAGGGATTTTTTGGATCTTCTTGCAAAGAGCACTCTCCAAGAGGCTGGAGAAAATGGGATTAAATGAGCTGGTCACTTCGTATTTTGAACATTATGTAGCAAAAATGTTAAAATAATGGCAACGAGAACAAAAATGATTTGTTCATTCATTTTGTTTCTCTAAATGGGTGAATCTGCAAGTCCATTATAGTCACTGGCAAAATTCCTGTTGATGGTAACTGTGTTAGAATTTCACCACCAGCACTTATCCCCTAAATGCATGTTTTAGTAACTTATCAAAACTAATGCTGTAAGACTTTTGTTTTTAAGTACAGCTCTTTCCACCTGGACACATCACAACTCAGCAGAAAGTCTTCAAAGAGATAAGGTAAATCTTTGTCATTCCTTAATTCAGCTATGTTTTACTTCAAAAATTAACTCCTGCATCCTCAGTCATGCATGCTCAGGGTCCACAGATAATCCTTAGAAATTACACAAAAGAGTCACCTAAAGTAAACTAAAATGAAATGAGGGAAAAACAACTCTTGCCTGGGGATGAAAGTAATTGTCTGTTCTCAGGTAAACATCTGTATGGTCAGCGTGGGATTTGAGACCCTTTGCAGCAAGACCTATCATGGAAAATCATAGAAATCATGTTGGTGAGGATGTACCAATGAGAAAAACAGAAATAATGACTCTGTATCCAAACACTGAATCATTAACCGGGAAGAATGCAAATACCTGTATACTTTTTTTAGGCCTTACATGAATCTAAACAGCAGAATAGTTTCAACTTGTACCAGAGTGGAAGAGCTGCAATTGGTATTCAAAGCTGGTTAGAGCATGTACTTTTATGTTCTCTACTGCACCATAATTGAATGGTGTAACCTTTAGAGAGCAAGGTTACAAGTGCTGGAAAAAAAGTACCCTATTTTTATTGAATTTTATTTTGTTTTATTTAAAATTCCATGTATTATTAATTTTTCTAATCCAACAAAATTTTTACATTTACTTAAATATTTTAAATTAATTTTATTTTTATTGCCACTTAAAGCATGAGCCTTTTAAAGATGGTGAGGTGTTATGATTAAATTTTGTAATTCAGCCCTTAAAAAAATTATGTGCACAGCCACATAAATTTGGTAGATTTGTCTTGAGACACTTTTCTTGGTCATCCAGAAATGTAATATTAGAGCTACTTTATAATTTTTTAGTTCTTTCATCTTTAAACTGAGGGGAATGGAGTTAAAAAGTAGATCATTCCATGTTTCTTCTACAATTTCAATCTTTCACAGTTACTGTAACAGTGACAACTGGATATGTAATTGATTATAAAGAAATATGCAAAAAATAAACATATTTGGCCTATGCAGCCACAAAAAGGTAGGAGAAATTCAGATACCAAATCCACCTGTCTTGCCAACATCAGTTTAGATATAAATAACTACTTTTTTTTCCTGGTGGTTCCATCAGAACAAATTAGCATAAATCCCTTGGGAGAGCAGGGTTATAAGCTGAAGTCATATTCCTGTCTATGAAACCTCTGAATAATACATGTAATTTGTGACTCATATGCCAAGAATCCCAATTCAATGTATCTATCAGCAGTACTAAGAGTTATATTTTTTTTATAAATGAATGAAATGTTTATATATATATATATATAAAGGGGGGAGGAGAGCCAGTGAGATGGAAATAGGATGGAGTCTGAAAAATCCTTCCCTAACCTTGTGCAAGGGCTAATTTTGCTGTATCTCAGTTTTCCAGACTCAATAAGCTCATAATCATTCTCTGCCTTGGAGAAGTGTTGTGATGGCAAATCAAGTTTATCTGAGAGATTTATATATACAATGATGAAGGCAGCCATAAAAATAAGTAGGCTGATAAAAGTGATTCACTGGCTGAAATAAAATGATGCTTGTTAAATTAATTTCAAATTTCATTTTCTTGTCTGTGTATAGAGCCCTATGGCATGGGTAATAAACCATGAGTTTACTGCTGAGGAGTTGACCTGAAAATAAACCTTTTTCTGGTTTGCATTATTCTGGTCAGCTTTCTTGATCTCAATCACTTGATTTAATTTTTCTATGTCTCTTTGGAAATTTCAAAGTTGTTTCCACCCCATCCTCTCCTCCCAGACTAAATTCTGGACAGATGTGTGGGCACACACTGCTCAGAGAGCTGGGTGACAGAGCAGGATGGAGCATGACAAGGCTGTGAGTCTTTAAAGGAGCTGTGCCCCTCCTTGCCCCTTGCGGGAGCAAGATCACAGATGCATAGAGGAACCTGACTTGAAATCAGAAAAGGCCTGAGAATGGGGAGAGATAATCCCCAAAATGCCAGTAACAGAGAAAGCTGTGTCTAGTCTTACAGCTTTGTATGAATGGTGACAGACTTCTATGTCACAGCCACAAAACACAGAGTATCAATACACAATTTCAGAAAACTTAAAGTGCTCACTCATACAGAGTAACACCAAACCACACCAGAAGGCTTCAGGTGTCTGCCCATGCAGAGCAACACCACACCACTTCAGAAGGCTGCAAGCATCTGCCCTTCTTGTTCTTCGGCCCAACCTTTTACACCCCAGATGTTCATGCATTGCACCTGTGTGCCCTCTGTTCCCTTTGGTCAGTGCACCTGGGCACTCCATGGCTCATGGCTGTCAATGCTGCCAACCTGCTTTGTGCAGCTGTGCCCATTGAGGATGAGGCTCAGCCACAGCCCTACTCCCAATCACCACAAACTGTGTGCCTACACTTCTTTGTTATTTCCAGTGAGGAATAAATTATAGGATTTAGAACTTTTTTGGCTACTATTTGTTTCAGATATCAGTAGCCTCTAAAGAGCTGCACTGTAAATCCAGATAATGCACAAAGCTGGAGGCCTTCAAGCTCTATGCTAAACTTGGCACCTGAATAACATTGAATTTCTGTGCCTCAGGAGCCCCCAGCTTCCACCAAGAAGAAGCAAACAGAAACAGAACATGCAACCAATATAAATGAGAAGAGCAGGAGAGCAGTGTGGACCAAGGGAAGCTGAGGAGTGATCTCTGCATCCAATCACCACAGAAGCGGCCTAAAGGGAAATATGAGCAGAATAATGGTTACTGCAGAACGTATAAAGAAAAAGGAAACAAATGGGGACGCACACAAACAGAAAGAAAAAAAGAAGAACATGAAGTCCCCCAATGAAATTGTGCCAAAAAAATGTAGCTAGATTAGTCTTCTGTCTGCAGAATTGTAAATTGGACCTCTGCATGTGTGACACAGCAAGGCCCCAGAAACTTTAATAAAGCCAATAATCAGAGAGGAGAGTTTGGAGTAACATTCACGGTGGTGACAGTACAAAATGTACAGCTAGCGCTGAATGACTGACTGCTTGCTTGATGGCACGTGGCTTTGTCCAGGCCAAGAGAGATTGTAAAGGTGACAAGCTTCTATGTTCTTCCATCTTTATGCAGGGGTGCTATAGGGACTTTGAGAGCTGCCCCCAAGACAGAGGGCAAGGTGCAGGGAGGCAGCAACAGTACTGCTATTGTGGCTATAACAGCCAAAGCTGATGAGAAAAGTGCTGTCTTAGCATTTTGTGAGTACGTCCCATGAAGTTACCAGCTCTTCCTACTGTCTGGTCTCACTTAGGAAAAGGATAAAACCAGGACAAAGCCTTGAAGTTCCTTTCTTTTTTCTTGCCTTTGTTTCTCCCTTGCCTTTGAACAGTTTGTTGAGACAAGAGGATTCTTTTGGGATGCTTAGAAAATGAAACAGGGACAAAAAAGGGGGAAACATAGTGTGGCATATCATATTCCTGGCTAAAGTAAATGGAATGGAAACAGGGACATTAGCTTTCTGAATTGCTCTGTACCACAAAGTTATGAAACTGTATGGAAATGAAAAGAAAGGTAGGAAAATGAAGAGTTGTAACACCTTTGTTGAAGGGTCTAGCAGGAGAGAAAAGCCATTTGTCCTTAATTTGTTCTTTAAAAAATTAAATACAAGATCATTCATGAGAAAAGAAGGTTCCTACACATGTAGTGAAGAGCACAGAGATAAGCAGGACCCCAAACTGTATCAAACTATTTCTATAACATTACATGTGATTCATTTTTTTGTAACATAACAGTAGTGGGATGAAAGTTAAAGAAAATTTAGAGGAAAATTGAGCTGTAGCTGTAGGCAAAGAGAGTGGAAAAGAATATGGAGTATTCAAATCACAGTCTACATATGAGGAAACATGAGAACTGGAAACAGATTGCAAGCTCTTGAGTGGACACTACCAGAAACATAATGCTGAAAAAGGACTGATTAATAAGGTTCAGATTAGGCCCTGACACAAGGAGAGGGCAGTGGCAAGGAAAGAAAAAGGAAATTATAAAGCAAACAGAAGGAGCAGCAATAGCAGTGTTGAAGTACTAACAATTTTCCTTGAGCAATACTCAAGAGAAGAAAAGAAAATGAAATTAATTAAAGCCAACTTTGAATAATATGATGACAAAGCCAATTACCAATAGAACAAAATAAGCTTACATATTTCTAGTTTTATTGCTATTTTTAATTGGGCTGACTCCTACCAAGTGTATTTTCCTATTTGATATTGGATTTTTGCAGATTTGATCCATAATAAAATTTTCAAGTCCAGATTTTAGTGGCAGGGGAAGAAGAGCAGAAAGAAGATCAGATCCTGAGCATATTTCTGCTTTTCACTCTGACAAGCACTTTTTAGAACAAAACCAGGTTCTGAACAAGGGCAAGCTACTGCTGGGGACAGCTTTCTGCAGGGGAAACACAGACATTGGTTATTGGAGCCATATGTGTTCAAAAACCATGCAGAAATAGCCAGGATGAGAGAGGTGAGCAAGTGAGTAGAGTGTGACATAGGGGGAAAGGCCGAAAGAGGTTTCTTTTAGAGAAGTTGCACTTTAAAGAGAGAAAACTGTCCCCTCTTGTTCCTCACTGATTTCAGGATAACAGGATTTTTCATACATTCTTTGCAACCAAACCAGATTTCCATTAGTAGGTACCTAACTTTCCAAAGGCAATAACTAGAGAGGTCTCTAAGTACATAAAGTCTGGACCAAAGTAATTTATTGGCCCAAATGCTGCATGTAATGCTGCAAAACATTGGGCAAACACATTAGAAGACCATCTAAATGGAATTTATTGTCTGCAAGGAACATCTTTCAGCTATGTGTGTTTTACAGTTTTAACAGTATCATGCCAGTTTTGAAGACTTATGCACAGTTTATAAATTCACTTGTGAGTGCTCAGCCTCTGCCCACTATAAACCATGGGCCTATACCAAAATCAGGGTAATAATCTGGAGTTCTTGATTAATGGGAGTCATGTTTCAATTTTTTTTTCCATTTGTGTAAGCCACTGGTATATGTGTGTGTAACTGCTCCAAAATAACAGAGGATGAGAGCCTGGAAAAATTATTAATTTACCAGCTCTTCAGTTTAAGGAATAAAGATTTCTGTCTTTAGTTGAAAGACACAGGCTTATTTGCTGACGTTAACCAAGGTAAGATTCATGCAGCCCTGTCTGAAACCTAGTGTTCTTTGCAGAGCAGAACAACAAATCACTGGAGATGGATTGTACATGAAAAGCCAGAGCCTTCACCCCATTATGAAAAGTGTTCTGAGGAATGAGCCTTGTCACAAGCACTTCACAGAAATCTCACCCTGCTGAAAAATGGCACTGCCAGCCTTTTGCCACTCTTTGAAGAACTTTGTTCTTTATGTGTTTTATTTCAATAACCTCTAAATGTGAATAAAGCCATAGACAGTCAGTCTGAGGCATACATTTGCCCACATATTGTGTGGAGAAGAGCAAAATTAGGTCCTGATCAAAAAGGGCAACATGGAGACTCGAAGTAAATATTCTGCAAAGGAAGGACACTGCAGTGTGGGAATCCCACCAACAATTTTTATTCTTTGCCTTCATCTTCAAATTATTATTTGATTTTTGTTGGAGGAAATCTTTCCCCCAGTCTCACCATGTGCTTTCTGTTCTGTTTCAGAACAAGAGAGATTCAAACCTTGGCTAAGAAGCACAAGGATAGTGCAAGAGCTTAGACAACAATGAAAACTTTTATTCTAAGACAAGAAATAGAACAGGCTCAACTGCTTTGGTATTTGTTGTAAAACTCTGGCCTAAAAGTATTTTTCCTGTTAGTCCATCTGGCAGCCTTCAGTAACAGTTCCTGCACCTTGACTCAGCCAGCACGGGTGAGTCAGCGACCCACAGAGCGGGAGCACGAGCGAGGAGCTGAGCCTGTACCAAGAGCACTTGCGGCCAGAACTGAACTGAAACCAGGCAGAAAAGAAAAGCTGCTCACCTAACATGGTCTTCTCCTTTCAGCACATTTAAACATCCCTGTGGGAAAAGCTCTACTTGTGAGTCAGCAAAACACCTTAAGCACAGTTCACTGAAAAATACACACAGGTATTAGAAAATAATATATATAAGAGCGATGGTGGAAATTCTATGATTAGTGACCACCAGATGTTTAGAGAAGAGTGGTTTTGTTCTCCTAACTGATAGGGTTATAAGCCTGCAGCCAGCAAAGCCAGCCTTGGGATCAGTGAGGGCCCAAGCTGCTGGTGGTGGGACTAAATCCTGAGCTGTCTCCTGTGATCTTTGGCTGGTGATGGGATAGTCATAAAGAAAACTTTCAGCTGTATCTCAGAGGTCAGACAGTGAGCTCAGCTGGCAACTTGCATCCCCTGCACTCGTCTCCAACCATGGTTATTTGGTAAATTGTGTATTAGTCAGATCATGTCCTCTGTGAGAACCAGCTGTTGCAGCTTCATTGCTGCCACTTGCACCAGCTTGGGATATAGCACTTATTTACAAAGTACCACTACTTTCAGAAATTTTAATAATTACCCCAGAAGGAGTTTCAATAGAATTATAAAAATTCCATGAGAAGATGAAAATGAATCCCAAGAGCCAGGTGTTGATGTATGTTTCTTATGGAGACATGCATTGTTTCTTGCCAGGTGCCATAAAACTAGACTGTCCTCTAGATTGCAACATATATATTCAAATGATAGCATAATTCATGGCACAGAAATTAAAAAAAAAAAGGGACAAGTAGTAACAGAGACAGATGAATTAATAAAGCCCTAATTATGGGTATCAGAAAAATTTTTAAGGAAAGAAACATCCTAGCAGTCCCTGAGGCCCCTTTCTTCCTCGGGATATGGCTTACAGGCCTCTGGCAACACCTCAGGTGCCCTTCAGCCCCTCCATTTATCATGATAAGGACAAAGGACCTGAGCACCTACTGACCTTCCCTGAACACAGGGCAATGCCTTCCTGGCTGGAGATTTGTGTGAGCAAAGCACTTGTGTTCTACTCCCACCCAAACCCCACCTCAAGGACTCTGGATGGAGATGGAGAGGACAAAAGAGACAGCCAGTGCCCTAAGCACATCTATAAATCCTGGTCACAGCAGAGGAGAGAGAACATTTCTACTCTATCACCAAAGAGACTTGGTATTTTGAGAGATAAAATTTTTTTAAAGTTCTGAAAGGGCAAACCCTGCAACACTTTCATTTCCCTATTTTTCATTAAATCCCCTCACTTTCTCATCACATTCCAAATTATCAGAAACAAGAAGATATTAGTAAACAGTATCTTTAACCAAAATGCAATTTCCTCTCATGTCAAAATGAAAGATAGTCTGTGTAACTTCAGGGATTTGGAGGCCTTTCTATCAGAAAACGTCTTTTCCTCGCATTAGCTAATTCAAGAGAACCTTCTAAATAGTCCTCCAGAGACAGCAGTTCTCTTTTATTACATAGCAAAGTCTTTCATAGCTTTGCTCTCATGAAAGATTAATAGCTGCAAAGGTCAAGGGTCAGTATGAACATTTAGTCTGACCTGCATAGCATAGGCTATCAAATTTTACCCAGTAATTCTTGCACCGAATCCCATTAATTGGAGATAAAGCACCATATATCTTTTAGTAAGAAATATTTTCTTGATTTAAAGGCTGCAAATTATGAGAAGCCAGCCCCATAAATTTGTTCTGTGGTTTATTTACCCTGACCTGCAAATTTTCTCTAGAGCTTATTAAGGTTTTTTCAACAAACTATTTTACACTGGAGAAATCTGGGTACTATCAAAGGAGTATAGTCCTTGAGCTTTATCTCACTGTAATTCCACAAAATAAATAAAACAATAAACAGAAAGTGTCGTATTCTTCAACACTTTAGACTCTTTGTTCTGACTTGCTTTCTGAATGTTCTTTATTCCTCAGTATCAGGACACCTGGGGAACCAGGCTACTCATGTTACCTGTGTAGTGCTAGGCAATGGCAGTGCTTCTTGTGATGTCTCAGCCAGACCAGATGTTCTTGGACACACTGAGCTGGAAAACCCATCCTCATCATGTGCATGTTCCCAAACACCAGCAAAACCCTACAATTTCTATCAGTCCTGTGATCCTACTTAAAAGAGCCATAAATCCCATTTGTGCCTCCTGTGTTTGGACTGTGGCTCTGGCCTCAGGAAACTCATCCATTGCTTTCAAATAAACCACACAAAGTCAATTAATCTGGTTACAGGCTCGCAGGGGCAATCTGTTCACTTTCTGGAGAAGAGTTTGGTCTCAGCCTGTTGACAGATGGATGGCAAGCCTAAGAGCCTCTGGTGATGTACAGCCTGAGCTACACAGATTAGTCTGACCTGCAAAACAGTGGAACATACAGACATCGAAGTGATGATAGTACTGTCACAGGTTTGGATTATTTTACATCCTTTCCCAACAGATTCCCTTTCCCATGGACTGAAATTCAGTAACAGGAATTTATCAGAGCGGCTCTGACATGGTTTTCTAACTAATTTCTTTCCTCTCTCTGTAATATAAACCATAAGCTTCTAGATATAAGAAGCTGAAAGTCTTGAAGGAAATTTTTTCCCAACAGATAATTTAGATTCTATAAGCTGAAGTTTCAAATAAAAATGTTTTGCATTAAATAATTTTTTTAAAAATAGCATCATTTCCTCTTTTTAAATAGTATCATTTGTTTGTGTATTTTAAAGATTTTTATTTTTTAAATAATTTTTAATATATAGTCCACAATAAAAAATACTTTTTCAAAGAAATAAACCAAGCAGTTTTGCACTAAAACATTCTTTTATTGGATTTTTTTAAATTTCTAGTTTATGTAGTGATGCCAAAGTTCCAAATATTACAATCACAATTTCTGACCTCACTATGATTATTTTTATGTATTGGTAGCAGAAATCTGGACAACAAAAATCTCACAAACTATATCACTGTGGAAGAGGATAGTGGAAAGCATTTCCTCAGATTCTTGCTCAGAGACCTTAGGACCGACATGAGAACTCAAGCACACTCTTCACCTCTCGCCATTGTACAAGGATCTCAGGGAAGATATTCTCCTAATCTTGTCACCTCTGCTCATTGGCTTAGCAGAGGGAGAATGAGCCCAGGTCCAAGTGCCCATGGTAACGCAGGAAGCACGAGCGGAATGAGACACAGAACCTGTGAGTTCAGGAACACAGGCACAAAATTAGAACATTCACATTTAAAAATACCAACTCATATCACTTTTAAGCAATGCTTCATTTTGGCACTTTATGCAATATATATTTTTCTTCTTTCTCTGGTAATAAGACATTAGGAAACCAAAGATTTTTTTGAAGAGCTGTGAAAACAGGATAAATGAAAGCATCGTGCCAAAGTGGTCACAGCTTAATCCCATAGAGCAAAAGCAGATTACATATGATGACAGTAAGACCACAAGAGTGAGGTCTGGTGAGCCAGTAAACACATTTTGGTTGCAGCCATGAACACACACAACTTGTTTAGCCTTTCAGTTACATTGACTCCTCACATGACTTTGAATGGGACTGTTCCTATATGATAGAAGTATCAATAGCAAGAAAACTATGTTCACTGTCTCTTAGACTGGAAGATAGGAGGTGATCCTTGCAGATGTCAAGCAATGGTGACCAAATGGTGAGCAAAACTGAACACTGAAATTAATTCTCTGACATGCTGAAAATTGCTGGGATAGACATCCCATTCAGCAGCAGATTTTCCTTTCTGTGTCTGATATTCCTAGGAGTTATTATACTGGGCACATTCTCACAGTCCATTGTTAATTTTGAATAGTAGTTACAAATACAAGCATTTTCAAGAACTTCCTGTTTTTTGGCAGTTCAGTTTTTTCCTTTTGTTAATGAGTTCTGTGGTTATTTTTACGGTGCTTATTGTCTCAACTTTTTAGCATCCTATTTGAAGACAGTAAATGGTTAGGCTTCATGGCCCATTCTAAAAACTCGTCATTCATGCATGTGCGCTGTGGGATCTGGAATCCGTAACATTCTGGCTGAAGAGCAAAAGCCTATGTAGCTGCCATCAATTTATTGAGAAGGCAGTGTTTGGTTAAACCAGAAAAAGTGTCCTTTTGATTCTCAAAGTACCAGATGGAAGGCTGCTTCACTCCAGAAGCACAATTTTGAATTACAGCGCCTTGGCACAGGTCTTGGAGCAGGTTTAATAATGGGCTTTACGTGGCAATAAGACTCCAGAACCTTCTCTGAATATTTAACTTTGCTAATACATGGTGTTTTGCACAAATAACATCAGGGTAGCCCTAGCACAGACCTGCTGGGCACAGCTGTAGGCACACAGTTTGTGGTAATTGGGAGTAGGGCTGTGGCTGAGCCTCATCCCCAATGGGCACAGCTGTGCAAAGCAGGTCAGCAGCACTGACAGCCATGAGCCATGGAGTGCCCAGGTGCCCTGACCAAAGGGAACAGAGAGCACACAGACGCAATGCATGAACATCTGGGGTATAAAAGGTTGGGCCAAAAAACAAGAAGGGCAGATGCTTGCAGCCTTCTGAAGTGGCGTGGTGTTGCTCTGTATGGGCAGACACCTGAAGCCTTTTGATGTGGTTTGGTGTTACTCTGTATGAGTGAATGCTTAAAGCTTTCTGAAATTGTTTGGTATTGCTCTGTGTTTTGTGGCTGTCTGGACTGCAGCTTATGCTGTGATGCATAGAACAGGGATGTTGCAGCAAAGCCTGCCACTGTCCCATTTATTCAGTTTGAGTTTGGAAGCTTTTTGCATCATTTCCTACAAGTCTGGCTTTCTAATATAATCCAAGAACTTGAAGATGGGAGGTGAGGGTGCTGTTGAAATGTATTGTTTATCCATGGAAATCACTGCTTTAGTCACAAGATGACAATTAAAAATCTAATCTAACCATTTGACTTATATATCTTACCAGTTTATCACAATTATTTAGGCGATAATCGTTCCACATTTTTTCTCTAATATCCAGATCAGTATTACACTTGTCTTGAATCAAATACAATTTTTGTAAGTGCAATAGTAACAGCCTGTAATAAAAACACAAATTTCTAAGTCTTTCTTTTGTGATATTTAGGCTTATACCATCCATAAGACTTTTACTTCCTCTGCTGCAGCTTAGAGCACTAAATAGCAGCGTTGGCTCAAAGCTTGATGATGCTTTTCAGTGTTGTGACATGGACTGTTTCTATTTAAGGCTACATCACATCCTCGTTGCAATTTCTTATACAAAGAAATACTATTCAAAAATTGTTCCACTCTTTTCAGTTGACTTTTAATGTGTTTTTAGATCTGTAGGAGTACTTGAGACTGGGTTGTTAAATACCTACATATAAAATAAGGAGGCTCCATGCAACATTTGATTTGAACATTGGTTGAATTGCAGAAAAAGTACAAAAAACCTGTCTACTTAAACATGACAATTTTGTTTGTTTGTTCAGCTTTGAGGAGAGAAGGCCTCATTACTATCTTCAGCACCTTCACAAGGTGAAGTGGAAGGGCAGGTACCAATCTCTTCACTCGCATGACCAGTGACAGGTCTCAAGGAAAAAGCATGAAGCTGAGTCAGGAGAGGTTTAAATTGGATATCCACAAAAGGTTTTCACACAGAGCGTGGTTGAGTACTGGAACAGGGTCCCCAGGGAAGTGGTCACAGCCCCAGCCTGACGGAGCTCAGAAGTGTTTGGACAATGCTCTCAGACACATGGTGTGATTCTTGAGGTTGTTCTGTGCAGGGCCAGGAGTTCAACTCTGATGATTCTTGTGAGTCCACTCCAACTCAGCATCTTCTGGGTTCTAAGACATCTGACAAGCAGGCAATTTGGTCAACAGATCTCTGCCCTGTAGAAGGCATTTAATCTGTTTTCAATCCATGAAGACACAGGTTCTGAATGGTACAACCACTGACTGGATAATAACCACACACATGTTTTGTGTTGGTTTAGGGTTTAAATTTTCTAGAGCTGAAAGTGGCAGGAAGATGATTATTTATACACATGACACAGAAGGCTCACAGCAGGTTAGTTCAATCCACTACAAAATTACTTATTTTCTATTTTTTTTCCCCTGAGAAAAACACTAGCCTTTAAAAAACAGCATGTTTTTGCCACACATGGGCATAAACATCTTACTGAAAGACATTCCTGGTACTAAGAGGCCAAACACAACAAGAGCCAACAGAAGAAGGTCAGACAAGTCAAAAGAAAAATGTAGCTTTTGAAAAAATAGTCTAAAATCAGGACACATAATTATTTAAAGAAGTCAACACATCAAGTGATAAATTATCTGTCTGTTCACATCTGTAATCAAGACTGTATCCCTTTCAGTACATGCTTCAACCAAAGACAAGCTGTAGGATCATTTGCAAAACAATGAGACAAAACACTTCAGCCTGTGTTAAGGAGGACAGTTTTCCCAGGGCTTTCTTCTAACCCTAAATACTCATTATTCCTTAAAAATCTTCTCAGTCTTTTATTTTAATATTTTGTAATTTTAAACAGAAAGGTGCTTGTCCAAAACTTTGGGTACCACCCATCACTCATGAACAATATTGCACAATAAATAAACACCCAACTTAAATGCAACCAAGTAAAGCTATAAACGAATGTCTCATCTTTTTAGACTTTATGAATACAGCTGTTTATTTGCCTTGTGCTCATGTCTCTTGGGTTGGTAATACAGCACTGTTTAACACCTAGTTGGTGACATGACAGTGGGATTGAGTGTCTGTTCAGTAAATGTGCTGATGGCACCAAGCTGTGTGGTGCTACTGACACGCTGGAGGGAAAGGATGCTGTGCAGGGAGACCTGGATAGCCTTGAGAGGTGCTCCCATGTGAAGACCATGAAGATCAACAAGGCCAAGTGTGAGGTGTTGCACCTGGGTTGGTGCAATCCCAAGCACAAGTACAGGCTGAGCAGAGAAGGAATTGAGAGTAGTCCTGAGGAGAAGGACTTGGGGAGGTTGATGGACAAGCAGCTCAGCATGACCCAGCAATGTGCAGGAGTTCAGAATGCCAACCATATCCTGGTCTGCATCAGAAGCATTGTGGCCAGCAGGTTGGGGATTCTGGGATTCTGTCCCACTGCTCCACTCTGGTGAGACCCCACCTGTAGTGCTGTATCCAGCGCTGGGGCCCCCAGCTTAAAAAAGATGTGGATGTGTCAGAGCAAGTCCAGAGGAGGCCACAAAGATAGTCAGAGGGCTGGAAAATGAAAAGAGGGCAAGAGGGTTGGGACTGTTTAGCCTGAGGAAAAGAAAGCTCCAGAGAGAATTTAGGGCACTTTCCAGTGTGTAAAAAGGGCCTTTAGGAGAGATGCAGAGAGACTTTTTACAAGGGCATGAAGTGATTGGACGGGGGGAATGGCTTTGGACTGAAAGAGGGGAGGTTTAGATTCCATATTAGGAAGAAATTCTTTACCATGAGGGTGGTTAGGCACAGGAACAGGTTTCCAAGAGAAGTTGTGGATTCCCCACTCCTGGAAGAGTTCAAGACCAGGCTGGATGGTACTTTGAGCTCATGGCAGGGGGGTTGGAACTAGATGGTGCTTAAGGTCCCCTCTAACTCAAACCATTCCATGATTCTATGATAAGTATTTTTTTCGATTTTCCTAACTTTCATAGGGTTTCTTCTCTATTGAATGACTTTTGTTTGTTGTACTAAGTGGTGATTGTCTCTTCCTGCTTAATTTCTGCGCATGGAAGCTTCATATAGAAAGGATTCTATTCCCTTGCCATGGGACTGGCAGTATACAAGTTGCATTTGTTCTCCATCATAGCTTGCAGCTGGGAAAACCAATCCAAACTGACTCCTAACAAACTGAAAATGGGTGATTGCTCCTGACATCAGTGCTTCAATGTCAGCTTTTTTTTCTTTTTTTTTTTTTTCTTCCATTTATCTGGAGAGTCCTAACTTCCAGAACTACATAGTTTGTCCATAAGACACTGAATTCAATTTTAAGAGGAGGTTTAGGACCAGAGAGGTCTGACAACTTGACCTAAAGCCTGAAAATGCCAGCTGGAATAAAACCAAACCAAAACAAAACAATAACAAAACAAAAAACAAAAACAAAACAACAAACTAGCACTGCTTCAGTTTCAAGCCAGTCTGATGCTTTTTGCTGCTTAACTTGCATTTTTCTAACTCCAAGTATGGACAATACCTTACATTGTGCTTTCTCATGCACAATGGTCCTGGTTAAGAGCAATATCTGATTTTGCACTGGGCTTTTCTCCTCAGTGCCATCTTGACTATAGACTACACAAGCACTTTTTGAGTGTGAAAAACATAGCTCTTTTTGGGCAGAAGGTAGCAATGATGAGCAAAGGATAAATTCTTGTCTTTATATATCCAGGCCATTTATGGAGAAGCAAAGAGAAATGCTGAGGCACATGCAGGAGCCAAGGCTGTCCTGGCTGGGAGGAGCGCTGCAAAGAGCACAGGGTGCACTGCTTCCTCTGAGGAGGTGGCTGCATCCTGGGGGTGGAACAGCCCACGTCACTCTCCAGGACAAATCCTCCAGAAGCAGGCAGCTGTAGGCTGCTGTCCCTGCTCCTGCTGTGCCCCTCCCCACTGGACACCAGCTCAGCTGGGCAGGCACAGAATCAGCCTCCAAGTCCTGCTCCCTACGAGGGGATCTCAGGGCAAAGGCAGGGATGTGTTTGCCCAGCTGATCATTGTCTTCACAGAGACAATGTGATTTTATAAACAAGGTGCATATCTGTTAGACTGTTCGTGGCAGTGAGACATTTCCTATTCCTTTTCTATTTGCTCCTCTAAACAGAGATTGTTGTTGTTGTTATTAATTGGATAGCAGTTCAGTAAATAAATATGAGCTTCTGACTCAAGCTCTACTAACCCTCTGTAATGGGAAATAGGAGCTCTGAGCGCTGAAGTGTCTATCACTCCTCCAACAGTCAGGACAGCCTCTTAGTCACAGTAACTAATGGTATTTTTGACCATAGCCCTGCTTTTTATAAAAGCATCTGGGCTGTTTATGCCAGGCTAATCCCACCCTGGATCTCAGGAGTGCTACAGTCCAGCTACATGCTGCTAATCCTCCAAGGGAAAGCGTCCCTACAAGTGTTTAAGGTGACTCCTCTCACTAGATTCTGACACTAGTGAGTGAGATGCTTTCAGGGAACTTTACAATGCTGTATCCCCTGGGACACAGCAGGGACAGCCTGTGCAGGATGAATCAGCGCCATACGTCAAGTACTGTTTGTGTGTTTCAGAGTAACCAGGCAAAGTCTTTTAACTTTCCATCCTACAGCCGGAGCAGTACTTTCCTGAATGTCAGCCAGGAAAGTTTTGTAGATTTGGCAGTAGGACTGTGGGAAGCCTGGTTGAAGACCAGCCCAGAGTGCCGGAGCAGAGGCTTTATATAAAGAGAGAGAATCCAAACACCTTCCTTTGTTTCATGCTACAAATGAATACAAATGGAGCCCTGAGATTGCAATCAGGCTCCATTGTATAAGCACAGGCCTTTCCATTACTCCATTACAGCTTTTTGGCATGTAGAGCTTCATTATTTTTTAGCTGGAAAACTAATTAAAATGAATTCTTTCTTATTTATTGGAGTGTTAATGCTTCAGTTCTCAAGTCTCCATTGGCTTCCAGCCATTTAATTTTGGTCCCTAGGGCAAAGCCTGACAAATTAAGATAAAGCCATTACTTAATGTTCCCCTCCTGAGAGAAAACAAGAAGTATTTCCTGTTCTTATTAGTTGCACAAAGTCAATTTCCATGGTAAAATTTCAGCGTGATCAGAGCTTTTGCACCCAACATCTCTCTCGCCCCGTGCTCCCCCCTCAGCTGCAGTGGCTGAAGCAGGGAGCATTGCCAGGCTCCACCTGGGCTTTCCTCAACACCCTGAAAACCACGAGGTGAACAAAGGCTTTGCTCAGGTGCTTGCCCTTTGCCTTTTGGAACCACCCTCTCCAGCACCTCCAAGGTACTCTTGTTTCAAGAGTGCTGTGCTTTACCTCCAAGGAGAACCCAGCCCTGGGGATCCTGGCCTTGCCAAATGGGTTAGTCAGAGCTGTGGTATGGGCACTGCCCAGTTCAAGTGCTTTCAAAGCTGCCAAAATCCGCCTTCTATTTTTTTCCCCCGGTGTGTATATCACAAAAGTTCACGCACTTTTGCAGCAGTGTGTTGACTTAACCGGGACCTGTCCGCCCCAGCTCGGGAGCCTGGTGCAACAGGTAACAAACAGCCCCTTCCCATGGCAACACAGCTCAGTCCCTGTGCACCAGGCACAGGGAGACTCCAGAGAGCAAACGAGGTGCTGAGCCTCAGCTCGGGAAAGCAGCCAGGATGATGCAAAAAGTTTGGAGGGGAAGCAGAAAAACAAACAGAAGGGAAACACAGCAAAGTATCAGCAGTTGTGAGGGGACAGGGAGAGAGAGCAGCACCACTGTGTTTCCCTCCTATCAGCGTCCCTGGTACACACCTCACACCCCTTGGCCACCAGAGCTCTGCCCTGCATTGCTCTTCAGTGCTCTCTTTATAACATTCTTGCATTTAAACAAGGCTGACACCATTGAAACCCAACTCCATAACTGAAGTTCACCCAAATATTTTCATAAAGCCAGCTTGTTTAGGGGAAGACTTGGCCAGACAAGGACACAGCTTGCTGAGTGCTGTTGGATTGCAGTATCCAAGATGTGTTGCCATGTTTGGGACTGAGAGCAGATATTGCAAAATGTCTGTTGACTCTCTGGTACAGCACAGGGCTGGCACACTGGGCCAGGCTGTGCCAGTGCCCTGGAGGAACGAATTTATTCTGTGCCTCCCTGCAGGGTTGGGACACCTTACTTCACAGGTCATGCTGGTGCAAGCCCTCGCCAGGAGCCAGAAGCATCTCATGCAAGTGGCAGCACACCTCTGCTGTGCTGGCTGTGCCAGCGCCCGCACCTCCATGCCATGCAGGGACAGGCTCTGCCATTCGGCCTTCTCCCATCTGAGCCAAAGCAAGATCCTGCTGCCTGGCTGGAGGGGGCAGGAAAACACAGCCCTGAGATGCTCCCAGCCGGGGCCACCACTGTGGCTATCAGTTCCCCAGCGCTGAGAGCAGGAGGGGAAGGCAGGGAGGAGATGGCTGCTCCACAGCAGCTCGGATTCGGGAGGGGACGGCGCTGGAAGCTCCGTGCTCCCGCGTTCCTGCGGCAGGCACAAACAAAAACATCCTCGAGGGTAGATGTTTGGAAAGGAAGCAAAGCACGCAGCTCCACTTCTGCTAACTTATGCCAGACCAGGAAAGCAGCTGAGTGAGGCATGCAAGGAACAAAACCTATTCATCAAAGACCTTCACACTGCCCCAGAGAGCCGCAACACACTCCCTGTTCACCTTACCCTCTCTCAAAATCAGCTATGGTTCGCTGATTTTTTTAAGTGTTACTAATTAAAAATACACATAGGATTTGAAGATGTCCTTTTAGCTACTTTTTTAAAACTTCAGCATTTTCAGCTGAATTATTATTGTGTATTTTCAGTTTTGTACAGAAATTCATTGCACAATCTCAGTTTTTCTAATCTCAGCACAAATCTCTGATGGGTCATCTTGTTCTACCACCTATTCCTGAATTCCATACAGCCTGAACTGTACTGGGGCACATATGCTGTTAAAGCAGCAGGCAAAGTTATGAAGACTGCAAAAAATGCATCCTGATACCATGTGAGATGATTCAAGGGATTGAAACTCAGAAGTGAGCAATAGGGAGGGTCTGGCACACATTTTGTGCTAAAGTGCTTTGGATAGGTTGCTACACACCGTTACAGAAAAACTCGTAACAGCCAGTGCTATGTGACAAACACTTCTTAAACCAACATGATTCAAGTAGTCATTTTCACTAACCATATTGAGAATTATATTAAAAAGTGTTATCATTTTGAAATGTTTTTGAGGAAGATGTGAGAGGCCAGTTTTGCCAATAGCTTCAGCAGATGCAGTTACTGTGCACTTTTAAGTCAATAGGGAATTTGATCCCTTTTTAATTTTCCACATGCAAGCTTTAAAATCCCAGCTGTGGCTGTTGTCCAGGACAAGGTCAAGGGAAAATACACGTTGTCTCTATGTTAAAGAATTTTTTAAGGTATTTGTATTGAGAAACTCTTCTGCTTGCTTAGTAGGAAAGAGGGACTTGAATTTAGCAGAAAGGTAAGAGGTAGGATATAATTTTTGAAGTCCTCTAGAAGATCACTAGTACACTGTGTTACAATTCCCTGAAAAATTCCATTTCCCATGAGTCCATAGAGTTTTATTGGGACTTACTCTGTAGTTTCTTCATTGGCTCCTCACCCTCTCAAGGTGCTCTGTGCAACTGTAGCAAAAAGGAACTGCTCTCATGGCTCTGGATGTGAGAGCTGTGTGCATGTTAAGATCCCACTGCTCAAATGCTTGGGATCTGAAGGCAGGGTGGAAACAGTGACCTGATGATAGAGAGCTGATAATGAAAGAGCAGTAATAAAAAATTATGTGAGAAGGAGAGCTGTAGTGCAGCAGGCAGGAGCAGAGAGGGGCATGGGAAAAGAAAGGAAGAAAAAGGGAAATGAGCTGTCAGCAGGATGACTCATCCAGAGTGCAGGAAATAGGGAAAACCTCATTTCTGGTCCTTATGGCTTCTCACACACTGTGTTGCACAGATTCTTAGTCCTTCCTCACCCCCACCCCTCTGTGCAGTAACACAGTTTAAAGAAGAAAGGTAAAATGCACTCCTGCCTTCTCCCATCCCACATAATACATGGATTGGCTGTAAAGATAGCCAACTGGGAGTACTCAGCAGAGAAATACCATTAGGTATTTCTCTATACATAATTACTGATTACTCAGTCCTGAGACAAGATGCCAAGATGTTTTGCATTTGCACAGAAAGCCCCTGGGGAACCTTGGAGTAAAAAAATATCAGCAATCAGTGGTGTTTGGGCATCCAGAGTTTAGGCAGAGTTCAGGCAGCTGAACAGGAGAATTCAAAATCTACTTTTCATCTTCCACATCTAGGGTCCATGTTAGAACTTCCCTGAAACTGCTCCAAGCTTCCAAGTGCTTCACTTTGCACTGCTCGCTGGTATTCCATTAACTCGGGTGTTTATATAACATTAATAGGAAACCATGCCATTTCAAGCTGAGTTTAATAAAGACAGGTATTATTAACACTGGCATTATTTTGCTTCTATTTACAGTTTTGATAAGAGAAGAGGCAAGGCCTGCTGGACTGATAAAAAGGTAAAAGCTTTTCTACCATCAAAATGCCGCTTACAGCCCCTCTTAAATATATTATCCTTAGTTTTTTGTTCTATAGGAAAATGAGCAAAAAAGGGTTGGGAATTCTTATGAGTACATCCAAAGTCACAAGGGAACTGGAGAAGAGACAGCACTTCTGTTTTTCAGTCTTGGGAGACCTTATAGCCTCAAGGGACACAATCTTCAGTAGGATCCAACATTTTATCACAGGATCTGGTGTTTGAATGAATTATTTTGTCTGGATTGTTGCTAGCCATAAAATTTGAGATAATAAAACATATAATAAATATATCTAAATTGCAGGAATTATGGTAAGACATGTAAGCTGGATCCAGTTTTCATGGGCAACCATAGGAGGAAAGACATAGTAAGGAGCTTTGGATGACAGAAAATTGTTTAGGCACGTTAACATCTACACAGCCTTGGATTCTCTGCTGTGGTTAACTGCTCTTGATTTTTATATGGAAAGACAGCTAAAAGCTTTCACCATAGGCCTCTATTCCCTCCATCTGGGGGAAAGGTAGGCTCCTAACATGGACAGATGTGATGTTAAAAGTGTACAAACACACTGTAAATTGCACTGCAGATTTAAATAAACAAACAAGCAAACAAACAAAAACAACAACAAAAAAACAACACCAACAACAAAATAAAACAAACAGGAAGGCCCAATGAGCAGTATTTCTTGAAAGAGGTTAACTTACAGGAAAAGACATCTAAGGTCACAATGTGTGATTTATTCCTGAATAGTTTGTGGTCAACAGAAAAATGCACACATGAAAACATAAAGACATAAAATATGACACTGTCAATTTCACTTTCTTAATTCATTTTGTTTCAGTACTTATTTTTCACTGGGGAGTTAGACGTGAGTGGCTTTGTGGGTGGTTTAGAAAACTTAGAAATTATCTGACCACACCAACTCAGGTTTCAAATAATTTTCTTAAAGACACAGTATTTTCCTTCATGATGCTTCTTTCTTTATGTGAGGGACGCTTCTCTTTTTTTAGGTTCTAGTGTGGAGCTTAACATGGAGCAGGATCTGCAGCAGTGACCCTGACATAAAAGGGCACGGTGAGAGGAAGGTGGGTTAAGCACCTTTCTGGACCTGCCAGATTGCTCCAGGAGCAGCACAGGGTGTGGCCCCCTGAGCAGAGCACGGGTACTCAGGTGAGCATAGTGCTCTGTGTGTCCCAGGTATAAAACCTTGAACACTTGGACACAAGGTATAAAACCTTGTCGACACTTCTGATTTCCCAATCTTAAAAGGTATGGAAGAATGGAAAACTAGCAAGGAAATGCTGCATGTATGATCCTAGCCATAAGGAATGTCTCCTGTATCAGGAATAAGGACAGTTAAACACACAAGTACAATTCAGCTTGAGAACAGAGAATACTGGGGGAGATTTGATAATTGTTCTACAGTCACCAGTGATGGAGAGGATGAACAGGAAAAGGCCTTCCTGAGCTATGAAAATAGTACTGCAGCTACAAGTTTACAGGGGATTAGAAAGGAACTAGACAGATCACTGGCAGACCTCCAGAAGAAAAGGCCACCCATTTCAGAGTCCAGTCTGTCTCCATAGCTATTTTGTGCACTTCAAGTACTCCAGAAAACCCTTTTTTCTATATAAGGCCACAAAAAGCTTTGTAGGCCTTATTATTTCAACATACAAGACAGAACTTTTCCTACTCTTTGTATCTTCCAAAGCAAGCCCAGTAGAGGAGTGTCAAGATTGTGCCCTTTTCCTTTGCTAAACACCAAGGAGGGCAATGTGTTAACTGCAGGAGCTGCAGTAGGCATCCAAAGCAATTCAGAGAGCAGGAATTGATGACAGCTGAAAGCATCTGGGCTTGCTCCAGCTTCTGAATCCAAAGCTGTACCTGCAGTTGCAGGATCCAAATACTTCAGTGGTGAGTTCCTCCCTCTGGAAAATCCCCATCACATGAGCGGGAAGCAGTGCGTAGATACACACAGAGGGACACGCCAGCAGAGGAATGATGAGATACTCATAAATGTATTTGAAAATCTTCCTCCTTACATTTTTTATGGATGCACAGAACAATCATTTTCCTCAGAATAAATCATTTGACAGTGTCAAATCTAACTTCTACTGTACATTGCAGCAGCGTGCATGCAGCTGTTGTCTTTGAACATCGGGTGTTTCCACAAGAGTCATATTTTCTGTCTTGTTCTTCTCTGCTTATAAGGAATCCTAGAAAAAAATCACATGAGAAAGGGAGTAGGTTTTGTTTCTGTGTGGGCTCTACAATACATTTTCATGCATTTAAGCTAAATCAGGCCAGTTGATAAAATCATAGAGTGCTAATGAGAAGGATAACAGGATATTATTTTAATATTATGGATAAAATGAATGGCTGTAGAAAATGAAGGCATTTAAAAGTGTTATTGTACCTTAACTGAAATCCCAGGAAGTAGCAGAGAATAGCTGTAGAAACTATTCCTCTAATCCTGATGCTGTTTTCTGAATGGTTGATTTAGATATTCAGATAGTCAAACAGGGCTTTTTAATTATTAAATTAAGAATAAGTACACCCAGCAAGAGTTCATCACCCCCAAAAAAGACAAATCGGAGTGATTTTTTTTTTAATACATAATAATAATGGGTCTTTTGTTAAGCTTTTAATTAATGAGTTCTATTCATGGATCACCCTGGTGCTATAAAATTGCTCAAAGCTTGTCTGTTTGTCAAGTGTTAACCCATAATGTTCTGGCACAAGCCATTTTGTCTCCAAATCAGCCCAGTATTTGCTTGAAAATCCCTACCAATGAAAACCCCCTGTCCCTCAGGGCTCCCTGAGCAGCTGTGTGCAGGAACAGGACACTGAGCTTCTAGGGAAAGCTCCAGCTGAATGCTCTCTGCAAAACCAAGGCAGCTTTAAAAGGAAACTGGGAAGTCCCTGGAAGGGTGATTCCCACCAGCAGCTCCTCCAAACACACAAACACGGCTTCAACAAACTCAGTCACTGCTGTCACCCCTCCAACTGCACTGGCAGTCCTGCCATGGCTCCCGCCATCCTGCAGCAGAAACACAAGCAGCAAAATATAATTACAAATGATCACATGCATTTTAAGGGGAGCAAAAATATGAAATATAACAAAAAGCACCTTGAAGACGAATGTTTCACAGTGATGGGAAAAAATGATCGCAATGTATGAAACCCATGAATCATTTTGAGATCTTCAGTCAGATAGATAAAATATTATTATTATTATTTCATGTAAGTAATGATTACATTGCATTGGAAATGGCTTTGTAATTTCCTGTCTGATGCTACCCTTAGGTCTCTTCTATATTACTGCTTTTCAATTATCTTTTATTTTTCTTCTTGAATATATATGTTTTGAATTATTTTTTCATCTGATTTATCAGCCTACTCTTCAGATTGAATCTTATTTTTATATTTCCTGCTTACATTTCCACAGTTAGGAGCTTATTGCTTTGTAAAGCTAAAAAAAAGGAAATAAATAACAAAAATAAAATAAAGTTCATGTCATGTGTTTGTATTTATATTGGAAAACACATAGTCTTTGCTACAAGCACTTTTAAAATATCTTTGGGCCCCAACTCACTATTGTGCACATATCTGTGCATTTAGATTGGAAAGAAAACCAAACATACCCAGATTTTATAATCATACATTGCTGTCTAAAAACCCTTTGAATTGCAAGGCATATTCATGCAGAAAGGAGGTGGGTAAAATCCAGCTCTGCCAGGTTAAGAGATGGACAATTTCAAGGTCAGTGTTGCTCCAGGAATTTTCCAGCATTGCTGTTTACTCACTGCAAAATTAAAGCACAATTGTAGAGCACAGCCATAAAGTTTAGAGGAATAAACCTGTGCAAGAACCAGAAGCAAGGCAAGAAACCCCTCAAGAGGAAGGTCAGACCTCAGAGCAGAATCCAGGCATGGAACAGGCAAGTGTCCCAGGTAGCACCAGCTACCAAGGGGGCCAAAGGAGCTCCTGGGCCACCACCTCTCTACATCATCCTGAGCAAAACCAGCCCTGAGTGAGCACACAGCTTGACTGCTCTAAACCTGCACATTCAGCACACTGGAGATTGCACCTAATGAGCCTCCCTCAGCTGCAGGACGCATGTCAACTACTGCATGGAAAAATCAGGAATTTCCTTACCTCTACATGCAGCACCTTCATTTAGACTTCAGAGAGGTTGGCACAACCAAACCTGACCACAAATCTTACAGGGACTTCTCCATTGCTTGACACACTTGGCATCATCATCACATCATCATCAGCCTTGTGGTGTGACTCCTGGGACTGTCCTGTGCAAGGTCAGGAGTTGGACTCAATGAACCTTGGGAGTCTCTCTCAACTCAGAATATTCTGTGATTCTGTGACCCCTGGGTCCACTCCTTTGGTCACTCTGCAGGCTAAGCTACACTGCTCATCTCAGCAAAAATTTAAATTAACTTTAAAAAAATCATTTCCATTTAACTGGTAGTGACTGAGGGTACAGTTGTAACTTGAATTGTTTTAATATTTCTATTAGTGAAAAAGACAAACAAACAAAAAGAAATTTTTTTGTTTTCTCTGCATGGTTTCTTTTTATCTGATTTTTTAAATTAAAACTAAAAATATGTACTATAACATTTACATAGATTTAAAAACCTATAACTTTTCTAAAACGCGTGCTATTGCAAGCAGATGGTAAATAGCACTTAAAAGCAGAAATTTTATTAAAACATTTCAGAGGCTATTAAACTGACTGTCACACTCTCCTGTCTGTGCAAGGATGATGAGCTATATAATGAATTGCCTTTCTGCCTGCTTCTTAGTCATTTTAAGTGAACTGAGGCTAGGATGGGCTATTTAGCTTTCTCAGGTTTATTTTTGATTTGTTTTCAGCAATCCAAAAATTTCTGTATATTCTTCCATTTTCAAGGCCACAGGTTCCCTAAAGTAGGGTACTGATTTAGTAGAAAGGAAGAAGTTCTAAAAATCCAACTGGCTATCCTGGGAATCACTGCAGAAGTTTAATAAGTCTCAGTTTTCTCTTACTACACTAAAATAAGACTTGGCACATGATATTTGCCAGCTGTTGTACATTTACTGCCTTAAATACATTTTTTATTGTCAATGAAGCGCTATGGAGAACCCATTCATAGCCTTATTTGGATTAAACTTTACACCATGCCATATCAGATCTCTTTTTTATTTGCATGTCTATTTGCTTTGTTCACTTACTTTTATTGGAGCCAGATATGAGCAGTGTTCTTTAATCAGTTCAAGTCATTATATGCCTGGAAAAATCAGATTCAGTTCTTCTGTGGTGTGAGACATTTTAGAATATTTGCAAGTCAAAATGTTGACACAAGACTGTCTCCTCACCCCAAAAGAATTGCAAATCCACTTTGTAATTAATTTCCATATCTCACAGGTTATAAAACCTTCCACACACTGCAGCTTCAGGATTTCTAAGGTGGACATTATTTGGCTTTGCATGGAAAACTTGCAGCTGCAAATCAGTCACATTTTAGCCATAAAAATTCAACTGCTCAGCTTTATGCCAGGCTAAATCTCTACCCCTTTCAGAGAGCTTTTATAACAAGATCTGCACGCTTTCCCTGGAATCCCTCACTGAAGGACAACAGGTCTTCCATCAACCTGCAGCAGATGCAGCAGCACTGGGAGAAGCTTCCTCCTCACATAAGGACTGGGCACCTGCCCACTCCTGGGCTGCAGTGTCCTGTTCTGCACCCTCAGCTGATGCCAACACCCTGCTTCTGCCATGAGAAGCAAGACCTCAGGCCTTGAGCGTGTCACTTGCCCTGATATTTATCTCCAATAATCCCCAGGAGGGACTCAGGTGTCTCTGTCCCTCCTGTGTCCCCTGGGAATGGCTCCTTCCCCCCCTGCCTGGAGCTGCCTGGCTCCCACTGGCATGGCACAAGGGGAGCCCAGCACTGTTTGCCCCACTTCTGCCAGTGTTCCAGAGGCAAAGCTGCTGCATTCATGCCCTCCTCATGTTTGTTAGAAATGTCTGTGCCAGTAAACCCTCAGTAACTGGGAAGACACTGGGAGCACACACGGTACGGCAGGAGGACGAGGCTGATGTTGAAGTGTTTGTAGACTTATAAACACAACAATCCCACAGGTCTGAACAGAAGTACCAAGGCCAGCCAAAACTGCAGGTTTTGAGATTCCAGGTCTAGCATCCTAAATGAGTTTCTTTCCTTTAGTGATGACTGATTGATGAGTAATTAGTAATGATGAGAAGAAAAACAAATGTGTTCTTTTAACTCAGTTCAGATCCCAAACTGTCATACCTGCTCACACAGCAAAGGTCTCAAGAGAAGTACAGAATTCAGAGCGCATTCTCCAATGTATTTGTGTACACAAAAAATTCAACCAAAACAAAGAAGAAAGCAACTGAAAGGGTGCTTGGCAAACTTCACGGAACCATATTTTTCATTTTCAGTCTAGGGGCTTACAGTTTTATAGACAAGACTGTTTCATGTCAGTGCAACTGCAAATATGTAGGTGAAAGTAGTTACCCTCTCCATGTCCCTGATGATGCTCATTCACAGTGAAAGATCTGTAAGAACATCGTGCCTTTTCCAGAAAGGCTGCATCAGTCAAGGTAAGAGTAACATGTTGTTAATGAGTCAGACAAGTCCTCTAGTCTTGTGGTTGTTAGAGAATCTGGACCATGGACTAACCATATTTATTCCATACAGTTACTGTTGCTCTCAAAGCACAACAGGAAGAGTATCTGTGAGCTGCTGTAGCAGTGTGGCCTGAAAACAAAGCCAAGATGATCTGGTAAAAGACAGGGTCCTCCTCATTCCCTTGACCAAAATCCTAGGCTGGTTTGCCATTGGCCTTGGGGTGACAGTCACAGGGGAAATTCTCAGTTGCCAGCCATCTGAGGACATCATGATATAAAAAATTACTTTTCACAAAGATAATTTCTGGTCCACTCTTCCAGATCTTCCCAAGACATAAATGATATCTCTTGAGAATAAGGAATCATAAATTCTCATCTTCTCTGTCACTAAGCAGAGAATTGTTAGCAGCCCTGCCCAGCTCCCCAGCAGCTGTTTTACTGATCCCCTTGCCACCAGGTCCCATGACATCTGAGAAGGCTGATGGGAAACTGGGTGGGAAGTCCATATGTCAGCCCACCAGTCTGATGTTCCTATCAGTGTCAAATCTTGTTTCCTTGAAGTTTCCTTCAGAAAGTTCAAACGGGAGGCTGCGGAATCTGAAATATTTCTAAATTACAATTTTATGAATCAAGGCCTGGAAAATCACTGACCTTTAGCATTGCTTGTTGTTGGATGTGCCTTCCTCTTCCCTTTTTGAGTGGTCTATTTGGGAATGTGAGAGACCCATGGGAGAAACATATGCAAAGAGCCTTTAGAAGGCAAGCTGTG
Organism: Calcarius lapponicus; assembly: GCA_039654755.1. Taxonomy (NCBI): domain Eukaryota; kingdom Metazoa; phylum Chordata; class Aves; order Passeriformes; family Fringillidae; genus Calcarius; species Calcarius lapponicus. The sequence goes on along the minus strand of CM077463.1, from coordinate 24,061,719 downwards.
AGAGCAAGGGATATGACTGATGAAGTGTCATGTGTGAAAACCAAGTGGTTCTTTAAAATTGGCTCTTTATAACACCAGATATGATCTAAATGTAAAAAATGTAGAACAGAATCTTTCTCTTGTTGAAGGCTTTCCAAGAGACAGGATTTTAAAAGTCCATCAGTATCTTCTTCTCAAAATGTTCCAGACTGGGATCCAAGCCTTATGGCTCAATCTGATCTGCACTGTGTAAACACTTCAAACTGATTGAAACTGAGGAACAGTAATCTAGGACAGTTAGGCAGCCTATAAACTAGTTGTCAGACAGCTCATCCTTTATAAGCTGGTAAAATGTTCCCTCGCATAGTCTTGCCTTATTCTCTTTCCTTTTCCCTTAAGTAGCAGTGACAGAATTCCAACAGCAATTCGTATTTGAAGAATCAAATAATTATTTGGGTTGGAAAAGACCTTTAAGACCTGTAAAGAGGATTGTGGAAAGTGGTGCTGAACAGCGTGGGGCTTTAGAGGGGCGGCATGTGTCTGGCCATATCAGTGGTGCATGGGAGCATGGCCACATCAGTGCCCCCAGCTCAGGTGGAACTGTACAGTCACCAGGGTATGCTGAAAACACTGGGTGTAGCCCACTTGAGTTCCCATTTCCTGCTTGAGAGTAAAGAAGTATTGAGGTAAAGGGAGGGTAAACCAGCAAATTATATAATGTATTTCCCAGAATAGAAGAAATTTCTTAATTTAGTAAACACATTTGTCTATAATCCACAATTTGGGTGACTTGATGATGAAAATATAATGCAGTATTCAAGAGCACTTGTTGTATGTTCTGCCTCTTTTTGTGGTATATTTTTTCAGAAATGCAGGTTTAACGATGGACAGCTTAAGATATACAGTAGCATTCCCTTGGCTGCTTAGTTGTGCTTCATACATGCAGTGTGCTATATGGAAATGCACACAAAACCAACACATAAGGCTCTCCACCATCTGCAGTCTGGCACCAATTTTTTTCATGCTTTCTTGGTATTGAGAAGGAAACTGGAAAATCTGCTCCATCTTTTTGCTCCATACAGTGACACATGCTGATCCTTGTAGAGCATATCAGTAGAACTGGCTCAAATGACTGAGTGATTTTTGTTATTAAAACTAAGATAAAGCCTTTTAATTTTTCTTTTATCTTCCAGTTCATTAATAAAACTGAGTAGGCTTCTTGTGGTTTTGGCAAGAAAATGAAGCACAATGAAATCTTCCATTTCCTTGCAATTCATTTTGCAACTAATGGTCTTGAAGCCCAAGACTGACATGAAGCTTGGATAGCAAAGGAAGGTTTTTTATTCATTCACATGGAATTCACAGTCCAAGGATTACTCATGATTTGTAGTGCACCCCATACAAGTGAGAGCTTCAGTTAGATTGGTATCTTCCTTTACTTACTGCTATCACTAAACCAGTGCCATATTTTTGCCCATGCTGATAAAGGGAGTTAAAGCAAAACCTGAATGTGCTTTTAGTCCCTAGCTGCCCCCGTAGCACCCGGGAAAACTGGGCAAGCAGCCTGGAGAGGCACCTGCTTCCAGAGCTCAGTCATCTTGTGAAGGCTTTCTCCAAACCCTCCCAGTCTGCCTATCTCAACTGCATCTTTCCTCTGCCAGGACCACTCTCAGCCGACCAGCCAGCTAAGGATCGTCTCAGGAGAAGCATTTCAGAATTATTAAGAGTGCAAGGAAACCAAAATAATGCAGGAAACTTTCTGTGAGCTTTAAATGTAAAAATATATGTTAGACCTGCTCTGGTGCTACAGATCTTTCACCTGCAATACTGCATCCAGCTCTGGGGACCTCAACAAAACAAGGACAGGGACCTGTTGGAACAGCTCAGAGGAGGGACACAAAGATGATCAAATGTCTCTAGGATACGAACTCCTCTCCTATGAAGACAGGCTGAGAGAGCTGGAGCTGTTCATCCTCGAGCAGAGAAGGCTCCAGTGAGACCTCAGAGTAGACTCAGTCCCTAAATAGAACCTGCAAGAGAGCTGGAGAGGGACATCCTGCAGGGGCATGGAGAGAGTGGCTTCAATCTGAAAGAGGAGAGGTTTAGATTAGATATGGAGAATAAATTCTTATTTAGAAGATGGTGAGACACTGGAATAATTTGCCCAGAGAAGTTTTGGATGACCCTTCCCTGCAATGTTCATGGCCAGGCTCGATGGGGATCTGAGCAACCTCCTCTAGTGGAAGGTGTCCCTCCCCATGGCAGAGGGGAACTAGATGACCTGTAAGGTCCCTCTCAACCCAAGCCATTCTGGGATTCCATGATTCCATGTGTGTATGATTCTATGATTCTCTGAGCAAGACATGTAACCCCGTGTGCTTTGAGATAGATGGATGTTGCTATTTCTGATAATACTGCTTGGAGTCTTCCATAACTTTTTTTTAATATATAGCTAAAATAAAGTGAGAAACCAGTAATTCTGAGCTCTTTAAGGGAAAAGAAATCACCAAACCCCCTCTGCTGCCATTGGAGTGTTTCCCAGGAAGTGGTTAGAGAATGTGGTCCAGGCAAACTGCTCCTACAGATGGAGCCTCCAGCCACTACTAATGGCAGGGATTGTGTTGCAAGCAAGTGCACACACATTTAGCAAAAGCAAAACATTACCCTTGAGTAATACTGTACTTAGAAAATAAATGTGTCATAGACATCGCTAATTTTAAAGCAGGAAGGAATTCCATGTATTTCTCAAAATTGCAACAGAGGGTCTGTGTTCATGGATACACATAGACACAGATACACAGATGAGTTATGAAATGCAGTTAATTCTGCCCTTACTCATTAGTGGGCTGATATAATACTGATATACTCGACCCATATTCAGAAAATTCTCATTGATATCTTAACTCTTTAAAAATTCACTTATTCAACTTAAAATGAAATGCAATAGTTCTTCCTCCTCATTTGGCAGACATTTTGAGAGCAAACAGCCATATATAATAGGGTTATTTAATTTCTTTTGTGAGAAAATTGTAGTTTTACAGCAGTCAATGCTAAAAAATGGCAATAAGTCAAAATATTAAGATGTAATGTGTGACCAGCGCTCAGTGTATTAAGATTCTCCATAGAGTTTATGTGTTTTACTTTAGTCTGCTTCACAGTAATGTTAACCACTAGCATTCTACTATTGAATCTGGGACACTGACTCTGCCAGAAAAACTTCTGATTTACACTGCTGTAAAATGAAATCATATTAACTATTTTTTCAGCAGTTACTATGCATGACTATATATCCCTTTCTGATAAAGCCATTCTTCAGCTGAGAAATTTTTCCCTTCTCTGCTTCAAATAATTTTTCTGATACTATTTCTGCTGATTCCTTTAAAATTTATGTTCATTGACGACAGAAATACCCAAGAGGACCTTTCCAAGAAGTTGGCCAAGAGAAAACCCAAAAATCTGCTGTGGTACAGAGGGCAGCAGCTGGAGATGTACAGCAGCTGTGCTCTGCATGGGCTCTGCAGGGGCACTGGAAGAATGAGCTGCTATTGCTAGTTTTGCAGTGGAATTTTGTGCAGTCTCCTTTTTAAATGGTTTTGCTAGTCACTGATGCTAGGGAAAGACAGTTAAAAGCCAGCACTTACACATAGCATCTCTCTACCAGAAGAAAGATTTTAAAGCTATGGACTAAACAGAGAGCCTCCCATCTGGAAAGTAATATCTTACTGGAACAAACAGTTGTAACAGCTTATTTATTCTACTTTCATAAGGCAAACCCATTAATTAAAATCCCAAAGAGTTTAGGGAATATTTTACTGTGAAGTAGGAAGAAAGTAAATTCAGCAGCAGAATCTGCGGGCAACATTCTCAAACAAATACTTTGAAGCAAAAAGCATATGACTCACCTCCTGCTGAAACACTGGTCCTTCCCTCCTGGGACACCACTGCCAATGTTGTTGCAGCTGCTTCCGTGTGGCATTTTCTGGACCATTGCTTTACTCCTGATAGAATAGTTCTGCTGCATCTGTGGTCAGGCTGAAGTGCCTGCAATTTAAAATGTGAGTGCAACAGAGATGAGTCTTTGCAAACTGTGTCACCCAGCCTGGGACACCAGAAGGAATCCAGCCAGAGAGCTTGGAAAGGCCTCATTCATGTGTCTGGACTGGCAGGGCAAGTGTAGGAAGACTTCTCTCCAGGAGGAGGCTCCTAGCTCTTTTTGTCCTAACACAGATTTTACCTACCTAATTTTCTTTCAATCTTACCAGGCTCAACAGAATTTTTACCAGCATCTCATGAAGAGATTCTTAAACTACCATATCTTCTGCAGACAGAGAGGAAAAAGTGGAAATGTTTGGATCTGTGTTGGAAGGCTGGGAATCAGCAAACTCTCTTGTCTTAAACAACAAAGGTGAAGAAAGAAATTCACCTTTTTGAGACTTGAAATGTTAGTGGAAATTGAAAATTAGTGGAAACATTGACAATTTTTGGCAACAAAATAAATTGAATTTTTAGATCCTTTTTCACTTTTTTTTTGGGGACACTAGCTGAAAGATGGATTTCCAGAAATTAAAAAGAATAATTAAAAAGGAGTAAGAATCACGGAATTACAGAATGGTTTGGGTTGGGGAGGGCATTGAAGATAATTGGGTGCCAAACCACCTGCTATGGGCAGGGATGCCATTTACTAGATCCGATATCTCAGGGTCCCATCCAAACTGGCCTTAAACACTCCCAGGGGTGGTGCACCCACAGCTTCTCTGGTCAACCTGTTTCTGTCTCACCACCCTCTGAGTAAAGAAATTCTTCCTTACATCTAACCTAAACCTGCCCTTTTTCAGTTTAAAACCACTGTCTCTTGTCCTGTCACCATCTGCCCGTATAAAAAGTCTCTTTCCCTCCTTCCTATAAGCCCCCTCCAGGTACTGGAAGGCCACGTGAGGGCTCCCTGAAGCCTTCTCTTTTCCTGGCTGAACAACCTCAGCTCTTTTGGTCTGTCCTCATAGAGGAGGTGCTCCAGCCCTTGGATCATCTGTGTGCCCCTCCTCTGTCTTCCAAAGCAATTAATGCATATTGCCTTTCCACCTCTAAAGTTACAGGCCTTCAGGAGATAAAAATTATCATCCCTTTCAGTTGGATTTGGAACCAGATAATGTATCACACAGCATGAGAAAAAGCTGCATTTATTAGATGTCCTGTCTTACACATGACTGCATTGATTTGATACATTCTACAAGACAGTAGATCCAATTAAAAGTTTCTGTCCTGTGAGAGCAATTGCCACTGCAGGAATACAGACAGGACAATCTGAAGACAGGCAAGATTTCTTCATTCTCACACAACATTTCTGTGCAGGTGATCTGGCTGATGACACTGAGTGCTCGCTCTGCAAAGCAGGAGACCCACAGGTGACCAGCTGCCCCTTCCTTCTGTTTGGGGCAGAGCTACTGCTCAGCCCAGAATGAGTGACAAAGGGTCATTTCAGATCACTTACTGAGAGTACCAAACCAAGGCAGAAATGATGGCCAAATAAAGGATTTAGAAACAGTCCAATTATCCAGGTAAAAACATTTAACAAACAGAACATCTAGCGAACTGTTGTTACTTGAAACCCTAAAAGAATCTTTAATCTCACAGGAAAGAAAAAAAAAAAGGAAGAGAAAAAAAATTTCAATTATTAGCAGGCATGAGCAGCATACTAACCAAGAATACAGTATGCCACAAACTTATTTGGTTCCTGAAGCAACTCTATTGCCACCACCATAAGCCAACAGCTACTCCAAGGACCTAAACTTCATTCCACAGCTTCTTTGAACAATTTAGAGTAGTAGAAGTCCCAAATATTTTACAGGATTTCATCTGAGCTGGACTTCTGAAAAATAAACTGAGATCAGACTAACAATACTGTTGTTCAAGAAGGAGAAGTGCAAGGAGGAAGGTTTCCAGCAAGGGTACAAGAATTTCAAACCACACCTCTGGGTTTTGCAAGGGCATGTTAATTGTCACCATGAGGCTGGATTCCTCACCTCCAGGGTTTGCTTGCTGGCCACTTCAGATTATAGTAAATTTTGGCCAAAGTCCTGACAGCTCTTACAGCTGTGATTCAGATGGAAAATAGATAAAATCTGCTAGATTTATCTAGTCTTTGTTCATTAAGATACTGTACAATACTCACTAATGTTTTTAAAGATATAACTTCTGTGAAATGTTGCCAAAACAAACCTATACAGCACACAAAGGCAGGTAAATAACTCCACATTTTATCTTGCTGATAATCAAATTAGGAAGGATGTTTAAACAGTAAATGTACTTAGAACAAATTTAAATGGCAGTGTCAGTAACACAGGAAAATTTTGTTAGATTTACAGGTTTTTATTTGGCCCCTTATTTTCCTCAGACAGAGGAATACTGATTCAGGTAATCTGCTGGTTAAGATAATATAAACCAAATAAATGACCAGATGAATGACACATAATTAACCTGGGGAAAAACAAGAATTATATATTTGTATGTATTTGGGGATTTTGCTTGGCTTTGATGCTGCTTCCAAGTGATGATTACTTACACCAATGTATGGAACTCAGGTGACATTGGCTGAATGACTGGAAGGTGTTGCACTCCTCCTGCATAACATGCAAAATCCCCTGCAGGGAACTGGAAAATCGCAATTTATACATTTATAGGGGCTACTTCTTATTCATTATAAAGATAAGATTTTTCCTGGTTGCATATTGTATTAAACAAAAGTTGAAAATTTTATATAATGTCAAACATGAATAATAAGAAGCAACTATACAAAAAATGGCAGAAGGAAATTAATATAAATTTAGGAAACAGGTACATAATACCGATATGAGCACTAAAACCCCAGGCAGAGATTTGGTGGCTTTATTTCATGTTCTGTCTCTTATGTGGGGAAGGAGTTGCTGCCAGGAGCCACACAGCTTCATGGAGCCTGCTGCTTATTTCCTTGTAGATGAGAATTCCCCAGCTATTTTTCAGTTTTGGTTTTAAGCTGAAGTTCCAGTCTTCTCTGCAGTCTGTGCATAGCTCAAGGTCAGGCCACTCTGCTAAAATAACAAGAAATGTGTAATGGCTATACTATACTACAGATGAAATGCTGTCCCCAAAACCCCTTGTGTATGGAAAAGCTTCCAGGCCAATGAGACAAACAAACAAAAACTCAAGTAAAATAAACCCAGTAAACAGAAACCTGTGAGAGGAGGCACATGGAACAGCCAGCTACAAAACAGAGGGAGGTAGAATGGTAAACCACAGTTGCTGCTGTCCTTGCAGGGGAACACCAGAACAGCCAGGCCCTCTCAGGAGCCACATCAAAAAGAAGGGAAAAAAAATGGAAAATAGGGAAAATATAATGATAAATAGGGGTGAGAAACCCAGGAGAAGTGTAGCTTGAGACTGTAAATAGATTACCTATGGAGAGAGCTCAGAAGTGTAAAAAGGCATGGAGCATTGCAGTTAGAACTTTTTGTGTAAGTGCTGGCATCTTAATAAAGCTACAAACTTCACAGTAGCTCTGTAATTCTCCTGTTCTGCTTATCACCTTCATGCTGCAGTGTTTGCTCATGTCAGTGATCCTCTGAGTGTGTAGGACATGAAAGCTTCACTCATCTCTGCTCTGCTGTTAAACTTCAAAGAGTTGGCTCTGGGTACAATTTAAAATCACTTTCTGCAGTAAAGCACTGTTATTACCTCAAGCAAAGGGAATGAACATCCAAGAAAAAGGGAAAAAAAGAAAAAAAAAAAGGAAACCTCTCCATAATTTGGTTTAGAATCAGCAGGTTAATTTTCTCTTGCATGGATTTTTTTTCCCAAAAAATATTTTAGGGATGTTGATGTTTTTACTAAGCTTTTCATTTGGAATGACTCACAGCTGTGGTTTCCTATAACAGAAGGGATTCCTATTTGGCCTCCCTACAAGCCACCTCCTTTCCATTTACATATAAATCAGATGCAGGAAGAGATTAGCAGCGTCATTCCAGTAAGTGGGAACAATCCAGGTCCTCTGACATTCACATTTTGCAAGTTTGTAAGGAATTATGATCTGTATAAAAGTCTTGGAGAGGGGGAAAAATAGTCTGTTTACCCATTCCAGAAAAAAAAAAAACAAAAAAAACAGAAAAAAAAAAAAAGAACTGTTGCCTGAGCCAGGGGTTATGACAGAAAAACCTAGTGGAAATCCCAGAAATTAAAGCAACCTGTTTTGACTTGAAATGCAACTGTGCTAGAGGTAATGGGTGTTTCTGATTTTTCTTCTTTGGATATAAGGAAAAAAATGAAGTCAATTTGCCAGGCTTTAATAGGAATGAGCAGCCCTATTAAAGGACTGATTTAAACCTAATAAAAGCCACTGAACTTCATGGACCAGGGTCATGCTGTTAACAATCTGGACTAGAAGGTAAACAGAACATTAATTCAGCATGGAGTGGGTGGGAGTGCTGCAAGAACGGGAAAATAGCCTACAGGGACCAAGAGAGGAAAAGGGATGGGGAATAAGATTGATTTTGGAGTAACATGAACTATTCTGCACGGATTAAAATATTAGAGATGTTTGAAAAGCGGCTGTGGCGAGCTCCCTCGGACCGGCTGGCATGGATTCGGCTCAAGGGCAGAAAATGGTTTCACTCTTTCCAAGTCCGGGCCTGGCAGGGGCAGCTGCTCCCGAGGCGGGAGGGCAGGCAGAAGTCAGTGGGAGCAGGTCATGGGGATGGATGGATGGATGGATGGATGGATGGATGGATGGATGGATGGATGGATGGATGGAGCCCTGCCAGGAGCGGCAGGGCTGAGCAGCCGGACCCTGCCCCGGGGCCGGAGCCCCGAGCTGCTGGGAGAAGGGAAAACCCTCCTGAGCCTGCTGCCTTCCAGCTAATCTCAGCCTGGAGCCAGGCTGGCAGAAGATAAATGCACAAGATAAATGCACAGCGCTTCAACTGTATGGATATAGGATCTCTCTACATAAATCATATGTACTGCATAAACACACACAGAGTATTATAGAAATACCTTATTAAACATATACACCATGATTGCTTTTTTCTTCCCATTTCAGCTCCCCAGGGACTGACTGTGTGTTCTCTGCCATTGTTGCTCACTTGGAGCCAGCAGTTACACCCATGCAAAGCTGGTATAAATGTGCATCAGAACAAAGCTATTATAAACTGTTCCCACTGAAACATCATTTGTATTTGACTGCATAGTTTTGCTGCAAGTTTTGCTCAAAAAACTGGGGAAGCAAAAAGCTCTTCCAAAACAATTTCATTTGAATATCCTCCAAGTTATACACTCCAGCACTATAAACAAGGTTCGCTTATGAAAGTGTATTTAAGTGTCTTTCCAGGAGGTCAACATTTAATACAGGTGAATTTGCAATTCAAACTTTACTTTACAGATTTTTGTCAGTATAAACATTTACAAGACAGATATTAAGATCATTTGATCTGTTTAGAAGCTGAACCTGAAAGAATGTTATTTTTTCTTAGCCACAAAGGCACTTGCCCCAGAGTTTTCCAAATACCCTGATGCAACAAAAATTTGCCCGAGACTTTGCCTATATAACAGCTGCTTTTTCTTGGATCATTTTCTTAGAAGGTGGGAGGAGAGATGAAGGAAAATTCTGACTGGTGTTTATTGATGTCAGACTGGTTCCACACTTTAGACTTCTTGTATGGCTCCCAAATGCCACCTCCGTGCTTGCATTTCCCTTCTTTGGAAGTAGGGTGCTACTACTCCCTACTTTCCAGGTAAGCTGCCCTGGTGAAGGGAATTTTTTCCCATGCAGCAATAGTACTTCACATGCAGGGGCTTCAGGAGCAGAGCAGAACCAATAGAGACACTCCAAAGGCAGAGGAAAGGGGCAGGTAGTAAGCATAGAGGGGGGAAAAAAGGCAAAATAATCACAGGACAGGTGAGTAAAAAAGCTGCTGAGCTGCTGCTGGTAAAAAGAGGGTTGACAATTTCAAAAATCCCACTTAGTTTTTGAAAAAATATTCTTTCTTTAAAAAAATAAGTTGAACAGCATTTTTATGAAATGCATAATCATTCAATCTTCAGTAGATTACAGAAAATCTTACAGCTGCAGTTAAAAGGTATTTATATGCAAATCATTAATTTGCAGAAGGCAGATGTCAAAAGAAGGGGGAAGAGAAGGCTCAGGCATGATTTACTTCTCTGTTCTGCCTGCTGTTTTCAGGGCATTTCAAATTAAAAAAGCAATTTACCAGGTAATTACTAATTAAAATGTTAATAATCAATGGCAATCAATTAAAAAAAAATAGAAGACTAAATAAACTAAAGATTAAAATACACCGAGTTGCCAAAGGGTGTAGGCTACCCTACTGATAAAAACCCAGATAAGGCTTTTGTTTCGTTTTCTGCCACAAATCAGGGAAGTAGAAAAATGCATAAAGTTCAGCCATGGAATTTTTTTGTAAATAATATCTATAACATTTAATGAATGAATAACAGAAAACAAAACACATCTTTTTATGTGAACCACGGACATCCAATCTGCATATTTTTTTCTTTTATAATATGAAAAGGAAATGGTAACAAATATCTAAGCTAATACCTTTCCTGTAGACAAACTATGCCTCTTCAGGAGCTGTGCAATAGGATACAATATATCATCATTCATCATCTAAGGTATTCAAGACAACTTCACCCATATCACAAGGTCATTTCTTCCAATGGTCATTTTAAAAGAGACAACTTTGTATTAAAAAACTGACACTAGTTTCAGAAAAAAAGTGTCTTATCATAAGAGTCCTAGGTCATGGTATCTTGGGGACACTCAGATTCCTGCATTTGTCACTGCTGTCCCACATGAATGCAAGGACTTCACAGAGAATCTTCAGAGAGTTATATTTACAACTTCTTCTTCCTCTTCACCAAGGTCAAAGAGATTTAAAGGTGCTCAGGAACTCACAAAAGCAGGATCCTTATTTATAATCTTCTCAGTGCCAGAGCAAGTGTCAGCTGGTCTTTGATCCTGTAAACAGAACGATCTCCCCATGCACTCATTAATAAGGGCTGGGAACTGCCATTTTTCCTGGCCCTGTGCCTTTCTGACTCAGAAAGAGCCCCAGGCTCAGCACCTACCACTGTGGTCCCTGGAGAAATAAACTCAAAGATAACAGATATTTCAGACTGACATTACAAAACAACACTGAATTTCAGAGTTAAGTTTTTATTATTTAGTACACATCATTTTAAAGGTACAGACTTTTCCCCCATCACATCTTGAGGTTCCATCCAATTGAAAGAGGTACCCTGGTTTTTCAAGACAAACAGTTGACTGTGGGTGGTGCAATGGATGCAGGACCAGATGGTCTGATCTCTTTGCCTGCATGGGGGAGAGGGAAGTAAAGACTGTGCTTGTAGAGACATGCCCTAAAATTTAAAGCTCACAGTCCCCAGAGGAGAAAAGTAGGACGCATTTCTCATTTGGGTGGGACAGCACATTTTGAAAGTGATTGCATCAGGAACAGGAGAGCATTTGTGTGCAGAAAAATGTGTCTTGCCCTCCTCAAGAACAAAAGGAGGAAATACCATCACTCCTTCCTTTGGAGGTATTTTGTCAGCATCAGATGGAATATTGTACAAGTGCATTAATATACTGACAGGCACACATGCATAAACACTGAGGCACTGAAGATGGAAATTGCTCCATACTCTGGACTAATCACAATATCAGATCATCCCCTGCTCCACTTGAATGAGAAAGATGGAGCAGGAGGGAAGAATGACAAGGATGAAGAAAATAATAGGGATCCCAACAAATAAATTGTCTCCAAAAGTGACATCCTTTTGATACTTTATTTCTCTCTTCTTCAGCGTGAGTTTACTTCATCTCATTAACTTAGGAGAAATATGAGCTTTTCAGCGCTCTCTGTTCTGCAACTAGCATTAAAGTGTTTTCTTTTTCACTTGCCTTAACACTGCCCTTTACTGGCAGTCCAGAAGCTTATTACATTTCTTATATCTGAAAAATGTTTAATGCCTTTTGACGTCCTTGCCAAAAAAAATTTCAACTAATTAGTCATCTCATGTTTTTGTATCATGGCCATTATTCAAAGCTTTTGCTAATTTGCTAAATGGGCCAAAATGGACATACATATTCATCCCCCTGATAACAATGATGTATTCAGAAGAGTGCACACTGCAGATGTCACACTGAATCATTCATATCAGCCCAAAACACAGGTGGTGGCGTTGCCCAGAAAACACATTACTCATTTAGAGGTAGCTTAGAATGCCCACTTCCCAAGCTGTTTTAATATTCACAGCTAATCAGAGGTTTCCCAAGCTGTTTACATGTTCTCTCTGAAGAGGGAAGCCTAGTTTCCCTACAGCTCACACGTTACAAGTCACATGGGAGTCCTCTTGCCTGCCTGTTCTTTGGGTTCATGCTTGCTTCATCTGGACTATCAGTAGTCTTTCTGCAATAGGAAGGATGGAGAGTGACCCCATACCTGTCTAGGGAAAAGACTGGGAAATGGGAGAGGGCTGTCCCTTCCTCAGGATGTGGAGGAAACTGAATCAGATCTTCCACTTCCCAGGGAAGTGCTTTCCCCCAGGTCTCCAGAACAACATGGCCACTGCCTTTCTCTCTTCCCTTGCAGATCTGGGTGCTGGAACCATTTCTAGCAAATCAAGCCCTTGCAGATAAAACCCCTGAACTGCTTCTTTTAACCACAAACTGAGGCCCTATCATCTGTTGTAATGCCACTAAAAGCATCCAAATAACTTTGGGGTCTAAGGTAAGTGTTGGAGCACCTACACAGCCCAGGCATGCTTTACATTAATTGTCTAGGGAAGTCTAGTTCCTTAAAGTGAGCTTATAAAGAAACATTGCTGCCTGAATTGTGAGTCTGCCATTAATTTCTTTGACTTCATCCATGTGCTGTGCAAAAGCATGAGCCTGAGCCCATATGGAACCCAGAAATGGCTTTAAGGTAACTCTTGGGGAATGCTAGAGGGGAAGGTTGGAAACCATCAGCAAAATGCATCTGCAATAGGAATCTTGCCATATGAGCTTATTTTCATGGACCACAGCTGGGGTGAGAGCCTTGATGTGCTCCAGTCCTGCTGTGGGAGCCAGTGAAGAGGCAGCCTCTCCATTAATGCTAATAGCTGTTTCACTTTCACAGAAAGGTAAAAGTAGCCACAAACACAGCTATCTTGTGATAATTTTCTAGAATTTCTGCGATTATTTACTTGCCAGATTAAATGCTAATACAAATTTCTGTGTTTATATCCCTTTCTAATTCCTAAAGGCACATTGTAACAGTTTCTCTAACAAAATATTTTTATCAAGAAGCCACACAGCTACACCAGTTTCTAGGTAGGGCAATGTAATTGCGCTGATCCCAAATCTGAGGTTAAAAAGTTAAGACTACAGAGCTTTAGTTACTGACACTAACATTCCTTTCTTATATCCTTCCAAATTTTAACCTGAGATTAAAAGCCAAGGTTGGATGGAGGTTCAGAATGTCCTGGCTCTCCTTAATCCGTGTCTTCTTAACATTTTGAATTAGCAAATATTTTCATGTGGGATCTTCATTTTCCTTTCTGTAAAAAAAATAACTCCTAAAGCTAAATATAAAATATCTCCTTTTTCTTCCCTGTATTATATTAAAATATGAAAGGCAAATTTTTTCTTGATGGCAAAGTTTTTCGCTTGGTTTGGCTTTGGTTTGTTTGTTTGTTTTTAATTGCAGCTCAATAGAGCTGCTGAAGAGGTAGTGAATAGTATAAAGTGAATGGGACAAAAAGAAGGATAAAAATCTGGAAGCCAGACTAGCTTACACTAGCATTTTCAACTGAAAAAGATCTTCTCAGATATTTTTTAACTTCCTTACATCACATTTTATCTTGGAAATTATTCTTCAGATCATTTCAGTCCACTCCTAATCAGAACAAAATAGTTAATGAGTAATTTCTCAATTGTTCTTCAAAAATATCTGGAAATCTAACAGAAAATAAATTTAGAATTCCATTAAAAATTAAATAGTTTCTTCTTTTTTGACTGTTTAAAAATACTTTACTAGGGATCTTTCACATTTCTTAATGACTCAGTGCTTGCAGAACATTGTATTTCACAACAAGAAGAAAACTGAATGTAGAGAAGACTGACTCATGGTGTTTTATCCCCTTCTGCACAGTAATAAAACATGTCTTCATGTCTTAGACATGGGGACTTTTCCAAGATAATGTGCTAAAAGCAAAGGATATTGCCTGTGTGTCCTTGAAGTCATGAGGTTTTGAATCCATTAGAAAAGGACTGGAAAATGAATGAAAATATTTAAATGTAATTCTGTGAAGACCATATATTTAGAGGTCATTTAATTTCTATCAAGTCTTTTCTGTCTTCTATCCTTGCCACGTACAGTCCTGTTTAGGCTAACCACCACTAGAAATCTAGTTAATAGGTGTAAACTATGTAATTTATGTTGAGTTTTTAATGTCTAAACTAGAATGTGCTGTTCCCAAAGAGCAATAAAAATGTCTGCATCTTAAGGGCATTTTAATATCTGCATTTGGAAGGTATTCCCCTCCTCACAGCTGTTACTCAGCCAAAGAAACAATGCAGAAGCACAGCCAGCAGCTTGGAGTGGAAAAGAGCTATTTATTTCCTTGCTACGATCCAAGGTGTTTTCAGGATTACAGAATAGAGTTTCCTGTTTTTAGACTGCTCTTGAAAGTGGACCACTGGGGAAGCAGCTTATTCCAGAAGTTGTACTAACTTCAGAGTGATCTTGTTGATTTCCCTAAATTAGGCCTGGTCTATGTTGCCGTGGCCCAGTTTCTTTTATATTTTATGAAACAACACAAAGTAACTGGATGCATGTTGAAGTATGGATGCAGCCATACTGCTGATATGCAATACTGGGAACAACCTCAGGTTTGTGAAGTCTTTGGAGTGATCAGTGCCACTGGAGGTGACACTTGAGACAGAAGTAGGTGTCCAAACATGTGTCTTCATCTTTTGTGTTGCTCCCTGTCATGTCAAGAAAGCACTTTTTAACACTGGGCAGGTGCCTTACCACAGCACAGCTTTCAGTGGACTATTGGTAAGCTCTTGGAAGCCAAGGAATTTATTATATGCTCTTCATTGATGGCCCTTTAATTTACTGATAGTCTTTTATGTGCTTGTATGAAGCAGCTTTCTCAAAATACATCTCAGTAAATTGAAGGATTTCTGAAAACTTACAATGCACAGGGCCCTTTGAAATGAACTCAAGACAAATATGAATATGTTGCCTTATTGCAGAGTTTTGAGCAATCTTTCTCTGGAGGCAAGTATAGACCTTGAAAGAATCCTAAATCATTAAGTGATATTTATCCTCATAGTCAATATTCTAAGTTCTTCAAATGTAACACAGAGTTATTACATCCCTTTCCATGTTTTTTACATAAGCATTTTGTCACTCTATATTATAGAAGTGCCCTGGGCTGGGGTTTCTGCTGGTGGAGAAAAATAAAATTTTGTTTCTGTATTAAAATAGCCCACAGATTAATAGGACTACAGACTTCAGATTCTTTTTCAGGTACTATGCAATTTAGGGCTGAGTACAGCTCCAAATGGGAGATGGAAAGCCTATTCTTGATGTTTTACCACCTAATTGCTTTACTTGTGGATCACATAGCTGCTGTCACACTTACAGGATGACATTCTTGCAGGCTCAGCACTACAGCTGGACTATAGCCCATCTTTCTTTGTGTAACTTGTACCTGAACTAGATTTTGAGTTCTTATGACTTCAGTACTGCCCAAAATTCACATAACTTCAATTTTAGCAGGTCTAATCATTAATAATGAAATTTGCAGTAAACAAAATCTAAGTATTGTCCAGTATATTTAATTACACAAATTATCTTGAATAATGATCAGGTTTAAATTTCACTAGACCCAGGGGAATCTCTACTCTTTAAGATTTACTAGTGAATTAGTTTGATTCCTGTGTTTGAGACACTCTCTCATGTCTTTATCTAGAAACCATTCCCAGAAATGTGTTTATTCAGTAGGTCAATATTTATTTGGAATGTATTTTAAGACCAAACAGGAACTGATAATATGATGCAGTATTTTTGAAAATACAATCAAATGAAAGGTGTCCTTGAAATATCTTGGCTTGCCTCTTTTACTCTTCAGGATACATGGATTCATTCATAATTCAAGTTTTACCTTTCCTGAAGGATTTTTTTAGCATTTTAGAAATTAGTAAAATTACCAGATTGTGAAAAACTGCAGAGCAAATGTCAGTGTTTTCAACTATTTTTCATACTGCATCATTTCATTCTGTAAATACCCAGTATCTCATGGACATCTGGAGACAGTGCTGTCCCTGCAGAGATTCCCCTGTCCTGCTTTCCCTACTAACTTGTCCAAGCTTAGCAGGCCTTTTTTCCCCTGAGGAACAAGGGCTGTCTTCCTATTGGCAGATCCAGAATCAGAGTGCAGAACGGCACCCTAAAAAGGATGATCAAAACATGACGTTCAGGATTTCTCATGTTAACTACTTTTCTTGAGGAAAATACATAAAGTTTATATGCACAAACAAGGTTATATATATTGATATATATATTGATAGGAAAAGAGTTATATATATTTCTAGGAAAAGAGTTTACTGTAGGAATGTCTATATTTAAGAAAAGTGCACAATGCTGAAGAGTTCAGTGTATCAGACAAAAAAAACTTCACCAATTCATCATTAAAATGAATTACTGAGAAGATTACTGATTGAACAGCTGCTCTGCTTTAGCTGCTTTCAGACTGGAAAAAATTCTACAGTTACCTATATAAGTTCGAATTATATTCTTGTCTGCTTTCGAGCACATATTTTCTAATCACACATCTGCCTAATCAGTGATGCCACACAAGATTTTATGGTAAGTATTGTGGAAAATATATTTCCATATATGTAAAGTATTGTGGAAATATATTTCCATATATGTACTAATAATCATCATTAATACTCAACACAGATTTCAATTTTTGAACAATACTGTTTATTATTGTTACTATTGTTGCTGTTGTCAGTGTAATTATGTTCTGAAAATACTATTCTAATGGTTTCTCATCCCACTTGCAGTAAAAATAAATGAAAAAACAATTATGTTACTAAGGAAAAAGTAAAAAAAAAGTTTCATGAATAATGCTACTACCATAGCACATTTTTATAAGAAAATTAATCTTTTTTTCTTCTTATTTTATCAATCTGTAGTTTTATAATAATAGTCTACACATCACATATTCTGAGGAAATGATAGAACTTCCTGTTCTTTCACATCTGGAACATTAGTAAGCTCAATCTCCAAAAAAATAGAGTCTAAATAATTTACCACCCTGTTTATTTCAAAGACCTCCTTCCAGAATTAAAGGAAATCTATTTGCATGTTTCTAAAGGCATTGTTCCTTCAGTCTGTGATGTTCATCAGTCAGGTTTGCTGCTTTTGTTTTTGTAATCTAAATAAATATAGTTCAATGGTTTGGAACTCCGTGGTTATCCCAGTGGATTCCTTTATATCTATTGTGTAAGGCAAAACTAGGGGAAGCAAATGATGACTAATTTTATGAACACAAGATGATAGAAACAAGTGGAACCTCTACATTCTGCTACAATCTGCCACTTCTTAACCCTTTTGTAAAGCCTAATAATCCAATAGCTCCTGAATCTCTCACAAATAAATTTGTATTTTCCATTTTCACTCATTTCTAAAATTTTCTTTGACTAATTAATTTATTAGGTATTGCTAGAAATTTGATAAAACAGTGCTCATTTACTTGTGGTTGGTATTTGCACACAGATATCCCCCAAAAATAACTCTTGAGTGCAAATCGACACCTAATTTGCAATAATTTGTTCCCAAAATCATGGCCTAAATAAGAAACAAATGTTGATGTAAGGGAGAAACAACCACCAAGGAACAGAGGTTGAAAAGTGAAAGCCAATGGAAACATAACACACACTGACAGAAGGTGTTCTAATTCAAATGGGTTGCATCTTTTTCATTATATACTCTAAATTTTAAAAATATTTGTAAAATTGGAAGAGTTCTGCAAAGCAACTACAGCCTAACTAAAGTAACCTGTACCAATTTCTGTGTAGTCTTTACTTGCTAATGATTTTCACAATAAAGGAAACATTTAAGAAGAAGGTCAGTATCTTGAGCAGGGCTTTACATTAATGAGGTTTACCATTTGGGGGAAAATCATATAAAATGTATTTAGAAGTGTAAACACAGAACATTAAAATTTCTGGTTATGAAATTTCCCGTGAATCAGGGTGTTCCTGCATATCCAAATAAAATAGTATTAAAATTCCTTTATACTTGCTTTAAGCAAAATATAGGGGGAAAAAGATAATTTGGTTGATGCAACCTGGATTGTGACCCTCTCCCCTAGCTGCTCTTCCATTGAAATCAAGGTGTCTCTGGGCAGGATCACACCATGCACACCGCAGAACTGAGCCTAAGGCTATGCAGACAAAACCATGAAAGACAAGGCAAAAGTGAAAACTGCTCTACAACAGCTGGGTTTTGTTCTGAGCCTGCCCCTTACACTTTCTACAGTAAGAAGAGATAAATTAGCTGCTAAGGATATTATAACTGTAAAACACACATCTAAAATAACTAGCCAAATCTCCTTCTGAAGAGCCTCTCTTTCTGCTAACTGTAAAAGTACTAACTTAGGTTAACTGTTTCGATTATAGCATTTCCACTTTTACAGTTGGCAAATTTGGAATAGATAAATATTGAATTGTAATGTTTTACTACTGAGTTGGAGATGGCCACAATTTTTCCCAATCTTTTTGTTTGAAATGGTTGTGTATATTTAAATATGTAGCTGCTGCCACCAAGAGAATCTCAGAGTTTCACAATACCACTGAAAACTAAATTCTTTAGGGATTTCCAGATGATATCTGGAGTTCATTGCCATCCTGAAAACCATGTGTAGAAGACAATGTTCACAGACCCCTTGGGAACTCCTTCTCACAATGATGCCTAACGAAACACTTGTAGTTCATGGGAACTTTTTATTCACAATTAACATATGAAATGTGGTAGCACAGAGCCCCTTTGATCATCATGCATTAAAAGTCACCATCAGAGTATTCACAGACATCAGAGTGTTTCAGCTTATAGAGGAAAGGTTTGAAAGGCAAAGGGCAAAGTCAGAATTGTCCTTAAGTTTTTAGAGCACCAGCGTACAGTGAATGAGAAGGGTGGAACCATTTCCTTGAGTGAATTCATTATTTAGCCCCTGAACTTTGGACACTCAGAAGCTCTGAGACTTAAGAGCACAAAAGTTGCAGCAGAAATAGTTAAGATGGGAAGTGATTAAGTCATAAACAATGAGAGGTTGGAAAGTACTGCAACAGGCCATTGGGAAATAATGATTACAGTGTCAGCACTGAACTACCAGATGTGTTTTCTACTGACTGAAGTGGGACCCAGGATTTCTTCATTGCAATGCAAGACATGGATAAAAATGTAATATTTGTCTCAATCGTTGAACAAAATCTAAATAAAGTGGTGTTGCTACCCACCTTCTTGGTGGAGAGATTTGTGCTATAGGTGCTCATGGAAAGCAGCTCATTGGTGCTGGATCAACCAGCAGCCCATGTTCCTCAAAGAAATTTTCCTTGTGTATAGTGAAGCATTGTCCAAATGGTGAACACAAAAGAGGATAGTGTGTCTTAGCAACTTGTTTCAAGAAGAAACATACTGAAACTTCACTGTTAAATCTACACAATATTATTAGAAACAGGGACTCACTCAACGGAACATTTCTCAAGACTGAAGCTTGTGCAATCTAAAACTTGGAAAGAGGCTTTGACTGAGCAATCTGCTGACCTTTCTGAGAGATGCTCTTGGTAAATTCTTGTGTGCCAAAGGTACTGGAGCTGATTTACTGTGAAGCAAGGCAATGTCTGCTCAAGAGACACCCAAATTTCATGAAAAATATGAATTTGTTATTTTTACAGGACCCTGGGAAAGTTACACAGGCATCTCACATTGTACAACCCCAAGGCTGTTTCCTATTGAACAATTAAAAATGTTCCATAGATACAAATTAGCATTACAGATGCTATAACCTTACCAGTGTTCAACCAGTGAACATGTTCTAGGCAAAATGTTAAATTAAATATATGCTTATAGGGAATGCTGGCTCTGGAGAGGTATCCATGTCATAGTTCTCCAGATGCTCCAAAAGTCATTGCATGGAAACAGACACACACTCTACAATAAAGGCATTGGATAAAGTCTTTTCTTTTCTCCTGTAAATGGAATTTATCTTTCATTATCTCACCAGAAGACAATTTTTAAGCTGCTGTTCACACTCCAGGATTCACTAGTTCAATATTTTACTTTAATGTTGTCATTTCAATAAAAATATTCTCAGATGTGATTATGTGCATTAGGGAATATCACGTATACCACCACTCGAAAACGCTTTCCTGTTATTCAGGTGTCTCTAAATAAAAACTTTGCCTGGTCAAAGCAGGTTCTTTAGAATAGAGAGCACCACTTAAGCACAGCCATGGCTCTTAGGGTAAATCCAGATAGTTCCATCACAGGACATTTCATGAAGCAATGCAATTTTTCTTCTGAATTTTAACACAAGCATATTACATTAAATTAGGGAATAGGCCCAGGCTTCATTTCAATGCAAGAACTGTAATTCAAACCATTCCTCTTGTTGGCCCCTATACAGGAATGAAACATCTTCACTGTCTGCATCAGCACTGCCTCCCACATAGAGTCCAGTTGTGTCCAGCTCACGAGGGTTATGTTTCATCCATGGGAACAAGAAGAGCTTCTAAGCTGCAGGATCCACACACCCAGTGCCCACTCAGGACGATGCTGTGGCTGCCCTGTCCCTCCCACCACAATGCTGCTCTCACGGGAAGGCAGCCTACCTAAGCTGGCCAGATAGGGGTTGCAGCACATTCCTGAGAGATCCAAGATAGAAAAGATATAAACAGAATATAAGGGCAGTATAGCCCTTATTCTATTCTCAGTTACCCAGACATTAAACAACACCCGGGCTCCTATTGTGTAGGGATTGTATCTTGATGGGTACAAGAACAAAGAAATGTGTCAAAACATACAGGAATACTTCTCCTGACAGGTTCACATTTTTCAGAGTGTCAATTAAATAAGCTCAGGTGGCTTTCACTGATTGTTTACCCTTGAGGTTTTCATTGGCTTAATATTCCATAAACCCAACGACACATCTATTCATTCATAGATTTTTTTTAAATGGGTGTGCTTTGTTTCAAGGTACAGATGTTAGTATAATAAAATACTAACAGATATCACAGTATGAATAAACAGGAATCAGTGTTTATTCATGATACAGAAGATTGTGCAGGGAGTTCTCCTCATTAAAATGGTAAACTAAGCCAAACTTAACTACAGCTTGAAAGCCAAAGGGAAGTATGTTACTATCTTATCCTGCAGGACACAAGGTAATTTAAAAAAACAGTGGCATGCCAATGATAAAGTAAACAGAAATACAAAATCAGACTAGGCATTAGTATTTGGCATGCTTCATACCTATAGAAATCCATTTACACTTCTAGTTATGATTTGCTGGCTTGGCTATTTTAAAAAAGAAAAGAAAAAGAAAAAGGTAGGTCACTTTTTAAAAGCTGTCCGTCCTAAAACACACTTCATGTATCTCTACTTTATAAAACTGGAAAACAGAATGAAACATATATAATATACATTTTTGCTGTGAGACAACAAAGTTCTAGATTGATGCTCTGCAATGAAACAGAGGGAAAGCCCTTGCAAAGACAATTAAGTTTTCTTCCTTCTAACAAGGAATTAGGAACAATAAGCTTTCTCTTTTTCCTTGCATGGTGATAAAAGGCTGTAAAACAAGATACTAAGAAACTGGGCAAGAGGAAATATTGGCACACAGGTGTAAAAGGCATAGTACTGACAACTCTGTTGATACTGTGAAAGGCGGAATTTTGAACACATATTTGGTTTAGTTCATCTTTAAAATTATCATTGTTTCTGAAGATATTTCAAATCAGGAGCTGAGCACAGTTTGTCCCAGTTTGTCTCCCCCTTTTTTAGCAGGAAGACAAATTCCCAGTCAAAGCAAATTCTTCTGCTAAATTTTTAAACTAAAAAGTACAGTAAGCTGCCTCTGTAAATTAAAATAATGCACTATATTATTAGAATACTTTTGGTTTCTATCTTTTCCTATTCACTTATTCTCACCCAAAAATACTATTATCTGGTTTAGCTGAGCTGATATATATCCAGCTAAAATATCCACAATTTGCAAAGTAGATATCCTTGCAGGCTATATATTAATAGTTCTGAGACTAGAACAGTCTGCAGTGCTGCCTACCTTTGCACAATGCCACTGTGGTTAGCAGAACCACTCCATAAATAAGCTGTGGGTTCTGTGTTCTCAGCTTTTTCAGCCTCAGGCTGGAAATTAAAGCCTGAAAATCACAGGGAAATACACTAACCAGCCAACACAGGGGAAGAAGCAGGATATTGTGGTTTTTACTGGCACAAAAGACAAATAATCTTGTTACCACCTCGCTGAAAATTTTAAGACCTAGTTTTATCACAAGTACATAAGATGCTGATTTTTCATCCAAAATGGCTCAGACAAATAAAAGCAACTGGAGTTGACAAGAAACCAATATCCAGTGAGTACAGCAATCAAACCCACATAAAGCAAACTTTAGGTGTGAATGGTGTCATACAATCACATGAAAAAAATCACATTAAAAAAATGTACATTCCACAAAATGACACTTTAACCTCACCACTAAAAATAAGGGACCCCTTAAATGAGTGCAGAGGAAGCAGAAACCACAACAGCCACTCCTGAATCTGCCACTCTGATTTCCTGGCAGTGGCTGAATATTTCTGTTAAGTCCTTGGAGTTAATCCTAATTAATAACCATGCTGCAGGTCAGCACTTGGCCAGCTCCCATCCAACAATACTTACATCGCTCTTATCTGGTCATAAATTGTTAAATTTTTTATCTATTGACATACCCAAAGCAATTACCTGCCTGTCACAAAAGTGTGCAGTGCGCTGCTAGAGTCAGAAAAGAGTTTCTATTCTGGTTGCAAAGTTGAGCTGGTAGATGGGGTCCGTAGACAGAGGGACTGCCTTTCCTCAATGAATGGACTGAGTTCTCAATCTTGAATCTGATCTGTGAATGGAATTGAAATTCTCAACCACCCACCCACCCAGATGTTAGCATAATTCTTATCTAACCTGAGCTCTACATTGTTATGAACAAAATTTTGCCAGTGTTTTTTTTGTAAAAAGAAAAGTTTTAAAAAAGTTCCCAAGCCGGTCCACTGCCGCTTGTCGAAAAAGTAACCAAACCGGTTTAGCTGAGAAGGAGATTTTTGTTATGGTAATCACGGGTCATTAAGCGCTAATGGCTCTCTTTGTATTAGTAGAAAACCTTAGCCCAGCCGAACTGATCGTCTCCTAGAGCAACAAAGGCGGAGATTTCCCCCAAGAAAGAGAAGCAGAGACAGAGTTACATGCAAATTCCCTTCCACTGCATGCTGGGACTGCTACAGACGGACAGAAAAAAACCCCAAAACGGCGAGCTAACAGAGAAATTAAAAGATTAAAATATCGTCCAGGTGTGAAGAACGAGATGCTGAATGACTGAAGACCTTGAAGACCTTCGTGGACCCTCACCCTGAGCTTGGGGTAGTCCTGAATTTCGAGGGTGGCAAGACGACTGCCCTGGGAAATTGAGCAACCAGGGATTGCCCGGCTCTGCCCCTAGTGGACAGAGCTGTGAATTACCCGCCTCCTCGGCATCACGCTGGGAGACTCGACAGACGCTGCAGACCTGCCGAGCCACCCCTCAATGCTGAGCTGATCATTTTTAATAAAGGCATTAAAAGGAGAAAAGTCTCCTCCCCGTGTTTATTTCAGCTGGGGGCTCTTTCCGGGATTGCCACACCAGAAGAGGACACCAGGACTGGCCATCTTGGACCTCGAGGACAGCTGGCTACCAGGACCGGAGAAGATCGGCTCAGGACCAGTGACGCGGAGGAACGCCGGATTGGTGAGAACATCCGGTGGCGGGAGCGGGAGACGAGCGAGTGTGTGTGTGTGTGAGACGAGGCCGGCAGCCGGACCCTCGAAGTGAGTGCGGACCTCTCAGTACTGCGTTTCCGGACTCCTGCGAAGGGGCCGGCCAGGACCAGGGGGAAGCGTGTGGAATTAGCGTGAGTGAGGCGTCTCCCGGGGGGAAAGAAGGGCCCCCCCCTCTGGGCGTGCAGAGGGCTTAGTTGTGTGAGTGGCGCGCACCCCCTCTGGGCGTGCAGAGGGCATAAATTGTATGAGTGGCACGCAACCCTCCGGGCGTGTGGAGGGATTAATTGTGTGAGTGACACGCAGATTGGAAGTCCCGAGAAGGATTCGGGCAAGGAACAAGCCCTGCAGGCAACCCAAGTCCTGACAAAGGAAGTTAGGCACCAAAAATCCCAGCGAAGGCGTCTGGGTGCGTTTGGAATCCCAGTGAAGGCGTCTGGGTGCGTTTGGAATCCCAGCGAAGGCGTCTGGGTGCGTTTAGAATCCCAGCGAAGGCGTCTGGGTGTGTTTAGAATCCCAGCGAAGGCGTCTGGGTTTGGTTTTTGAGTTCTGACAGAAGGGTCAGGCAGAGATCCCAGCGAAGGCGTCTGGGTGCGTTTGGAATCCCAGCGAAGGCGTCTGGGTGCGTTTGGAATCCCAGCGAAGGCGTCTGGGTGCGTTTGGAATCCCAGCGAAGGCGTCTGGGTGCGTTTAGAATCCCAGCGAAGGCGTCTGGGTGTGTTTAGAATCCCAGCGAAGGCGTCTGGGTTTGGTTTTTTTGAGTTCTGACAGAAGGGTCAGGCAGAGATCCCAGCGAAGGCGTCTGGGTTAGTCTTTAAGCCCTGATAGACGTAAGACCGGACGTTAGGGAAGTCTGGCAGTCAAGAGATCAGGCAGTTGTTTAAATATAAAGTCCTGAGCGTCAGGCATAAATTTGAAGTTCGGTAGAGGGGGGGTTGAAGCTCCCCAGATAAAGTTTTTTTTGAGAGTACCTGTCAGTAAGAGACACCTTTGGGATTTCCCCTATTGAGACCTGAAAAATGGGAGGGTGTAATAGTAAAAAGACAGGAAAAAGACTGAGAAATATACATCCTGATAGTCCCTTAGGGGAATTGTTAGAGAAATGGAATTCTATAGAAGCCACGAAAGGATTAGATAAGGCAAAAATGATCCACTACTGCGTAGAAGTGTGGCCAGAATTAGAAGTGCAAGGAGGATGGCCCTGGTGTGGGACAAAGGACAAGTGGATGTGCAGACAGCTGAACAATTATGTAACGGCCCGAGGAGATACTGATCCTGAGCAGTTATTGTATATAGCCTGCTGGTTAGAGGGCGCTTTTGGGGAAGAAGAGGTACGGATTTGTAGAGTGCAAAAGAAAGAGGGGAATGAAGGAGGAGATGACAAAATTAGTAAGAGATGGGACCCCCTAGACTATTTGCCTCCTGCTGCTCCTCCACCTTATAACCCTCTCCCTCAAGCACCTCAAATTGCGGGCCCAGTTTTTCCCCCGGCTGCCATCTCTTTACCACCTGCTCAAACTCCTCCCTCTATCCCTCTGGCTTCTCCTATAGACCCGGTATCTCCCTCGGTGACCACTCCCTCACTACCCCCTTCGGCTCCTCCAGCTCCTTCAGCACCACCACAAGTGCCTACTACACCTGCTGCATTCTCCACCCCTTCTCCAGCTCCACTTAGTACCCAAGCTTTCCTCCCCCTCCTCTTGCTGTCCCTTTACCTCCTAGTTGGGACACAAATGCCTCCTTGTCTGGTAAACAGCTATCACCAAATACACCTGCTGATCTGCAGAAACATAGATATCCCTCAAACTGGTAGTTTGGCTGGGCTGTACTGTGGTACTAGATCCAAGACCTCCAAGGCAGAGAGACCCTTTCCCCTCAGAGAAGTTCCTATGGGAGGGGCAGGGGGAAGTGTTGGATTTGTGAATGCTCCTCTAACTGCTTCTGAAGTGAGAGGATTTAAGAAAGAGTTGAGGCATTTAGTTGGAGACCCGGTGGGCATAACCCACCAAGTGGATCAATTCTTGGGTCCAAATATCTACGCTTGGGGAGAGATGAATTCCATTTTGAGTATGTTATTTTCCCCAGAGGAGGTCCAGATGATTAGGGAGGCTGGCATAAGAATTTGGGAGAAAGATAACCATCCGGGACCCCAAGTGCCATCAGGGGAACAAAAGTTGCCACTAACGGATCCCAGCTGGAATCCTAATCAAGAAAAAGGAAGGAAGGCCATGATAGAATATAGATCTTTGATAATTCGGGGGGTCAAAGAGTCAGTTCCAAAAGGAACTAATACCAAATTGGCATTTGAGGGTGCACAGGAGAAGGATGAAGCTCCTGCTACTTGGCTTAATCGCCTAAAGCAGAACTTCCAGTTGTATTCTAGAATAGACCCAGACACCCCAGAAGGTCAAGTACTACTAGAAGTCCAATTTGTCACCAAATCTTGGCCTGATATGCGAAAGAAATTAGAAAAGATTGAAAATTGGCAAGAGAAGAGCATAAATGAGTTATTAAGAGAAGTATTAAAAGCATATTTAAAGAGAGACAAAAATAAAGCAGAGGCCAAAGCTAAAATCATGGTTGTGGTAGCTAGAGAAAGTGTGGGGTGGACAGAACCACCACCAGGAGGAGGCAGGGGTAGGCCTCCTGAACTGTCAGGAACAAGAGAGATAGAGAGACCTCAAGTCCCTCGGAGAGAACGGCATTGCTCTTACTGTGAAGAGGCAGGACGCGTCAGAAAGTTTTGTAGAAAACTCAGTCTAACATTAAGCAATAGCCAGGGAACCAGATATGTTTCCTTAGGGGTGACAATTAAGAGTGTCAAGAGTTTTACACCTTTAGGAGACCCGACGCAACATCTAGAAGAACCCTTGGTAAACGTTAAAGTGGGACCCCTAAATGGAGAATTTGAATTTTTGGTTGATACAAGAGCAGGTAAGTCCTGTCTCAATAAAAACCCTGAAATATGGGCTGAAGGGGGAAAACTAAACATAACAATAGAAATGCAAGATGATACTTCACCCACACGAGTTATGTCACCACACAATACTCCTATACCAGTAGATGGGAAAAGAGCTTCAGGTTATACCACTATTGATGGGGAAACATTGAAAATTAATGAAAAAGGGAAACTACCTCCAAATTGGTCAGCCCAAAGCTGTGAAATATATGCCCTGAAAAGAGGACTGGACTTGCTGGAAGGGGACCAAGAAACTATTTATACAGAATCCCAATGTCATCACCAGACCCCACATCACTTTCACCCTCTGGCATTGGACCAGAGTCCACATCTGGCATTGGACCGGACTCCACCCCATTTTCCCTCTGGCATTGGCCACCCCATTTTCCCTCCAACATTAGCCACCCCATTTTCCCTCTGGCATTGGCCACCCCATTTCCCTCTAGCATTAGCCACCCCACTTTCCCTCCAACATCAGCCACCCCACTATCCCTCTGGCATTGGCCACCCCATTTTCCCTCTGGCATTGGCCACCCCACTTTCCCTCTAGCATGGGCCCTCTGGCATCCCTCCAACATTAGCCACCCCATTTTCCCTCTGGCATTAGCCACCCCACTTTCCCTCTGGCACTGGCCACCCCATTTTCCCTCTGGCATTGGCCCTCTGGCATTGGACCAGAATCCACACTATTCTCACCTCTGGGCACTAGACAAGAATCAGCTATGTCACAAGTTAATTTACCTGAGTGCATTGTGATAAAAAGACCAAGAGATTTAAAGTTGACTCTCAGATAGAAGAGTCAAAAAGACTGGACTGTATGGGAAAATAATTGGCATCAGAGCTCTAACATAACTTGAAATGGTTTATAATAGTTCTGTGTGTAGAATCTGTTTGTAAACTTTAAAACTGTAAATAAGTAATGTAGCTTTAAAAGACTCCAGGTAAATCCTTCACAGAGCACTCCCCTAAGAAAAACCAAATTCAGTAGGGAAAAGACCAAGAGAAGTTTAACCAGAAGGGCAGGTGGAAGAGACTCTAAAGAGCTTGGAAGCTTCTTAGTAAAAATTCCCCAAGAGGCAAGGCCGGGTGGGCAGGCTGTGATGTCCCATACCGGACTCTTGGGAAGGGTGGCAGTGCTGGCTCTGATTTCTGGTGGTGCTCTGGGGAGCCCAGGAAAGCCACGCAGTGAGTGCTACCAGCCCCTCTATAAAGAGGGAGTGAGCTCCTTGTCTAGAGTCTGCATCAATTCTGACCCTAATAGTGTTAACCTCTCCCAATTGGTCCTTTATCAAATAAGAGAGTATATTAGATAATGCAGAATATTGCCACTTTTAGGCAGCCACTCCTGGGAGAGTGCCCTGTAAGAGAAGCCTGGTTGTGCTTTTAATGTAGTTTGAATAATACTGCTGAAACAAGCTCAGTAAATGTAGCAAAAGTGAAAGAAATTGTAAAAACAGTAAAAAGATGGTTTGTGAATTAAGAGCTGTTGAAGGAAAGAAAAACAAGGGTATCTACAATAAAGTGTATAAATGTTATGAGTATACAGAAAAAAATATTAACCCTTAGAAATTGAAAGAACTGTGTAAATATAAAGAATGTGTAATAGAAATTGAAAAGATCCAAAATGGTAATTAGACCCCGAAGTCTGTGTTAAACAGAATAACTGAACCCCTATACTTAATCTGAGTTGGCGAGATAATCTAGAAATCTTTAAAAGGGATGTATAAAAGAAAATCATAATTCTTTTCACTGTGTGTATACCTCGAAGATTGTTTGTATTACAATGTTTGTTACCCTGGTTTCATTAAGAAAACATTGCAAGTTGATGCGAGCTTAAATTTTAAGCTCGATCAAAGAAAAAGAGGGGGGACTGTTATGAACAAAATTTTGCCAGTGTTTTTTTTGTAAAAAGAAAAGTTTTAAAAAAGTTCCCAAGCCGGTCCACTGCCGCTTGTCGAAAAAGTAACCAAACCGGTTTAGCTGAGAAGGAGATTTTTGTTATGGTAATCACGGGTCATTAAGCGCTAATGGCTCTCTTTGTATTAGTAGAAAACCTTAGCCCAGCCGAACTGATCGTCTCCTAGAGCAACAAAGGCGGAGATTTCCCCCAAGAAAGAGAAGCAGAGACAGAGTTACATGCAAATTCCCTTCCACTGCATGCTGGGACTGCTACAGACGGACAGAAAAAAACCCCAAAACGGCGAGCTAACAGAGAAATTAAAAGATTAAAATATCGTCCAGGTGTGAAGAACGAGATGCTGAATGACTGAAGACCTTGAAGACCTTCGTGGACCCTCACCCTGAGCTTGGGGTAGTCCTGAATTTCGAGGGTGGCAAGACGACTGCCCTGGGAAATTGAGCAACCAGGGATTGCCCGGCTCTGCCCCTAGTGGACAGAGCTGTGAATTACCCGCCTCCTCGGCATCACGCTGGGAGACTCGACAGACGCTGCAGACCTGCCGAGCCACCCCTCAATGCTGAGCTGATCATTTTTAATAAAGGCATTAAAAGGAGAAAAGTCTCCTGCCCGTGTTTATTTCATACATCCAGAGCTCTTTAAAAACCAGCAGTATCCTTTAGCAGTGAGAATAGTTAGTAGCAAGGCAACCAGACTTTGGTAGATCACTTATTCCAAAGTCCATCTACTAGACTATTAACCTAGGTGACCTAGATTAGTAGCCTCTACTAGACTATTAACCTAATTCCAAAGTGCATCTACTAGACTATTAACCTAGGTGGGCACGCTTAGGCACATTTTGATGGGAAAAGTGCTTAATGCCTTTTCCCTTTGTCCTACTGTCCAAAACCAGAAATCTTGTAATGCTGGACTTCACTGCTGCCCTGTGCCCAGCAAGCACCTGGGCTCCAGAGACGGCTTTAGTTACTCTACATGTCTCCCTGTTTCTCCTCCATTCAAATGGTAAAGAGGACCTGCACAGGAACAGGTATTCATTGGCTGTAACTGATGTGCTGGCAGAACCGACCCCCTGCTTTGAAAGGCAGTGTGAATATAAGGAACAATGACTTTAACAGCTTTGTTTCACTACCAAACTCTTTGACCATTAACAGAGGAACAAATATTGTTTCAGTTGTTAACCTCAATTACTGCATTACACAACTAATAAACCACAAACAACTTCTTTCACAAAAAGCCTTTACCATACAGATCTCTACTTCAGTATCTTTAAAATCCTCCTCACAGAGAAATCAGACCAAATAAGTCCGTCTCGCATAGCAAAGAATAGGGATATGTGCTATCAGCCTTTCAACCTCTCCATTCTGCAGGCTTTCAAAAGAATGAACCACCCTGATTTCCACCTGCAAAAGGTCAGCCCCAGAATGCAAACAATTTCTTTGTGCTGAATATCTCTCTTTGCTTTCCCTGAACTTGAGCTGACATGAAGTATTTGGCTTAGCTCTGTGCAGACTCCAAAGGCCAAGACCCCTTCTCTCTTCCAAGCATGCTGAGATAAAAAACACAGATAAGGTTCATAGTTCCTGTAACTTCTGTACCTGGGAAACATAAAACTTGGGCAGTGCTCAACTTCTTTTTGGACATTGTGTATAAAAGCCACTGGAGACAGAGTACACAAGTGGCAAAACTCCTCTCCATCGAGATTGTGTTCTATAAATTCCTGGTGTAGAGGTTTTTAGAGGAGATTTTTATAATTTTCAAAGGCAAAAAAACAACACTTTTGATATGAGGCTTTTTTCCTTTTCTTTCTTTCAATTCTCACCCATTCTCTACCACTTCAGCTTGAGTTGTGCTGCTTGCCTTTTTTTGCTATATTGTCAGCTTTCTTGCAGCCGTCAGGACTTGGATGCCCAGAGCACAGATGCTGCCAGGGCTGATAAGAGAGAGTGAGTTTGTCAGTGGCAAGAATGGCATAGCCAGCCCAGTACTCTTCTGATTCATTATTTGATAGTCATAGTTTGCAGATGCTACAGGGACAATAACTTTGCAATATCTTCAAACATTGCACAGAGAGAAAGCATGTGGCACTTCTCTGCAAACCAGGAATGTTTGGGCACTGTTACCCACTGCCAAACTGGCTTGTAAAGAGCACTTACTAAGCAGCAAATTATTTTGGCTATTAAGGGCATACTTATTACAAAAACATGCTTTTGTTCCTCATGTCAGGCTGCAGCTCTGTTCCTGAATTTTCTTTAGTTTTTTGCCCACCACCCACTCCTTGGTGAGCTCTGGGTAACTGCTCTCATTGCCTATTGTTAATCATTCTTGCCTACATGATGACAGCTGTTTTTTGACCAGTGTCTGAACAAAACCACCTTTTCTGGATGGGTCATGAAATGGGATGGAATTTATGAGGCATCTTTCTCCATATTACATCGCCCTCAGCTATGTTCTGTCAGAGGCACTCTGTATTACTGTGTAAACACATTCTCTTTCATGTCACAGTGATCTGGAAATAATGTCTCTGAATGGAACAAAATGGAAAGAAAAGATATTTTCTCATAAGCCTGTCTCAAAATGGTATTTTTAAAGATATCAGAATAATCCTCTGTACAACCAGAAAAAGTGAACTTCTTTTCCTTCTGACACCTCTTAGAGGCACAGTTAGACTGTGCAGCCCCTGTTCTGCAACTGCATTATTTTTTTTAAAGATCCCTCCTTGTCAGCCTATCACAAGAGGTCTTCTGATGCAGACCAAGAATTTTCAGTGAAATACATCACTCTGTCACTGTGCAGAATTCCTGTCCCTACGGGTTTCCCTGCTATTTCTACTTTTAACAGTTCTTGGCAGGCTTGTGCTTAATCCTGTGCACTCATTGTGGGTAGTAATGGACTCTTCCATGTCCCTTTGCATATCAGCTTTCCTTTCAGCGGTAACAATTATCACAGGAAACAACTCAGCACTGAAACCAATCGTCTGCTTCCTATCAATGGGATGGGCAGGCAGCAAGCTGGGAAAAGTGTGATGGTTTATGATCCTACCCATACCATTGACCTGATCAACTGCAAATCAAGGACTGGGCAAAATATACCTTTACTGGAGCAAGAGAAGAATCCTGCTGTACTGCTTTCTCATGAGACTTTTGGTGATCCTGAAGCTGAGTCTGTACTGTATTTTCAAACTCACTGTGTAAATACAGGTTGCATCCATTTCATCACATGCAACAAGCAGATTCTATTTAAAACAGCTTTCACACTTCTAATAGCTTTTTCTACCAAATATGCTGAACTGTGCTTTTCCTTATTACACATCAGTTCATGAAGCAAACTAAGTGGCTAAAGTTTTTTCATTTACTGTTACTGGGGATTTGGATGCTCATAAAATGTCATCAGGATGTGGACTATAAAATTGATTTGAGAGAAGAGTCTATCTAAAAGTTTTGAATTTTTATGATACAGCTGGAAGTGATGTATACAATATTGTGCAGCACATGCTGACCAGATTTTCAATGGTACACTGGGCACTTATAAAGGCAAATGAGTTCCCTGATATGCTTCACAGGATTAATAAACATGAGCTTGACAAAACTTTCATTCCCACACAAAAAAAAAATGGTAATGAGTTAGACAGATAAAGACAATATAACACAAAAAGCCCAGTTGTCTTGCCAGAAATTATATATAGAGCAAAACAACCCTGGTCTACCAGGTCTCAGTGTTCACACAACCACAGTGTCAAGAGATGTCTCTTATGTCAAGAGATGTATTCTCTACGCTTTTACTAAAACATTTGAAGTAAACTAGAAAGCTTATAATTAAAAGAGTTAAACAAATCTAAAATCTTTGGTTAAGGCACCAATATAAATGTGGAGCTGCTGAAATGGAAAACAGAATGAGTCACAATCCAAGAAACGCCTCGGGCTTGCCATTCTCTCAGTGTATGCCAATATTCTCTAATAAACCTCACATGCAAACATTCACAGTACCCAGCACATGTTTTATACAGTTGCCAACATGAAAACACGTGTAAATATATATGCACCTTTGCTGTCCTTGTTCTTTGCTGGGACATCTGTTGTCCCTCTTCCTGGATGCTTCCTTAGAAGGGCCCCAGGAACATTCCCAGAGCATTTCTTGGCCCAGTATGAGTAGGATTTTCTAGGAACCAGAGCTCATGTCGAGGGAATAATACCTCAAAGGGCAAGAGTGGGCTAAGCCTCATGAGTGGCCTAGAATTCAGAGTATTGCCTAGGTTGTTTTACCATATCCTGGCTATCCAGGATACAGTCTTTAAGTACTTTGACATTCAAGTCTCTGATTTTGCCCTTATTCCCAAAGGTTCCATTGGAAAAGGTGGGGCTCTGACTTATTTCAGCTGCATTATCTACAGGTTTCCATCTGAAAGACAGAGATCTTTACATGGAATTCTTTCTCAAAGAGAAAAATAAGAGAATCATAGAAAGAGTCATAGAAAAATTATAATTAGACTCAATGAACAAACATGAACACACAGGCACACACACAAAATAACAAAAACAACTATGAATTAAAATAAAAGGGGCAGACCTTCAGCTGGTATAAAGAGAAGTGCTAATTAATCTTAACGCTATAATGAATGAGAGAGCATGCACTAATAAAATAAATCCATTGCTAGCAGTATAAATAAAACAGTTTTGAGCTTTTTTCACAAACACAACAAGACAAAAAAAAAGGAAGGTTGAAATCTATCTGTAGATTACTTTATTCCCCCTGTGCCTGCCAGGAATTTTACATGCAGTTATAGCTGTCTATCAAAAAAGACTGAGTGAGAAAATGGAAGGAGTCCAGAGTCCAGAAAACAGCAAAAATGATCAGAGAGCTGGAGAGACTGATACGTAGTGAGTGACTAAAATAGAAATGAATTTTTAGGACATTGGCTGTATGACAATTAAAGAAATACAGCAACCTACAGTCTGAAAGCACAAATACAAAAAAAAAGAGGGACTTTTATGGGAAAATAGAAAGGGAAACTGAATAAGAAAAAAAAAAAAAAGCTTTCTGGATTTCCAAAGTAGACTGAAGTAGACCTCCAAGCATGGAATGTGTAAAAGATCTGCTAGTCTAGGACTAAAAATGTTCTCTTCCCCCACACCTGTCTACAGTAAGCCTCTTGAAAACTTCTTATTCCCGTTCCTATTGATTCATCTGCATAGTTCAGTGTTCTTTGCTACTAAAACAGAGTAGTAGATAGCATTTTATCCAAGGACCATCTAGCCCTGGTCAAAAGTTTTTGAGAACAAACCAATCCTTAACCTAGTCCCTGTTTTCTGCTACGTCTTCTACCACTGCTACCACAAGCACAAACACTGAAGGAAATTCTGAGATGCAAGCAAGGCATACATATACTTGCTGTCAGCACACGTCGAGCCCACTGGCTGCTGCTAACTCTTTATACAAGAGTTTCCCTGTTCCCCCTGGATTTAATAAAAAGACAGACAGAAGAGGAAGAGCACATAGCCTTGGGAGGGAGTGGCCTGCAGGGAAAAACCCCAGAAGTAGCCAATTGAAGGTTAATCACAATTTGCTAGACTTTGACTATTGAAAATGTACCTCCTCTCTAGAAAGTAACTTTGCATTCTATCTGCTCCAATGTCCTTTCTTGGGATAACTTGGACAGAGCAAACATTGTAATAGACACACATTCATACATATAATGTGCATGGATACCACACATACCTGTGTTGTAATACATGGACCAGTTGCACTGACACCACAGGGGCAGGCCAAGTCATACTAGATATGTCTTACAGAGAGAAGGAATGCAATCCAAGTGCAGCTCCAAGAATGGTACATTCTTCAACGACACCTCTTTGACTCAAAATAATTAGAAAAAATATCAATGGCTCACAAAATGCTCATTTGTGTTCTGTTGTCATCTCTTCTCAGTGGAGTTTTCCAAGTAGGAATTTTTCAAATTGCATGCCCTTTGAAAAAGTATCCTGCAAATTCTGCTTTTCTCAGAGAAGCATCGTTTTTCATAAAGAAACATTCTTACCTCAGAAATTACTTTACTTACCTAAAGAAGTTAAGATTTAACTAAGCTATCAGATTATAAAAAGATAATAAGTTTAAGGGAAAAAAATCCAAAGAATAGCGTACGTGTGGCACTCCTTGGGCAAGTAAAAGTTGGACCCTTACAAGTCCCAAGAGTAGGAATGGCCAAAGTCTTGGAAATGAAAAATTCTTCATTCTGTGTACAGCTGACTTACAGGTATTTCTGGCTTTCCAGTAAGCCATTTGAAAACTATACAAGGAATAAGAATGGAAAATTTTTTCTATATTTTAGGAATAAGAAATAAAAAGTTTTGTTGTCTACATTATGAATGAGAATGTACTAAACACCTCAGAAATTTTCTGGGTCATTAACATACTGCAAACAGACCAAAAATGCAGTCTTAGCAAAAGTAGTTTATCAGACCCTAAGTATTTTTGTAAAGGAACTACAGAAAAGAATGACATAATTCAAGCATTATATGTTCAGTATTCCTCTCCTGTACACAAAGCATGAAAAGAGCAGAAACTGTTGAAAAGATCAAAGAGATTTTCACATAGAGAGTTGTTAAACAGAAAGTTGCAGAAAACATTTGGAAAACTTAGTGGCAGCAAACCCCTGAAATGTCGCTTAGTCTACAAAATGCAAATGAACCAATTCTAGTTTTAATCTAGTGACTTTCATATTTTTCCAGATAGATGGCTTCTAAAAACAGACCTGAGAAGTATTTGATCCAGCTGCTAAATGGACAGAAATCTGCATCTTTGGGGAAAAAAAAGGGTTTTATTAATATCAAAAGCACCTAAGCTTGTGGTAACTATTGAAGAGTTCAAGAGTTTGATTTTTATCTTTATAGAAGCCATCAGTCAATGGCAGCACACTGCTTCACATCCCCAGTCATCACCTGCTTCCCACCAGACATAGCTTCCTGCACAGCAACACTTCATCAACAGAAGAAAAACAACCATCAGCAGAGTCCTAATTAAAACAGAACATTCTGCAATCTCCAAAAAATACAGTGTGGTCCAAGGTAAGGGATCCTCCATCACCGGCAACTAATGACAGAACGCTTGCAAAAAAAACCCATCCAAGATGAGTTACTGCTTTTTTAAAGATTTTTCATCAGAATCTGATTTAACTTGGATGCTCATAGAGAAATCACCTGGTCCTTCCTGCAAATCCCACAAGCACCCAAGCTGTTTCCATATTTCTTCAACAATATCCCTTTTCCTTTTTCATTTCAGTGGACAAAGAGACCAAGCTCTGAAGCTCTGATGAGCTTCTAGGTTCTGGTTTCATGGTACACTGCTTTAATGCCTTTCTTTACTCTGCTTATATAAGTAAATAGCCATAAACACTGGAGTTACACATTTTAACAAGCTACCACCAGTCAGCTGAACAGTAGCAGCTGTTGGACCACCGTGCTGCAAGGCTAAAGCAGAGAGTTCTGCTCCCCAGCTCTGGCAGGGCTGGGGCATGAACAAGATCAGAAGTTGCCATTCAGTGCTGAGTAGCTTTTCATCCCCTACATCCCTTTCTCAGCCTTTTATACTGTGTAGCTGGCCCACTGAGCAGGAGCCTCACTGGGGGGTCTTATACTTTGCTAAAGTCTTATGCTTAAACAGAGAGGAAACATTGATTATATCAGCCCCTGTAATGATGTCAACATTGAAGCGGCCAGCAGGTCTGGGGAAGTGATTGTCCTGTACTCGGACTTGTGTGGCCACACCTCAAGATCTCTGTCCAGTTCTGGGCCCCTCATTACCAGAAGGACATTGAAGTGCTAGAAGATGTCCAAAGAAGGAAAACAAAGCTGGTGAGAAGTGAGAGGTCATGAAACTCCTGCGTGGAGCAGCTGCGGGATATGGGTTGTTTAGCCTTACCACTCTTTGCAACCATCAGGAAGGAGGCTGTGGCCAGGTGAGAGCCTCTTCTCCCAGGCAACCAGAGACAGAACAGGAGGAAATGGCCTCAAGCTGCACTCAGGGGCGTTCACACTGGATATCAGGAAGAATTTCTTCCCTGAAAATATGGTCCAGCACCGGAACAGGCTACCCAGGGAGGTGGTGGAATTACCATCCCTGAAAGTGTTCAAGAAATGGATGTGGCACTAAGTGCTATAGTGTAGTTAACACGGTGGTGATCAGTCAAAGGCTGGACTTGATCTTGGGGGTC
The DNA here is from genome assembly GCA_039654755.1 of Calcarius lapponicus. Classification (NCBI taxonomy): domain Eukaryota; kingdom Metazoa; phylum Chordata; class Aves; order Passeriformes; family Fringillidae; genus Calcarius; species Calcarius lapponicus. The sequence goes on along the minus strand of CM077463.1, from coordinate 24,024,531 downwards.
TTTTCCAACCTTAATGATTCTATGATTTAATACATATCATACAAACAGATAGCCTCCTAATCCCAACCTGGGAACTTTTCACTAGATCACCACTTCTTTCAGCATTCAAATCCGAGTCTCAGTGAATCATTGTGAGTTTTACCCTGTAACACATACTGACATATTAATAACAGCTCTGATGATACATCCTATAAACTGCTGGTAGAAGCAAAATTTTTATAAAACTGAAAGCTCACAAGAATGAATTATGAAAACACTGAAAACATTTTCAAACTTCTGTTGGTGGGAGAAAAGAAAAAAGAAGTAGCTAAAAATGTCTGAGCCGAGCGCCTTTGCTGTTCCCCGTGCTCTCTATCTGCTCACTAGGAACCATATTCCCACTGTTGGTATTAAACAGCAAACTCTCTCATCCCTCAGTGGAGACTATTTGAGCACTATTAAATCATCAAAACAGCAACTCAGGAGACCTCATGGGAGTATTTCCTTTTTTCCTTTCTCATATTAGAAATCAGAAGCTATTCTGAAAGCTACTATAAACATATCTATTGCCACTAACTTTGCTTGGCTAAAAAAGATCCAGAAAGTCCTAAAATAATTTCCACAACCAGTTTTTGGCCTGAACACATTCATCATGTCAACTCTATTCTGACTCTCAAAGCAGCTTTCACCTCAACACATATAAAATCTTCATAGAAGCATTTGGCTAAATTTAGCAGCAATGGATATAATTCAGCAAATTAAATTTAAATGTTTTTGTTTTAAATAAATGGCTTACATTTATTTGCATTGATTGGCCATTGAAAGCACTGAATTTTACACTCCACAGGACAAAAAATGACAAGAAAAGCATAAGAGTTTCCATACACAGACAGGATCTCATTATCCTTTTCATGGACCAAGTCAAAGGTCACCACTTCAGTGGTGACAAAGTAGGATACATATGATTCACACACTTTTTCCAAAAGTCTCCCATCAGGTTTTCCCATGCAAACTCCTCAAACATGCAATTTATTTGACTTTTTAAAAAATTATTTTGAGCTTGTACCGATGTGGCTATATAAGACAATGTGTTAGTATTTGCAATTTAAACCTCTCTGTGTGTCAAATCTGAATATTTAAACTGCCCCTAGTGTAAATAAGAAAATGTAGCTTCTAAGCAATATCTTCAATTTGCAAGGCCCTTCAGGGTTGGTTTCATTTTAACATCTCACATACCCCTGAATGCCACACAATTTTTTCAGTTCTCTACAACTTCTTCCTTCAAATGGATCTACATCCAGGCATAAATTTATTTTCCATAGAAGGAAAATTGGGAAAAGAAGTTGCAACTTTTCCACTAACACTGCCTGGTTCACTTCTTGAAATCTCAGCTGTGCAGCTGCCTCTCCCCTTCACCCATGCTTCACACCAGGGGACAGCTGCAGCCACTGTTTTTACACCTCATTTCTAAAGTAAACAAATATTGAGAGCCCATCTGACCTTTTGTATCCCAGTATACTGCCTGTCTGTGAAAGTAGTAACAGAAATTCCCCAGGTATGTCATAGAGATATGAGGGTAAAATAAAAGATTCTTTTCACAGGTCCTCTGAAATAATTAAGATTTTCAATACTGATCTTGAAAATAAAATAACATATTTGAAGTACACATCTGTAAAAATCCCAATAAAACTATAAGAGAAATTAACAGGACTCTTGGTGATTTATGTCTTTGCAAATGTGAAGTGGTCTTTGTATTATAATCATTATATGATACTTTTAGATTAAACTACAAATATTTTTAAAAGGAAAAAGAGAGAGAAAACAGGAAAAGGATACCCTGAGAGCTGAACTCATCCTGACAAGCAAAAAAGAATGGATGAGGCCCAACTGGCCATTGCCTATGGTGTTGTTGCAAAGACAGGCACTTTTCTCAAATGCTAAGTAAAAGTGTGAAAGCTGTTGCCAAAAGATACATAACTGATGTGCCTGCCCTGGTCAAGAAAGAAGGTTTGTATCTGTTTATAAAATGCTACAATAATCAAAGTAATACTCAAAGCTTAAACTGGAACATCCTTATAAAACAAATATAGAATTAAATGAACACCACATTTTTCAACAAAATTACGCATTAGTTAGAGTCTAAATGTAACATTTTTTATCAAGGACAGGTATGGAAACTTTTTTGCCAAGATCTTCACTCTCCAAAAATCTGTTTGTGAACTGAGATGTTTCTCCTTATGCTGCACTTCACACCTCAGAGAAATTGCAGTGAACATGCAAGACAATCCTTCTCCAAACCAGTTCGTAAAAGTCCTTTTCCAACAATGTGTATGAAAACAGTAATAAAACTACTGAACCTACCACAGCCTTGCTTGATTTTTGGATACCCTATTTATATGTCTGCATTCATTGTTCATCCCTGGACCTGTACTTTTGATTACAAGCTTTTTGGGAGACTGTTTGTTCAATAGCTGTGTACTCTGTACCATAGTACATTCTGAGACACTCTTCTAATACAAAGAATTCATAATAATGAACAATGTCACTATTTCACTTGTTAAAAACATAGCAGCAAAAGGTGCAATGGATAGAAAATGGAGATATATTTCTTCAACAGCTGATGTTACCTTCAAGCAGAAGTTTAGCACATAAAGAACAACACCTGGGCCAAAGCATAGAAACACTCACATACATATGTATTTCGTGTCACATGATAGAATTCCTTGGCTGTTTACCAACACAGAAATTTTAAAAAAAAGAAATCTGTTTTAGAGAATATCACATAAGATTGGAGAAGATTTGCATCTGGTTAATGGTCCTTTTTCTCTACTCTTACTTTTGTATTTCAAAGTGCTCTCTCCAGCTGTGGAGAAAAAGCAGAAAGCTGAGCCTGGTGTCCCTGAACATGGATACTGGAAAAATCCCCCTTATTGAACATGGTATATACCTCCTCTTATTCTGGGCATTAGCCAGGAATTATAACTTGATGCTGCTCTGACTTTACTCTCACCTCACTTGATAAGTCATTTACAAATATTTTCCAAAATAACTACCAAAGTTATTGAAGACAGCATGATTTAAGGGGCTTTTAATAACCAACATCCTGTCATATGCAGACTTGAGCTTTTATTACTTTTAAGTAGGCTTTCCATGAAAAATATTATTCTTTCAGGAGCAATTGCATCACCACTTTATTTCAAATCCTCAGAGATTACAAAGGTAAACTCCTGGTTTTTCCATGGTGCTTTCTCAATGTTTATCAATTAATACAATAACAGATTTCAAAAAGTATATGGACATAACAAGAAAGTGCTATTTGCTTTTTATAAATGGGGCTGATACTGCAAGCCCACTCTCCAGTGGCAAACTGTGATTTGGGAGATCTTTCAAGAAGAACCACTCCCTAGCTTTTAGCAAAGCTGGAACTGAGCAATAAAGCTATGGAATCAGGCTCCAGCTGGTTGGCTTGAGTGAGATACAGCAGGAGGGGTTGGAAAACGGGCAGAGTTGTTCAAAAGCAGGTCCCAGGTCAGGCACATGCACCTGATCCATGTCTCTAGTGTGGGGAGAAGTAGGAAATAGTTGGTACAAACCAGTATGGTCTGACTTCTGTAACTAAGGAGCTAGTTTGACAGCTAGTCAGCCTGTGTTGCTGACTCCTGCCTTGCTTTTCAGCAGCACCAAATCCAAATTTCTGTGCCTAACTCAAGCAGCTACCAGAAACCTGATGAATGTCTTTGGGCTGCACTCACCTCCCTGTACCAATAGGCCAAAAAAAATAACAGCTGCTGGACAGAAGCACCCTGAAGGGTAGGGCAAATATATTTGTTTTCTGTAACTGTTTTTTTATTCTTCTCAGTCATGGAGCAAAGAGTAATGGAGGAAGGCAGGAGGGGTGAGGGGAAGCAGGACAGAAATGCAGCTCATAAGTATGTCTTGAGTCATCACGCTGCTTCTTTGCTTGCCTTTGAACCTATTGTAAACATGGATTTGCAGGCTTTTTAGACATAGTCCAAAACATTTACGTGAGCATCAGTAAGCTCACTAATATGGGAGAAAAAAGCCCATCGATATGAGTTACACATTGATGCAAAGCTTTTCTGCAGAAGTTTCCGACAAGAACAATGCAGTATGAACCAGAGCATTTTAACAGGTGATATCCTACCTAAATTTTGAATAGTTGTTTTTATATAATTTTCTTGTGAGTTTTTTAAAGCTTAAAGCTCTCCTTAACTTAATGTTGCAGTGAAAATTAAAGAAGTTAAAATTAGCAACTTCCTCTCTAATTTAACTGGACGATTGATTAGTAACACTTCTGTCTGAGACTGACAGGTGACTGTGGTTATTGAATGCAGCAAGAATGAACTCCTGGCAGCTCATGAGGTCACTCTGCATATCAATATTATCAGGTACTTTTAGCAGTCATTATAATGATTTCGTGACTTTATACAGATCACTCTTAGGTTTAAAACGTTCTCAAGTAAAATAGAGTAAATTATTTGTATGGACTGAAGCTAGAACCCAGAGAAGGCATGAAAGTACTTGTAATGGCAGATGCAGTATTTTATTGCAGCAAAAATTAGTTTAAGCCGCACGAATCAAGTAAATCCCGCTCGAGTGTGACGGGCCGGTGCGGCCGGGCACGGGAACCTCGGTGGGCAGCGGCGACCCACCCCTCCTTCCCCCTTCTGTCCCTTTTCCCTACAGCTGCAGAGGGGCACAGACACGGCCCAGCACGGCCCAGAGCACAACCCCCTCCGCTTTTTGTTTCTGCTGCCTGTGGTTGCGATGCCACAAGCGCAGCCGAAGGCCAGACGGGCGGGAGCCCGCCGTGACAGCCGGGCACCGCAGAGGAACGGGGACACCCAGGGCGGCCGGGGCAGCCTGCCGGGCCGGCTCAGTGCCCACCGAGCGGCTGCCGAGCCGAGGGCAGGGGCTGCCGGCGGGCGCACACCCCGAGCCCGGCCCGCGGGCCGCCGGGGCCCGGTAGGGCTCGGTAGGGCTCCCGCCGCCGGCGCGGCCCGCGGGGCGTGTCCCGGGCAGCCCCGCTCCGCCCCGGCCCGGCCCGGCGGGGCAGCGGCGGCGGACGGGGCAGGGCCGGGCCGGAGCCGCGCAGCGGCGGCAGCGCCATGGGGCTGGAGACGGAGAAAGTGGACACCCGCATCTTCATGGACGACGACGACAACTTCCCGCGGAGCGGCGGCCCCGCGCTGTCGGACGCGGAGAAGTGCGCGGAGGACGAGCTGGACCGCGACCCCCACAGGCTGAACTCCCACCTGCAGGTGCGGGCCGGGCCGGGCCGGGCCGGGGGCGGGCGGGGCCGGGGCCGGGCCCGGTGCTCGGGTGCCCGGCGAGGGGGGTCCCCGGCGGGGTCCCCGTGCCCCAGCTCCCCGTGACGGTAGAGCCTCCTCTTGTTCCAGCTGGGGTTCGAGGATGTGATCGCGGAGCCCGAGCTCACCCACTCCTTCGACAAGGTGTGGATCTGCAGCCACGCTCTGTTTGAGCTCAGCAAGTACGTGATCTACAAGGTCCTGACTCTGGTCCTCGCCATTCCGATGGCCCTGGTTGTGGGGATCGTCTTCGCCACGCTCAGCTGCCTCCACATCTGGTAAGGGCGTGCTGCGTCCGGGCTCTGCCGGCCGCGCCGCAGAACTCCTCTCCTCTAGCATTCATTATTGCCCAACCACCGGGCACCGACTTTACACCGGTAGCCAGATCAGCTTTATTAACTGATCTGCTTTATTTCTAAAGGGACAGAAAAGGAAGCAATGCTTTCTCTGTGATTCAGTTCCCTGCCTTGGTTTTACCAGCGATCTGTCATGACTATATAAGCTCCTTGGGGCAGAGAGCCTGTACTCCCGCTTGGACAGCACCTACAGCAATGCATTCCAGCCTTGGCTGGCTTCTGGAGTGATAATACTGACTGAATTTGTTTTTTAAACTGAAGTACAGAATTTGTTCAAACGTGTATTTTTAATTAATTTTCTAGGCTGAAGTATTATACCTGAAGTTATTACTAACTTCTTAGTACTGTTACCTCTTTCATTTTTTTCCTCACAGACTGAAGAAAGCTTTTGAGGGCCCAGCTGGCTCTGTGTTACTGCCATGAAATGTAGTGCCTTGCATCTGGTGCCTAGCTATCTCTAGATGCTGTGCTCCAAAGCCCTTCCACCTAAGCAAAAAACCCTGCTGAGCTCAGGAAAGCTGCTTCTGGCCATGGCACAAGTTCACAGGCAAATACGCTGACTGTCCAAGTCACAAACAAACCTGTGTACTTTAAGCATAATATGATCACAAAATATCAGGAAGAGTACTTTGAGACCAGAAAGGGAGATGATGGTGGAGAAGGGGGAAAGGCGAGGAGTAAAATGAGGTTGAGGGAAGAACTGACAATCCAAAAGGCTGTAGAGGAAGGGATGAATGCAGATTATTGACATTATTTCTGCAGACCAAGATTTTCCATATACATGAGTTTTGGGCAAAGTCTAATTTGATTTGGGTAACACTGAAATCCTTTTCCTTTTATCAAGGAAAACAGAATACAGAAACTGGAAGTGAGCTCAAAACCCTAGGAATACACTGATTATCTGAATTTATGGTGGCAATCTCATGGGTGCAGATTTCAGTTTTTGAAAGTACAATGGAAGCTTGTGTTGGTGACATTGTCAAGCCACTTTGAAAACTGATTAACTTGAATTTTGGAACATAGTGTTTGCATAATATCCAAAGAAGTTGCAGTGCAGTTCAGGGATGCCCGCTTGCTGTATCTCTTGTTCCCAAATTGTTACGAACAAACAGTTCATAGGCATAATGTTGCCCAGATTTTTAGATTTGTCAGCTGTCACTCCGCCATAGTGTGGTGTGACTACAAAAGGGTCTGGTGAGTATGTATAGGTTTCCAGTAGTGAAATATCTGTGGAAAATTCATCAATGCCAAATTTATTAAAACTGTAGTACTTTTTTTGTGCTTCAGAAGGATCTTGTATCTGGATTTCACAGACTGGATACAAGGTTTCACTGATCCAGGACTCAGAGGTCAGTTACTATTTATGCACGTAGTCCCTAGTGACTATCTCAGGAACTGTGGGTTCTCAGTACATGTGAAATAGGACTGCCTGAATGTAACACTTCACTTGAAAAGTTTCTCTCAGCTTTCTGTGAACACACTTGCTTCCCCAACAAATCAGTTTCTTTGCCCAGGTTCATTGTCAAGATAGAACTGGTCTTTCGTTTTGATCTTCCTTGCACCTGGGATAGATGTGAAAGAATCATGTAACTCAGTAGTGCTGTCTGCATCCCCTTGGACTCCATCCAGTGCTACCATCCAAAGGCAATACTGCCTCTTATTCCCACAAACTCGAGCCTGGATTTGTTCCAACACAAAGGTGGAACACACTGAGACTAAGTTGGCATCTCTAAGTTGGCACCTCTTCATGTTCCAGATACCATGCAAGTGAGGAGTTCAGTGTTGCTGCATTTGAGAGGGTGGTGCAAAAGCAGTGCACTTTTAAAGGCCCTAAATACAGAGTAATAGTTCCCTTGTAGGTCTATTGGGTCTGAAAAAAAAAAGTAATTGATTTTTTTGTACATGAAAGAAAGGGAATTCCATTATAACTCTGTCTTCAGCTGTTGAAATGTCACAGGAAGACCTTGGGGCAAACCCGCCCAGAAGTCTGCCACTTAGAGTCTCTATGCTTCACTTTTATCATCCAAACCAGTGACTTGATGATGTTGATATGTTGTAAGGGAGCCTTTTCTGGGGATAAATTCAAAAGTGTTTCAACAACTTCTGGAGGTGCTCAAGCAGAAAGCTCTGTTGATGTTACACATGTTGTTGCAGTTTCATCAGCATGTTAAAAATCCACATAAGTCTAACTCAACATTTCTCACACTCAAGGGTGCCTTGTGAATTGCCCCATCACATCCCATCACACCTGATAGTAAATGTTGTCTTTCACCTGCAAAAAGAAAGCTAAGTAAGAAATACATAGTAATACACCTCATTTTCATTTTTAACGATAAATATGGAGCATATTGTGTTCCCAAACCAGCTGCTTGAGCAAAATCTGGTTTCACACTACCTGGTAAAAGATACTGATGGGCTGAACCTGGGCGAGCTAGCAGGCTGGTGATCCACATACAAGCCAGTTCAAGGAAGTCAACTTTTTCCCTTACTGATGACTGTCATTCTCACCAGAGTATACAGGCCACACTGAGTTGTGACATCTTTCTGTGAAATTAACAAGCTTTTAACTATGTCCTCAGACTGTAGCTCTTAAGGTTATGATTTTTGAATATGAAGAGAACAGTTCTGGTTTTTCAGGCAGCTCAATGAAAACTGTTATATTTCTTGTAGATCAGCAACTGAGTCTTATTCCAAGCCACATGTGTGCAGCCTCTTGGAAATTAACACTTGAATTTCACGTATGCTGTTCTGTACTTTTATCAGAATAGTGTTCTGGTACATTGCATATTTACACTAAGGGTCAGTGATCCATAATTTGAGTGTTGGATCTGAGATGGGCTCACTCAGCTCTGTACCTCTTAGGCTAAAGCAGTAGGTATTCACAGCACTTCTCCACTTGAGCTTCCATTCACAGTGCTAAGACAGAGACAGGGACTTAGATGAATATGGACATGCATTATTTCTTACCTTTTTGTATTCCACAGCTTTATTTACATAACCACTGCTATCACACTCAACCCTAAAACCATGTCCCTACTGACTGCTTGAAATGTAAATAAATTACACTACAGCTAGGAAGGCCTACCTTATAATCTGGTGATACTGTCTTGATGCCTCTTCTTTGATGTCCAGTACATATCCCTTGGTTTAGGAAAAGAAAGTATGTGAATGTTGCCTTGCTTCTTTTGTAGTAATTTTATCATTTCCAGTCTATCCAGGTCCTGGAATACATAATATTTGATTTTAATGCACTTCAAATACTGTGTATGAGTTGTGAAAGGCTTTGGTGGTTTTCCATTGCCTCGCTTGTCCCAGTGGTTAATGGCATGCAACAAGCTGTAGAACTGCTAGGTAATTTTTTAGCCTTTTCACAATGCTTGCTTGTATTGTAGAGCTATACAAGACTTTTAATTCACAGTCATGATGTAGTACATGGAGTTAGATAATTTAAGCACAGAAACAGAGAGCATTTGAAAAATAGCATTAAGACATTTCTGAGATTCCATTTTGAAAAACCTTACCGGAGAAGGCATGATTCTTCACTTTGAAGCCAGAAACGCAATTAATGGTGCATGACTGCTCCAAAATTGTTGCCCACGTCTGTAAAAAGTTGATTCTCATTATCAGTGGGAATTGAACTGTGGTCTGCATTTCCAAGAGGTGTTTGGTTCTTGACAGTGTTCACTCAGGGCTTAGCAAGAAGAAAAAGTAACATGAGCAAAAACTAGAAATGTTGGGGGGTATAATTTTGTAGATGTCATGTCTTGAACAGAATAAAGAGAAAATAGGATAGGAGGGGAAAAATGGGATAATTGGTGCTTTTTAGTTCAACAGTTCCCAAAAGACACAATTCATCCCATTTGGTCAAAGGAGGGCTATTTTATAATATATACACATAGCAAGATTCAATGAGAGGTCATATAGGCAGCTGTCTTCAGTTTAGATGACAAATTCAACAAAACTTTTGTTTTCTTCCAGTGTGGTACTAGATGGTAACACTAGCAGTACCAATATGGCATCAGGGTACCTACCATGTCTGTGAACAAAAGTGCAGACCAGGCTAAATCCACAGCAAAGGAAGGGTACACTATATTTGTCACATCACAAAAACAAATACATGGCTTCTAATGGCATTTGATTATTAATTTTTAAGTGTGACTGGTCGTTCCATAGAAAGCACATTGCACCCTCTGATAATCTGGAAGTATCGCACTGTCAGATAAGATACCCTGTGCAGAACAGGATGCAGACTTGTACACATGTAAATACACACATAATTTAAAACTTAGAAAATGCCTTTTATGACTCTCCTTGGTGTAAAGGATTTTGTTCTCTGAGGAAAGATGTTTCAGTAATTGTTCTATAAGTAGATGGACTTTTATTTTAAAATTGAAAGTTATTTACATTAATTAGCTTTGGTTGCTGTTATGTCTCATGTATCCTCCTATGGATTTAGCCTACATTAGGGTTTGCATCCATTTACCATAAATTGAAAATTTTAATAATTTTAAGTGCTTAAAGATTATAAAACATTACCAAAACATTTTAATGTTTATTTTCCATAAGATTATCAAAATAGTTTGAGTTCCAGTAATCAAAATAGGTTGAGTTCTAGTACCATGTGAATTACCTCTACAGCAATTTCAAGTACTATGATCACTGCTTCTCCAGCCTTCTACATCTTTCTGTGAATCTTCTGCATACTGTGGTATTTGTTTCATTTGTATTTTGTGTGATCCTATCAACAGAAGGTCCAAAAGAAATGTTGTCTTTTCTGCTTCTCTCCAGTTCAGTTAGGTTTTAAAAAAAATGGGCCAAATTAATTATAGATGGTATCAAAAGAACAGTTCCATTGTCCTTATAAATTATCTGAAATGGAAAAGAGGTGAAGTCAGCACAAACAAAATAGCCATTTCTGGTGCGTTCCCTGTATTGCTTGGAAAAATAGCAATTTTTTTCCCCTTTGCATTATTGATGTTTATCAGCTGTATTCTAAAAGGTTAAGGCCTAGTTTTTTATTCTATAAATGATGTATTCTATATACAGTGACATTATAGGTGGTTAGAAACACATAGTTTACAGGGTTCAGTTTAAAACTAGAGGCACAACTTTCCAGTAATGCTCACAGTCCTATATGGGCTGTTTCAGCAGAGACAAAAGAGAAGGTTTTAGAAAAACTATTCTTGTTTAAATCCATCTGGGCTAGCTTTGAGTAGAGCATTGACATACTAGTATATGGCTTGCATTGTATGACAAAAGCTGTTTGATAAACACTGAAAGTAGTTAATTTTGATTCTGTACATTTCTAACCTTCAAATTTTTTTAAACATAGTAGATATTTTCTACTTTGTTAATATGAGTATGAATTGTAAATACACAGCGACTTTTTTTCAGACTTAGGATGAAATATTAAATTAGGTATTTTCTGTCATTCCAGTCAGAGGGAAAATTCTGCAGTGGAATTATGCAAATGCAAGACTGGGAACTTAAATTTTGAATGCAAAAGTAAAGTAGGACAGAGTTTTTTATCATTGTCAAAAGAATCTATAGCTTCTTTTACCTAATTTAGGAAATAAACATGTTCAGTATGGCAGAGAGATTGTTTTTTAAAACCTTGCACTAGTAGAACTACAGTATTATTTATGTATACATTTAGTTTATCTGCACCCAAGTAAGAACAGCTTAGTGAAATGATCAGAGGTTAAGGCCAGTAGAAGATAAAGGAAGGAGAATAACTTAAAATATTGTGGTCAGTTGTGATGTATCCACTGGCCCTCGTGAGCTGCCCATATGTGCATTTCTGGCTCTCCTCCACTGTTAGCATGCATGGCTCAAGCCACCAGTAATGACATTGCTTTGGAATTGGCACACATGGAGAGCAATCCCCAGATGCTTACCAAAGCTCAGGAGATGAAGGCACAATACTTTCTAGTGTGCACCCTGAGTGAATAAAAAGATCTTATCCCCTGACAAGGACTTCTGACCATATTCTAATGTTAATTTCTCACTCAGAAATGAAGAATTTTACAGGATCAGACCATTTTTCTGATGTAACTGGATATTGCCTCCCTGTTTCTGTTTTACTGTAGCATCTTGGAACAGGGATGGGTAGGAATGAGAACCAATGGTGTGATGTGCTTGCGTGCCGGTGCACTTGCGCGTGCCTGCGAGACAGACAGATAAAAGAAACACCAGAAGGGGCAGCAGAGCAAGAAGAGATTGTAAAGGCTGTTTCCAGTAAATCAAACTGGGGAACATAGCATTTCTGTCAACCCCTAAAGACCCACATTCAGATATGACCACAGCACAAGTGAGTCCTTAGGGGATGACTGCTCTTCAGCCACGGTGGGTGGCAGCAGGGCTATGGCAGATCATGTACACCAGCCCTGCCAGGAGTAGGGAGAGACAGCAAAAGTTCATCATTCTAAATGGCATGTAAAGAAATTGCCAGTTAATAAACAGAGACACAACAAAAGGAAAGCTGGTGTCTACACTCTCATGTTGCATCCAAATGATTTTGGCCAGAGGACCACATGCATATGCAGGTGTGAGGCCTTGAGCAAACAAAATTGATGGAGAATGACTGCAAGAGTCAAGTTGCTTAAATATTTATATTTATATTGTTTATATTATTATTTATATTATATTATATTTATATTATGAAGTTATAAAGGTGAGGAACCTTTTATAATTTCATAACCTTTTAACCTGCTCTTTCATAAGATGTCACACCTGTGTTTCATTGTCCTGATTTCCCTGTGCTGTAGCAACACCAATCTTCAAATTTTTCGTTTTCTCTTTTTCAGGGTTGTGGTGCCTTTTGTGAAAACCTGTCTCATGGTCCTGCCTTCAGTGCAAACTGTATGGAAGAGCCTGACAGATGTTTTTGTTGTACCATTCTTTCAGAGCCTAGGCCGGTGCTTTGCCATGGTTAATATACGCCTGGACCAAGAGTAAACATCAGAGATGTGACACTGCTGTAGTTGTAGCTGGTGTTATACTTCTTTGCTAACCTAACATACAAGCACTTACCATTCATTCCAAACTTAAATTACAATGGCTGGTTTAAGTGGGAACATGCTGTTTTTATTAAAACTCATTTATTATCAGGGAGATCCATTTAAGAATTAGTAGGCAGTTTTCATAGCTCACTATTTTAACAACAGAGTGATCGTGGAGTATATTGGCAACACTTTATTTTAATGGTAGGTTTATTGGTAGATTACGGGAGAATTCTCATGGAGACTAAAAGCCACCACAGTGAAAATGGTTGGTGTTACTGCTATACATAAATAAATGAATAGGCTGTGATACCTTAGACAAAACTGATCTCTAGGGTTTCACACTGACTTTATTGCAGTTCCACCAGGGATCATTTTTGGCCTTGCTATGCAGAATGATAAACCCAGTCCTCTGTTATCAGCAGTTAAAGTGAACGTGACTCATTGTGTAAACATACAGGGAAAGGAACTGTTGTGTAATTCTCTTATATTGGGGGGGAGAGGGGAAGCTCCCTAGAAGTTTATCCCTTAAAATAAGGTGTTAGTTAATGATCTGTAACATTAGCTAATCTGTATATTTTATTTAATGAGAGATTAACTTTGCTGTATATTTTGTACCTTTGTAAATGACAGTTGATCAGGTTTCTATGAAGCATAGTTTCTCTAGTATTTGAATTCTAACCAACTTATTAAGCAGCAAGAGTGAGACACTGCAAAAATTATTTTAGATAACTAAAATTTCCTTTTCTAAATTAAATAGATTTTGAGTGTTGCTGTGCAATTCTAATATATTAATTATATATGATTGTGTGTAAAAGCAAAGATTATAAGTGTTTTTATACACGATTACGCAAAAGACTTGGAAATATCTGTTTATGAGAAATGGTTTTATTAAAAATTGGGTGTAATAAATGCTACCCTGCCTATTTCTGTATATTATTGGTGTGAACATTGTATTATTTAAAGCAATAGACACTATGCTAGCACTTTAACTAGGTGGCAAGCTCTTATAGAAGGCAAGTGAGTGTACTTGGTATTCTTGTCTAATTCTCCTAACCTCTTGACTCTCTCTGTTGCTTTTTTACTATTTCAAAACCTAACCCCTGAAAAAGACCCTTCTTTCTTCTGCACCTAGTATGACTTTTTAAACCAGAATAACAAAAAATGTGCAGAGGTACATTAAAATTACATTAGCCTTCTGGTGGGCTTATGCTGCTGTTTTATTTAAATACAGATGGTAAGTTGCAATTGTAAAATGTTTGTATGATTTAGAATGTTATTTTCTAAAATGTCACAAATTTCTTATCAAACAAGAGGTATCTAATAAAATAATAAAATTTCAGCTGTTTCCCATTTTCAACTTCATTTCTTTTCAGATTTTTCAGCTTTTAAACAAACTCTTAAAATGCCAAACAGCATAGAATACTATGCAGTTCTTCCAAATAACTGAGAGGTAAAGAAATTGATGAGTATCAATACAGTTCCCCTATTATCAATTGCATTTAGTGTATTTATAGTAGAAAATGACATATCTCTGTGTGCAGTTAAGCCCATACAGAATGATTGCTATCTCTGAAGTAGGTCTCTCTGCAGAATTTCAGCAACATCCAAAATAACGCTTAATTCTTTTTACAGGCGCACTCTTTCTTTACAGATGAGCTGCAGAATTTTCCTTTTCTTGTCTGTTGGCCTATTAAAGCTACCTGGATATTCTTTATGGATTAGGAACATCTTTGTATATTAAAAGTATTTTTAGCATTTGTGCCATTTAGAGAGGGATTCATATGGCTTTAAAAAACTGGACCTTAATGATTAGTGCCCATGGAAACTGCTCTTGTTCTTTTTTATTCTGCAAGAAGTTAGCTTGTTTTTCAGATGTGTTATTCAAAATACCTTTCTTGTGTTAAAAATGGAAATAACTTTTTTGAAAATAAAAATTGGCCAGGCTAGGCTTGAACTCTTTTGAGAGTTATTTTCTTTTACAGCATCCAAGGACTTTTACAAAGATATTTTCCACTGAAAAATATCCCCTTGATGAATTCATTTAAAAGAGAAAAAGGAAATAAATCAATCAGTACTAGTTCTTGTGTCTAAAAGGAGTCCTATAAAAGCCTAAGCTTTGAAGGAACCCAAGTCTGCAATTCAAGTTTTGAGAATGAGACCATTCCCCAGAGAAAGATGTATCATTTTATGGTATGCATTCCTGGATATATTCATTCTTAAATAACCTACTGAAGTCAACTGGCTCTAGCTACCACAATTAAGTAGAATGGTTTGGTTTGTTCTTATTTTGATTTAGACTTGTCATTGATTAGTTCTTTTCTCCATTTCTCTAGCTGCTACAAGACTCAAGAAAGTTTGTAATTAAAGCTCTTAGTTTCTTCGATATTTATAGCAATATCTTTCTCTGTAACAGGTGTGCCTTTACTATAAGAAAATAAAAAGTGCACTCTCAGACTTGGTAAAAGATGCTTGGCAAATACTCTTACTTTGTCCATAAAAGGAGTGGAAGGAAGTAGAAATATTTACAGACTCTCCAATACTCAGATGTGAATCTGCCCCAGGCAACTCTGGCTGGCAAGTATTCTCAGGGTTTTATGGTTCTGACATATATCCTGAAGGTCTGGCACAGCATATACTGTGAATACCTCACAGCACTGTTGGACAGTGGACTGAATGGGAGCTGGCTCTGAACTGTGCTCTTCGATGTAGGAGCAGGTTTGTCTCCAATTTGTTTGAAATGTGGACAAACCGTCCCAGCCGATCCCTTAAAAGCAACTTACAAATGAGAATTTAGGCAAAGCAGTCCAGAAACTGAGTCTCATTGTCTGCAACAAATACAAGAAAATTTACGCCTGATTCAGATTACTTTGATGCATCTTTGTGTCTGTAGAATAGGGGAAATGTTATTGTTCATAACAAGAGTAGATTTTCCATCATCATGGTAGAGCTATTACAAATATAGGTGTGAGGTGTTACAATTCCAGCCTGTCTCTTGTTACTGCAGACCTCAGGTCTACAACCATGAGCTGGAAACTCAGTTCTGACTTGCAAAATATTTCTTGTTTTTCCTGAAGATCACAACTAACATACAGAACTCACCCTGGATTTGTGTTTATGGACTTCCTAATTTTAATTCACAGAGAAGTTTAACCTACCTGCTTATGAGAGCTGTTTCCTAAAATGCTCCTAATCTGATTCTGAAACTTTTATATTTGTATCTTATCTTTCACCACCCTAGTAGTTCACCATATAAATTGAAACAAATTCTTGACAGAAACTTTGATGTGTTAGTAAATGAAAAGCCTGTTCCCACCTATCCAAAAAGTTCACTTAAGCACTCACGAAAAAGTTCAGAACATCCCTGCAGCTCTGGGACCTCAGACCACACACTTGTATAAAGTGGAAGCCAAAGAATGGTAAATCCTTTATTTTTACAGGATGTGATCATTCCCCCACCTGCAGAGATAAAACTATTGCCGTTATTACCTCTTAAAAAAAAAAAAAAACATGGAAAAATACATCTGTTTGGTTTAAAAAAAAAAATAAATGCAAATGGAACAAGGTCAAACACCAGACACTTTACCACTTTACCAGTGTTGTCTATGCTTGTGAAATTTAGAGTTGAAGGCCTCCAGAGATACTGAACCAGCAGTTAGGCATTAAAATTGGAGGTTCTTTCTTCATGCAGGGATTTACAAATTAGGCTAATTAATAAAGGCTAACTGTAGCTTGGTGACACTAATCTTCCTAAGCTTATTGTAACAAAAGGGAAACGTCTTCTGAGAAGCAATTCAGAGGAGCTAATCGTTTGAATCATCCTCTAGAGAAAAGAGTCTGTACTGATTAGTGTAAAACATTGGGCTGGGCTGGGCTTGGCTTAGCTTCTTTGCTCTGCTACATAAAAAGTTGTATTTGCTGCAGAAATTGGGAAGGCTGATGGAAGCAACTAGAGTTTCATAAAAGTAGTGAGGCAGGTTCTTCTTGATACCCTTCTCTTACAACTTGATGCCAGGGGTGAGTGTCATCTGTGTTAGAAGTTCAGTTTCAGCTGTTGTATAGCTTCCCCTTCCAACAAGTGGGAGAAAGGACTCCTTCACATAGCACTGAATCAGACTCTACTTAAGACACTCAGATGGAATAAAATATAGAGATTCACTTTTATTTCAAACCTTGAGAAAAGCTTGTCTATTTTTTCAGCTGTCTTAGCTCAATAAGAGCTGCCTTTTCACTCCATGTATCTGGTTTTTCTTTTATATTTTACACTATTAGAGCTATCACAATGATACACTATCAGCAAGGGTTTACCAAGCAATGCTTAGGTAGAGAAGCAGAGTGACAAAAAGCCCATCCTACATAAGCCTTAAGGAGTGGGTATTTAAGTCCCATTAATGAGACAAGTTCTGATAGTCTGATGTTTTCTATAAAACACATGAACATTTAATAATGCAGTAGAGCTGGAAGAAAGATACAGAACAGCATTGACTTAGACTACTGTTCATGGTCCAGCTCAGTTTTCAAGGTATCTGATACTGCAAAGGGTATCAAAAGAGGGACTTGGTTTGCACAGGGTCTTGCAGAATCAAAGTTTTCAATGTATTTGCCTCTCCAGGCAAAACAGTTACAAGCTATCTTGATAAAAACCTACAGGGGCTAGCTCTAATAAAAGATATACACACCTACTACAGGATTGAGATGAGGAAAAGTAATGCATCTTGATCCAAAACTGTAATCCCTGCCCAGCTGCCACCCACCAGGAACATGTCTGAACTCAGAAGGCACGTCCCTTTCCCATAATCCCTCACAATACCTACAGCTTTACCTTTGTCGTGCCCAGAACTGCCCTTATTTAAGCAACTTGGCATCTTACTCATATCTAATCCCAGTCAGAACCCCAAAAGAAGGGGGGCCTTAGACTTCTTAAAATATACTTAACTGCATATCAGTAGACTAAGGTACTTCCCAAAGTAGACCTTCCCAGGAGTCAAAATGCAGTGGCCACCTCAGGCAAAAATTGATTTTGGGTTTCTCAGGTGTTGGTTTGAGTTTTCTAGCCCTTAGGCTATTGTGAAATGTTTTATGGCAACATCACTTTCACATAAAATGAAATCACTCCTGTCTAGAAGTTGTGAGAAGGAAGGAATGTGAGAAGAGTTACCCATTTCTCCTGGTATAACTAATCCTTGGATTCAAGGCACAAACAGGCCAAATACCAAATGCGTACATGAACCTGCAGCTTTGTATACTGGGGCAAGGACAACCTATCTCTATAGAAAAATTCCGATCCAGTGACTTACATTTTAAAATACAGAAACCCTCCAGAGAGTGGGGACAGGATGACCACGGTGAATACTCCAGGATTACAAGTCTTTAAATAATGGAATGAGGAAAACTTTGGCCTGCATGTTTATCCTATCCTAATGCCTGTTATCATACAACAGGGTGAGAACAGTAGCATGACTGCTAAAAATTCAGTACCAACAGTTTTGGCAGCTAAGGCTTTCATCCAGCAAAACATACAAAACTGCATATAAAATGATGTGGTTAAGCAATTGAGCAGTAGACACACAAAAAAAGCAATGACCTTTCACTCCTAAGCCTCAGGTTTTTAAGTGCTCTGCATAAGGCAGGCTGCTCATGGACAGCCTCTGTTACCTGACAGCCTTGTTGGTGTTGAAACGACACATAAAGAAGATAGTTTCCCAGGGTGATTTTGATCTTGCTGACACTGGAATATATCAGGAGTATTGCTAATACCATAACTGGAATAACTACACAAGCTTAAAATTAAAAGGGGGGTAAGGAGTGGAGGAAGGAGGACGTTTGATACCAGACAAAGACATTCAGTGAGCAGTCACCCACATTCAGTTCAGTTTCATGACTCATTTTCTGACAGTTTTTGAGGGATTTTGTCCAGTCCTTTTGGGTTTTTTTCCCCCACTGGTTTCTGGGAATCCTACCCCTAACAAAACTTTTCCTCCCCTCAAAATGGATAAAATAAATCATAAATTGCACATTATTTGCTCCAGGTTTAGAGCAAGTTTTCAACTAAGGTAATCCTGAGGTTTGAAATTTCAGTTAAGGCAAGATTTTGGAGCAATAAAAACTTTTTAAAATTAAGTATGAAACGCCTAAGGCTGGTGTGATGAAGAAAGGCAGTAAGGCAGCCAACCAAGGTGGCATGGAGTCCTGCTTAGCAGCTGACCTGCACCACTAAAGACACAGCTAAGCTCCATGAGAAGACTGGGTGGCATTTCCAAGGCCCGCTTGAGTGTCTGCAATTTCTGGTAATTTCTGGCTACCCCTGGATAATCCATTCATAGTAACTGAGAAGAGGAATGGAGCCTTTGCACTTTCAGAAGATTTCTGCAGGCCTTTACCTGGCCCTTTCCCATTGAGCTATTACTATTCCTTTGAGTGTAACAAGAGATCCTTGCAGAACTCCTGTGTGCATCCATGCCAGGTCTCTGGCTGTTGAGTTTGTGTGCATTTCTCATACAGCACTGCTAGAGGCAACGGGCCACGGCTCCATCCCTCTCCATCTCCGCAGATGTAACTTGCTCACTCTTGCTGCTTGGTAGTACCCATGCCTTTTTCTGAGTAGGCTGTTTTCTTGGCATTCCAGCTCAAGAAAGCACCGCTAATGTTCATTCCGTTTTGCGTGCAGCCTATTCTGGAATTCATCTCATAAAACTTTTAAATTCCACTACTTTATGATATTATTCTAGCTGCAGTAGTGTTGTGCGATTCAGAAATATTTTTTAAAGGGGACTGTGGTTCTGAAAAACTATTCCAGGATCAATTCAGCATTTCAAATAAGTATCTCTCTTATTTCTCTTTTTTTAAAGTCATTCTTGAGATACAGAGTCATATTGAATGACGGATCAAAGCGTTCTGATTCATGTGGAGGACAGTGACTAATTCAAAAATTTTCCTAGATGTGAAAACAAAGAACTGTCTTGCAGATTTTTTCAGATGGACAGAAAAATTGCAGAGTCTATGTCCTTCGAAACACTCATTTGGCTCCATATTCATACTCAAAAGCTTGGACAGGCAAAAATATTCTAATGATGGCTTAAGTGAATTATTGCATCAATAAAAATGTTACTTTTAAAAGTTACAACTAACTCGGAAAGTTGGAAATCTTCCATCCAAGGCATTTGTTCTAAAGTTTACGAGCAGTATAAAGTAAAGAAAGTTGACTGCTAACCACTGTATCAGCAACACACATCCA
Source organism: Calcarius lapponicus (assembly GCA_039654755.1). Classification (NCBI taxonomy): domain Eukaryota; kingdom Metazoa; phylum Chordata; class Aves; order Passeriformes; family Fringillidae; genus Calcarius; species Calcarius lapponicus. The sequence continues at coordinate 24,004,631 of CM077463.1, read as the reverse complement.
TGTGGACTGCATTTTCAACAGGTGCAGTTATTTACATCTGTGGTGCCTACATCCATCTTAGCCAGAGGCTTCTTCGAGGTCATTTCTCTGCTGAAGTGCCAAAGCCAAATAGACTGTAGTTAGGAATTTTCTACTTCTGTTGCTGCAATTATGTGCTAAATGGCATAACACTAAGGTCACAATTTTTCTGTTAATGTTATAAATCTTTCACCATAGTCTGATTTCCTAACACAAAACTAATGGCTGCAAACATATGCACACAAAAAATGTGAAATGTACATTTTTTAAATGTATAGTGATGCTGCAACTATAACCTGAGCCATCCTGACTATGGTGATGAATTTTTATATTTATACTGTTTACACCTACATATGCCCCTGAGCTTACAAAAAAACCTTGAGAACAGAGTATGGGAAGATGGTGTCGCACCATTCCCCTTTAAAAGTTAATCCCAGTGGTTAATATGCATGGCAGACATGCATGGATCAATCTCCTCTCACGAAAAAATAGAGCCGCGTTAAAGTGCAGAACTGTTAAATATTTGCAGAGTTTTGAAATGAACCAGTTGAGAAAAATCTCTTTTTCTTCATCCCAAGGATATCCAAGTTTCCACAATTGTTCCTGGAGCAGCGATGCTTCTGTGTAAACTATTGTCAATGCCGGGACGGGGGGAGCCCGGCAAACGCCTCGCTCGCTCCGCAGGCTGAACACAACTAAAGTTTTCCATCTCCTCACTGCTTCCTTCCCCCTCCCATCGTGCCCAGGTGGCTCTGCCGCACGCAGCCACTGTCGCCCCGGCACCCAGCGGCGGGGACCCACTGACCCGGGGGTCGTGAGCAGCCGGGACAGGGCGGACGACGCGGACGGGACCCTGTCCCTCTCCCTGTCGAGCCTCCGTCTCCGCCCGGCGTGGCACAAGCATCCGGGACCGGGTCCGCCAGCTCCCAGGTTACCGGGGCAGGGCTATTTTCCCCTCCCACCCCCGGCGGCTCCCGGCCGCCCTGCCATGTGCGGGGCCGTCCCGCCGCTGTCATCCACCCCAGCCGGAGGCAGGGAGCCGCCCTGGCCAGCGGCCAGCCCTCTCCTCGCAGCTACCTCCCCCGGCCGGCCGCTCCGCAGAGCGGAATCTTCCTGCCTCCGCTCCTTCGAGCCACAGGGCAAAGTAACTCGCGGCAGAGCCGTCAGCAGCCCGCGGCAGCATGTCCGGCAGCAAATACGTAGACTCGGAGGTAGGACCACCGGGGCATGGGGCCGGGATGCTGCCCCGCCGCCGGCTACCTGCAGCGGCTACCTGCAAGCCCCCTGCGCCGTCGGAGGAGCGGGGCGAGGGGCGGCTCGGCGGCAGGAGGGCGGACGGCCGGGCACCTGCGGGCAGGGACAGCGGGTCAGGGGGAGCCGGGCGCTCGTTCCCAGCGGGGCACGGGGAGGGGGGCTGCTGGCTGCCGTGCGGGAACAGCGGTGTATGGAGAGCTCTACGGCGAGAGCACCGGGATGGAGAGGGTACGGTGATGGCCCTGCATGAAGGGCGGTATAGGGAGCGGGGCAAGTGTAGTGAGGACAGGGCGGCGCGGGCGCCGGGCTCAGGTCCGCGCAGCGGGGGCGGTAGGGCGCGGGCAGCGCGGCGAGGGCGCTGCGCGGGGAGGGCGCTGCGCGGGGAGGGCGCTGCGCGGGGAGGGCGCTGCGCGGGGAGCCCCGGACGCTCCCTGCCGTGCCCGCGGGGCCACACCCGCGAGTGGGGCCACTCGCTCCGCCCTGGGGCAACGCCAGGGCCGGGGCCGCCTGGCGGCGGGAGCGGGAGCCGGCGCCTGGCACGGCGGGGGTGTGGTGTGGTGCGCGCCCCGCGGCCGCGGTTAAATAGCCGGGCGAGGGCCGCCCCGCAGCCTGCATCCCGCTGCCCGCGGGACCCGGGGCCGCCTCCCCAGCCCCAACCCGCCCTCTTGCGCGGCGCGGACCGGCCCTGCCCTGCCCTGCCCTCCCCGCCTCACTGGGCTCTCCCCTCCCGCCCGCGCTCCCTCCGCTCCCCGCAGGGTTTTCTGTACACGGCGCCCGTCCGGGAGCAGGGCAACATCTACAAGCCCAACAACAAGATGATGGCAGATGAGCTGAGCGAAAAGGCGGTGCACGACGTGCACACCAAAGAGATCGACCTGGTCAACCGAGACCCCAAGCACCTCAACGACGACGTGGTTAAGGTGAGGGGCCGAGGCGGGGCGTCGCGGGGGGCGATACCAAGTCCTGCCGAGGCGGGATACGCGGGCACTGTCAGGGCGGCTGATGCCCGCGAACCACATCCCGCCACCTGCTGCAGGAGGGAACGGGGCAGGGGCTGATCGGTTTTTTGTTTTTTTTTTTAAAGAAAAGGCGGAGTGGGCAGGAGAGAGGCGGGCAGCGGCCGGGACAGCGCTGCGGAGCTCCTGGCTCGGGCGCGGAGCGGGGCCGGGCGCGCTGTGCCGCGGGGCGCTCCGGGCGGGGGTCCCCGCGCTGTGTGCCGCAGCCCGCTCTGCAGCCGGGACGGGGCCGGGAGCGGGGGATGAGTGCGTGACCTTGTGTAACACCGTCGGAAAGATTTTCCTTCCCCGAGGCCCGCACAGAGGCAGGGCGGGGAGATGTCACAAACCAGATCGCCCTCCCTAAGCCTGGCGGGTGCAAAATCGGAGATTCTGAGGGCGGTTGGATTTGTGTCCTTGTTCTGTTTTGTTCTCTTTGGTGCTTTTTCCTCCTTCAAAAGATGATAAGCTAAGCAAAATTTAACTGTGCCCTTGCCTGGATTTTTTGTTTGGGTTTATAAATCAGTTTGACTGTTTTGACAGGTCAGGGTCGATGGAGATTTTGCTTGAAGTCTCTTCGGTCAGAAATATCACAGAGATAGGTTTTCTTGTAGAAAAAGAATTTATACAGACAAATTTGTACAATCCACGTGTGTTACGAACGAGAGTGTTTGAGATCACTTAAAAAATCATCGGCAAGGGTATGAACAAAAGTCGGATTTAATATTAAGTGGCAAAGCATGACAAGTTTATTGCCAAGATTCACTCTACTACTTGCAGGACAGCCAAGGCACAACAAGGGAAAACAGACAACAACAAAACCAAACAAAATCCAGGCAATCAAAACAGAAATGAACAGAGAACTATCTAGGGGTGTGTGTGTGTGTGTGTGCTTAGGTGTATGTGTGTGACAAAAGGCAGTGGGGGACAAGGAAAAAAAGGAACAGGGCCTGAAAGCTTAACAACACTCCAACTTAACAGTGCTTAACTTATACCTTAAGCCTAACAATTTAAGATAGGAAGAACTCTCACACCTAACTTATAGCCTAAATTTTATTTATGACTTCACCTAACCTTAGCCATTTACTGGGAATAACACTGAAGAGCATTTAACCTAATTTATAACTTTGAAGTTAGCAACTCAGCAGAAGAACAACACTTAGCTTATAACTTATGTTTAACAATTTAAGTAAGTTTATAACTATAACCTAACCTTACTCACTAGCCTAACTTACTTAGATACCCAAGGTACTTAGACATCTAAGAAAGCATTATTTCTCTCAGATTTGCTGTAGCATATATGCAGAGGCGTGCACAAAGAGGGGAAGAGTCAGTGCAAGCAAGGTGCCTGTGAAAAATCCCCCCCAGAGATCAATGAAATACTCACTTTGGATGCTTCTGCGCTTCCCAATGGGCAAAGGATTGGGCCTTGAGGAATCTGTACATGGGCCAAGGATACAGCTTGTTTCAGTGATCCTCCACGCATGAGGCTCTGAGAGGCATCTCCCTCAGAGGGAGGTTGCTGCTGGTAGCTTGCTGCAGTCCAAAAGGGCCCTTTTTGGACTGCTGTTATAGGCTTGCAAGAGAGCGGGCTTTTTTCATAACAATGTTTCATCCTGGCCGCACTTTGGGTCGGCGCTTTCTCCGAAGGTGTGAGAACAGGAATGTTGCACCATTCAGGCAAGAGGAATATTTTCCAAGGGTGGTCATAAGGAAAATTTTTTGCAATTCAGCAGATTTTTTGCAATTCCTGGGAGCAGACAGTGTTTCTGGTAAGCTTGAAAAGAGCTGAGCCCGGGTGGTGTTTCCAAAGCCAAGGCCTAACAAGCATTTCTCAGATCACACTGCGGCCTGGAAAGATGGAGAGGGGAATACACCACTGCAATGTGAAAATTGAGGGTGCTGTCATCTGGGTTTGTCAGACCCTAGGAAAAATGGGAGCTGCCCAGTCCTAGGGAGTGACTAAGCCACTAACTGGCTTGCTTAGTGGCCAGCAGTGTCAGAGTGTGTGCCATTCACCATGTTTGTTGTAATGAAGACTGTTATCGAAAAAGAAAAATACTGTGTTGTTTCTAGAGAATCGAGAGGTGAACTCTGGATCCTGAATGTGTATCTGTAAAATAATTCATGCTATGTGTAGACAATTTAACAAGGTCACGAGTAAATTCAAATTCCAGGCTTCAACACAATTTGAAGGTGCTGAATATGACAAGCCATGGTCATATTGCTGGACCCATGCCAAGAATTATCACAGCAGCCTGTATTTTTAAGGACCATATAAAAATGAAAGAGCATAAAATTATTATTTGTTTAGAAAAAATCATCTGTGTACCTAAAGGTACAAAACTGCCTTTAAAGTGGATGATTTTAAAGAGGAGAGAGCAATTCTTTTTTCTTCTACCCATGGAGGAGCAGCTGAGTAGGCAGGGAATGCCAGAGCTCGTGAACAGCACTGCATCACAGTTTATTGCGTATGTCAACAGGAGAAGTCCCCAAAGCAACCAGGCCTTCTGAGGATGAGTCATTGCTCCCAAGCAAGTCAGGATTCTGCTGTCCACAACCTAACCCAGTGAAAGAAAGACCCTGATGGGAAAAGAGACCACTGACAGAAAAAAAACATAATGGGCTTAAAAGAAGCTGAAACCTACAAAGCCTATCCTGCCCTCTCTGCCTCCCACAGAGACAAGGATTAAGGAAGTTTGTTACATTCCATCTTCTAAAATAATAAGGGGAATAATAAGTATAGGAATGGAAAAAACAAGGTTTTCAGTTTGTCCTTTTGAAGTAATTGTGGTTCAACACATGCACTGAAAAAGTGCAAACAGCCGGAATACCAGCACTGCCTCTATGTCAGCAAGTGAGCTCCTGGTGGTGAAGATAGTCACATCAAGACATAGGAATTTACCAAAATGAATTTGATGTTAGCCAGACAGGATCCATTTTACATCATAAAAACAGCAATATGTTTACAAAATGGCATTGTAAATTAACATTTTCTGGTTTGTTACAAGGATAAATAAGAATAACTTTTATTTTAAGTACTTCATAGATAGACCAACCTGCAGAGCAGAGAGAGGATTTTTGCCACAATTTGCATTTATGTGGACCACAGGGTTCACTTTCAGTCTATTTGACATAGCAATAAAATTCACACCCAGTACCTAAGGGACAAGCTTGGATTGGGGTAAAAATACACAGATTCAGTTCCTGCCTTAGCCATCAGTCTGTAGTCCCCTTCTGACATGCATCTGCCATTCTTACTTTGGCTGTAAAATTTCCAGGCAGAATGTTAAACTAATTGAAGGAGACTCCAGTCTTAAGTACTGAAAGTCAGAGAAAAAAAAAATGTAAGAGACCTGTAATGCCAGAAGTATGGCTTAGGCTGAGCTCAATTTTGTTTAAAGCCATTGCATTTTTCTAGATTCAAAACTTTATGCTTTTTACCCACTATTTTGTGCATTTCTTGCCCCTTGACTATGAGGCACAACAGCATGGAAACTGGGGACAAATCAGTCAGCCATGAAATATAAATGATTAGACAGAGAATGAGGAATCTGCTCTGTAAGCAGCTCTCTAAAAGGCCTCAGTGTTGTCTGTATTCAAATACTTCCCATAGCACATTTTAAAAATAACCTTCTCTTGTGAGAAGCAAGAGACACATTCCCTTGATTTGCAGCAGCTTCCCCTGCAGCAGATGTGTGGTGCAGGCAGCTTTAGGGTTGGGATCCAGGCAAGGGGCAGAAACCCAGTCAAAATCCTTTTATGAAAACTAGACATGTAGAGCAGCTTTGAATCAAAGCTGTTGGTGACTTTGCGTAAGGTTTGTCTTTGAATTGCCTACCAAGTGGAAGCTTAGTGCTGGGAGGTTTCCAGAAAAATGGGGCAAGTGACTGGATTTATGTTAGGAGAGGGATGTGAACAAGGCCTTATGGAACCTGAGGTATGCAGACAGTGGAAGTAACAGCTCTGAACAAGGGGAAGCACAAACTAGTAAAAATCACCAGAACTTCCCCTTTTTTCCCAATTTTCTCAGTGGAGAGCAGAAAGGAGAGATTTTCTTGCTCACACAACTGTTCTCATACATCACCTGGACAGCAGGAGGATGTACAGTAGTGGTTCCATTCTTTCAGGCACTGGCTTGTGAAGGTGGCTACTCAGGCAGGGGGCAAGGAGGGAATCTAGTAAGGGAGAAACAGCCTCTGTGACTGGGGAAGCTCTCCAGGAGTCATGCTGGTGATTATACAGGTGGTTTGCCATAGTTTTATCTCTTTCATATGTCCTTCACCAGACAGTTCTGCTCTTGGACTTGTGTCCCGCAGGTTTTATTTGTGATGAGACACAACAAACAGGGTGGAAAGCTTATTGCTTTTTTCTCTCATTCATTCCCCAGTGATCCAGGACTCACATGAAGGTGCCTGAAGTTCACGCTTCACTCTTCTTGTTTCCCAACACAGTATTTGTGTTTTTCGAGTACAGCTAAATTGCAGCCTTCGAGTTTTAGAGTTCAAACCTTCTCAACATATCTGTGGTCAAGTCTGCACAGAGTTTACTGAATTTGGAAAACACAGAGGAGGGAGCCAGCTCTCCTACAGATTACTCTTCTCACTAACTTCCTTGCTCCTTGCTGAGAATGGGCACAGACCTTGCAGCCAACTTTACAAAGTCTAATCCTCACTTTTACTAGTGCGGACCAACCGTGCAGACACATCTGCGGCCAGCTTACCATTTCTTCCTACAGTGATGTGCCAGGAAGAAAGGCCTGTGGCTGGTCTACCATCTAGAACATAATTATTTTTTTGTTTTAAACAAGTGATGTCTATCTGCTGTTGGTTGTATAGGAGTCCTTTTTGCTTTGGAAAAAAAAATCTAGTACTTGGCTACAGATGTGAGGATGCAGAGCTTTTGTACCAAGTCTCAAAAGGTTACGTATTCATGCCTTCCACTTAAAACTAATGCAGTTGAGGGCAATTTAGCTTACTGCAAGGAAAAATCTGGAATTTTTAGTCAGATGTTGACAAATACTGCAATACCCTTATGTACTCATTAGGGAGGAAAGTATTACTCAGGCGTGCTTTTAAAGCTATTTACAATTTCTGTCTCATAATAAAAAGAGAGGGTTTTCAAAAGCAGTTTGCATTTTATGTAATTTTTCATGATTAAGGTCCCTCCCTGTTGTACTGAGCATGGTGTAAGAGGCACAGAAAGATGACTGGTCAGAGCACTTCCCATTCCCACACCTCAGAACCTCCTAGAAGGAAAGCAGGTGTCACCCCATGCTCTGTTTGAATGGGAGACCTAAGGTGGGTTGTCACTCAGATGTGACAGCAAGTGTCAACCTGAGAGGAGCACAGTTGTGCTCTTTAGCATAGTAAAATGAGAGACAGACCGAGCTCAATCAGGTGCTATTTCTGAAATAAGCAATTAAGTGAAATTTAATGCAGACCCTTTTTCTTTGTTTTTAGAAATTGTTAAAAGTCATGAGAACACAGATAAATGTTTAAGTTTAAAAACACCCATATAAATACATAGATACATGAATCCATGTGTGTGTATGTGTTCTAATACAAGCTTGTCACCTGGGCTCTTGCTGTTGGCCCTGACCAAAGTGTGATGCCTCTGGAGGCAGATTCACAGTGTTTAACCGCAGGACAGGAGAAGCAGTGCTCTCAGAGAGCATGCTTGTCTCAACTGCTGATACTTGTAGTTTAGACATGGCACCTTACTTGTGCAAAACAATTAATTAAATGAAATGGTTCTGTAATGCTGTGTCCTATTAACAAGCTGTGGGGTTTAGATTTAAAATGCAAGCGAAGTCAAATGTTTGACTTTGGCTGAACACATGATTCAATTCTATTTCAAACATTTCTTCCAAGGCTAGTCTAGGAGTATGAGATTAAAGACTTGAGTCATTATGAATGCCAGTTTATAAAAGGTCTGAGCGAGGTTTTAAGAGTTCTGAAAAGTAGTTTTCTTGCACATTAATTAGGAGTTCTCAGACATGGAATTTCTGAATGTCCGTAAGAGTACAGCTAATAATGGCATCTGTTCTAATGAAAGCTTCTTTCTCTAAAAACTGTGTTCACATTTAAACTCATGGCATTATTAAAGCCTTATGCACAGCCTTCTTGCTTGGCATGATGAACATGACTCATAACTCCATAGAAAAATGTGATGGCCATGGGGACAGAGCAAATGATTCAGCATGGCTGTTTCTTTTGTTAGAATTTATTGGACACTATCTCAGATTCAAAAAAGGCAAATACTTTTCAATTCTGATAACTTCAACAATCATAAAATGTTAAGAACAATTTGAATTGATTGTAGAACTTTTAGCCCACTATGTGGATAGAAACACTGTCTTCTTGCATGGATATCTAAAGCAAACAAACACAGAATGCAAAACTCTCCAGGGGAAAAAGGGATAATTGTGTTCAGTAGAATGGTCTACCAATGAGGTCCCCAGTGAGGAAATTTTATCTTGGTTGTATTTTAGGCAACAGAAAGAAGAAAATACCAATGAACTTGGGTGATTCTGAAACACTTGTGATCTCTGGAAAACTGATGACAGATATAGTTCTAATCTAACATAAGTTTGTATTTCCCACAGCTCTTAAGTACCCTCCTCATAGACACCAGGATGAAGTCTATGTCAGTAACTGATTTTCTGAGGTTTTTGATCCAAAACTACCATATTTATTTTCTAGACAAGTGACAGTTACAAAACCCATCTTGGACTTTAAAAGGGTTGCTTATCTTGAATATGAAAGAGAAATTATGCCATTTAATTTCATTCGATTTATTGGGGAGGCAGGTTTTATGCCATTAGTCTCTTCATATTTTCATGACAGATTTCTTAAGAAAATGTCTTTTGATTTAAAATTTAAAAAAAAAAATAAGAAAATCAAAAAAATTGAAAAAGTTCCAAAAAATTTGAACTTTATGCAATATCACTCTTGTCAGAAATTGTTGCCAGATTAGCAATGAAAAGAAAAGTAATTTCAGTGCCACTGTCCCATTTTAATGAGCTCATGAATTGATAAAATATTATTTTATTCAAGATGTAGGAACTGTGCTCTAGATGTTAGTGTGGCTGTACAAGGGTGGAGTTTGTTTGTAGTTAAACAAGTAGGAACTGATAAATTCAACTTCATAGATAAGAAGTGAGAAGACATTCTCACAGCTGAAGGTGAAAGCATCACATTCTGTGCTGTGCTGAATTTATATTCTGAGTTCCAGAAAGGCCTAAGGGAGTCTCATAGATGGATTGCAACATTTCCTCTCAGCTTTGAAATCCCTTCTTGGAATTCAAACGGATGCTACAAAAAATATCCGTTTTCCTCAAGATCAGGGATCTATCTCCCCTAGAGCTCAGCCATAAAATCATCAATTGTTTTATGAAGTCCAAGTTAATGTATCATAGAAAGGTTTGGGTTAGAAGGGACTTAAAGATCATCCAGCTCCAGCCCCCACCATGGGCTGGGTGCCACTCACGAGGTCAGGTTGCACAAAGCTCCTTCATCCTGGCCTTGAACACTTCCAGGGATGGGACATCCACAGCTTCTCTGGGAAACCCATTCCACTGCCTCTCCTAGGAATTTCTTCTTAATATCTAATCTAAAACCTATTCTGTTTCAGTTAAAAGCCATTCCTCCTTGTCCTTGTAAAAAGTCCTTCTATAGCCCACTTTATTTACTCCTGCAAGAGCCTTTTCTTCTCCAGACTGAACAACCACAAGTCTCTCAGCCTGTCTTCACAGAGGCTGTGCTCCAGCCCTCTGATCATCTTTTCGGCTCTCCGGACTTGCTCCAACAGGCCCATGTTCTTATCTTGGAGGCCCACACAGTACTCCAGGTGGGGTCTCATGAGAGCAGAGTGGGAGAATCACCTTCCTCAACCTGTTCATTTTGGTGCAGCCCAGGTTGCTGTCAGCTTTCTGGGCTGCAAGCCAGATCCTATTGAGCTGCTCATCACCAGCATCCTCAAGTCCTTCTCTGCAGGGCTGCTCCCAATCTAGTTACCACACAGTTACTACCAGTATTTGTGCTTGGGACTGCCCTGATGCAGGTGTAGGACCTTTCACTTGGCCTTGTTGAACTTCATGAGGCTCAGAGGTGCCTAGCTCTCAGGCCTATCAAGGCATCCCTTTCCTCCAGTGTGTCAGCCTCACCACACAGCTTGCACTCGTTCCCATTGCTGTTCTCATGCAGTTTATGACAGGAGCAGAACTATAAAGTATCTTGATTTTTATGAAATACTAAATACCTTATATTTAAGGATCAGTAACTTAAGCTCTTCCATAGGAAAGACAACATTCTAACAGTACAAATGCCGGGTCAAGTTTCTTTTTTAAAGAAAAGAGAGGCAGCTGGGCATCACTGCACACCCACTGTCAGCAATAAGCATGGTTCAGGTAGAAATGAGAGGAAAAGATGAAAACAAGTTATACAGATTTGCAAAAAAGAATGGCAGCAGATTACAGGAGTGTGTTTATTGATAGTATATGTAATCAAGAGTCTCCTCTCCTTAGACTCCCTTTACAAACTATAGAGAGAAAAAAGTGTTTTCCAGGTCTAAAACAACCTCCAAGGGTCCCTGTCTTTTCATGCACTACTAAAGAGTCTGAGGTCACTACATTTCCATTTCCCATTAGTGCCTAAATTTAGGAATGATAAAGTTAGACCAAGCTCTAAAAAGTTATGCCTCATAGCAGTTTATTACCTTTATATATATAAGCATAATAAAATAGAAATCTGTCGTATTTATATTTATTTAAAAATTTAAAATATAAAATCAGTTTACACAATGTCTTTTATTAAGGCTTTTGGATTCAGTTTAACTCCAGGCACCAGTGAAATAAAAGAAAAAATTTCTTTTATGTTTAGTGTAGTCAAAACTTCACACTGGTGTGCATGTTCGTAAATATGCCTCTTTAAACATACAGATGGGCTGACATACATGGATATACATAAATGTATTAGGGTTCTTTGCTAAAATAGCTGTATCAAACAAGGAACTGTGCAACATGAACCAAGTAATAAAAACAAAGAAAGCTTCTTAAGGGTTTCTCTTTGGGAAAGCTGCAATAACCTCCCAGCAGCCCAGTTTCCAGGGAGGAAAACAGTAATTTTATTTTCTGACTGCTTACTCCAACAACATCAAGACATTTGTCAAGGAGCTAGCTGACATGGTATCCCCACCTGCACAGGAAGTTTTGCTGTGTTAGAGTGCAGATCTTTCCTTGAAACTGCTTGTCTTTCCTTCTGCCAGCCTGTGTTGGAACGGGACAGGCAAGTGCTTCAGGGAGATCTCTGGGGAGCAGCTGGTTGCTGCAGTGCTCACCCATTGGCATCAATCGTGTTTTCCTTATGAGTACTTCCGCAGGTTTTGGTGAGCCTGCCCCTCTGGTGGAACAAAGGCCATCAGCAGGGCTTTTCTGGTATGTAATCAGTGCAGGCAGGGAGCAGGACATTGTTCTCTCAGTAAATAGAAGCAAAATGGTTTTTTTTCTTTTTTCTATGATCTTCAGTTTGTGAAATGGTGATCTGCAGTCACCCCCTTTTCTAAGTCATGGCATCATTTACACATTTTCATAATGCACTTGAGTATTTGTTAAGCATGCAGCAGGACTCACTCCCGACCAGACTGGTTTTTTTCTCTGGCTAGAAGAGTGCAGTCCTTCAATTCTACTTTCCAACATGAATATCCTTGTTTGTTAAAGCATTGTTTGCTTTTCTGGCATACTCTGTAGCACTCAGGAAAGATTCACTGTTTCCATTAAGAGATCTGCCAGCAGAACACTTTTCTTGCCGTACTGTGGAAAGCAGGCACAGGGAGGCAGGAAAGGTAGAGCAAATTCTTTGGTCAGTTTGTGCAAGTAACTGGCGTGCAACAGTTCTGTTTGCTTGTTTAGGCTCTCGTTCACTTTGGAAATACTTGTTTGTAATTTTTCTGCACTCAACAAGCCTTACACAACAGCTCTGATCCTAGCCATCTGCAGTCATGGCATCTTTTTTTCTTATTTTTTTGCAAAGAAGCAACTGTTGTGCCTTGTGATCTGGCCAGTCCCCAGAAGAACAGTGTGCTCTGAAGACAGTTTGAGGTTGACAGGCAAAGCCTGATCAGGCTGCAGCCCAGCCTGGAGGGACTCTTGGGGTTCCCTTGTTAGATCCTTGCCACCAATACCAAGATTCCAGGTGATTTCTTATCTTGTGAGGGAACACTGCTAGATGTGCACGTTTGCTCAAGGTTTGTATGAATAGTGTGGAGCAGAATGAGTTTTTTGCTTTAGTAAACACCTGAGATCACCCAATGTGTGCTGTTGAGACCTGGTTACTGAGGAAGTAGACCATCTAGGAATCATGAAGCTCTGTGTGATCAGGAACCAAGTGCCAGCTTTCCTACATAACTACAGGTTTGACAGATGGAGATAACACAGTGCTCTTAAAAGGGTGAATGAGTCTTTGGGTGTCTTGGAGGGAAGGGAGAAGAGCAACTTTCTCCTGTAAGTCCCAACAGCTCCCTGTCCTTTTTCCTGCAGATTCAGTAGAAAGAGTATAAACTTTTTTATCCTTTTCAGTTAAACTGTGGCAGCAGTCATGACAAGCAGTCAAGACAAGCATCATATGTGGTAATGTGGTATTCCAAAGGATCAAGGAAATACATAAATGCTTAACGGGCATCAGTGATTTCATAGAAAGCTTGTGAGTTTATTGCTTAACTTTTTTTTCAGCTGCTGTGATGTCTTCAGGCACTGTAACTGGGAATTTTTAAGTTCCAAATAGCATGTGGAAGTGCTAAGGGAATAATAATATCATATGCTCAAAAATTTTCTTATTTTTAATAATACGCATCACAGCCTTCTCCAACATAAGAACAGTGTTGCATCTGTCCTTAACATCACCTCCCAAATGTGACCCATGCCATAGAAAGGCTTGTCATTTTGTGATATTTTATACATTTTCGTATATTAAATATTTCTTTTAAAGAACATTGCATATATTTGGGAAATTTACAAATTGCATTTATTACAACAGAAAAGAAAAAGACCATTTCTGCCTCATGACTTGCAAGGACATCTTTTAATACAGTCAAACAATATTATACTTAGGGTCTTGGAATCAGAGAAAACCTGTTTAAAATCAGCCCAGGGTAAGCAGTAAAGACAGTTTCCACACTCTGGGCATAAAAATGTAAAGAAAACTAGATTATGACTCTTTCCCGTGTGCATTCAGCCTAGACTTTAGCCCTGGTCTGGCAGAGTGTATAAGCATATTGACATCAGTGGGGCAGTTCACATTTTTCATGTTGTGTGCATATTTAAGTGTTCTGCCTGCCTGAACATATTAGTGATCAATCAATAGAGATACAGTAAGGTTCTAAGCCTCCTCTTACTGGCTCTGGGAGATAGTGAAAGCACACCAAAATTTAGGCATTCTCAGCACTTGTTTGGGTTCCTCTGGAGTGGAATAGGGGTGGTGCCTGGCTGTGTGAACTGTGTGCTGTGAGCACAGTGGCAGCATGCAGCTACCACACACAAAGGTGGGAATTATGATAGTTACAGTCACAGAAATGTAGGTCAAAGCCTAATGCTGGTGGTCTTAATAATTTATTCTTTTTTCTGACCGACCAAGCACAGTAATTTTTTCTATGTGATGAATATTACAAACCTCAAAGAACAAGCTTTAGAGAAGCACAGCTGGTAAGTAGGTGATTTGAGCCTGGCATTTAATATACCTTTCCAGCTGGCCAGCTTCTGATACATAGGGACTTGAAGTGACAAGGTCAACAGGTCAACTGATTTCATACATGTAGCATATGTTATTGAGTCAGATGATAACTTTACACTGTTAAGCTTTTTTGATTAATAGTTCTGATCTTTAAATAGACATTTTGCCTGTCTTGCAAATAAATCTTGTAAATAAATCCCATACCATTTCCCTTTCTTGTAAATAAATCTATTTTAGAATCAAAGCAGGTTCCTCAGTTTCCTGATAGGGGTTTAATAAACAAGTGCAGAGCAAAAGAAGCTGCATTAATTCTCATAGCAGAATCAGACAAAAGCTTCAAGCAATGTAAAAACTGGCTTTACCAAACTGAATAGTAGGAAACAAAGAATAGCTGAAGTCAGGAAGTGCATTGTAGGCATGGAGCAGGAGTTGATAGTGTTTAATAGTTTAGTCTGAAACAGAAGGCTAGAGCGAGTTATTAGCATCCTTTAGAGGGTCAAACCAAATTTCCTGTACTTCTCTCCTGTCACAAGTGAACGTGCATGTATTTTCACTAGCTTGGCAACTGCCTCTGTGACTTCACAGCACATCCTGACAGCTCTGGAGGAACAAACTACACAAGGAACATGCAATCTACTAAAAAAGACCTGTGCACAACCTAAGAAAACCTTTATGTAGATAAAATGAGAGTTCACAGATCTACATGTGCATGATGCTTTGACAAAAGTGACCTTGAGAACAATACCCTAAAAATGTTGTCTTGTACTTGAAAGACAGTTAGATTCATTACCAGAAATGATAGTGTCTTTCTCCTGTAGGATCATATTTCTGGGCACTTCTCTTTCTCCTGTCAGTCCTATTTTTACTTTACTTACTTCACTTGGACACCCTTTATCAGTCTGATGACACTCACCATCAGTGAGTGCTACTGAACTAAAAACCAGTGGAGAATAGGAGGGACTGAGGAGGGACTAAATAATCTGAGTGATGTAAGTGTAATCTATAGCAAGGCAAAATGCATCCAGTCACTTGTTCCTCCTGCAGCCTGTGGAGAACTGATGCCTACAAGTTAAAATCAGGATCCTTCAAGGGAGTGGTTTAGTTCAGGAAGAAGCTGAGTGATATCTCAGTTCCTGCAGCATAAGGACTTATCTGTACTGCTTGAAGAGAGAAATAGTGTTTCCCAGGCAGTATTCTGTTAGCATATGAGTAGAAGAGCCCAGATTACCTCAACTCCTTGCCTGTCTTTATTTAGACATCGCTGCAGGTAAGTCTGGTTTTGGACAGCACTGCAGAGGTTCACGTGCCAGGCGTACTTTCTTGGCATGTACATAATGTTCTTATGTTTCATAATGTTCTTACAGCTTTTGGGAAGATAACAGCTTCATTTTAACACTGTATTCAGTTAAGAGTTTGTCAGGCCATTTTTGTCTTTTCACTCACTCCCTTATTCAAACTGGAGTAATGTGAAGTGGAATTTGAGGAATAATGAAATGGGCAGACATGGTAGTGTGACATCAGCTACCATTCCTACAGGGCCATCTCTTCTACTTCTCTGCATTGTTAGAAACATTCTGAGAGCTGTTGAAATTGCTCCAAGAAGCTAACCTCTTGATAATTACTGGTGTCGTGAATACATCGCTGTTATCTCACTGACAGATTCATTCCTGAGTACTTTTAGGACAACATTGTATGACTTGAGCTGGGAAATCCTGACCAAGGATATATCATAAATGTTCTAATATTAGCATCATCTCCTGGAAGGAGTACAGGACTGTCCATCTGGAAATGTTATAAGCCATGATTCTTCTGTCAGCTCCCCAGCTCTCCATGGACATTTTGTTGAACACAACAGGCTAAAAATATTAGTTACTGAGAATCAAAATCACAGAAAGTTTACTATTTGGTTTGAAAATCAGTGAGTTTATTGGCTTCTATTTCATTACAAGGAATTACTTTGAAAGTAATCAAATTATGGCCTAATTTTATTATACATTTTTTAAAATCTAAAAAATTCACATTTAACTATGGCTTTATTTTGCTTGCCAAAAAAATGCATTTCTGATAAAAATAGGTCTCACTTGGCTAAAATAAAGATGCAACCATGAAAAAGCTGATGGAGCTCAATGCAAACTTTTTTTCCATATGAGATCTAATATTTCCCTTATTAGCCAGTTGAAATAATACAAGATGGTATTTCCATTACAACTGAAATTAATAAAAATACTTTAGATAGAACATTGCCTAGCCCTCAGTGCTTTGAACCTCTATGATGGCTGTGTTACCTTTACCAAGGATTACAGCAACAGCTGATGAGAAGCGTGCAATAAATTGACTAAAGTTTTAGAAAAAGAGGGCTATGCTGAACCATGTAGTCCTTATGTAGTAATATTTTTTGAGAAGCAGCTTTTTTTTATTATTGTCATCCTGGGTTTTGCCATCATACGGATATTTTTATTGTCTGATTTCAAGGAAAATTTTGATAAAAAGCCAAGAACACCCATTCACTTTGAAAGCGAGCTAACGTGAGATGTGGCTACAATTAAAAGTTTGCTTTTGAATAGCTGCAGAAACAGATGGTATGTCTGCTTGCTTATGTATGCTAAAAAGAAAATCTACTCTGCCAATGCAGAGTCTGACATAGGTCTCTGTGGAGATCAAGTTTCAACTCAAATGCTACCTTTAGGTGTGATGGTGATGATGATAATGAATATCCATCCCAGAGAATGACTTTCAGATCACTAGAACCTAGTTCAGAGTAGCAGAAAAAGAGGAGGTTTATAATTTGAATGACAGGATTTCTAGAGAGAAGCACTGGCAGGGAGAGTAATGTGAATATGTTCAATTAAGCCAGCCTGGTGTTAGGCATTCAAGGTGTTGGATATCACAGATAATTCATAAATTTTCTCTCAAGGACTTACCAACCATTCACATAGATTGCACCTAGACTGTACACTTTTGCTTGTAATTATCTTTTTTCTCTAAGAAGCTGGAAAGTCCAGTGGAATTATAATATTTGTCCCTTGCTAGTAACTTATGTCTGCAGGTGATAAAAAGTTTCAGCAGAAGAGAAGAACAGGTGTTTTTCAATTGTTATGTATATTTTAGACTAAAAGAAGTGATTGTGAGCCTTTCTTACAGTGTTAGCAGTATTTACACAGAGTATATGTATATTCACCTTCTACCAGCATGCTAAGGTACAATTGCCTGAGTTTCTGAGGCTGCTGGCCCCTGTCACACTTACCTTGCTCCTGTAAATCTTCACTTTTGGCAGCATTATAATCTCACTTAAGGATCCAGTCCCAGAAATGCAATTTTTTTCTCTTTCATCTCACTTAAACAGCCATTTATTTCCTTGCAGAGGAATAGTGTTGTGATGTTCTCTTTCCTGTTGTTTGCAGTGCCTATACAATTGGTTGTGCTGACTAAATTAAATATCCTGTATTGTGGGTTATATCAAACACATCTGTGTGACATGGAGCTGAACCATCATTGCAATTCTGTTAATTTTCTTATAGAAATGTTATGACAATTAAGCTTCCTGAACAACTCAGTATTTCAACAGAGAGTGCTAAAATATGCATGTTGGAATGCACTGCTTCCTTAGGTGACTTTTTGAATGATTTATGAATAGTCAAAACAATGAAATATGATTTTATTCACCTGTTTTGTACCTTAAGTAGACTAGAAGCGCACTGCATACCTTAGGGCTGTAGGAGGTGAGGAAGATATATTCCATTTTGTGGAAAACTCCAGCTAGAAATTAGATGTCTAAATTTGAGCTAATCATTGAGGCTCCCTGGTAGTCACTGGGTAAAGGTTACTGAAGATTCATGACTTAAATCATGGGTTATAATAGACTGAATCACGTGGGGGTGTAGGAAGTACGTGCTTGGTGTTTTCTCACAGGGGACCATAGCTGTCCAGGAAAGGTGTTTCTGGAATACACCCTTGTTGCGAATGTCTGACTGACCTGACTTTGTGTTCTTTGCTGCAGATTGATTTTGAAGATGTGATTGCTGAGCCAGAGGGAACACACAGCTTTGATGGGATTTGGAAGGCCAGTTTTACCACCTTCACTGTAACGAAATACTGGTTTTACCGTTTACTGTCAGCAATCTTTGGTATTCCTATGGCTCTCATCTGGGGCATCTACTTTGCCATTTTGTCATTCCTGCACATCTGGGCGGTGGTGCCGTGCATAAGGAGCTACCTGATTGAGATCCAGTGCATTAGCCGTGTCTATTCCATCTGCATCCACACGTTCTGCGACCCGCTCTTTGAGGCCATAGGCAGAGTGTTCAGCAGCATCCGAGCCACCGTACGGAAAGAGATCTGAGGGACAATTCAAGGAGAGCCATCAGCCTAGGAAGGGGGTGAAGGTTTTGTGTTTTTTGGAGTGTTTTGGTGCCAGTTTTGTGTTTCCCAAAGTAACATACAGCAACTGGTGGTGGACTGGCCCAAAACAAAGAATCACTTGCTCAGTTTCTTTTTCTACTGTTCATTCTTACTGGATTACTTGCCTTTTTTTTTTTTTTTTTTTTTTTTTTAACCTTTCTTTTGCCTTTCCCCCCACCTACTCCCTTTGGTCTGCATTTTAAACTAACCTTAAAGGGCTATTCTTCCATGCCAGGTGCATATTATTTTGCTGGCTGTTCAATTCAGAGATTGAAGTGTTGTTGGATGCCTTTTTATCTTACCCTTCATTCCTTGTGAGATAAATCCACAGTGATACTGAAGAATGACAAAAATGCTTTCCAACACTATAAAGCCATTCATTTTATTGTGGCTAAAGAGCGCAGAGCTATCACAGCAGAATGAACGTGACCAGCTGGCAGGTTTTAGCAGAATGTTCTTTTTCAATTGGATTGTCAGTTGACTGCAGCTATTTACAGTCGTGGTCAGATATTGTGCAGTATGATAAATTAGTTAAGTAAACATATTGCTGAACTAGCATGCGTCCTGAAAATTTAACATTTTGTCAGGCCGGAGACATTGACATGTAAAAGCTTTGGTTGGTGCCTTTCTGTCTCATTCTGTCTCAGAAGTTTGCATCCAGTCATTTCTCAGCCTTTGCTAGGATTGCAGAAACAAACTGCAGTTGAGAGCTAAAACTGGTCATTACAGAAATGTTTTCCTGACTGTGACTTATGACACATCCCTTAGCAAGCATTTAGGTGCTTATCTCATTGGCATCTGGGCTATTTTTTGCAAAGTATTAATATAAATACACACTGCAGGTATGCCAGGGATAATCCTGAGTTAAAAGGAAAATGAAGGAATGCCAAACAAGCCACAGGAGGCCAGGGAGGAGCTGCCCCTGCCAGAAGCTTTTCTACAGCTTTCAAAACTTCTCTATCAGCAGAGGTCAGCCTACCACTAGCACACAGATCGTTTTCAGGATGCTTTGCTGAGTCTAAATTTATTCATCACAAGAGATGCTTTAGAATCTTCACATTTGTGTGTTGCTTTGTTCATTTTTAGCTGAGCTGCCACATCAGGAAGTCTTAAACAGAGGGTGTTGTGTGAAGCTAGCGTGTTGCAAAGTGGAAGGCCTCAGCAGCAGGGCCTTTGCGACATGTTCTGATGCTGTGACCTGCAAGAGCTTTTTGCCCTCATGACAGTACTGTGTTCAGAGATGCTCTCTGCATCCTCATTGGTTTGTGTGAAGCATTTGTAAAAATAGTTGTGAGGCTAATCAGCTTTATTGTAAACCAAGCTGGGGTCTGAGTCTGCTCCAGCTGGAATCTCTAGCAAACCAGTTCGTGACATGCAGGAGTGCAAACTTCATCCCTTGGGATGAACGTGGAGCTGTCTGGTACACCTACAGCTTTTTTTATTTAGTGCTGATATTTCACATATTGCTTTACCTAACATGGAAGTGCCTTCCATTCTCTTTCTGCCAAAGCATTGAAAACTTTAGGAAATGCTGCATTTTAAAGTGGGGGTGGGGGAGGGAAAATGGGGGTGGGAGAGGGTGCACAAAAATTTACAAAGCTATTAACTACTATTTGCATTTAAAACAGACACTGGTATGGATATAGTTTTATGTTTTTCTTTGTACATAATGAAGAGTGTACTATTATAGATTTTTTCAGTATTAAAAACAACCATGATTGTAAACAAATATTTTATCTTTTTATGAGGAAAATCACTCCAAAGAAAACCTTCTTGATTTACCATATAAACTGTATATCCTGAAAGATGTCTGTTCACTTAGATTTCTTAGTCCCTAATCCAAATACATTGCTGATCCAAACATTTACATTATTGTTCTAAGCTTACAGATATAACTGACACCTTTTTTAAAAATTCTGCATGTACATTAAAGACTACAATAAAAAGATGCTTAATGGTAGATCCTGTCTGACTTCTTTTCCTTGAAAGTCATGTGGACAAAAATTGTTTAAAGCTTTCTTTGTCAGTCCAGTAGAAGCAGGATTTTTCCTAATAAAAGCTCATTAGCCTTAGCATTTAATGTATGGAAATAAGGGAATGACGGCTTTTATTCAGCCATGTATGGACGTAACTTGTGACAGGACAGTTTGTTTCTATGGGTGTTCTGCACAATACCTGTCACGCTGTTACAGAAAAGCCCAACAAAACATGCTATTATGAATGGTCTACAAATCTGTTAACTGTTTTATAATGTTCAAATGGCAGATACCAAATAAATGTAGTCCATCATATCTTTTCCAATAGCAGAATGGCTAGTGGTAGCAAATAGTATGTCAAATTGGACTATGTGAGAAAATGTAACATATTTTAAAAGTAAAAGGAAGTTGTAATGTGAAAGAAAAGCAAATACATCTTCAGTATCCAAAAATGTCTTGCTTTTGCAAAAAGCCTGATATATGCAGGCTTAACTGTTTATAATATCATGACTCCAGGACTCTTCCTGGGAGAGATGTGCAGATTCACACTATGATTGCACCGTCCCTGGTGCTTTGCTGAGCCGTGGTCATGGGGCTGTGCCGTGGCTGGACCTCATATCCATGCTCCTGCCATAACATCTAGGCCATAACCAAGGTACACCCCATAGCAAGATCCAGGTTTGTCAAGTAGAGGATTAGACATTAGGTGTAGGACAGGGCCAGCAGGCAATTTCTTGGCTTGGTTGTAAATGTGCCAGCCTCACTCTGCTAGATACAAGTCACTGTCATAAGTTGCCTCAAGACCTGTTCATTCAGGTGGGCTCAATATAGTTTTTCCTCTTACCAGAAAACTTTTGTGGCTGTCATTGGTCACTCTTCTCATCCTCTGAGTACCAGTTCTTAGA
This sequence comes from Calcarius lapponicus, assembly GCA_039654755.1. Lineage (NCBI taxonomy): Eukaryota > Metazoa > Chordata > Aves > Passeriformes > Fringillidae > Calcarius > Calcarius lapponicus. Next base: position 23,983,359 of record CM077463.1, on the reverse strand, counting down.
TTTTGCCATGTAGTTTGAACTGTGTTTCCTGTGTTTCTTCTTATGGGAGATCTGGGCACTTCAAACAAGGTGGAGTACCCAAGTGCTGAGAGCATGGGAGCTGTCTGGCTGTGTGGTTGATCCGTCTGAATTTAACTGGGAACTAAATACAGAATATTTCTTTAAAATGTACTTATTGAAGTGAAGTTGCAACAAAATACAAAGACATACCTTAGGCTTTTAATAATGATGGAGAATTTCCATATCTGCACCCAAGCTACCTTTTAACGCTCACTTAGATCTAACTGGAGCTGTTCTTTGTTCACTTGTTTGCTTTCATTGCCTTGTGTCTGCTGCATCCTTTTGTTTCCGCATGTCCTGAGGAGGAGGAAAGAAGCACAGAATAAAAGTCTTTGCTAAGATAGAACACCTTTGTTATCCTCATTTATGTCTTACAAACCCTGACTTTTTCATTTCATGTTATCTGACACTGGGACACCGTGTGACACAGGTTTTTTTTATTTCTATCTTGCTCTTTTCTGTAGAACTTTTAATTAAAATTTCAATCATATAGTACAACTAGCACATCCTGTCTCCAAGATGCTTTGCTCTGTTAGGGCTTCTGAAGGGACAGTGGTAAAATGTTCATTTGATAACTGTGAAAATATAAATGCACAGTATTCTCACTAAATTTGTAACTGCTATTACTAAGCAGTCTATATATAAAAAACAGCCAGCAGGACTAGGGAAATGATTGCCCCTCTGTACTCAACACTTGTGAGGCCACACCTCAAGTGTTGTGCCCAGTTTTGGGTCCCTCATTGCATGAAAGATATTGATGTGCTGGAGTGAGTCCAGAGAAGGGCAATGAGGCTGGTGAAGCACCTAGAGAGTGAGTCCTGTGAGGAACAGCTGAGGGAGCTGGCTTTGTTTATCCTGGAGAAAAGGAGGCTCAGGGGAGCCCTTACTGCTCCCTACAACCACCTGAAAGGAGGCTGCAGCCAGGTGGGTTCAGCCTCTTCTCCCAGGCAACCAGAGACAGGACAAGAGGAAATGGCCTTAAGCTGCACTAGGGGAGGTTCAGGTTCGACATCAGGAAGAATTTCTCCACTGAAAGGGTGGTCAAGCATTGGAACAGGCTGCCCAAGTAGATGGTAGAGTCACCATCCTTGGAAGTGTTCAAGAAAGGACTGAACGTGGCACTTAGTGCTATGGTCTGGTTGATGTGGTGGTGTTTGGTCAATGGTTGGACTCAAGAATCATTATTCTTGAGGTCTTTTCCAGCTTTAATGATTCTGTGATTCTAAGGACAGCACAAGTGGGAAGACAGTGATTATACTAATTACAAATCTGTGCCTTCTCTCATAGTCAAAGCAAATTTTAGTGTTGATTCAGGACATAATCCACAGTGCCTACACTCAATTCTAGTGGGTGGTTTGCGTTTTTTCTGAGAACCTGAATTTCCTTGGTCCATTATTGTCATTAAAACTCACTGAAAGGGTGATCAGGTTACACATACACACTGCAGGGAGGTATTGAGGAGGTGCTACTCTATCTGACCCTCTCCTGTAGGAGCTGGAGATGATAAATTCTCTCAGGATTCCTAACAAGTGCTGGGAAATAATCTCTCTGAGGCTTGTAGTATAACATCTCACTGCTTGAGATAGGAGATAGGCACCTGCACTGCCAGGTGTAAACTTCAGCTGCTCACCACTCATTTTGCTGACTACTATGAATCCAGTTTTTATAAGACCACTGGTGTGCTCTGAAGGAGTTAGCCATAGACGCCTGGTGTGATGTGATGGCTTCCAACAGGAGCCAGGTCACCCTAAAGGCATTGCCTGAGCTGTGTGACACCATTGTTGATCTAAAGTCTTCAGATTTTCCCTTCTATCAAGTGGTTATCAGTGGTCATCAGGGGGGAATAAAGCCATTATGGTCTCCAGTTCCAGCACTTCTAAAGATAACAGTTTTTCAGCTTGAAACACTAGCAGTCTAGGCTGAAGGCTGTTCTGCAGACTGCCAGAAGTCCTCCAGAATTTTGCTGGCACCTAAGGACTAACTTAGATATAAGCCTGTCATAACTGTGACCTTCTCAGCTGATCATATCTCTGAACCTTTATCCAGGGTGTGGAGTACCCCTGCAGTGCATCTTGGACTGATAGCCTTTTCCTGCCTATTTATTCTGAGCTAGAAAATGTTTTATACCAGAGTAGCCTTAGAGGATGAAGGACTCTAGAGTTGTATAACTTTTTGGCAACTATCAGAATATAGGCATTCATCTGTGACTATTAGTCATCAAAACATTCAGCCTGGTGATCTCCAGGAACCAAAGCTCCAGATGTAGCTTGCCCAGATGTACATGTTGGCAGAAACCCTACTGGCAGAAAATCCCAAGTGAAAAAACTGACACGGAAACGAACTAGTTGGTGCAATGAAAAAAACTCTGATCAAAAGAAGCAGGTATATCCTATACAAAGACCAAGTGGATGAGACATCTCAGATCTGCCTTTTATATTCAAGGAATGATGTAAAGCTGTGCACAGCAGACACACTTCCATCTGAAAGGGATGGATGGAGATTTCTGAAATGAAAAAAAGGAACGGGATGACTTTTTATACCTTTTTTTCAGGTCCTACCTCTAACCTATCTCCTTATTTCATGATGTTTATGCTCCCATTCAAATGGTACACATAATTGTCAATTCAGCTGTCTTAACAAAAGCAGGTGTTCTTACTCTCTGCTAGACAATAATTAATGATTCAACTAGATTTGGAAGCAGCTAGAATTCTGCCAGTTTCATTCTATTTGTGCTGAAACAGTCCAAAGAAACCCATGAAATAAAGATGCTTAGAGATTAAAAACTGGAACAGTTTTTGTCATATTTTAGCAAGATTTTGGTCTGAACTTGAGTGTGTTTACAGCATCATCTCTATAGTTATAAAAATCCTTTGTATGTGCCTAAAAAATATCCTTTGAAGGAGACCGCTGAATATACAGATTTACTCCTCTAGGTTGCAGAGTTGTCTTAGCAAATACCAGTATTCAGCAGAGAGGTTAAAGCCAGCACTGCCCAGCTATTCAGTATATTGAGGAAAGCCTTTCTGTTGCAGAGTTCTCAAAAAACTTGGACTTCTCCATGTATCATTTTACTCCTTCCTGGCTGAGAGACTAAAAAATTTACAGTTGAAACTGTGCTGGTAGATACTCATCCAAAATTAATTTAAAAAAATAAAACAAACATCATTGTTAATGACCTGTTGCATTATGGATTATTGACAACTGAAACTCACAGAAACCCTGTTGCTGATGGCAACTAGAACTAGGCAAAATGTAGAGGGATCCCTCTTAGCAATAGCAAAATAGGATTCAGTTTGAATTCTAAGCTTGAATTGTAGGGACGCTGAGCCCTAACTCTCTTGATAATAAAAATTTCTCATTTAGAACACTAAGTCTTTGTAGACACAAGGAAAAGTAAAACAAAATTGGGAAGAATTAACAAAGATGAATTAACCATTTATTTGTATCAACAAAAAGTAAAGGCTCTATCTTTATTTCTTTGCACTTAACATTTTACGTAGTTTCACAGCCATCACAGCCATGGTACTGCCTTCAGCTATTGCCATTTTTTGGTCACTACTGTCATTCCAGCTAGCCCTTCTCCCTATTTCACCATCAGTGTTACACCACCCCAACATCTGTGAATTCCTTCATTCACACAGACATGTCGCTGGCTGATAGGAATGCTCAGCCTTACCCTACTTGTTTCATGACAAGTGAATTCTCTTACAGTGTGAATTCTCTTACAGAGAATTCACAGAGCCATGCTTCTCTGTTCAACAGCTTCAGCTCAAGGTATTTCTTTCCCTCCAAAGTCACCTCCACATTTGCTCATCAAATCTCGAAGGAGGTCTACAATTTGCAGGAGTCTTTAAAACGTCCTTTCTCTGTTTCTGTTCCAATCTCTGTTCTAGTCTGCCTCCATTTCAGCAGGAGCTTCCAGCAGTTATGTAGGTGATTCTGAATAGAAAGCTCATGCAAATAGAACTACAGAATCAGTTGGGCTGGAAACAACCTCAGTGATCACTGGGTGCAACATTTGATCACATATCACCACATCAACCAAACCACAGCACTAAGTGCCACATTCAGTCATCTCTTGGAGACTTCTAGGGATGGTGAATCCACCTCCCTGGGCAGCCAGTTCCAATGCTTGACCACCTTTTTAGCAAGAAATTCCTCCTGATGTCAAACTTAAACTTCCCCTAGTACAGCTTGAGGCCATTTCCTCTTGTCCTGTCTCTGGTTCCCTGGGAGAAGAGAACCTGAATTTCCCACCTGGCTACAGTCTCCTCTCAGGCGGTTGTAGGGAGCAGCAAGGTCTCCCCTGAGCCTTCTCTTCTCTAGGCCAAACACCCCCAGCTCCTCCAGCCATTCCTGTTCCTTGTATGACTCACTCTCTAGACCCTTCACCAGCTCTGTTCCCTGTCTTTTCTAGCGCCTCAAAATCCTTCCTGTGATGAGGGGCCCAGAGCTGAAGGCCCACTCAAGGTGTGACCTCACCAATGCCAAGTACAGGGGTAATAAAAGCACTCTGTTCTTCTCCCTGCTCAATAATACTTAATAAACTTCTCATAGCTTGTATGCATTTTTGTCTCCATTTACAAACACCAACTAGAAGCAAAAAGCCTTTATTTCTTTAAGGAAATCAGATAAAATGTAACTACAAAAGTAACAGATAACCATTCTATTGCTCTGTGTTGAGTTCTGGGACTATTTTTCTAAATTCCAATCAGGTAATGGCTATGTGATCAGATAACAATATATTAGATCCACTTTATTCAGTATATGCTGCTACTTGCCATGGCTCCAAGAGTCACAACCAATGCAAATTTTAAATTGCTTCTCAAAACTAAGCTGTCCTTCTGGGTTAACAAACACTGCTATCTATGAAAATCTGTTAAAAAATAACACTTTTATCTTATATGAATATAGAAGCACCAGATTATTTGTCAGCCAAGGATAGGTGGGTAGTTGAGGTCCAGATGAGCAGTCATGCTGATTGATTTTCATGGCAAACACTATCAAATTTCATATGTATAAACACCAAATGATTTTCTGAGGCAGAACATAAGTCCCTTAGGACCTTTACAGTCAGTGACTTAATTTTGCATAAAGAATGTAACAGGTGCAAATACTTGGCATAAGGCATGTCTGAATATTTCTAAAGCCAGTTCAATAATCTTGGAAAGGGGCATGAAATGGAATAGTTCTCACAAAAAAGAGCTGTTTCCAGAACAAACATTGGAACACATGACAGAAGTGGAAACACTTTCATTTTGCCTTGCAGCATTGCCTATCCTAGGTCTCTTCAAAGGACTGGTTCTCAGGGTAAAGAAATAAGATGTAGGATTTTTTTTTTTTTTGCATAGCCAGCCATTTAAACTTTGTTGTTCTCTAGCATGTGGTATTTCTTGTGGAAATGAGCTGTGTTTATCTAATTAAAGTTAGAGTAACTTATTTTTCATTTCTTCTACTGGTAACAATTTTGTAGTTAAACACAACAAAATGCAGAAAAGCATAAGTGTAATTTAAAAAGCTTGGCTGAAAAATTTTGTATAACATACTACCAGTTCAATGGTTCTAATCCATTTAGTCACCACAGCTATTGCAAAACATTGGGGTTTGTTTCTAGTAAAAGTACTGCAGCAAACCACAAAGTCCCGTAGAGGTTATACAGGGTAAGTGCAATTCATCAGGTAACAAAATATCTCCTGACCAAATGGCAATCCAGCCTGACCATAATCCTGTTTTAACCAAGTCTGGTCTCATATAATTTCCTGGGAGAATTTATAAATTTGACACTATGTAAAAGCTTTGCTGAAAACAGGCCTAATTCATAGAAATCTTTAGTCATGGTGCTGTTACTAATTCTGTACTGAATCCTGAATGGAAGTTGAAGGTGGGAAGTGGGACCTACACAGAAATCAGCTCTCCAATGTGGATGCATTGCAGTTTGTGTCTCCAGACAGCACAGAATAGTTCAGAAGACGAGAGGAGAACATAGAGCCCTTAGGGAAGTCAAAGCTGAGCCCAGAGTCTAAGCTCAAACCCCCTGCCACTCCCACAGGGATCTGTAAAGCAGCGGGGGCTGGCTGGGAGGGCCCCTGGGAGCTGGTGGGACTGGGGCAGTGCTTTGCTGAGCTGTGTCTGGGGTCACAGCAGTGCACAGCTGGGACACCCCAGCACCTGGTGTTCGCTGTGCCTCCACAGCCACATTTGTTGTCCAGTCCCAAGCTGGGGCTGAACATCCTTACTGGAACCTAAAAATGGCATTGTCAGGCTGATTAAGCTCCATAGTGAAACGTGGTATAATTTAGGATGTATTTTTCTGACTTCCATGACATCAGAACCCTTCCGATGTTATATATAATTATAAGAAATGTCTCTCTGACTCGTTGTTGCTGAAAATACATGGGCTGTTTTGCTTTCAAAAAAACAACATGTTCTTTCCCTCATGTTTGTCTATTTTTGGCAGGTTCTGTCTTGAAAACTGTGGTGATTATCACAGCTGAAAGCTCAAGTAAGACTTAAGATAACACCCTCCAGCCTGAAGTTTTATAAAGGTATTGAGCTTTTAGCTTTCCTCCCAGGATTACTACAGATTCTCTTTATATAGCACTCCAAGCAGATGAAACACACTACTTTTTTGTAACTGGTGCAGTCTAAGATCTTACTAGCAGTATCCACAGAGTAAACTATCACTGCAGAGGGAGATATGCAGCAGCAGAAAGGGAGTAGGCACTGAAATACACCATGCAGAAGCCTGAGTAATGGGCAAAAAATGGGAGTGTAACCCTATGACCATATTTAGTTTCCACATGTGAATCTTGGCTGGCTGAATCCTACCCCAAATGCCAGTGAGGCCTGAGAAGCTGGAAATCTTTTGCTCTGTGCATACAAGCAGAGTCATGACTCATGCAGAAGAGAAACAGTTTTCTTTTGCAAGAGGAACATTTTTCCTTATTGACCAGGGAGACACCCAAAAATAGCTTTGCTTTCTGAGTGATTCTATCAATTCACAGCAGCACTGTGGAGGTAAGAAAAATCAAGAAAAGCATTTGCAGCTCCAGGAATTTGCTAATTAGAAGTGGAAATCTCTGTTTAAAGACAGCCAACCAAAATCACTATATAAGTCAACTCACTGAAGACAGTGAATTAAATTGACTGTAACTTGGACTGTTCAATAAATTTCAAATGTCAGGCAAAGAAATGAAATTAAAGACCAAATAATAATAATGCAAGATATTTAAAACGTGCAATTTAATCTGAGTAGGGAGCTCGGTGTATAATCACATTTGCACTGGGTATTATTTCTGGTGTGGTACATTTTCAGCATTAAAAGTGATGCATTAAGGTTCTGCAGATGATAGAACTCTCTCTATCACAGAAGGATTATGTTTCTTGGAAAGGAAGGACACTTCAGAGAATCCCAGATTATAGGAATTTGTTTCCACCAAAGCTGTTGGAATTTTCCGAGTTACTTCAATGGAAAGTGAAGTAAGCCAATGAAAATCCACCCCACAGTGAGAGAGAACATCATTAAAAGGTGTTAGCAATCAGAGAGCAAAGCAAACAGGACTGATTTTAATGCTTTCTCTTTTTCTCTCCTGATTTGCTCCAGTGACCTCCTTCTCCCTACACTTAGGAACAACACTGCCCTGCCCCAGATGGAAGCCAGCCCCTCACGGATCACCCCGAGCTCCCCAAGCCCGGCGCGCCCCCCGCGCCTCCCTCGCTGCCATCCCGCTTTCCTCTCCCTCAGAGCGGCCGCAGGGACCGCCCGGGCAGCCAGGCAAAGCCTTCCCCTCACAATACCCCTTCGGTTCTCCTTTAAATCCATGGCAACGCAGTGTTTTATTTTTGTGTCTAAGGAGGGGGAGTTTCCCCCGCCCCGGGAGCGCCCGGAGCCGAGGCGGCTCTGCCGAGCCGAGGCTGCCACCTCCCGGCCCTCCCGGCCTTGCCGGCCCTCCCCGCCCGCAGCCCGGCCGGGGCCGCCTCTGGAGCTCTCAGAGGAAATCGCTCGGTCCTGCTGAAGCCCTTCTTCTATTTATCAAAACATCCCGCTGTATCACCTCCTGCCAGAAGGCGCCCCTACCCCGCTAATCCCAGCCCTAATCCTAATCGAAACAACAAGCCTACTTATTCGCCCACTAGCACTGGGTGTACGCAGGCCACCTTCTCATCCAGCTCATCTCTACAGCCACAACAGCCCTATTCTCCACAATACCAGCAGTTTCGCTCCTAACTCTACTAGTTCTCTTCTCACTAGCTATCCTAGAGGTAGTAGTAGCAATAATCCCAGACTATGTCTTCATATTCCTACTATCATCTAGCTGCAGTGCTCTGCTGTGCTCTCTCAAACTTTCAAGGCGGTAAGGAAGCATTTAAAATTATCCATCACTTTACAATATGTCTGGGATAAAAATGCTACAGGAAAAATCCTAATGTGAGAAATCAATTCTAAATATGAGAAATCAAAAGAAACGGATGATAACATATCAGTTTAAGGAGACAGCCTGGTAAAAGCACATTAGTAAAGTTACTTCCACTTATATTTCATCTGATAAAATAAAGTTTGTCAACCAGTTTCTGGGTAAAAACATGCTCTCTGCTTTCATTTTAATAGGACTGTTTCAAAAAGTCATCTGTTACTGCAGGTGTAGAGGGGAACGTAATTGGAAATAACCCCAACATAAGAAACACAGGATGCAAGCCCTGAGGGGGGTCATGAAGGCAATCAGAGGGCTGGAGCACCTCTCCTATGAAGGCAGGCCAAGAGACTCACAGGTGTTCCACCCTGAGAAGAGAAGGCTCCATGGAGACCTTAGAGCAGTATTCCTGCACAAGAGAGCTGGAGAGAGACTTTTGACAAGGTCATGTAGGGACTGGACAAAGGGGAATGCTTTAAAACAAAAGAGGGGAGGTTTAAGTTAAATATTAGGAAGAATTTCTTTACTGTGAGGGTGGTGAGACACTGGAACAGGTTGCCCAGAGAGGTTGTGGACGTCCCATCCCTGGCAGTGTTCATTGGATGAGGCTTTGAACAGCTTTGTCTAATGGAAGTTGTCCCTACCCATGGCAGGGCAGTTGGAACTATATTATCTTTAAGGTCTCTTCTGACTCAAGACATTCTGGGATTCTATGGAAAGACTCCCTTGAGAACAGCAAAAATTAATCAAGCAGTGTGAACCATGGATTGACTGAAATCAGTAGCAGGGTTCCCACATCAGGAAAGAGCAGCCAAAAACAAAATAAGGAAGGCACAAATTTAAACACCTGTTAATCATTCATAGCAGAGATATAAAGCTAGAGCAAGACTGAAAAAAGCTTTTTTTTTTTCTTTTTTCTTTTTTTTTTTTTTTCCTGCTTGTCTTTCCTAAAACATCTTTGTTGAGATTGAACTGAGCTAGAGGCTCCAGAGATGCCAGGTAGTGCTTTAGTAAAGATAATGCATCAGGTGACTCCTTTAATGCTGTGCTGTGCTTCTGAGTCTATAGGAGGTTAACCCTGGCTGGATGCCAGGTACCCACCAAAGCCTCTCTACCACTCCTCTCCTCTGCTAGAGAGACAAAATACAACAAAAGGCTCATGGATTAGGATAAGGACAGGGAGAGATTGTTCATTACTGTCATGGGCAAAACAAACTCAGCTTGGGGAAATTAACTGAATTTCTTACCAGAAAAGATCAGAGCATGAATATAAGAAATAAAACTAATTTTTAAACCACATTCCTGCCACCCCTTCCTATTCTTGGGCACAACTTAATTCCTGAATTCTCTGCCTCCTCCTATCCCCAAGCAGCACAGACAAATGAGGAATGAGAGCTGTGGTCAGGTCATCACTTGTCCCTGCCACTCCTTCCTCCTCTGATGAGAGGACTCCTCACGCTTTTCCCCTTCTCCAGCATGGGCTTCTCTCTCCACAGGGCCACAGGTCCTGCCAGGAACCTGCTACAGCACAGAGTTCCCATGGGATCCTGTGGAGTAGATAAAATATATTTCCCAGGGGAGATCATAGTTTTACCTGTAACTGCTATTTTTTGCAAGCATATGAGCTCCCTTAGGGAAACAGTAGTGTTCTGAGAGGCCCAGCCCTCTGCAGCAGAAGCACTGGTGCTGCTGGTGGCACTCCCATGTTTGCTCTAGTTTTAGAGAAATAATGGGCAGGAAAACACCAAGCTTGAGTAGTTGCTGGTTAACATCTGGCTGTTTCCTTCTCCCTTCCAATATCACAAAAGAGCCCTAGGCCTCAACTCACCAGCTGGGTTCAATCAAGCAAGCAGATCCTCTGTTTTCAAAGCCACACTAGGCACCAGGAGCAGATTGGTGACTCTGGCACAATATCTATTAATAAATTAAAGCATCAGCTTTGCATTTGAATAGGCCCTTTTCTTTGGCAGATCTCAAAATAATTTCTAAGGAAGGGCAGGCATTATTATCTCCATTATGGGGCTATGTTATATGACAAGCTCTCAGTTGGGGACTGGGCAAGATCTTGGCTCTCCAACAAGGAACAGCTGCTCCCCCTGGTTAAATGCCACACACCAGCAGTCCTGAAAGCTTTCAGGTTCTGGCCAAGCACACAGAGTGCCTCAGCCAGATGGGCAAGAGCAACTGCTGGAAGGCTGGTCCTGTTACCCAGTCAATACTTGAGGTAACTAAAACTTCACAGAAGACTTGTCCAGAATTCTAGACAAACAGCACTAGTTTTTAATGTGACTCACCTATTTAAGTTTTTTTCCTCCCCTATAATCAGTTTTGAAATGATCCTCACTTTTCCTTTGTTTTCAAACTGACCTGCTGTCCAGAAGACATACAGTTTTTTACTTGAAAATGTTCTGTTAGGGAAAGTTTTAAACCTGTTTCCATTTTGTGGGTTTGCTACAGGCTTTAGAATGTTTCTATAATGCTTGAAAACATGGTGTCCTTGCAGAAGGACTACCCTGCAGGTAGCCTGCTTTCCTTGCATGCTTCCTATGTGAACACACATCATAGCTGATGCTTTAGCCATTGGGTCATGTTATATGTTAAACCAAGGACTTATCACAGTCCTTTTTTATTCTTAGTTAAAATGTCAAGTTGGCTTCTCTCCCAGTTCCCTTTGCAAAATAAAAATAATGTGTATTTCCAGTTAATAGTCCATTAACTTACTTTGAGTCTTACACATTAACTCGGTCTTTTAGCTAGTGAGCCAGAGCAATGCAAGCTATGGTTTGCAGACCACAGCACAGGTTATAAGTACCTTTACATGAGCATCTATTAGCCAGGAGAAGAGCTGCTTCCCAGCACAGAGGCAGTTCAGAAGTCACACATGCACAACACAAACAAGCACACACAACAAAAACAGGCTCCTGCTGTCAGATACTGGCATTCGTTGTCTCTGACAGCTGCTCTGAACCAGATGGGAAACAGCCATTCCAGTTCTGCTGAAAGCCACATCCCAACACCAGCATCACTGCAACTCCCAGGCTGGCATCTCAACTGAAAGGCAGAGCAGCAAGTGAGCAAAGGAGCCAAATCCCCCCTCCCCAGGGCCAGTGTCATCTCTCCAGGAAAAAACTGAGGCATATTTGATGTGGAGAGGAAAGAAGCAGAGAGAAGTAGGCTTTTAGATGCTGTACTTGGAAAGATGTGACCACATTTGTTCTGAACACAGAGAATGTCTGGGTCCAGTGTTGACAATCTGGCAGTGACTGAATGCTGTCGAGTTCACTCAGACGTGATAAACAGAAGGGAAAAAAAAGTAACAAGTCATCACCAAAAGCAGTAGTGTCCAACCCATGAGTCAAGCCCTCTTAGTGAGGCATGACAGCATTAAAGATAAGATATAAAAGAGAGAGCAGAGGTACTGCTGACACTCAAGAACAGAAGAGAGAGAATTGTTAGGTTATGTTTCTTTACTTCGTTTTACACTCTCAGGTCCAAGTCTAAGAGCAAAAAAAGGTGCTGCTTGGAAGGAAGGAAATATAGTGCTATAGATCTCTGAAGACAGGGACACCGAGGATCAAGGGTCATGGGATGTTGGAGGAGGGGAGGAACAAAGAACACAATGAAAAGCTACAGCTATAAGGCATGCCTAACACCAATCAACCATTACTGCCCTGGAAAAAAGTAATAATCTGAAGCATTTCTACATTTTTGATAGTAAAACAAGGGAAATCCAATACAGTCTTACTAAAACAGTTGGATTCAGCTCCACCCAAGTCCAGTGACATTCTAAAAAAATTATTAATAAATTCTCAGCCCTTTAAATTAGGCATTGGCAGTTATTTTTCCCTAAATTCTGTCATTCTGGGACCCTGCACAGAGATAAGCTGTAAACTGACCACACATTTAAAAATCCACTTAAGAGGAGAGGTTTGGAACATAGAAGCCCACTTCTGTAAATTTTATGTATATCAGCAACCTGATACCCATAAAAAACCTTTCTGTTCTATAAATAAGTGTGCTTCCCTAGATCCATCAAATTACTGATTGTCTCAAGAGTAGCAAAGGCCAAAAAGAGAAAGCTCACGTCTTTCCCTTTTGTTCGAATTTGAGTATGTTATTAGACTTCTGAGACCCTTTTGATGTTCCAGTTCCACTGCATAACAGACATCTTGTAGTTTTGTTGAGTTCAAATCTGTGTCTGTTTTATGTTTTAATAGCTACAAAATGCAGCAGGTTTCACCTTGAATTTTTATCTTTCCCCAGTCCTCTTGGAGAAGTCATCCAAAACTGGGTATTAATTGATTATTGCCTGGATTGCAGTGTTTTTACTCAGCATCTTCCTTGGGGATAGCTACTATAAATTCCATGTCAGACTCACCAGTGCTGTAGAACAGATGACCTGTTTGACCAGCAGTTACAATGTAACACAAACATTAGCTGTTGGTCTTGACCCCTTCACTAAAATTCAGATGATTTCTACATTTGGAAGATAATCATCATTCACCTGTGGGATGATACTCCAGCTCATAAATTCAAGGGGTTTGGTTTTCATTGGCTTTGGGGTTAGTCTAGGATCTATGCTTTTAAATGCCTTTGCTGTTTATAGGTTACATATTCTAGTCCACTCCCTTTAATCCCTTTCATCCAGTGTGGGTCAAGTCTAGACTTGAAAAACCTGCTAGCAAGGGCAACTGTAGTCGTGAAACATATAAAAACTGACACATTCAGCTCAGCTAGTGTTGCTTTTCTGGAGTCCCAGGATTCACCTCATCAGATAAAGATGCAAGTAAAGCTCTCCTCCTAAATGAGCAATGCAAACCCCAGCAAGTTTTGATGGGCTGCTACAAACACCTGTCCCTAGGCAGGGGTCCTCTCGTGGCTTTCGACGTCTGTTGTAGGATGGGCTGTCTACAGAGGGAATCTATACATCTGTATGGGTTTTTTTCACTGACTACAGAAGGAGCCATGATGATGAGCTTGGAGTAGTCTGACTTTGCACTGGCCATCAACAGGGGAGGTGGATCCATCCCCACTGGATCCAGAGATGTTCTTTACTACAGTGGGAGCATAATACTGCTCCCAATATGAATAAATAGCTTAGTCAAGTGGACTACTTTTTTCCCCTTTCATAATGGTGGAGAATCATCCTGAAATAATTTCTGGAAATGGAAACCTAAAATAAATATTCTCCACTGGGAAGCAGTGCTGACTTCCTTCCCTAATACATAATTAAATCATCAGGGTGCAGAGAAATATTAACATGCAGACAGAGATGTGCTGCGTGCAGAACAAACCACAGCATTGGCTCATCTTGGTGTAACACAGACAGGAACATGCTGCACATAGAAGAAGAGATGAATAAAATAAGTTGCTTGCATGCACACAGACCCACACACCATGCTTGTACAGGGATGAATGATATCACCCTCAATATGCAAATCAATACACACAAAGTTAACATGTGGCCCAGATGGAAATGAACAAATAATAAAAATGGCAACTGCATACACATACACACCAAAGACACATAACAAGCTATAATAATTTTAAATGCTGATAAGTAAAAAAACCCCAACTGTACACAGGCACAGAAAATAGCTAGTGAAATTTTCTGTGCCCTTGTGACTGATGTGGTGACACTTTAGTTCCCAGCAGGTGGAATTATAGAGAAGGAATCAACAAATGGCATAGGAAAACGCACTTGTCAAAGGTATCACTCTGATGTGTATTAGGCAAAATGAAATATGACAGCCATGCACTGACCGAAAACCTTGGGAGGCTTCTTCTGCCTCAGAAGCTGTAAGAGCAAAAAGGGTGCAGGAATAGCAGCCCTGGCAGGGCAGAGGCACAGAGCAACCTTCCCCAGGCTGCAGCTGGGTCATGGGACTTGTGTCAGGTAGGAAAATTATTGCTTACACTGCTAGAACTGTCAGATACAGGGACTAGAGACATCATGCAGGGAAAAAAACAGGAAATCATTAGCCATGATATTACACCCACAACTTCTGGGGCAGGTGCAGGTGTTTGGCTCCCCACTGCTGGGGGGAGCTCAGATCCTGTGGCACCAGGAGAGGAGGGGCAGGGGGCAATAAAAACAGGGGTGATAAAATCAGAAAACAAAGCTCTGCTCAACAAGTTATGCTGATTTACTTTCCTCTGGAAAATATGCACACACTGGGAGGAGCAGGCTGCAGACCTGCTGTGCTTTCAAGAAGGATGCTCGCCCTGGGGTAGTGCTGCTGCAGTGAATGCAATGGGCTTCCTGGCAAGGGGTCCCCAAAGCTGTAGGAAAAGACCACTTTGTTCTGAGAAGATGAGTGACCACAGTAAGCTGTGTTTGTGCAAAGTTATTGCACTCAAAGGTGAGGTGTGGGGAAAGTGCTGTGAACCAGTGTTAAATTAACCATTTGAAGCTCAATTAACACTGGCACAGGTTGCCCAGAGATAGGCGTCCCATCCTGGGAACCTTTCAAGGTCAGGTTGAACCCGGAGATGTCCCTGCTCAGGGTTAAACCAGATGACCTTGGACAGTCCCTTTCAAACCAAAGTATGCTATGATTTATATGGAAAAACAACTCCAACCCACAAAATAACCATGGATGTGATTTCTAGGCCCAGAACAAAGAAGGCTTAAGGAGATTTGTCAGGGAAAAGTGACAGATGTTTGTGGACAAAAAGCAATGGAGAAGTAATATTTTCCACATCAATAATAAAGGACTTTTACTTGGTGCTTTTACCTGAACGGATCAATGAAGGTTACAAATGTTATGGATAAAGCAATATATTCACTGTTCAAAATGCCAAGAGTTTAGGCAGAGAGCCAGGTTTAATAAAAATTAAATAGAAGCCGTGGTTTGACTAAATCATTCTTTTGGATTTCTAGACAACATTATAAAGTGTTAGTGGCTGCGGTAAAGAGCACTTTGAGGGCATGATTCATGGCTGCTTTCCTCCAGTTGTACACTGCCTGAACACCCCTGGGCTCAGTAAGCACCCTAGTGAATCAGATATGAAAGCTGTCAAGAGAAAGGAAATACAGAATGCAATGATCTTTATCACTAATCTGGTTATTATTGTGGAACACTGATCCCAAAGTCACGAGAAGGGTCTTTGTGTCAGGCACGTTGCTACCAGCCTTGAGCTCTGATTGTGACTTTTATTTTCCTTGCTGCTCTTCCTTAAGCTCCCAGGTGCTCAAGTCAGATGATTAAATAAAAACTGTTGGCTTTGTGTTATTTTTTAAAAGGGGCTTTCTGGCCCTCACAGGGCTGCTGGAAGGACCTGAATAATAAAGTCCAGAGGTTCAAGACACAAATAAAAAGGAACTATATTTTCACTGTCACTGTTTTCAAATACTTCTGATTTTAAGCTACTGTAATCCTGGAAGGTCTTTCTACATTATTTTGTAGAGCCTGGAGCACTCATTTGGCATATGTGTGGTCCATTTAATATTTCAGAATTAGATATCGCTTGTTAGACTCTGAAACAGTTAAAAGTTAAGGGAGAATGACCTAAATAAAGGTAGCAGAGGTCAACGTAGAAAATAACAAGACAAACCAGTAGCACTGATCTACCTTGAAGTTTTAAAATCTCACTTTACAGGATTTATTGTTGAGGCCATTAACTGCTGTGCCCAACTACAAAAACTAATGAGACCATTAAGGGGAAAATTATTGAAAGGCAGAAATTACTTCTTTTGTAACTTACTGCGTGTAACTAGATTGTTAAATTGTTAGCATTGCTATTTAGTACACATTAACTGGATTTGGGTAACCACATTGACAGGATTTTGGAGGTATTAATACTAGGTAATGGAGGGATCTGCTAGTTAACACAGCAGAGAACTCAGTCTGCTAGGGAGAAATAAGAGCCTGATTCCTTTGATAAGAACTGTGCTTAAGGCCATGATTTCTTTCAACATGATTCCCATGTTGAAAGAAATAATAGGAAACATTTAGCTAAATAAATTCAGATCAGTGAGCTATGAACAGACAGTTTTGGGTGTTATGTTATTTGTTGTTAAGTGTAGAACACGTTTAACAAATAGTTGTCATCAGCACTGATTCATGATGCAGGCGGCAGCTTGTGACCAGCCCTTTTGCTCATAATGTCCTCATCTTCCCAAGGTATAAGATGTTCTGCAATATCAGACCTGAAACAGTTCAATGCAAATTGTAGTTTTCAGGATGGGCTCATGCTTAGAGGCTTTTCAGCTATGTTGTCTGTAAGAGGTCTGCTTGAAATACCAGCAGTCTGGGGCCCTGGAGACTCTGCAGGTGCTTTAAGAGCCTGGTGATTCTAAAAAGATTTGCAAAATGGGTGCCACCAAGAGAAAACACTTTCTGTTTTATTAATTTAATTCAGTTACATAACCAGGGATGTGTTCAGTGCAAACATTGTACACTCAGCCCACACATTTCTAAGTGTGTGTGAAGTAGCATCAGTATTCTCACATGAGGCCAAGATACCAGTTTTAATGTCTTCTTATATATTTTTTTCAGATTAATTTTAAAGCCAGTCCTAAGTCTAAAGCTATGTATGTAAGCTTCAGATAACACTCATTTTGGACTTGCTGGCAGCAAAAAGTGGCATAGTAAGTAGTTCGGTGCTGGGTTTCCTCCTTTGTTAATTAGGAGTGGGATTTGGAAATGTTACAGTGAAGCTTCCAAATCATCAGGTGCGTAATGATTCTTTTCAACTAAGCAAAAATAAGGGCTTCAGGTAATAAGATATAATCATCTCAGAAGCACTTTACACAATATGTGGATGTTGAAGAGGGAAGGAGTGGGCACGGACCTGGGGCAGACTTCTCTGGCACATCCAGCTGTGCCTGCTAGTTCAGAGCCTGCAGTTCAGGTGGCTGCTCACCAGTGCAGCCAGCAGTGTACAACAGCAGTGAGCAATGCTGGAACTGCCCAGTCACATATTACCCTCCGCAGCTGAACCCATTGGTGCTATTCTGGTACAATGAGAGTACCATGTGTCAAATAAAGCCAAAATCTTGCCTGCGCAGCTCCAATTTTTTTAAGAACTGAGTTCCAAATTCTTGTTTCAATGACAAAGGCATTATTAGTATCCTCTATAGAGTATTGGCAGAATAGCAATGAAATGGCCAGGCCCTGTCAAACACTCAGAAGTCATCCTCTCTAGATCTTCTCTCCAGTGAGCTTTTTACTTTTGGTCCTTGAGCTGCAAAGATGAGATGTGACAGGAGCAGCTGTCACTTTTGGTTGACAGTGCTTTGTCAAGTCAGCAGCTTCCAGCTCACTGGGAGCTCAGGCTCTGTGGGTGCCGTGGGCAAAGTCAGGGCCCTTCACTGTCTCATCCCATCTCTTCATTACAGCAGGGGTCAATTGCTCTGGTGGATATTTTCCTGCATCTGGATCAATGTCTTCATACTCTTAAGGGTACTTCCATTTCCTGGTGTCATTGGGAGCTGTGGACCTCCTGTAGCCAAAGGGAATACATTTCATTGCAATTGTGCCATGGCTGTGTTATGAAGATCAACAATGTGATCATTGTTCCTGGGACAGGCACATTGTATTTTTAGCTCCTGTTTAAGACAATCCAATGTTGTTTGGTTGTTGATACAACTGGCAGACCTTCAAAACATGTTGGGCAAAATGGAAAACTTGCAAGAAATGGTTCTTTCCATGAGACTTGCAAAGGAACATTTTGCTTCTCTGTTTCATCAAAAGCATTAAGAAAGTCATCCATGTAGATGGGAAAAGACACGTACTTTAGAGACAAGAGAAGCAGAATTTTTGAAAGGAAAGCCCACTCTAAGTTACTTATCACCGTATCACCATAGCTGACTAGGAATAAGTGGGTTGTTTGATCTTTAATATTCAGCAGGCTGTAAGTCTGTAGATGTCCCTTATGTTCAGTTACTTTCTTCTGGTCATTGTAGCAGAAATTCACAGCCTTCAACCACTCAAAATAAAGAAAGCAAAAAAAAAAAAAGTAAAAGCCAGCTCTGGCCCACATTTTTAAATTCCATAGAATTCAGCAGGTTAATAGTAAAGCCCATAGACCTTTAGAACCCAAATAATTTTCATAAAGCAGCAAAATCCATGTTACTTATTACCTTCAGAACTCTCAAAAGTTATTTCAGGTTAACAGGTAACACATTCATATATCAAGTTGGATAAGCTAGAGCTTTACAGCAGTGCTTCACATACAGATTCCTGGCAAATAAAGTTTTCATTCTGGACTTTATTTGCGTGCTTCCAATGCACATCAAGCACTTACAATTAAAACTTATTTTTTCTCTTCTTTTGTTCAAGTATTTATACGCTGTGGCTACATGGTAGCCCAGTAAATCCTGTTTACCTTTGTAAACAGATTTTTTTTTCCCAAGCAATTAATGAAGGAAACATTACTGAGTAATCCCAACATTCTTTCTCCCACACAAAATCCTCCGCTACTTTCCTTATCATCTTCTTCCTATTGCAAAAACTGATTATGTGAAGCTGAGAAAAATCCATGGTGAAGTGTTTTATTTACATGTAAAGAGGAGCCTTACATCGGGTGCTTGCATTTACAGGCTGTCTTTCCTAGGCACCCTGCCAGGGGCAGAAGGGCTCAACTGGAGGACAGTGCTATGCACCTGAGCTGGACTGTCATTCTGCACTGCTGTGTGCATCATCTAGGCCCAAAAAAGCCCCCATGAAAAAGGTATTTTTAAGAAGAGTGATTCAAAATCACATAGCCTCAAAAATCAACAGCTGGCTTCAGTATTTCAATTGTTATTGTATTTTCCAGTTGGAAGGAGAGTTTCAGATAAACCAAAATATTCAGCAGCAACTTATTAATTTCACTGGAACTAAAATTAAAATTAATTATTAAATTAATTTTGATTAAAATTAAATTTAATTTAAAATCTTGCTGCAAATTAGTTTTGACAACATTGAAAAATCCACTGTTAACATTTCGGCTTTTCTGTCTCATGTAACACACATTCTCAAATGTTTCACTAGGAGCACTCAAGTAAGAATATACTAATTCCTACAGAGCAGGACTTCCCTTTTCTAGCCTGATTTAGAGCTGGCTTTAAATACATATAGAATAGACAGGAAATCTGCACAGATCGCTGTGTCCATAAGACACTTCTTTGGAGAATCTTGTGTAAACAGCACTAACATCTTCTACACAGTCCTAGGACTGCAAACTAACAAAACAAAAAACCCAGGAAAACATTATGTAGTATTTTTTGTGTATTAATGAAGTTCTGGTTGTCACAATTCCACCAATTTTGACCAGAGCAGCCTTAAAACGCATCTGAACATATTCAGCCTGCGCATGATGCCCAGACTGAGCATTCCTCCACAAGGCACTAAGCATTATCTTCAGGGATCATTTTCAAGAAAAGTTTAGAGAATCCTACAAAAAATATTTGAATCTGCCTGGAAGAGACCTCACCTTTGACTGTGCAGATAGGTCTCTGGAAAACTTCACTCATGTAGCAAATCTTTAAAATCTCCACAATTCTGAAGTGGACAAACTGCAAGTGCTGTGTGTGGTCATCAAGTCATTGTGGGGAGCTACTGGAAGCCCTGTGCATGGAGATAGATAAAAATCAGAGGCAAAGCTATGGTTATAAAGAATTTAATTACAGAATCTCTACCAGTGTCAGAATTTTAATTGGCTTGTCAATGGAAAAAACAAAGTTATTGCTACAGAATTAATGCAGTTTTAATTAGAAATAATGTTTAAATTAAAAATTATTATAAATTTGTTATTGTAAAGATGCCATGATGGTTATACTCTGTCAAAGTATTTGCGTTTGTAAGTGAATAAATAATATTATAATCGTACTTGTTTTTCACCTTTCATTACTAGATCTCATTAGTGTGAACCTCTATGAATAGGATGATCTTAGATAAGTATTTGAAAGTGTTTATGAAACATTAATGAGTTCTGTCCACAACCCTTGGGGGGGAAAATGTGCTCTTATAACAATTTAACAGTTGGATAAACTAAGGCAGGTGGTTTATGCAAATTATTAGAGGTCAACACAGAAAAATAGCACCTCTCGCATCCTGAATGCTCTTATCCTCCATTAACAGTTTCTGCACTTTTTCTGTTTCTATTTATTTTATTTAATTACAATTTAAAAGACTCTTCTAAAAGGCTGCTGCCATAGCTGCAGGCAAGGTAGAATCTGGAAAAACACACAGTACCCTGATTAAATATAAATACATTCAAACAGACAAAATATGAGGCAGGCATCACAATGCTGTAAGTCCATATTCAGAGCCACTGTAGATTGTACATAGGTTTTAAAAGGTGAATTAGCTGGTGATAAAAAGAAAATTCTGTTCCACATCCACCTCCTTATTTCTTCCCATGTTCCATCTTCTGTTGTTTGCATAAGAAAAAAATCAACATATTAATGGAAAAGAATAGTCTGTCACCCGAGTTTAAATGGGAGTGGGTTAGTGGAAATCTACTGCCCAATCTATTTATTGCATCTGGAATCTGACTATACATCAGAGCCACAGGGCAGTTATACCATTTTGCTATTTTACAGCAATACAGAGAGGAAAGGCTTTTCAGATTACTATTTTTTCAATAAATAGGAAGAGGCAGAGTGTGTGGATGCCAATGTATTTCCCTCACTGGAGGAAGCCCTCTCTGAGGAGGAGCTCACTAGAGCTCACTCCTGGCAGAGGCATGGAGGGGCTGCAGGGGAGAATGACATGGGATCCACTGCTCCTCCTCGTTTTTCTGAGAGCATCCCTGTGCCTTGTTTAATGGTTTGTAAAATCACCCTGAAAGAAATTCAAAATCTCTTCTGATCTGTAAATGAAGTTCTACTTTGAAGCCACTATTTAAGCTGATCTAACAAGCCATCAGCTGGTTTGTAAACGTGCTGAACAGTCATTTGACAAGCAGGAGTGATGACATTTCTGAAAGATTGTCACAACATTAGTTATTTAATACTGTACTGAAGTCAAAGACACTTCCCTGTGTGGGGGAAAGTTTCTGTCACAGATCCAGCATACTAAGCACTGAGTATTGGCTAGATTACTAACAGTTGAAAGTAAGAATTAATGTATCCCTTGAGGACTGAAGTAGCAGTCTAGAAATAAAATCTTACTGATATTTTGTTGAATATTCAGTTGTAGATGCTAAGCCTGGAACATAACCAATAAGTGATTAAAGAGATAAATACTGTTCAATTATAGTCTCAGCAGTTATGTTTTCTGATTATTTTTAAATTTACTTTAGGAGTAAAGATGCATGTTGTGATTTTGAAACACAGTTCAGTTAAACCTAAATTGATTAATTTTAATGTTCATGAAGCTTTAGGTAGTTGTTTGGAAAAGATGAAATAAACATGTAAAATATCTGGAGACTTGCAATCACTGCAGCCCTCTTTTCTGGGAAGCAAAAATCAACATTCATATCTATGTTGGACAGAACAAACTAATAAATGAAAACCATCAGAAAGGTTCATTTGCTCTCCAAACTGTGACTGCACAGCAACCAAGTCTTTTCATGCAGAAGGTGCTGTGGTCCTTTAGTAGATGGATACCTGCTTATTTTCTAGTCACAACATGCATTCACTGCTTTTTATTCCATGTGGTTCTGCAGAATGATTATAGGCACTTACAGGGACACCCAACTGCCACAGTGCTGTCAGACAGGGGACACAGGCACAATCCACACAGGGAGAAGCAAACTTGACTTGCCCATGCAGATGAAACACCTCTAGGCCCTTAAAAGATAGCATCTCTGAATTTGAGACTTGGCCACATCCCAAAGAGTTAGGCAACATGGGTGCCAATGGTGCAGTTCAGGTGCTGACATTTAGAGTAAAACTGCCAGTTTGGCTTCTTCCTCTCAGACAATTCAAGCTCTTTGAATGAAAGGTAGATCTTACTTGGTGTAGTCATGTTTATCAAAGGAAGCAAACTGACTGCTCGATAGGTAAACATGTTTTCATATCAGATTATCAATCAAAATTAATATTTTAGAAGTGCAGCCTCCAGAAATATCCTGAAGACATTTTCTTTCCTAGGCACAATATAATTATAGAATATCATTATGAGAAAGACTGTTGTTGTATTAAAATTATCTTGGTAGCTGTAGATTTGCTACAGTAGCCTTATTAAAGCAATCAGAAAATACAACAAGTAATCTTGAAAGCTCATAAGCATATTTGGCTGTGACTTTCATCCCATTGACATCAAAGGAGTCAGTCAATGAATCACGTCTGCTCCATGAGTCTCACAGGAGCAGGAGAGAGGGAGACATAAGACACAAGGTGACTTGGAAGACACAATAGTTTGTTTTCAGGATAATAATCCACTAATGTGCTTAAATAACACCAATTTTTGTGAATCCACTGTTCTTCAGTGATTGCTACTTTTGAAAGAATATAAAAAGTCTTTAATTGGCCTGAAAGAGTGAACATATTTGCTTGACTCCCAGTACCCAAAGAAGAATTGTTTAGCTGCTGTGTGGTTAAAAAGGTGTCAGAAGAATGGACATAGAAAGAATTGAACACAGGGAAGCTAGAAAATGAGAACATCTCACTGAGCAGTTCACTGACATGAAAAACACCGGTTTAATACAGATCATAAACGCCAAAAGCATTTGAGACAAAGCCATAAGGACCAGCAAATAATTCTGTTGTAGGCAGAAAATTGTTAATTCTCACAAAGAAAGCAAACTTGACATTGAGTATACCATAAACTAGTGGATTTATTTCCACAGTTTGGATAGAAGGAAACTTCTCCCCAATTTCATTTTGTGCTGCAATACCTGTCTGAATCACCCCCCTGCAATAAAAAGAGAAAGATAATCTTCAGACATGTACTCAGGCAACTCAGAGACCCATGACAAAGAGGACAAAAGCATGAGAAAGGCCCAGTTGTGCAAACAGCAAAGCAAGGGAAGTGAAGAGATGGCTGAAAGAGGAGAGGAGAGTGACTGAGAACATAAAGACAAGACCTGCTGCCACCATAGGACAGCCAAAACAAAAAGTCATATTCTGACTTAAAAAGACAATATATTTACTTTCCAGAAGATCTAAGGCTATATAGTAAAAATGAGAACACAGACAGAAAACCGATGACATTCAAGAAGCAGTCATGCCAAACCTTAACAAACCAGTACCCAAGAAATTTTAAAACCCTCCCTTGCAAGACTTTCTGGTCCAAATACCTTGAAAATCAGTCTGCAATAATTTGAAAGCAGTTGTAGGTAATGTAGAATGCTCAGTATTTTTAGATGTTACAGGTTTGTTAAGCAGCAGGAGAGTTTAATCCCTCAAGCACAGATGGTCAGTTATGTTTCCTAGTTTCTCTTGAGTTCAGTGCTTTCTGATAGTATATCGCAAGTGCAGCCATTTGCAATTTCATCAGACATATGTCTTATAGACCTCCCTCTGGTGCAGCACAGATCTGCTCTCTGGCAGAAACAGCTTTATTCTTTAAAAAGGGAAAACAGATAATTATTTGCAAGTTCTTTTTATCACACTGTTTTCGGTTAAGTTTTCAGCTAAATGAAATTCTTGGTGAGAACTAGCCATTTACCAGACAGTTTCATCTTTTTCAAAAAGCAGATGTATTAGATTTGCATGACCAGGTTTTGGTAGCAAGGGGACTACATGAGTGGCTTCTTTGAGAAGCTGACAGAAGATTTCCCTACATCTGCTGAAGCCAACACCAGCCAGCTCGAAGATAGACCTTCCACTGGTCAAGGCCAAGTTCATCAGTGGCAGTGGCAGCACCTCCATGATCATGTATGTAAGAAGGGGAAAAAGAAATTGAGCAGCCAGAGAGAGCAGTCAGAATATGTGAAAGCAGCAGCTCTGCAGACACTCAGGTCAGTGAAGAAGGAGGGGGATGAGGTGCTCTAGGCCCTAGAGCAGAGATCCACCTGCAGCCTGTGGAGGAGCTCACACCAGGGCAGGTGGATGCCTGTAGGAAGTTGTGATCCCATGGGAAGCCCAAGTAGGAGCAGGCTCCCGGCAGGACCTATGGCCATGTGCAGAGAGGAGGCCATGCTAAGGCAGACTCCTGGCAGGACTTACAAACCTGTGGGGAATCCTTGCTGGAGCAGCCTGTTCCTGAAGGACTGCACCCCATGGAGGAGACCCACACTGGAGCTGTTCATAGAGAACTACAGCTGGTGAGAAAAGGCTCTTGTTGGCAACATTCGTGGAGCATTGTTTCCCATGGGAGGGACACAGATGGGAGCAGGGGGAGTGCATGAGGAGTCCTTTTCCCAAGGAGGAAGATGTGTGATGAACTGGCAACACCCCCTTTCATGTCCCCCTGCATCACTGGGTGGGGAGGGAGAGAAAGGCAGGAGAGAATCTGAGTCCAGGAAGAGAAGGGTGGAGGGAAGGCATTTTATAAGATTTGGATTTATTTCTCATTACCTTGCTCTGACTTGCTTTGTGAAAAATTCAATTAATTTCCCAAAGTCAAGTCTGTTTGGCTGGTGACAGTAATTGGTGAGTGATCTCTCCCTGTCCTTGCCTCAACCCATGAGCTTTTCATTGTATTTTCTCTCTCCTGTCCTGCTGAGGAGGGGAATGATAAAGAAGCTTTAGTGAAAACCTGGCATCCAGCCAAGGCCAAGCCCTCACAACAAATTGCCAGAAATCTAAATAATATAAATTTTTCCTGGCTTTTTGTTTGGGGTTTTTTTAATTGTCATTGTGTTGGCTTTTTTTCTTTAAAAACCCAAAACATTTCAAGATTGTCCCTGTGGTATTCATGAAAGCTGTAGCTGTCTCCATTCAAAACCTGTTGCCCAGGTTTTCTAGCTGGTTTAGATATCCCATGACAAGTCCTACAGCTGGGAACTCACAGGGCAGGTCAAGGGAGGAGCAGTTTGTTTAAGAAGCCCCCACAGCTGAAGGCTTTGGAATATGAAGCATGCAGACTACTGCTCCCATGAGACGCTTGAGGTATCAAAACAAAACCATTTCCAGTTGAAAACATGAGCTTCATTTTTCATCATAAAGCATAATTTTCATTAAGAAAAATAATTTCTGAGCAGCTCCAAAAACAACAGTCGAGTGGCATGCACAGTTCAATGGCTTATTAAAACCAAAGTGGGGAATTTGCATGTAATAAAAATGAGGCATAGCCAGGATATTCTCGGAAAAAAAAGAACCAGGAGACCTTTGCAAATTATTAACAGTCACAGATGCCAGTGAAAACACATTATCCAAAACCTGTTACCTCCAAAGTCCTGCACCTCCCTAAGACTCTGTGAAGGAAGTAATCAGGAAGGATCTGGGAAAACTTAGCAACTAATAAATGCCTACTTTTGCCAAAGTTGAGTAAAACTCCTTTCTTTTGCCAACAAGTGAATGATTCAATATGTGTGCCTCTTTCTCCATCTGTATTAAAATGGAATGGTCTTTCCTGTATTTGATTGCTGGGATTATTAGAAATACCAAATCTATAGACAGGATGCATATTACCTAGAAAAGCCTCTGACATTTTCAGCACAAACTGATGCAAATCCCTCCAAGTGCATCTTCAATAACCCAAGTGTGGCATGGCAATCCAGGTTATTTCAGATTACTAAACAGCTCCTGTTCTCTCATGTCAGTCAGCTACCCTTGTTTACCACTCTGGGATTTATTGGCAGCTGTGAACTTGTAAAGGCTCTCAGAAAGTAGGCACTACCTTAGGGTCACACTGCAACAACTTAATCAGTTTTCCCAGCAAAATACTTTTTGCCCAATGGCTCTAACAGTCAGGACATTTCTTTTCTCTTAGTGATTTTTCTGTGCTCTCAGCCATGTGTGAGGCAGGAAGAAAGCAATGGCAGAGCTGTTAGGAGCATCACCAGAAGCTATGTGACTCCCAGCAGCGAGCTCTGCAGGGGAAATCCACCATTAAGATTGTAGTGGAAGAGCTACCTAAAAAAGGGGAATATTTGAGCATTGTTCTTTGCTACAAACGTCATATTACTTTTTCTAGGCTCATATTACCTCTCAAGACAGCATTTTTTGTCCAGGTTTTTGTTTTTCATTCTGCACTTACAAAAAAGAAAAAGGAAAAAAAATCAAATGAGAATAGGCACAAAAAAAACCCATTAGAATGATCAATGGTTCATTACAAGGTGTCTAGTGTTTCCTGACTACCATTTTTTAAGCAGACTTTAGAAAGAGATTAATGTATAGTTTATAGTGCTTAGCCCTGTCTTTCTATATTCATTCTGCCTTGGACTCTAAAATATCTGTTGGAGTCAGACTCCTTTCCTAAAAATTTTAATCTTCACTGACTTACATTTCCAATATTTCTTCAAATAAAAGTAAGTTCTGGAATACAACTGTTTATCTCCAAAACCTACATTTGAAAGTATATCTCCACATTGTCCTCTAATTCTGTTTTGTAAATTTTCAGTCCTTTAATTTAGGTATTTGCCAATGGATAGTGTGATATGTGAAGGTTAATTCATGCTGTATAAATAAATATATATGTGGTATAAAATGTGGTAGAATAGACATACCAGCCTAGTGGAATAGATGTACTAACCTCCCCAGCCAGGCGCAGTGTTCCATTCAAATTATAACTAACCCTGGGCAGCGCTGAGCTTATATCAAACTTGCTTTATGTCTGATGGGACCATCCCAGACCATTATTGGTGGCTTCCTTGTGCTCTGCACCTGGGAGATAACATCGAGGCCTTCCTGGCTCATGACTCCAGGAATTTCATAAGACTTGGACTCCTGATGAGCTTCCAGGAACCGATATCAAGATATTACATGTGCACACCAGCTCTGCCTGTGCTCCACACTCTTATCTGCAAACTGAGATCTGTCTATAGAAATGGATTTGCATTCGAAGAAATGAATAGAAAGATGTGGTCATCTATACCTCAGGCAGAATAAACTGTATATAAGCTGGACCCTGGAAGAGCTCGGTGTGGACCTTTGAGGAGATACCGGCACTCTGTCGGCTGAACCTCTGGTCTCACCCAGCGTCTGATCCCAGGCTGATGCTGTCTTGATTGGGGAGGTTGTATGAAATTCTATTTTTTTGTAATTGACCCAATAAATCATTGTTAAATTTTTGATAAATTTGGCTATCAATTTGATCATTTATAACAAATAGGAAAACCATCAAACTGCACACTATTTAAGAATTCTTAAAATGGTATTTGACTCTACTTATTCTGTGAGGCTTGCAGACAAGCACAAGGACATTAAGCATCCTGTCCTGCTTTCCATCCATACATATCCCTGCCTAACAGTTTCACTCAAAGCACCTGAGCTTAGGGCAACCCATAAATAAGCTCCAGCTGGAGTCCAGCCTTCCCTACACTCATCTATTCAAGTCATCCAGGAGAGAGCAGCTGCCATGACAGTGACTAGACCCAGACTTTCGTCCCCAGGTGTACACCAAATACCTGCCTGAGCCCACAGCAAAGCACATTCCAGCTCATAAACAACTTGGAGGCTGGGCTTCAGCAAGGGCTTGAAATAAAAATATCAGGTTAGACATGTCAACAGTGCTTCTTCTACGCACGGCTGCAGAAGCGTATTGCTTGACACTCATTCATGGACACAATTACAGGAGCAGAACTCTGTAAAATTCTCTTTATTTGTAAATGTATATGAAAAAGATCAGTCAGTCACCGCAGAGAAAGGTATTACTTAGATGCAGACCATTGCTTGTATCTGCCAATGACAACAATAAAAAATACAACTCTTAGGTGAAATTGCCAACTCTCTAGTCTTTTGTTTTTTAAATATATTATTGATGCTGGTGTTAGATCTTGCCTGATTTATTTGCATTTGATCCAGGCCTCTACAGAAATCTGTTGCCTAGGTAACAAATGCTGTGCACCATAATAAGGCAAATTGCTGTTGAAATAAATAGTAATTATGGCCCTGGTTTTAAAAGTATTATCTTTCTCTTTTTTTAAAGTATCCTTGGGTGCAGCTGTGATCACTGGCTTTGTTCACTTGCATCATCTCCTTGCATGCAGCCAGGAAAAGAGAGTGCTCACTCATCTCTGTGTCCTCCACCTCTGCTCCCTGAGCAGCACTAAGTGTGTTTGTATGGATATTTTCAAAAGCTATTTAATTCATCAGGGGTGCATCAATACAAAGTGCAAAATTCCCGTCAGAAAGAGCAGGGTTTGATGTTATTTTGGTTCAACGTCTCCTACAAGGACTGCTTACGTGTGAGTGCCATCTCACAGTCAATTCCACATGCCCTGCCCTCACCTGGGGCTTTGCAAGCCCATTCATATCAATCAGGTGCTGGATTTGTTCAGCATACGTCACTCTTCATCTAATAGTTTGGTGATTCAGAAACAAGTATGAGCTTGAAGGAATCAATAATAATATCATGCCTTACATTCCTGAATTTGTACTCATAAGGTATTTGCACTGGAAAAACAAATGTGGAAGAGAGTAGTGCTGGATGCTTCCACTTATTGCCTTGTTCATCAGTTTTTGGTAGAGTATGGTGGTCTCAGCTCTCATGTGCAATGACCACCTGTAGGGAAGCTTCCCTGTGGGTGCCCTGAACTTGTCATGAGAGAGCACTGACTGTGGGGAGTACTCATTCCCCTCTGTCCAGGGGTTCCAGTCACAGTCAACTGACAGTAGCACACAGCTGAGACAAAGTTCCACACTTCACCTTTTTGAAGAGTAATCAGGTCCCAGAGCAAGGAAAACTATTGCTAAGCAGATATGTGAGGAACAAGATGCAATGAAACCACTTGAGAGACTGTAACCCCATTGCACATGGGAGCCATCAGCCAGCACCTCTGCAGGAAAGGAGCACACAGCCTCCCTGCAGTGGAAAGAGGATGCTCAGGTTATCACTCCACATGACAGCTCCTCTGGTGCACCCCATGCTTCCCCTGCAGGAAGTGGGGTGCACAAGACAAATTTATTCAGATGTAGAAGACATCTGTCTGTAAAGAGTGACTGCAATTCTGTCCCTAGATATACTTTCCATTGACACCAGATTTACTGGATTGCAGTGAACTAAAGTGATGGTCCTCCTCTGGACCAGCAGACCTCTGGAGTGGTGGCACTGTCTTTAAATCATTCTCCATCTTAATGATTTTCTTGTGATTTCCCTGGTGTTTCTACTCTGTAATACTTTTGCTTACCAGAGCCTTCAGGCATTCTGCCTGATAAGCTATCATAGATACCAATTCAATAACATAGGTGTGACAGCAGCTAGAGATGTGAGAGGATATGAATAAGAGAAATGTTCAAAATACCATTTTACTCGGGAAAATTTCTTCCTCTCATTAGGAGAAGGCTTAGGGTGGTCTTGGACAGAAGACAGGCTTGGCTTTGGACAGAAGGAGTAAGGCTGGTCCTCCTCTTGGCTTCTCTTCACTTGTCAGAAGGAGCTGCAGCTCATGGGGACACATCTGCATAATCACATCAGGTTTTTGCATGGCTCAGTTTGGTTGAGGTTCGTTTTAAATGGAGTCAGGATTACACTGTGGGTATCCTTATACACCTGCTGCTGGTAAGGTTTGTGTACCTTTTTCGAAATGCAATAGGAGCTGAAGCGTCAGCAGTCAGCTGATGAAAATGATGCTGATGTGGGCTCTAGACACCGCCCTGGCAGTGGAGGTTTAGTCAGGCTTTAAAAGCTCCATGCTGAGCACAAAATGTGGGAAGTGTATTATATATATATATAATAATTATAATAATAATATATATATTTTGGCTACTTTTTGAGATTTCAAAAAATTTGCAGAATATGGATACATTGTCCCATTGAGAAAGAATAAGGGGGTGGGAAAGAATATGGGCCTGATTTCTTTAAGAGAGCCGTGAAAACTACTTTAAAAGAGAGTGAGTGTGTGTGTGTGTGTGTACATGTATGTACTGGGGGGCAAGGAGGCAGAGGGAGTCAAAGATATTTTATTAACATAACCTGTTCTTTACAGAGTTTGACACACACAATCTTATCTAATTATTGAGAATATTTAACATCACCTAACTCCAGATAAAAATCTCTCCCCTCCTCCCCTGCCCCCTCTTTGCTGAAACTTAATACACGGAGACTAATACGGCACAAAAACCGTCTCACTGAGCTTTAAAATGTAAGAGGACAATTTGTGACCTTTGCCATTGATTGCCAGCCAAGTTACACACGGCTCAGGGGCTCGGTGGCCACCATTTGTCACCGTGCTGACAGTGGAATACAGCTCAGCCTATTGTTCTGCAGAAGCACCCTCAGCCCGGGGAAGTTTGCAGGATGTTGTCCTGTGTTCCCTGGGAGACCCTGCAGTGCTTCATTCCCTGGATAATCCAAGGGGTTTGGGACAAGTCACAGCCATCAGAGCAATGAGAGAGCTATTCCTTGGAACAGCTTTGGAAACTAAGGGTTACAGTATTGCCAGCCTGCAAAGGGTGAACAAGAATCGTGCTTTGGGAAAGATCATCATATCTTGGATGAAAAAAGGAAAAAAAATTCACCTTCCTTGACAACACAGTGTATTTCTACAGTAAGATGCTGTTTGTGAATACTATGCTCTGCACACTGGGGGTTGCTATTCCCCCTATGCACATTTCATTTAGGCAAGGAAAAAGACTGAATCAGCCTGTTTACTTGGGTGTAGCTGCTCTCCCACCATGCTGGCCATATTTGCCTTGTGGGATTAGAAAAACAGCTAAGGGTCAAGCAGGGTGTCAGACAGCTATTCTTTACAATTTGATGCCCACAACTGCATGGGTACAATTGTGAGGCACTTTGCATTATGTGAAATACACACTCACACATTTCAAGTAACTGAGCGCTCAATATGTATGAAAAAGCTCTTTGCCTCCAATTACCACCTTCACAACAGGAACTAAGTTTTCCAGCTGACTCCTGAAGTCCCAAATTAACATCTTTAAAAACCTCAATTTAACACTAGAGATAGACACAAAAATATCTTTCTGCTTTCTACATTTCTGCATGTGAGTATCCCAGAACCATCTGCATCTTGGCGGCACTGAACTGTTTGAGCACATATCTTTCATTTCAATCTCAGCAGCACTGCTTCATACCCTGCACCACAATAATGTGGTCTTTGCCCATCCTTTGAGAGCTAACCTGATAATCAAAATGCATTTAATCCTAAAAACCCATGCTGTGATAAAGATGTTGCTATTCTAATTAGTGTTCTAATTAAGTACCTATTTTGTACCTATTTGGGATGGCAGGGGTGCATTCCTGTCAACAAAAGGAAAACTGCAAGAAAGCCATATGCAGCCAGATCAGTGGCCCAGTTCCATCAGTATTCCCCCCTGCAGCAGCATCCTCTGACCCTCCAGCTTTATCAACCAGACTGCCAGGTCATCTACATAAAGGCACTCTCAGTTCTTCCCATCTGAGGATGCTTCTGATCACATGCATAAATCATTCAGAGAAGAGAAAGACTTCCTCTCCTGCATGAAAGCTCAAATGTTGCTCCTACAGTGATAAATATGCATTTGATGCCAAAAGGAAGCAAAAGCACAGTAAGAAAATGGGCAGAAATACCTTGGAAATGGGAGATCTGAATCCCATCCCACCAGGCAAGTGGAAGGATCTAAGTGTTTACCCATTCCCTCAAGTGAGCCCCTGGACTACCAAGCTGCCAAAGAAAAAGAGAAGGAAAGATCTCCAGATTGGTTACAAGAAACAAGTTGTTGGGACCCCAGCTCTTAGCATAGACAAGGGTTCCAGACTTCCAGCCCACAGGGTTGGAAGTATCCTGGACATGGTATCTTCCTATCTTCTAGTATCCTATGCTGCCACATTGATCTCATAGTGATTCTATATTTTAAAAAGTAGCAGCGCATAAGCTTTGGTAAAATACAAGCTTTAATTCTAAGATCAAATATTTGTACTTCTGCTTCTAAGCACCATGGTATTTGACATTGTTCAAATTAAAGCTCCAAATGTTAATCTGAGGCTCTAGTTGGAGTACAGTGAATACAAGCCTTCTTCTTTGCTTGCCCAGTGACCTTAGCTATTCTCTCCAGAAACAAAAATTCTTCCCTAGGATGTGCCCATGATTTCTGGCTCATCACATAAGTATTGCTGTGATAAATCCAGCAGGAACTTGCCTGACATGCGTAAAAAAGACTGACCATTTCTCTTTCCTGTGGTTTAGCTATACATCATTTCAGAGTAAGGAGAAAGGGAGTTTGGTGGGGTTTTTTTTTATTCTGATCACTGATCTTTTACTGTGAAAAAACCCATAATTGTTAATTATGCTGGGTTTTGTTATTCATGCTGGTATTTTCAAACTCTAAAAGTTAGCTTAATTGGATTAGGCTTCCTAAGGGAGGGTTCAAATAATTTAACAGCAGAGTTTCAATCACAAGAGCACAGTAAAGGCTCTAGCATCTCAGACAGATAGGTCCACTCAGCCCAGTACTATATCTGAGAACAAGCTAACTTCAGAGGCCTGTGAAAGGATGCTGGAACAGGGTAAGCACCTTGTAATACCCCTTCAGCCGTCCAACATTTTGCAGATGCTGAGCTTCGGTTCGCATATAATAAATAAACCTCCCCAGGTCTTTTTCCTTGGGCTTTTTAGAAGAGAAAATTCATGCTAAGACTGGAAAATACACTGAGGAAACGAGATAAATATCAGAGCTCTGCTAAAGTCAATAGATTTACATTTGAATAAAGCCAGTAGTAGAGAAAAAAAATAAAGGTACATTTTAAAGTAGGCCACGGATAACCAGAGGAAATCATCTTAACTGATTAAAGAAACAACAGGACTATGCCCTGGTATTGTTTTATTCATCTTCAGGTTGACTCCCAGCTTCAAAATGTAAACTCCAAGTGCTCTATAATTTTTCTTCACACTGCTGAACATCTATACTCTTCCTTCATTTCAGCACACATGGCATTGTTCTAATCATATAAACAGTAAGATCCATATCAGTACAATTTGCAGTTATATTCAGTTTGAAATCAAGCAACTACCTCTTAGATATGATGCACATCATATTAAAAAAAATGTTGCCATGTATATATATATATATTGTATGTAGAAATTATAGTAGAATAAGCCAAAACATCTCAATGTATGTAATCAACTGACTTTTGGCTCCCATCCGCACGGGGATGCACCAGCAGTGTGTAACACCCCTAGCAAAGTGTTCTGGCCACTTCTGAAAAGGGAGTGTGATGGTGCTGCCAGGTCCACCCTCCATTCCCTACTCCCAGCAAGTAGGGAAGCAGTGAGTGCATGGTTTGTAACTCAGTCTTGGGTGCATTGTAGCAGTTTGGAGGAGAAAGCAAGAAGCCTGGCAGCCAGGATGGGACAATCTGTGAAATGCCCTCAGAGTACTGGCAAGGTCTTTGTCAAATACTGCGCCACGGGTCTGGAGGATTCTCTGCAATCTCTCTCCTCTTGATGATAAAATTGATTCTTTTCTTACCTTTTGTCTTGAGAATTGCGTGAAGCAGAGCTGTAACCAGAAAAAATAAAGGATCACATTATGATGGATATGATCCCAGGAAAGTGATGGAACCATCATTCCTGGGTCTATGGGTCTATTTAAAAGTGTAGCAGTGGTACTCAGGCATGTGGCTCGGTGGTGTACTTGGTAGTACCTGGTTAATGGCTGGACTCGATGTTCTTAAAAGTCTTTTCCAACATAAATTATTCTATGACACAGAAATGAATGTTTTAACTGTCACAATACAAGACTGAACTTTATTGTCCTCCTATAACTCTTTGTATATGCATTTGATCAAGTTTAAAAATCATCCTGAGAAAAAAGAACATTTGAATTCTGAATATCTTGGGAATGCTACAATCCTAGGATTAGCTTTCACTATATTTCCTGTGTTTCCAGTCCTGAGAGATGTTTCCAAGCTAGATTTGGCTTAGTTATACTGAGTACTGACAACAGAGCTAAGGAGGCATGGACATGGACAGGTCAAAATACTTAATGTTCCCGGCAATCTTAAATTCATAATGAAGCTTGTTACAAGAAGGGCAGTTCCTTACTGCCAAGAACACTGGTAATTAACTTGTTTGGTGGAAAACACAAAGATGTGTAGTCCTGGAACAATTCATCAACTGCTGTCTTCTGAAACCATTTCAAGAGTCTTAGCCCATTTTCCACTGAACATGTTCAGACCAGAAACACTGTCACACCTTGTACCTTCTCATATCTCCCTTGACCAGTTCTAGAAGGGTCATCCTTCTGCTACAAGAAATTTCTGTCAGAGCGCCTCAGTTTATTGGTGCAACAGTGTTAGGGAGAATGTAATTCTTCATTAAGATAAGTTCAGACTTAGTGACATAGCTTCAGGGAGAAAAATTTAAAACAACTCCTCCCTGAATGAAGATAACAAATAACTAAAATTTCTAAACTTCTTATGCTGTAACTGTCTGAAATAATTCATGTTCACATCCCATCTTTCTTGAAGTAAAAAGAAAAATGCTTCTGTAAAAAGCAAGACAGAATAGGGAATCAGAAAAAGTCTTATCCACAAACTTAAAACATCATTACAGCTGAAACTTAATCAGAATTTTAGCTGTACAAAAAGCCAAGAAAGAACAATGGCAGGGGTAGATTATGTACCTATATAACATAAGAGGTTCTCTGGTCTTCACATTCAAAGCCAAGCTACTTAAGCAGCCATATAGCAAATTCCCTTCCCCTCATCAGGGAAAAATGTACGTATATATGTGTACATGAGTGTTTGGAGAACTAAGCATAAAGGTAATTTCAAATAATGAAGTATTGTCTTGTTAATGTGCTGATGACAACGTCCCTAGTCCCATGCTGTGCTTTATAAAACTCTCTGTGAAACAATGTATTGTGGCAGTTTTTCAGTTTATTTGAGTGCTGCATTAACCAGTGTATTTCTGTTTTGCAGTGCTGGGAGCAGCTAGCCTTGAGATGCAGGGCCACTGCCCAAAGAAGTGTGCCCCACACAGACTGTTCTGCATGCTGTGCCACCTCACCTGCAGCAGAGCCACGCAGCCTCTGAGTGCCCTGGACCAAACCTGCTCCTTGACAGGTGAGGTGTGCTCCTGGGGGAAGGCAATGGAAATGGTGGAACCTCTAAGGGTGCTGCTATTGGCACCTCATTCCATCCTGCCTGCCTGGGAAGTCAGCCACACCAGAGCACAGGTCCATGCATCCACCCACAGGGCTGCTGGGAAGCAAAAACATGCCAGTTCTGGAAAGTGCCAAGGGAAAGCTGAAGCTGCAAGACAACAGTGCTGTGAGCAATGTTTGATATCTGCTCTCAGAGGATTACTGCTGAATTAATCTCTTCAATTAACACCTTTGTGGGAGGTACCTTTTTTAGGACTTTGAGCAATGACTCAAAGTCATTACATCCTTCCACTCCTAGACTTAGTGCTTCGAGTAAGAAGTGCAGTCACAAGCTGATTCCAGCTGCCTTGAGAAAAATAATGGGTCCAGTCAGGTTATCTGGCAGGTTTCCCCTTGGGTTCCTTATTTGCTGTTCCTTTTATATGTAAGTTTGTTTTCCATTTGAGTATCGGTCCGTGTGGCTCTCGGGATGGGATTCACCTAGCAAGAATGCTAAATTTCTGCTGAGAACATGCTAAAAAGGGGAGTCTGAAGAAGGCAAAAATGGTTGCTCTCCAAAAGGCCCCGTCTCTCTTCATTGACTACAGAGAGGATTTGGCTAGTTTATATTACACACCAGGCTTTTGCTCTCTCAGAATTAGGTGAGGTAAATTTCATTTTCATCAATTACAGAAGCTTGACCTACATGTTTTGAATTCTGAGGTGATGAGCTCTATGAGAAGCAGTTTATCAATGAAATTTGGGAGATTATGTCAGCTTAAAAACTCTGGTGGGTATCAACAGGAGGCAGAGCCAAGTCCTCAGTTTCTTCAGAGCCCCCTGCTCTGTTCAGAGGCATTGACCAGCAGCTTCTGTCATTATTCCAGGTTTTAATCTGAGCATGTACTGGGCAATCTTCTCACTAATAACTATTTCAGCAAATACTAAGCACATAAACAGTAATAATAGCAGAATTTTCAGAAGGTTAATAAAATGTTTACCAGAATATCCTGTGAAACCACAGCGGTATAAACCACAGCTCTTATTCAAATTTTAACCCTCAAGTCCACCTACACAAAACAACCAGAAAAATTACCCTCCTTTGGAAGTACTTTGAGAGCAAGTAAATAATCCAACTGAATACTGCAGTTGGACCTGTTTTGTTTTTCTTAACCCAGTATTTTGCAGTGTGGATGCTGACTAACTCAGTCAAAATCTGATAGTCTGCTACTATTTTCTCATCATTTCCCTTGAGGGATAAACAATTTTTTCCCAAATTGACTGGGAAAGCACAAGAGCTAGGAACTTCACAGTCAAATACCTGCAATAAATTTTAAAAACAATGAAGAAACCACTGTGCACATGTGGGTGTGCAGTTCACAACCAGCTTGAATTAATTTGTCTTCTGAGGCCTGAGTGACCAACTCTCAGGCTAGCTTTGAACAAAAACAAACTCCAAAAGAAATTAGTACATTCTCAAAATCTGAAATATTATATTAGTTTTAAGAAAAATTAATTGGTTTTTAAATATTTGTTTTTATGGACTTCTGGGACTGACATTAAGACATGGTGGAACCACACAAATGTTTTGAATACACTAACAAGGATGATGTTCCAAAAAGAGACTAAACAGATTAGGATTTGCCAACTTGAAAAAGTGACAACCAGAGGAAAATGTAAGGTTTACAAAGAAATCAAAGTATTATCGGGGAAAAATGTAGGGAAAAGAATATTCATTATTTCTTAAAATACAGGAGAATAAACCAAACTAAATGACAAGGCAGAGAGGTTAAAATGTACAGGAGGAAGTGCCGAAGGTTTTTTTTTCCACTCAGATTTTAGTTAAATAGTGGAACTCATTGGCAGAGGACCCTGAAGGCCATATGTGTCTGCAAGTACAAAAGAGCACAGGAAAAGCAGATGGAAGAAATGTCCATCAGGAGCAATGAAACAAAACTCTGAGGAATCAGAAACTGGCTCAGGAAGACTTCTGGGTGCAGACTGTTGGAAATTGGTTAGGAAAATGGGAAATTGTCTTTGTATGTTTGCCTCATTCTTGTGCTTTTCCCCAAAACATATGTTTTGGGTGACTCAGAAGTTTGACAGGTTTCTTGGACTTCTCTCCTGTTCCAGTGTAGCAATTTTTATACACTTATGTTGTCAGAGTCTCTCCCTCAATCTCCTTCATTCCTATGACTACAAACACTTTCTAAAATTTCCCAGTGAAACCATAGCTTCCAAGTGCCTTTTGTCAAAGCTGGTGAATTTTATAATACATCCCTGGTCCATTCGTCTCAAGTTATCTATCAGGTCTTTGTCTCCACAGATTCTCCAATTTGGTCCCATTGAGAACTCTGATCTATATTTCTTGATACAAACTTTGGATATAAGATGACTTTCCCTTCACATGTGTTTTTTCTTAAACACTATCAAAACAAAATCTTTTTTTAACAAATACAGAAAATGTGTCCAGTGACATTTTTCCAATATCAAGCAGTCAAACTGCAGTAATGAGCATGCATTTCTGAATAACAGGTATGGTGAAAGCAATTATTAAAATTAAACAGAAAGCTCCTTTTAGCAATTTTAAAACCATATTTGATGGAATGCATTTTCTAACTAGCCAGAAGTGTGAGTATGAGAAAGATGCAAGAGCTAAAGCCAGAACAATAAAGTGAGTGTTCAGCCTTAGAGGTGAAGGAAGTATGAGCAACTTAAAAAGAAACTGAGAGCTGGTAAATAGGAAAAAATAATAAATGCAAATAAATCCCAGCTGCAGAGGGAATTAAAGAAAGTTAAATGTTTGATGATGTGAAATCTAAGTAGTTTAATTCTAAGTGTTAATTATTTCAAGTGCCTTTTACAGCATGCTGAGTTTAGTGAAACAGTATGAATCACTGTCTAGCCTTAAATATGAACCATAATGGAGTTTATTTCGG
Source organism: Calcarius lapponicus (assembly GCA_039654755.1). Classification (NCBI taxonomy): domain Eukaryota; kingdom Metazoa; phylum Chordata; class Aves; order Passeriformes; family Fringillidae; genus Calcarius; species Calcarius lapponicus. The sequence continues at coordinate 23,944,945 of CM077463.1, read as the reverse complement.
TGATGGTGTCTGTTTTCTGATTTTTCTACTACAGCAATCCCCAGGCATTGTTTATCTGGGGGGTTGAAGGCCCTTTCCCTAGCTTCTGTACAGCACAACAACTCATCTTTCACAAATGTTTTCATACCTGAGGTTAAATAGGCAGAAGTGCTATTTTTCATTCCCCTAAGGGGAAGAGCTGCCTTGACACAAATATTGATATCACTGTTATTACAGCTGCCAACAGTTTGGTCTCAGAATGGATCCATGCTGCACATCAAGCTGCAGAAATGTTTTACTGGAGCTCTGCCTCAAATATTGGCTCCTACATGTATGGGATTTGAGATCCTGGTGCTGTTCTTGGTAAACTCAAAAACCAAAGACATCTCTGAAGTTGCCATAATATGTCTGGGGGTTTTTCTCATGCCTTGACTCATCAGGGAGTCACTGCTGATGTGCTGAAGGAATGATTCAGATCCTTCAAGAATAAAAGAGAGTCTTTGGCTTTTTTCACTTTTCATTGATTCGTTGATTCACTGGATCCAGTAGAATAAAGTGCTTCAGAGCCCACATTCAGGAGAACACAAGATAAAAGATTCCCCTTCTGCACATACCCAGACTTTCTCAGGGGTGAATTATGAAATTCAGTTTATATCACAATGAACAACTAAATATGGAGTTTTTCATTCCTTATAAGAGCAGCTTTCAACAATTTAAGAAAAACTAAATTCCAGGAATAATTTGCAAGTATCACTATGTCTCAATTCAGCATTACTTTTTGTGGATGCTATAGAGGGAAGAATTGGCAAGTTTAGACTTCTATACTGCTCATGTGAGAATGTCTCCTAACTTTCAAACAGAAAGGAAATCTTAGGAACTTATGGAGTTGTTTACATAAATCAGAGTAAGATCATGTCTGTATCAATAGAAGTTTAAATGTTAACAAAAATTCTGTGGTAAGAAATGCACTATTTTTTGCCATGAAGTGCAACACACGCTTATGCCACTATGTAAATAAGGATGATAAAATATGATCTAGATATTATCTCAGAATCCACGAGGTGGCAGTGTCATAGTTTTCTTAGTATTGCATGCTAAAACATTAATATTATTTTTTAAAACATTATATTTTATAATATCACATATCATAATAATATTTATCACCTCCAATTGAAAAATTTGGGGAATTATTTGACACATCTCCTTCATTTCTAAAACCTGTCAAGGAAAAATTATTTTCCTCAGAAAAGGCAGAAACTGTTGTATAAAGACATGGAGCAGGCTTCCTGTGAGGCATCTGTCATGGTCTTGGGTGTTCATTGTTGGGATGCCTACAGAAGCTTGTGAAGGATTTTGAACTCAGATGTGATCATATCCTGCAACCAGAATATCACATCCAAAAATCAGCCAGTCTTCCAAGCCAACTTTCCTTTAGAGTGATAAAAGTAAAGTAAAAAATAAAGTGGCAATTTCTCCCTATTTCATTTTTATTAAGAAAGCATTGACTTTGTTATTTAGCAAAAATATGAAGAATATTTTGCTCATATCAGATCTCTTTAACAAAAAGCTCCTTATCTGGAAAACACAAAATATGTCCCTATGTTCATGTAAATATATCTGCATTATGTTTTTTAAAATAATAAGGCTGAGGAACTACTAAGAAATCTAAAGGGAAAAATGTGCTTGTCCTATTCTACTTTTCCCCAGAAAACACCACATCCCTATTGTAAATGAAGGAAAAGGTCATGAAGAATTTAGCAAGTGGTTTCCTTTGAATTCCCTGGCTGGCAGTGCCTCTGCACCCGCAGTTTGCAGGCTGGTGTGTCAGTCCCCAGGGCTGGGGCTGTGGCCATCTCCCAGCTGCTGGCCCCGTGCCCAGTGGAGCCGGGTGGCCCACGCGGAGCTGCCGTCGCTTTGAGGAGATTAATGTGATTGGATAGATCACATCCATCAGGATCCGTCAGATTCCCAGGGGGATGATTAATTAGTGTAATCTTATTTAAACTCAGGATGTCAATTTCAATCTTTTCTACATCCAATATGAGCTTTCCTCCCTTATTCTAGCGAGCCCTTCAATAAACACCAGGCAGTGCGGGGCCATGAATACACAGAGCTGTTATCAGCAGAGCTGGTGCTGGGATTTCCTAACTGCTGGGATTTCCTAGCTGCTGGCATTTCTAGCTGCCTCTCAGAGAAAGTGCTGCACAGCTGGCTAACTCAACCTGTCACCACCTTCCAAAACAACTGGTTGAACTCTGTGGCAGCTATAGTGCTCTTCTTAAAAATTCGTGTCTGTGACTGTACCTCTTTCTTCTCTCCTGACCACTCCTCTGTGTGATCTTCACCTCTCCTTCTCCAACTCTCCACGTGGCTCTGACTCTTACTCCCTTTCACTGTTCTCTCTCCTGCGATAATCTTGCCCACACATAACATCTCAGCTGCAGTCCCAGCTCTGAAGACAACCACCTTGAGGTGCCCACTTACAGGTATCCACATGTGAGCTGGCTACTCAGGTCACACTGTGTGGTGGTGTCATTTATACCAGCTGCCAGGTCAGGAAACAGGCAGACATCTGGAGTCCCAGCACACATAAGACACACTTTACCCTTCTGAGTCAGTCTTTCATCTTCTCTGAACATCTTCCATCTCCCGCAGCTCAGGTCAAACCTGGTTAAGACAGAGCTTTCAGCCTTCCACAAAGTTTTGTCACCTGTGTCCTGCTACCACCTCAGACCTACCTGGAGATGCCCACACCTGGCCAGTCCCTAAATCACAGGTTCTGTCTGAGGGAGATGTCTGTAGCCTTTCAAACCCATTTGTAGCCATTCAGAGCAGTGGCACTCAGCTCTAATACTGGGCAGGGGATCAGGCAGAACCAGCTCTGCACCCCTCAAAAGGCATGGAGGCACCTTCCCATCCACAACAAAAGCATGCAAGGTTTACACTCAAGATGGTGAAAAATACATTAAAGTTTGATTAGCCTTACCCTTAAACTTTCAGTCCCCTTCTCCACATAAAGTAAATGTTTATAGGCTGTTGGAATTACCAGGATGTGAACAGTAGAAGAGAAACAAAGTGTTCAGTGATCCAAAATGTCTGCAATTTCTTTGTGTCCATTCAAGAACTATCTTCAAAACTACTGTGACAGAAGCAGATCAAGAGGTCAACTAGATCAGGTATCTCACTAGCCATATATTAAATGAAATTTTAATAAAACTGTTAATTATCACAACTAATGATAATTATTTTCCCTGTATATTTTGCTGCATTTTTAGTCTTAACAAAAAGACAGAATTCTACTGTGTGGTCTAATGCTACCTTTCATAACAAGAAAAAAACCCAGAAGTCTAGAGTCAAGATATTTAGGATAAATTTAGGAGCTTTGTAAGTGTTGGGTTTTTATGCTTTTATCTGTGGATTTTGTTTGCTTCCTTTCTCAAAAGCAAAGTGGTCTGCTCCAAAATCTCTTGGACAACACTGGAGATAACTCAGCAAGAATATTTCCATTTAGAGTTGATCTAAATTAATTAGTTTTGGAAATTCCATCTTTTGCGTTTTCCTAGGTACTTCCCTCATAGCACCTCAGGCAAAAAACACCTGGGTTCTTCTTGTCTGACTACCTGTCTATAACTGAGACCCAGATTGGAAGATGTCCTACATTTTGAATCAAGTGTATGAACAAAAAAAAGTGATTCATATTTTAGATGCCTTGATTTAAATTCTCAGAGGTTTTTCTCTCTGCTGCTGTTTACTATAAAAGGAGACCAGACTGAGATCCTTGGGCATCTCACAAGGCACATGAAGTGATCTGGGTCTTGCCTGGGTGAGAGGATGGCTGAGAGCCCACCTCTGACACAGAGGCCACCCCGCAGAGGCGTGATGGGGCTGGGGATCTTCCTTTCCTTCCTAGAAAGCAGCAGCCTTTCCTTTTTATCTCCAGTCACACCTCCACCCCAGCCACTCCCCTGACATGTTTGGGTTGAGATTAAGCTTGTCTCCTGATTAATGCCAATAGGATGTGTGCAATGAGACACATCACAGCCTTCTAAGATAATGTTAACAGTTATTACATCATAATTGTCATTAAAGAGCACTAACACATACCAGCAAAATGTTTGCAATACATTTTAGCTCTCAGAAAAGCATTAAAAGCTACTTTAAGATGTAAAAGATCTGTCTAGATTGCACATTCAGAGGAAATTGAAAACCCCCAACAAATGGCCATTCCCACACTGCCTTCAGTGCAACTTCTGAGAGTTTCTCAGCCCTGTTCCTCCATTTCTCTGGGGATGGAGAGAACAGGCTGAAGTGACCTGGGTACTTTGAAGCAGCTAGCTGACCTCACAAGGGAGCTGAACCAAGGTGACCAAGGTGACTTTCACACGGTGACCAGGATGCTCAAGGCAGATGATTTAAATAATTCTGATTTCTTCCCTGTTTCTCATGAAATTGTTGCAGACAAAAATCACTGGATTTCACAAACAAGCAGGTATGTGTGCAGCCAAATAAATAAGTTACTAATGTATAGATTAACAACACAACATTGGCAAAAGGAATATTTTCAGAATTAGCATCCATAGCTCATGGTCCCTGTTTCAAAACTGTGATTTTAATTTTATTTTCACAGGAGGCTTACCTCTCTGACCTATTTAGGCATCAAAAAAATCCCATTTCCTCTAGGATTTTTGGACATTCAGAAAGATATTCTACATTAGACCTACTTTCGTCCCTAAGCTTCTCTAGGGGTTTCCTTCCTGTCTTAACTTCATCAAGACAGTGGTTTTCTCTGTTCCTCAGTTCCCTATCAGTAAAATGAAGCTAATAGTACTTCCCAGTAGTGACTTTTGGTGGAGACTAAGACAGCAGGAGTTTAGATGTTTTTCAGTATGCTAGCACAGGAGACAGCAATAAGAGGGAAGAGCCTATGTGAAAATGAAGAAAAGAAAGGTAAAAATCTTTCTAGTCTCTTAGTTCAGAGTCAAACTTTAGGAGCAAATGTGGGAGTCAATCAGAGCTGGATTTGTCCTGATGGTAATTGCAGCTTTTTATACGATCATTTAAATTGTCTGTCAAATGAAAATATTTCTGTATAATGAGCATGCTATTAAAAACACCCCTGCCAAAGTGAGGGCAGACACAGTCACCACATCTATGAGGGACTGGCACAGATTCACAGCTACCACTGGGCCTGGTGAACACCAGAGCACAATGCCTGAGCCTTCTGCAGCCCTCCACAGCAGGCTGGGGAGGTATTCAGAGTGAGTACCATGATTTAATTTGAGAAAAAGCATCCACTTCCAGTCTCTCACTTCTGATGTACTCATTATACAGCTAAATCTCCCGAACTGGACAGGTTTTGTCCTACTGGTCCCCTCTTTCCTGCTGCCCACTTCTTGGTGGGGTGCTTTTGTTCCTTCTTAGAGATAAAATTAAATCCATGAAAGTGACCAAAATCAGTAAGGTGTTCTTACAAAACCCACGTTTTAACTTTGAATTTTGCCTTTGTTAAAAATCTCTCAGCAGATAGAAGGAAGTGAAACATAAAATTACCAAGCTGAAGTAATCCTTTTTGGTTTGGCTCAGTATTTCCTCTGAATTCCTTGTTTCATTTGATTTGAAAATGTTCCCAAACTCAAAGTTAAACTTTAAGCTCACCTGAGTACTTGCTGGTATGTTTAAACATGCTTTCTCCCTGTATGTTACACAACAGTGCTATTAGCTCCCAAAGGAGTACAAACAATAAAATTGTAATAATAGTATAAGGCACTCTGAATTTTTTCCTTTTTTTTTTTTTTTTTTGGTGAAGAAATGTAGTGCTATCAGTATAGATGTTGTTAAGGGCACAAATATTTCCTGGCTACATATTATGGGTGTGCTCCTGCCTAATTTAAAATTATGGGATTTAACGTTGACTTGTTGACTTCATTCTCCATAGTATTACATTCATAATCAGCACATGTGTCTAATTAAATAATGAAAGTTATTGAAAGGAATAATCTCCTATCAAGAGCCTCATGAGTTGGGCTGTATCCTAAGCCAGCCTTATGAAATAGAGCTTTTGGCAAATACCATATGCTTACATCATTAGAGAATCAACTATGTTATTCTAAAGTTAACTTTAAAATGCAGATTCTTTAATGATAGTGAACCAAATCCAAGCCTGAATTACAATAATTTGGCTTGGTAACAGAATACACTTATTTATCTTTAAAAATGTATAAGAATAGGTATTGTACATAAAATGCAACACAATATGAACCACATCTGAAAAACATCTCATATTTAATGACATTAAGTAAAAAAACACCATGAGATTTTAGAACTGTGCTTGAATTCTTCAAGGAGATGTAGAAGACAAATTTTACACACTCAAGGTAAAGTGACCAGGTTTTCCAAACTGACAAATATTTCTGTGTGTAAGCCCCTGGATGTGGGGAAAATATGATGATGACATCTAGACACAGCTCTTCAAGACTCAGCATGTCAGGCAAATTGCCACTATAAACAGCATCAGTCTGAGATTTTGCCAAAGACCTCCACTTTGGTAGTTACAGAGAGCTAGGACACAAGTTCTCAGATCTGAAAACACTTGTGTATGCAATTGATTTCACTACCAAACCATTCTGAAATGCCTCTCTTTTCTTTCCTCTTGACACATGGCTAATGTTATGCCAAGAAAATATAGATCAATACAGGAACTCATTTTTTTCTGTATTCTCTGGCATTTTATGGAAGCTTTACAAAGACGGTTTCTGATTTTAAAGTGCTTTCCTCTCTCACACCTGCTGAAAACAAATTATTGAGGAAAAAGTCTTTGAGTTAATTTGAAAACAGGCAAATTGCTATAAATACAAGTAAGAGCAGAAAGTAAAGGGGCTTTTTCTCCTCAAAATCTCTGCTCCACTCCTTGGAGATAGTCCTTACAGCAGCATTAGCTTAAGCAGTAGCATTCTGAGATCCTTTCAGACAAAGGAGAAATCTGAAGGTGATATTTCTCTTTCAGTAAACAGGAGTTCACCAACAGTATTATTTGTGCAAATGGCAACTGCAGAGCTGCGTCATGAACTGCAAGGATGAGCACAACTGCAAAAGCCAGGCTACAAATGCCTGTGGCACTCAGCATCACCTAACTTAGGCAAGAGCTTAATTTTAGGCATCTGATTATCTCTAGTGAAGCTTATATCCTCCAAAAGTAGGCTGAATCAGAACTGTGTTTGCTCATGCATGCTCACACGCGTGTTAGCAGAGTCACACCCTTCCCCTGCTCACCAGGTGCACGCATAGCTGGAGGCAGGATTTGTTCCTGAGCTTTTAAATAGGCAGATTTTCTATTTTCAATGATCTGGATGCTATGCCCTTTTAAAATACAAACAGCAAACTGAGGGGAGGGGGAAAGGCTGCATCTGCATTACAGGAATCAGACTTAAAAGAGACTTTAGGAAACTTTCTAGCAACTAGTCCAAAAATAATCCTGGAAATATAAAAATCTGAGTGATTTCACTACTAAACAAAAGTAACAGTTAAAATAAAGGGATGGTGGAATTCGTTTAAAATGTACTAAAAACAACATCAAGAAACAGTGATGCATTTTAACTAAGTGTGCAATAGTGGTGAACTTATGAATATTATACATAGCGATTTCTTCCCTTTGTAAATATTTTAATTCTGAATATCATCAGGTTTGGTTTCAGTTATCCAAAAACTCTACTGTTCCAAAGTGGCACATGTCTGGTACTGGGTTTGGATTTTGTCATGAAGCAGTTCATGTTGAGCTATGATAGAAAAGTTCTCCACAGCATGTGCTGGAAAGCCTTTGCTGCTGCAATGTGAGCTCAGTGAATGCACCAAGGGCTACTGCACTTCTGTCATTTTCAGGGACGTGAACATAAAGACTATTCAGCTTTCCATCCCTGAAATAATTTCTTGGGTTTGTATGTTCAGAGGTACTCATTCAGAGATTTAATGTATTTCAACATCACTAGGAAAGGAGGCAAGGTTCAGGTGGGGAGCAGTGAGATCCACACCATCTCCTCCCCTGCCTTCTGGAGGGCGAGGTGCCCCCTCCAGTTAAGCTGATGTAAATCTCAGCTGCCATGAGCCCACCCTCCTCCTGGGTTTCTGACCCTGTCCTTTTGCAGCACTAGCACTCACATTACCGCATAGCAGATGGATTTGAAGAGCTAATCTATCTGTAAACTAATCTTTGTTCTTTTGAGTGATTAATTTTTGCTGGATTCCTGAACTTCATGTACCAGTTTCCCACGTGATCACCAAGGCTCTGGGACTGGCACAAAAAGGACACAGAGCCATGTCAATTGAGACTTCATATGCACAACCCCATAAACATTATCAAGAATTACACTTGAAGCATTCACCATTTGGATTTTAGAATGGCCCAGTTGTGTTCATTTACAAGCAGAAATACAAACAAGGAGGAAAACATCGTCAAGTTAAACAAAAGACTTCTCTTTGCTCAGAAATCACCTATCATCCAGAGTGTAATAGGTGGAAACACCTTCTGTTATGATCTGTGTTTCCATACAAATAGAGAACTGCCCAGGGTAGCCTAGTGGTTAGAGATTCTAACTGCAGACCTCTATTTCCTGGCTTTGCAAAGGACTTTTGCAACCACCAGTCACAGGCTGAAATTTCTTCCAGTGACATGCTTGACCCTCTTACAAACAAACAGAAAGTACTTATTTAGTTTTCAGGAGCTATGGGCTTAGTTAATAAATGGCTAGATAATAAATACCATAAAGTGCAGTGATGATCAAATCTTTGGAATCTAGAGATCTTAGTAGCAATTGTGATATTTAGTCCGGTTTCCAGAGAGGCAAACAACACCATGGGCATTTTTTCTCCAAAGCCCAACCCCCAGTCAACACTGTCTCCCTGCCCACTGTGTGCTTTTGGAGCCCAGGAAAGACAGTGAAAGACAGATTGTGTCAGAGTAACTTGAAGGGACAAAGTAGTCACAGGAAAATGTGCCTCAGGCACAACCCCTTCCCTGAGCTGCCCCTGGCATTTGCAGCCAAGGCTGCCTTCCAGAGAATAAGGGTCTACAGGAAATACAGCTACACATTACCCCAGCAGGCTGTTGCACTATAATTTTCCCCTTGGATCACTGGTCTGTCAGGCAGTTGAGCTGGGTGGGTTCACCTAAGGCTCTTATTTTGTTTATCAACCTCCAGAGAGACTCAGACTCAGCTATTCTGAGTCCCTGTTGCAGGGTTCTGCGACAGGATGGTACCTGATACCCACCACGGCGAAGCTCAGCTCCACAGATTTTTGTCTTGTGTGTTCTTAAGCATTAAATTAATTCCTTTCCGCTGTCTTGCTCCTTCTGAAATCATTTACTCATGAGTAAGCTCCACTAAGTCAGAAGTCTCTGGAGCCTCACAATGACATTTGCATTTTATATTTGCTCCCAAAGGTGTGAATAACTGCAGCAGAGGACAAAGAGTAAATCCTCTGATGGTACCATATAGCTGTGGTGCCATGTAGTAGAGTGTGGTTCTGCAGCAAGGCACAGGAGATACATGCTCAATTCTGCACTTTTAGAAAATATGGTTAGATCCAGATTTGCAGACATGTTTAAATATATATTTTCCTTATTGAAGTTCAGTAAAAATTGGATACATAGGTCTATAAACTTCATTTTGCTGCCCATAGTTATGATAAATAATTTCTCAGGTTCTGAACAGAAGTCACAATGAAACCCATAAAACTGAAGTGGACAATTTAGTGTGTTGAGATGCACTACTGCCAATGCACGGAAGTCATCCTGTGTTTTCATTCCTCATGTTTACACTTGAAACTTTAACTTCAACATAGCCTTGCAATTCATTTTTCTAACTCTATGTTTGTACTCTTGGAAATGTGATAGAGTTTGCTCATCAGCTTCCTATCTCAAAACACGTCAGGGCTGGAAAGCATGTGCCAATACACTCCCTGGTGTGTTCCAGTTCTCTTACTGAACAGATCACCCTCACAGACTCTCCTTCACACTTTTGAATTGTTTTTTCCAGTGCCGTCAGCTTTCTAAAATGTGTCACACCATCTTATGCCAGACTGAAGAGGATCAGCTCCTTTTGGACAGGAGAGAGAGAGATTAGGAAAACTTACAAAGAGACCAGGATGATGATTAAGAAAGTCACAGTTTCTTTTTCACCCATAACTGCACCTTAAAGGTACTTCAAGCCCCTGAGAAGTTGTTCATGGTGCACATATATCATTGCAAGCTTGATGAAAGGAGTATCAGATGATTATCAAAGCCTCAGTGCAATGTCACTGTCTCATAAAACTAACCTAAAATAACATGGCATCAGCATGGTCGAAATGGAAAGGAAACATCTGTTTCTCCTTTTTATGTTAGTGACAATCCATTTGTTAGCTTTAGAATAGCACAGGCTGTCCCACTGATAACAGCCTGGGCGCTGGCTGCTCAGCCCAGGCAGGTGCACAGCGAACTCAGGAGCAGCCTAAGAACAATTAATATGAGGGGCTGTCCTTAGGATGAACTCTGGATTTAAATCTTTTTCTTTATCACTTTCTTTCAAAACTCTTAAGGCAGATTCTTCCAAATCTGGTGTGGCTGTATGGATGCACAATGACTGACTGATCACTAATTGAAGCCCAGCAAGTAGTACAGTCTAATTGTAGCCATGCTTTTCCCTGGGAGGGGCTGGCACTCTTCCTTATCTAACTATTGCCGAGTATTAATTGAAATAAAGGTTATTGAAGTAAATGGACAAATTCCCAGACACTTGAAAGAAATGAGATTACATCAGTCATGAAGTTTAACAGAGACAAGTGCTGAATTCTGTGTCTGGGATGGGACAACACTGGATGTATGGACAGACTGGGGAACAAGAAGCTGGAGACCAGCACTGTGGAAAGGGAGCCAGGGTTCCTGGTTGATGGCAAGCTGAATTCAAGTCAGCAGTGCCCTGGCAGCCAAGAAGACCAGCCATGTCCTGAGGGCATCACCAGCCAGGCAAGGGAGGGGATTGTCCTGCTCTGCTCTGCACTGGGGCAGCCTCACCTCAAGTGCTGGGGGCTGGTTTGGGCACCACAATATAAGAAAAATATAAAGCTGCTAGAGAGCATCCAAAGGAGGGCAATGAAGATGGTGAAGAGCCTTGAGGAGAAGCCTTATGAGCAGTGGCTGAGGTCACTTTGATCAGCCTGGAGAAGAAGAGACTGAGGGGAGACTTCATTGCAGTTACAGCTTCCTCATGAGGGGAAGCTGGGGGGCAGGCTGCCCTCAGTCACACATCTGTTTTTGCACAGAATCAGCTTATAGCTAGGTTAGATGTCTTTATCACTAGTGGTGGCAAGTCCATAGAAAAGAGGAGACAGATAAATTGTGAAAGACTAGCAGAATGGTGGCTAACTGCTCTTTTTAAACGTTTTGTTCTCTTGTACAGCTTTGTCTTTGTACATGGTGACATCCAAGGTGTAAAACAAATACATACAATATTTAATTTTCCTTACAGAATGTTTTGATGTAAGGTCTGACATTTTTCCCATGGTTAATCATGAAACTGGGCAGTGTTTCTTACAGTTCCTCGTACTTCACTCACAAAAGGCATTCATCGATTTAAATGGTATGATTAAGGGGAGCAGAGTTGGGGCCAAAAAAGGAAGCAAGCAAAGGGAAAATAGATGTCGCCAGTAACTTCTATTGGAATATGGAGCCTTTCACTTAAAATCTGGTTTAAATCAGTAGCTGCTGAAACTCGTTGCCAGAAAAAAAGATGGATCCTTTGCTGCATGCCCCAGTGTTGAGACTTGCAGTCTCTCGGCAGCTCCACAAGTGAACATTGCACAGGCAGTATTGCTGAGTGACTCAGTTTCTCAGCACCTCTGAAAGATGAAGTCATCATCTGCTTTGCAAACCTTGGGAGGGAGAAACCCCAACCTGTGCAGTCTAGTACCTTGTAGGAAGCATGGATGGGGGAAGACAGCTACTTAACAGTCTATATAAACAGGTCATTTGTTTGAATTACACGTGGATAGACATTTAAAGCACAGTCAGCACTGACACCATGATAGTGTAATATGGGCTAAATTTGTTCACTATCACACAGCCTAGGGGGGTCTCGGGACAAGCCTAGGGGTGCCCATATCTTGACCTCTCAGGGTTAGGCTTTAGTATCAGTCAGGCACTGACACCTGATGGTGAGTGCCCAGCGGCTGGGAGTGAGGAGGGAGGCTGTGCCAGTGGCGTGAAAACGCCGAGGTGCAGGATAAGGTCCACCAAGGGTCCTCCTGGCTTTCCGCATCTGGGGCGTGACAGCCATCCCTCCTGCCCCCGGGCTGGGGGCGCCTGGCCGGGAGGGACGAGGGGAAGAAAGGAGGGGAGGGGGAGCGAGAGAAGGAGGCCCCCTCCCTCCTTCCCCCCACCGCGCACCCGGGCTCCTGCGATGTGGTGAGTCACAGGCAGGTCAGGACCGCGCCGGAGGGGCGGAGGGAGCGCGGGGACCGGCTGATTTACCGCTGGGAGCCGCCACCAGCGCGGCGGAGGCGCCTGAGGGAAGGGCGCGGAGAGCCGAGCCGCCCCGCAGCCCAGGTGCCGTGCGGGAGGGAGGGAGGGAGCCCCTGCCGCCCCCAGGTAGGGACGGCAGCGACAGCGGGGCTGGGCCGGGGCAGCCCGAGCCCGCGGGGCGGAGGGGAGCGGCGCGGGGCCGCGGAGGTGCGCCGGGCTGCGCCCCGCTCCGCCCCGCCCGCCCGGGCCGGGCCGGCTGCCGGGCCGGGAGCGCCGAGCCAGCCCAGCCCAGCCCAGCCCAGCCCAGCCCAGCCCGCCGGGCGCAGCGCTCGCCCCTCCGGCCGCCGGTGGTGCCGGCGCGCAGCCCGCTCCGCTCCGCTCCGGTAAGGACCGGCACCGCGGGGGGACGCGGGATGAGCGGGAGCGGGGGAGGACGGGCAGCGGCGCGGGCTGCGCTGTGCCCCGCCCGGGAACTTCGCGGGAGCCGCCGCTGCTCCCCGGGGCGGGCCGGGGCCGCGGGGCAGGTGATAGCGGCGCGGGGCTGCGGCGGGCCCCGGCCGGGCTCCGCAGGGCGCCGGGACGCGGGAGCGCTGCCGCGGCGGGGGAGCGCAGGGCGGGCAGCAATCCCCGGGCGGCGCTCGGCGGGCAGCGGGCAGCGCTTGCCGGGATGCTGTGGGCAGCGCCCTTGGCCGCAGCCGGAGCCGCTGCCCCTCCCGCCCCTTCCCGCTCTGCGGGAGCCCGCGGGGCAGTGTCCGGCAGTGCAGCCTGGAACTTCCAACTCGGAGACGGCGGCTCCGCGTTCGTGGTGGCCCGTCCGACCGCCTTCCGAGAGGCGCAGGGTGAGCCTGCGGGATTCCCCAAGTTGGGGATGTGTACTTTATGGTTGCGCCGCGTTCGCAGTTTTCCTTCCGGTATGGCCTTTTTGTGGTGTTGTTGTTGTTGGGGTTTGTTTGGGCTTTTTTTCCCCACCCATTTTTAAAAGTAGAATTTGCTTCGAACGGTAAACAAATCGCAAAGGGCTCATATGATGGCATTCCACCACTGTTTCCATGTCAGCATTAAATTATGTGGTCTTAGGCTTTATGAAACTGAATGTGGTCCTTAGAAATTGGAAGTTTTGCAGATAGATCAATAGAGATTAATAATCAAATAGCAGTGTTGTTTAACAAACTGTGCGTTTGTAACCTGTAGGAGGTTTATTCAAGCTGCAGTGCGTGCTTTTTCCTGAAGAACCTATGCCCTGTGTTCATTTGCTTTCATCCCACAGGTGCTTTTTTCATTGTCCAGCTGCAAAAAGAGGATGGTGTCTCTTTTTTGTTGTCTTTTTATTTTAGATCTGAGAGGTTTGGATTCATAATCAGGCGAGATAAAGTGTCTCACATGTTTCTCAGAGAGCTGGTTAAATGTTTACAGATCATACAACTGCAAGAGCAAAAAGCTAGCCTTTGGCAGGAGCTGCATGTTGAAAACAAAGTAACTTGGAGAATGACTGTATCGCTTGTTCTTTGTGCCCTGATCCTTCTTCAGCACTGTATGATTCTTTTTCTGTCTTCTAATACAAACTGAATCATTTGGAAACTGGGATATTTTGTAAAACATTAATCTCGCTATTTAGAGAAGAGAGTCAACTTCTGTGCCTTTTTGGTGGACAAGGAATTAATTGTCTTTATTATCATATAAGGATTTTCTCTTTTTTTCTCTTCTTTTTACCCTTGTTTTCTTTTTTGTTCCTTTTTATTCTTTTCCCCCCTTTTTCCTCTTTTTTTCTTTTTTTCCCTTCTCTTCAGAGGCCAACCACTGCATAGCAGTTCTTTATTGGTAAGCTAAAGTGCCCATATTGTGGCTGGGGAGGGGTTCACAGACGTGTTATTTGCTCAAGTGTAGATGACAGTGCAGCCATAGATGGATGGGAGCTCACTGAGTCAGGGCAAGGCAGCCAGAAAGCCAAAATTCAACAGAGGTTCACTGAAAAGCTCATGAAAGCAAAACTAAGTAGCAAGTGTTGTCTTCCCAGTACTGCCTTTCCCATCCTGATTCTCCTGCATTTATGGTTTCCTGGTACCTTGGCTGATGACCTGTAACCTCTTCTTGCTTGTCCAGTGCAATCAAAGGGGGCAAACTGCCTACTCTTCTTCTTCTATGATCTGCAAATGTCTGCTCTGTATTTTTCAATTCAGAGGAGAAATTCAAAGCCTGCTGCCTCCCAAATCTGGCTTCCAGAGCTGCAGAGCCTAACTGGCACAGCTGGCTGCAGTGTAAGAGCAGCAGTCTTGCCTTCACAGCCACAAAGGGAACCTGATGCCGGCAGCGTGCTGTGCTGAGGTAGCCAGAGAGGCAGAGCTGCAGCAGTGGGAGTCGCAGAGCACTGGGTGATCTGCTTTGTGCCACAATTGCTTCGTGGTGGGCATGTGTCTAGACTTTATTGCTTCAGGCAGAAAGCAAGGAGAGGTCCTCCATCTCCATCTGTGTTTGTGAAGTATCTAGTGTAATGGAAATGCTGCTTGGGCTCCCTCAGCACTACACATCATTTCTTGACCAAGAAAGGGATAGGGTAGCTGAACAGCGTTCTCTGAAACTACAGCAACACAAAATCCAATAGGGGGTTGCAAGAATCTGTTTGGTGCAAAGCAGAAGGAATGCATGCAGTGTTGCTAAGATTTTGGGTGGCAACACCACCTTTGTGGTGGGCTCCTGTGAAACCCTTATGTCCAGCCTTTCTACCTCCCTGTTGCTACCTTGCTGTCTGTCCCTTGAGCTGGTGGCACAACTTCATGTTTCATTAGGCTGCTACCCTTAGATGAGCCATCAACATGTGCATCTTGTCTGCTGTGGCCACAGTTGGTGATTTTGCTTCCTATGCAGAGGTTGTATTTGGTAATTAAACCTGTGCAACACACCACTGGTGGTTGTGCCACACTGCCCCGAGCAGCGTGCCATCACCAAGGAGGCAGGGCCACAGCTCCATGAAGAGCTCTGAGGATGGCATCTTTCTGCTACAGACAGGATGAGGAGGTTTCTGTTGTTCTCTTACAAAAAGGATGTGTTTTTCTTGGCAGTGGCTTTAGAAATCTCTGTCTCATACATAGCCACTGATGCAAACATGTTAGCAGAAGCCATTTTTAAATCAGTTTCCTTACCCAGGGGAAATGTAGTATAGACAGGGCCTTCAGGAAACGAATAATTAGGTGACCTTTTTCCCCCCAGAATATCAGGTCTGTTTTATGTAGAGCTGTTTGAAGTCACACAAATTCTCATTACTCTCCAAATCTCTAACCTTGCCTTGTTTAAGATACCTTTTAGGAAATCAAATCAGTGTTTCAATCTAATTTCCAAAGGCATTCAAACACATGGTATGTGTGCTAACTTGTTTCCTCTAGCATTAACAAATCTAGCAAATTGCCAAGCTATTTGCCTTGAGGAAAACTATGATGTTGTACAAGAAGATAATGTATTTTTTTCTTTCTCCAATTTTAAACATTAGAGAAAGAAAAGAGTGGTAAAGTTATCAGACCACGTTAGTCCAGGATATAACTCCTTTGAAGCAAACAGTGTTCCCAAGTAGATTGCCATGGTTTTTGATCTGTTCTGGGACTTTTTAGTCACGCTGTGATCTTTTTCAGTCACTTGATGTGGCTGAATGGTGACTGAGTCCTCTTGGCTCAGATGGACTTTCATTGAATTAGTTGCAATTGTATACACCAAATATAAGAGTGGAAAATAGATAGATTTTTAGTGGAGATAAATAATTTAAGGGGCTTATAACCCTCAAATTTTAAGAATTTTATAATGCTTGTATTTTAAGGAGAGGCTGTGTACATAAGCCAGACACAAGGGTGCATGTGGTGCAACAGTAGCAGTGAATGGTCTGAAACCTCTCCTCTGCCTCTCCTCCCAGCACGTCAGGGAAGCAAGTGCTCCAGAACATTTAATTTTTCAAGCAGTTGTCAATAACAGAGGATTTTCTGCAATCCTGAGGAGTTTAATAAGCTTAAAATTCTTAAACAAAATGCTGCTTTTTCTGTGCATCCTACAGCTCTGATAGTTTCTTCTGCTTGTCCCAAGAAAATTAACATTCAATTGTCCTTTTGTATGGAAGGCAGCAAAAGGTTCATGTTTGAATTAATGATAAATTTGATTGCAAATGCATGTGGGAGGAAAATTGCCAAATGCTTTCAGAAGATTTTCATTTTGCCCAAGTGTTCACACCATGGCCATCACCATGGCATTTGATAGCTGTCCCCTTCACTGTGTACATTGCTGCTTTAGCCTCACATTGAAGGGTCACACTGGCATATCTTTTTTTCCTGTAGTCATACAGAAGTAACAATTTTTTTGTGTAAGTTGCTTTCCTTTACTGCCGTTCCTTCATTTTGATGTTTATCCAGCCAAACAGTATCAAAATCTTTTTGACATGTATGGTTATCATTTCTGTGAGGGATCACTGACCTAGCTTGATAAATTTAAAAGTTCAGCAATAAACCTAAATATGTGACATTTATTGAAATTCATTCTTTGCCATGGAGCTACTTTCTTTCAAAAGTATTGAGAATAGTAAGGGATTGCATCTGCAATTTGATTAAATCTACAGTTGTTACCATTTGCCTTCTGAAAATTGATTCCCTCCCCTCCCTGTCCCCCAGCTTGACATGCTTATTGATTAAAAATTCTGCACTGGCAGAAGCCAGCATATATTTGTTAGTGTTTGTGTGCTTCCCATGCAAGTTCAGACAGACTTTCAACTGTGGAAGCCAACTCTATTCCTAAACTATTGGAAATGGTAAGGTTCCTTAGTAATTGTTTTAAACTATATGATGACACATCTTTGAACCCCATTGTACGAAGGAAAAATACCTTCTGACTGGAGAGAGGTTTCCTGTTTATGTGTGTGTTTGCTGGAATTAAGCCTTCCCCTGTGTGTTGGCTGAGTATTTTTTTGTAATTCAAAATGGCAACACAGCAAGTCACCTCCAGAGTTTATTTTTTTGGACAGGATACAGGTCTTTTATTTTCAAAATAGCATGGCTCTGGAGTTGATGATGAAGCACAGGGGCCTCTCAGTTACACTTCTACAAGCAGACTCAGTTAATTGAGGAGCCACACTTATAAAGACATCTAGATTTAAGCAATGAGTAATTAATTTTTATTGACAATTTTATATTATGTAAGTTGTTCACTTCCCACACAGGAAATTCTTTGCTTCAGACAGATTTTCTTTCAGCATAAGGATATGCAATTTGCCAAATATATAATTTATTTTATAAAATGGCTAGAATCATAGCTTTGGTTGTGACTGAACAGTCACATAAAATTTTCTGCTGCTCTTTAGAAAGAGCAGGCCAGCAGGTGGCCTCCCGGTGGTAGCCCTCCTGCAGGAGGATGGCATGTGATACCTGAAGGTAGAGATAGATATGGGCAGGTGACCAAAAATATAGCACATATAATACTCTTGCCTCTTGGTGTCTGGGGTGTGTGGCTTTGTGACCTTGTGGCATGCCCTTGCCCCCTACCTGCCACGGCTGAACCTCCTTCAGAGGGGAGAGGTGATGAGACTCAGAAAGGCGTTTTGCCTGCAACAGTAACAAGGCTGGACCACCATGAATTTAGGCAGTAAAGTTACAGTTATTTATGAAATACAGTGTTAAGGTTTCTGGTTTGCTTCAAATAATGCTCATTTTAAACAACTGTCTGGGGCTGGGAGAAACCTGGACTAATGGACTGATTACACTGAGCATTTGTTAGGGCTGAGAGCCACATGGCACTGGTGTGGGGTGTCCACACCCTTCCCCAGCTTTGCTACTCCTGCCCACATCTGGCAGAGCTGCCCTCAGCTGAATTCCAGCCCTTTATCACCCACCACAAACACTCAGGCCTCCAACAACACATGTGGGTCTTAGGAAACTGGCTTTTTTTACCTATTTTTGTGGCTGTGCCACTTTTCTGGTAAGAACCCTGAGCAAGATTGTGGCCTCGTGGCTGTCCCTGGGAGTTTTGCCACTGACTCTTCATGGACACTGGATTTAGCTCTGGTTTTGTGTGTGCCTGCACTGTGTTTGACAAATGGATTTCCTCTTCTCTGACTTTAGTAGAAAGCTGATGTATCTTTTTGACATAAAATTTTTCTCATTAATAGTTGTACAAGTTGTTAAGTCCTGTAGGAACTATCTATTTTCATCTAAATTTTGTGGAAACAAATCCTTTCTGAGCATGTTTAATGAGTTAGATGAAAACAATTATCATCTACATTTAGAATTACAAACTTATTTAATGTTTCTTAATTAATGCTTCTTTTTTTTTGTTTGTTTATTTCTAGTTTGTTTCAGCTGGATGCTGAAACTCACCTTTCTTTTACTTTGTTTTGAAACAAATCTAGCTAGTGAGATTTCAAGCTTGGTAGAGGTCTATTGTGCCATTGTAAATGCCTAGAGACATACATGACTTTTTATTGTTTTGTCTTTAGCTGTATCATAAATAAGAGTGTGTTTTGGATTGGTTGACCCAAACTAAATCACCAGAATTTTAGGATCATCAGAGATATAAATTAAGACATTGGGGTTTGCTTCTCCCCCTCTACACACCCACATCATGGATGATCCTGTGAGGATAAAAGTAGCAAATTTCCAAGTAAGCCCAGCATTCCAAGTAGGCCCAGAGAAAAGTCCCAAATCTGTGGATTGTCCCAAAGCATGACTAGAAAAGAACAAGCTGAAATAACTCCACAAGCTTCATTTGTCTTAGATTCGTGCTGGGGTAACTCAGACTTGGATTGCTCTCTATCTTTGAGACTTTTTTACATTCAAAATTGTATTAGGATTTCGGTTATGGGAATTATATAAGCTGTTATCCATTGCCATTATATATCCTGATATCTGTTATGGGTGTTATCATATGGGTATTATTATATATACTTTCATGTGTCTTCTCATCCAAATAGACCAGATTCTGTTCGGTCTGAGAGAGCAGGATAAAAGAGAGTGAGGCAGCTTTGCTGAAGACAATGAGAGGTGTTGGTAGTTGAATTAGTGATAAAAGTTGATTAATTGCCCTCTCCTGATGTCACTGAAAGTGTTAAATAAGTTACTTTAATTATATTCAGTTTTCCTGTCTATTTCTAGAGAGGGGGTGCAAATTTTACATGTTATATATTACTGTCTTTTAAAACCTTTCCTTCAACTCTTTAGGTTTATTGCTTTTGCTCTTTGGATTAGAGGCCAATATTTTTCCTGAGGGAAAATGTTCCTTGTTAATACTCAGTATTCAATATCATTCTTACAAATGCCCAAAGCTGAAGTAAAATATATATGTATGTATAATTGCAATATTAATAATCTTTTAAAGGGTAGATAAAATGCAAACAGTAATAGGCTGCAGTAAGCAGTTAGCCAATGTGGAGCTCCCTGTGTGATAAAGCACTCTGCATCAGAGAAAATAATCCAAATTTCACCCTAAAAATGTATTTACCATCCATTTAGATGAGTGGAAAATGTTGTTCGTGTTTGAAGATGCAATTTAGCTTGCAGAAGATGATTGAAAACTATCTTAACTGTTGTTTAACTCTTCTGATGAAGGAAAAGAAAACTTTGATGAAGGAAAACTTTGAACACTTTGCTTTTGACTTCCTATACATGTTCAAGGATGGAGTGCTGCATGATAATGAGTTTATCACTGTGTGTGTTTGCAGCATTTTCAAATAGTAAATGGGAGTGTTTCCCAGGCCAGGATGTAGGTGCCTTTAGTTAAAGTCAGGGTGTAAATTCTATCACCTTCAGTGGAAAATATGCCAGAGTTGAAAACAGAGGACCCAGATGCGATCTGTTTTTATGCTTTACTTTGATTTCTTCATTTCCTAGTATTTAGGGTATATTAAGCCTATTGCAGTCAGAATCTGAAATTCCCAAGTGTCTGTTTTGCCTGGTATTGCAAACACTGGCCTTACAAACAAATTACCAGAGTACATGACATGGAGGCAACATTTCACTGTGTCCTTTTCCCTTCTCAGAGGATTGAATAGCTCCTTTTCTGGGAATGTCCTCTCCTGTGACATTTTCAAGACCTTGTCAGCTCTCCACCATAAATTTCCACAATGGGAAAATCCTATTGAATCTAGCATGGGAACCTTACTATAAGTTTCTGAATTATCCTATGAAATTTAATATTCAATCCGTTTGTGCTTTGGAACTGCATGTTAAAATCTCATTACATTTTATCTTCCATTAAATCCCATAGAATTCAGTTATTATTTCTATCAGATTACATTTGGTTTTTGTCCTTTTTATCCCGACCTTATGTATTCAAAAGAGAGAGATTGCAAGGCACGTCCATTTGTGAGAAAGGGATGATTCTGTCCTCCTGGTTATATTCAGAAAGACCTAACCAATAACAGTCACTATTTTTTTTCTCCTGGGTGACTATGAAAGGCTACATGAGAGGAAGTGTTGTGAATGCAGAACATGCTAATAGAAGTTTAGAGAGGCAAGAGCCAGACAGAAGGTAAGTAAAGTCAGCACAAGTGTACATGAAATCACAAAAATCATCAATGACATTCTAATTGCAGAACTGAAGCCTATGATTTTCATGCAGAGCTATAAAAAGGGAAAACACGTTGTGTGGTCATTCTCAGTTAGAAGACCTGTTTTCCAGTTCTGTGGAGTTTTCTTTCCTTCCTTCTGAAAACACGTTTGCAAAAATATGTATTTGTTTTTCTTCAGAGGTAAGCTGCCCGGATAAAATCAGCTGGGATAGAGCTCACAGACAACTTTGCTGCTTCCTGAAGATGGCCAAGTTGCATTTTTGTTTGTTTGTTTGTTTTCAAATTGAGAAGTTTTCATATAACATACTTTGAAAGAACTTCTTTTATGCAAATAATGCCACAATTCTCTTGTAGGTGAAACACAAGCTGAGCCAACCTTTGTCTGCAGGTAAGCAGGAATGGCTTAAAAATTCCTTTGACTGCAGTGGGAGAGGTCCCTGCTTATCTGAGCAGAGCCTGTGCACCCAAAATCCCCTGCAGGGCATAAAAATAAGGTAACAACCAGTGAATTGTTTTCACAATATAAAAAGCCTTTCAGGAAGCAGCAAGGAGCAATAAGAGGTGGCTTAAAATAAGAAAGTACCCCTTTCCCAGCTGCAAGAGAGAAATATAAAGTTATGTTATTTACTGAGACCACCATCACATGCTATTAACAGGGGTAAAAGCCCATCAGTCAAATATTTGACTACTCATGGTTTATAGGGATTTCAAAGACTTATGGAAAGATAATGCCTGTGTCCATTAGCTAGTTACTTAGAAATGCAGCGTTGGTTAATTCAGCCTTTCTGTAAAGAGTAATTATTATCTTCATTAACAATATATAAGATTTTAAAGATTTACTGTTCTGCACCTATTATTCCTGTTACGTCTTCTACATCTCAGTATTTACCCTCTATCATCAATTGCTCATTTTAAATGAGGTAGTATTGAGATTCTGTCATTGCCACTGATCTGTCTTAAGCACCCTGTTCTCTAGTCCTTAGTCAGCTCAACTATCACAGGAATCAATGACAGTAATGATTGCATAGAGACTGTGGAGTCAAGTCTTGGAAAAGATGATGGCTTCACAGTGAAGGAATGTAGCTTATCCTGACCTAGCTTAGGTCCAAAACTAGGCTTTTGTGTGAAAGCAAGGTGTGTAAGAGTTGAGATCTGTCCATCCTCACTCCAAACATCTGTATCTTGTTCAAATTAAAAATGCTTAAGTGAGTAATTATTAATTATAAGAACTCCATATTTTTTGTCTGAACACAACCTACGTGGTGCTAATAAGTAATACAATATGATTTGAATATTTTTAGTAGGGGCAGGGATGTAAAAGAAAATCTTCCTGCTAAATGACAGAGACCGTTGTTCAGTGCGCAAAATATTAAATTAAATATCAACTGTTTAGTAAAACATCATGCTCAGGAGCAATTGTTTCACTATGAAGTCCTAAATTAAAAACTTACATTTACTGACCAATTTCCAATTTTACCACTTCCATTTTATTTTTCTTTTGGATAAACAGACCAAGCTTAATATTATGGGGAAAATCCAGAGAGGCTGCTTTGGCATCTCAAATGGGGTTTAGAGTGAGGTCGGGGCACAAGTCCAACAAAGGGATCTAAAAAGCTAACACTCACTGGCCACAAAACTCTCAGGTGCTTAGATTAACCAGTGTCAGCATTTTGTACTGAATATTCGCTGGATCTCACCTGAGCTGGAGTTCTGGAAGAGAAGACAGAGCAGTAAGAGTCTCTCAGTCCTGGCTGGCTTACAGCTCCCAGCCAAGCTCCTCTGCAGTGCCCAGACAGGATGGAGCCAGGCACGGGTCCTGCTGCTGACAGGCAGCCTCCAGCACCACTCGCCATCCCCTCTCCTCCTCCCAGCTGGCTTGGCTCCAAAGCATCAGGACAGCTTTGCCCAGGAGGACTCACATTCCACTGTCTGCATCTTCCCACCAGGACAGGAGGAGGAGGAGGAGAGTGAGGAATGGCCATGGAGTGATGGAATGTTGGATCGCATGGCAAAAGGACAGGAGAGTCCAGGCAGGGGCTGCCGAGACAGGGCAGGGGGCAAAAGCAGCAGAGCCAGTCCCAAGTCCCATTTTACACCTTTGGCCAGCCTGTTCATGCAGGGATGGAAGAGGACCATGGTTTTAAATCAGCCCCTTAATGGCAGGCACCATCTGCAGCTCAGCTTTTCTGTGCTATGTCTGTAATGAACACCAGAACTAAGCCTTTTGTGTTTTGGAGATGTTTTGTGAGAATGGATTCATTATCCTCATTTCACCCCTATGAGAAAGGTAAATACCCTCTTGAAGTTTGGAAACTGCCTCTTTGCTTATCTCACAGACTCCTTATCTGGCTCCAGATTTCTAAAGGAAGCATTCCAGGGTCTCAACAAGTCCAAAACCTTGTTCTGGGCCCAGTATAAATGAGAACCTCTGAAGAGCAACAGTTGTGCATTTAAAGCTTCCCAGGTCTCTTCGAATGAAGGGAGAGGACAGGCTGAAAGAAAGTAAATGAACCAGCTGAAAAATCTTTTCAGAAACAAGCACACAAAAAAAGATCCCATTAGCATGAAAAACTCAGACTGCTCAGCCATCCCTGAACTCCTTCTTCTAACTATTGAGCTTTTCAGCATCTTCTGAAGGTCAACACAATATTTCAAAATAAAAACTGTGGCTGACGGACCCTTGCTGAGGGACATCTGCCAAAAAAAAAGGGAGCTGAGGCTGCTACAGATCAGCCACTCTCCTGATTGCAGCTGTGACACTGTTGCCTCTGGTGAGAGCCAGGATGTCAGATAGGCTGGTCCCAGGCCATTTCGGGATTTATGAAGGCCAATTCCGTAAGGTCCTTGGAAGGCGATCATGAATCACCGGTTCGCAGCAAGGCAGCGCTCATGCCAATGAGAGTCATTAGCTCCCTCTCTAAACCGAGGGAAGTAGGGCATCAGTCAAAGTGCACTGCAATAACATAAACTTACAGTGACAAAAGTGAGGTCAGCATTAAAAAGAAAAGGTCATAACCTCCTAACCAAACACAGATGGGAAATGAACACTTTCCTTGACATCGCTCCTGTTTGATTATCAAAAAGCCGCTACGAAGCTAAGTAGACCATCAGGTTATTAACTTTGGTATCAGATTATGTATGAAGCTGGGGCATAATTAAAGACCCCATTGCTTTCACAAGCAAATTTACAAACACAGCCAATTCAGTTTTGTTTGTAGCTGTTTTGAGTGTTTGCACCACATTTTCACTTGGGGCAAAGACCACCAAAGCTTTGCATAGAGGTGGTTTGTGTTTGGCAGGGCTGATTATCTCAAACACAGCATTACACAACCACGGTTATAGGTTGTGGAGCCAGCTTGAGCATGGAAGGAGTGCAGTCTGCTTTCCAGCACTAAGTATACATGCAGACAAAGCACAATATTAGCCCAACACAGTATCAACCCAATGGACTGTGCCGGGCCAGACCAGTTCCCCCCACAAAAGTTCCTAGATACAAGGAGATGACTTGGAGGCAACTTAAAGTCCTCTGTACAGTGCTGACACAGGTCCACCAGCAGAGCTTTTTCTTGGTTTTTCGTTTCCCTGGATAAGCTACCCCTAGCAGGCTCAGTAAAGGAGAGCTGAGGGTCTCATTCCAGCCTTAGGGCAGTTCTCCAAATCTGTGAGCCCAGCTCAGTCACACAGATGTGCTGATCTTGCTGGCACCCTACACAGTTTGACCATGACATCGCAGCTTGACAAGCTGTGTATCAAGCAAGGCATCAGCAGCCTTTTGGAAATCCTTGACCGTAAGTTTGGTTGCTAATTTGCCTTGTGGCTCTTGGAAACACGTTAAGTGAGAAGAGTGAAGTCATGGCACACAGTGGCATGCTTTATGTGTGCCCACCAAGCAGAAAGCTGCTGCCTGACACCATCCTGCCAGCTCTTTCAGAGGAAAGAACAGAGCCAGCACAATTTCTTTTGCTTAGTATCCTAGGTATTTGTACCACACCTTGGAAGAATTCAGGGACTTCTTGGGTTTTAGTTGCTGATATTATTATATTTATTAGGACATTAAAAGGAAACTTGGTAATTTGGCGGGCAAGTAGATCCATTGGTACCATTCTAATAAAACATACCTTATCATCACTATTTTGGTACAGTCGTCATATATAATATACTTTACTATCTGTATCTATTGACATAGAGAACTTTTTTTTTTTAAAGAGATTAATGTTTGGCTGTGAAGAGTTATTATCTCAGGGACTCCTAAGAACCATTAGTAGCAAATGACAATTAAACTGCAGGAAATGTCCTGCATCAAGATCATTCATAATTGCTGTTAGAACATTTAGATCAAATCTGTATGCTGTCTTGGTTACTCATGGATATCTGCCTTTTAATCTTTTTCATTTTTATGACCCATGCCATTCCTTTAATTATCACAGTATGGAAGGCTGTTAGCTTTACAAGACAGGAAAGACTTCCAAAATATGCTCTGCATTTCAATACAAGAATTCAGGAGGATAGATGTTACAACCATAAAACATAAAGTAGCAAGTCTAAGTGCTGAAACTATTTGAGGGAATTGAGCTAAAACTGTGCTTGCAGCCAGGTTTGCCAACTTGGCTCTTTGCAAAAGGAAGAACTACATTCCAAGGAAATCACACTGTCCCCATTCAGTACAGACAACCACAAAATGCTCAGACTCATGCAAAAAAGTTGATCAACAGGATCAACTCAGAAATGCAAGTAAGTTGCTTTCTCCTACTGTGAGGTGTTTCTCTGACACCAGAAACAAAGACTTGGATCTTTATGCAAGCTTGTGTGATTTCCTCAGTCCACCAGGGTGTGTCTGCATTTATCCCAACTCACTAGAAATTGATAAAGGCCTTTGCTTTGCATATGTGGTGAAAATAGATAAGAGATGAATTAGTCTGTTCAAACATGAAAAGTTTGAATATCTCCATATGCACTAACCTGACCCAGAAGACCAATATTGCTTTGTGTTATTAGTCATGACATGCACTGTATCAAGCATAGCACGTTACTCTCCTCACACACACATAGCTCTTCTTCTGCTGGTACTGAACCTTCGCACTGAGTAAGATGTTCTTATGTCAGTCATCAGGCTGAACTATTTGCTGCAGATACCAAGCTTAAGTCTATGGTAGAACTGGGTTTATTTTACTTCAATTGTAGTGGTAAAGAGCCACAATAACATCACAGTTATTTTCTTACTGAAGCTCCACAATTGCTGACTTGCATCTCAGATTAACAGGATGGAACAATTGTGTTGTTCAAAGTTTGCTTTCTATTTTCCTGTTATTGCTAAACAATACAATAGGTTTTTTTAAAAAATCCTTCCATCCTTATCATCCAGATGTGGAAAGCTGTCCTATTTAAAGACCCAAATCCATCTGCAAATATAAGCATGAAGAGACAGTGAAGGTTCTACCTTATTTGGTGTATTTTTCTGTTTTTCAGTCATTCTATGTATATTCTGGACTTCTAGTCCATGTTCTTTGTGAATTGATTCCTCAGCCCTTAAAATGAGTACTACTTTCTCACATGAGAAATTTATCTCAATTGCAAGAAATGCTGTATTCCACCTATTAAATTAATCTTTTTGAGCAATATATGCTCTTGGTGGGTTCCACTCATTTGTAATATATCAGTCAGTGTTTGCTGAGGTTCATTACAAAAGAACCAGTAGTGCCATTATAGCCCATCACAACAAAAACTGATTAAATAAATCCAGTTGTGCTAGAGACCCATGACATGAGTTGGCTTTAGGATGTTAAGTTCTGAAGCAATTCAAATAAAATACTCTACTGCACTGCAGGACACCTCCAAAAATGCCAAATGAGTGTAAGAATAGCGTTTTCTCTGCTGCAAAAGCTAGATTAATGTTCTTGTGGTTTAAAGCCTGTTAGAAATAAGTGTGCTAGACAACAAAAATGCTTCTTTTGATAGCTGCTGTGATTTATAATGGTATATTAGACCCAGTAATGGACTATGTATATTAAAGAGTGTGTTTTATGCAGGGATGATTTAATTTTTTTTATGTGTTTGAATATTGTAAGGAAAGGCTTACAGATCAGTTGAACCTGCTAATGAAAGCAATTTCTTCTGACACACATGACTGCACTGTGTATGTAGAGGATTTAGTTAATGGTAAGGTAGATCCTCCAGCTATTGCCTAGACTGTGCCCTGCCCAGCAGTTCTTCCCTATCAGCCATCTGCATGGGCACACACCTCTGAGAATAAAAAGAGCAAATAGAAACCTCCCAGCTCTGCTATGAATGAATTTATAACCTAAATCACTGATAATAAGTTCTTTGACTCTATACTCTGGAAAACTGAATTGTGCTAGAGTGCATACCATGCTGTAGGAAAATTTGTTGCCACCCTAGTCAGGATGAGTGACCTAACCTAGAGCTGAAATAGCACTGAAGACAAGGGAACATGAATTTTAACTCAGATTAGCCATTTGAATTCAGCTCAGGGATAATTTGTGTGTTTGCTGCTGACTTACTCAATTTCCCTGTTCTTTCTGTTGTCTTAAGGTAAATAAGTTCAGATTTAACACCTTTTTTTACCTCTGAACTTAGAAAACAGGTTACCCTCACTAAGTGTTTTAGATATACTCAACCTTGTGTACAGATGCAATTGATTAATTGCAAAGTCTGATGAAGACACATCCATTGTGAGCTTTCTCTGTTGAAGCTGATGCCAGTGCTGTGGCAGATTTGCAACAACTGATTAAAGCTGGATGAATGGAGCTGTTATCACCCCCTCCCATTTTCCCTGTCCTCTTAAATGATGATGTTCTCTCCATGGCACAGCCTCTGAACCACAGGGAATCAGGTCCTGCACTGGCATAGATTTTAGTCCAAAATAGCAAAGAAAACTGAAGTCTCAGGAGGAGTGGTCACTAGGGTTATTCTATATAATTTTGCCACCTCAACTCTGTCAGAGACCAAAGTAACAAGATGTACTCTCCCACTGGAAAAAGTATAAAACCATACTATCGGCTTTAAAAAAGGGAAAAGGCTACCATTTGCTGACAATACAGTTTTTGAAACATGAACTAACATGGCTCTGCTGTCACCTAACCTGAAATGACCTATCTTAGGACTAAATATGTTCTTGTACAAACACTCTCTCTGTGGGATAGAGGACCCTGCCATTTCCTTTTCTGTAATAAAGCTAGGAAAAATGAGATGCACCAAACAACGAACAAAATGCTTTCATGTCAGCATGTTGTCTGAGCTTGTGCAGATCCATGGAGTGCTTGTGATTAGAGATAAATGGGACCCAAGTTTCTGAAATGAGGGAATGGCAAACAAGCATGGCTCTGTTTTCTGGCTTCCTTGCATATGCCAGCTTGAACATATTCCACAATAAGGCCAGGCCTGACTTGTCAGTGCAGTTGCAAACAGTGCCAAGGAGAGACATGATGTTCAATATTTACAAATTATCACCCAAGACATAATTAGAGGGAATGAAACTTGTAGGAAGAAGATTGCCATTGGGAAACTTAATGGTACAAAACCAAAGCAGCAGCCATAGCACTCACACTAATATGACACATCATTACCGACCATTTGCAATGGTTAACCAAAATCTATTTTCTCATCAGTTTTACTGGCTACTATCTGATGAGGGATGGAAAAATGAGCACATCATGACACTGGCTTTGAAAATATCTCTTACAAAAGGAATAATCCATGACAGCTATTGCTCACTGACGACTATCACAGACCAAAACTTACAAGTCATCTGTAGGCACATGAAGGACACACACATGTGTCACAGGAAGGTCACAAAAGATTGAACAGCATCCATCATTCAAACCAAGCAGAGGAACAAAAGGTTTCCTTGTTTTCGTTCTGCAACTGATAAAGAGGAGCTAGTTCTTTGACCTGTAGCTATAGCACAAGTATTTTGGTTTTAATTCATCAAATCTCCATAAGTTCTACAAATTACATTTGAGTGTATGCTATGGAGAGCTGTTGGACCTCTGTAGAAAGACTGAATTTTTAATTCACCAAAATTTCTCTGCTTCTTCAGGATGTATTTAGGTGAAGTGTATTTGCAGTGACCTGGTCTGAAGGTTACAAAAGAGCAGCTCTTTGCTGGAGCTTCCAGTGCAGGAATAGAGAAAGAACCTGGATCAGATGTAGATGAAAAGTGTCACCAAATTTCATGAGACTCTGAGAAAGAAGGAGCAGAGTTTATATGATGTGAGGACTGTGAAGTACATAGTGCTCTTCCCATGATTGCTATGTTCTCCCTAAGCTATAAATGTCTCACTGTAGGGCATGTTCCTTCTGGTGTCAGGCAGCTTGAGAGAAGATTCACAGTATGCTGAAGACATGGGCTGTGGAGAACCATCTTCCTTAGAGAGCTGCCCATAAATCTGAGCCAGAGCTTCCCATAGGTTGGAATCAGCAGATTTCTGTCTGGGAGGATGCTTGAAACATCTCAAAAGTATACAAAGGAAAGCGCTATGATGAAACTCAAATAGAAGAGAAAAGATGACTTGGTTTTCATTTATTGCTCACATTTTCCTTCCTGTAGTGCTAAAATAAAGTACCTATTATTCCTGGCATCCTTTACATCACACTGAATCCCACCTTTGTTCTTACTGTTAAATTTTCCATTCCAGCCTCACTTGCTAAAGGAGTCTAAGGTGAAATTTTTGGTCTCCAGAACATAGATTGGAATCAATGGTGTTTTACTGAACATAGGCAGAGCAGACTGTCTGAGGATACTGGCCTCACATCCCAAAATATGGTTGGAGTGAAAGAAAATGTCAGAAAGTATTTATGGCTCTAAATACCCCTGCAGTGCACACTGGTACTGATTGTTGGACACCTAGGGATCCTCTTTTTCAGACATTGGAAGAATAGGGAGGATTGTAAACTGAAAACTGAGGGGCCCATTGGGTGGGAAATCTATTTGGAAACATTAAAACAAGAATATAGTACAGAGTATTCTGCAACTAATAAGGTGTCTGTCAAGTAACCTTCCTTCCATCTCTTTTGCCTGTGTGGGTGGTGCCTCATCCTCATGCAACTCTTGTCCCACCCATTGCTTTCTCTCTCCACTGCAGGGCTGCCTCTGTTAAGTGGGTTTAAACTTATTACAGTAACAATGTATCTACCTCTGTCTGGTGTCAGAAATAGAGCACTTTTGGAATTTTCTGCTTAATCTAGTATTTGTTAGAACACGTTGACTCATCAGAAGTGAATCTGCAGGAATGCATCACTTTCAGCAGTGTCTTGGGCAGAAGTGCTGGTTGAAAAGAGGCAGACAGCCAGAGCAGGCCCCCACTTCTCCCAGTGCTGGGACCTGCACTTGACACTGGCCAGGCAGGATGTGAACATCGATCGTGTGTGAATTCTGGGTGTTTTACACAAACTTTGAAAGCTCTTGATTTCATCCCAGCACAGAGCAGGAAAAAAGTCACGATAGCAAGATGTTACAGAGGATGAGAAGACAGTTTCCTGCCCTATACAATATAGAACTCAGCAGTTTGTGTACTGGGACTATTTTCTAATTATAGCAATATCCTTGCTCTTTTTTCTTTTTCTTTCGAATCCAGGCTAGATTTGTTTCCAGGATTCTGTTATCACTAATTAATATCAGAAGAATGTTACTGATTTGAAGGATGATCTTTATGTCTCAACACTAGAAGTGTGACTTGTTTTTACCAGCTAATACTTGCAAATAGCCTGTGTTCCTGATTTTTATCCCCAACTCTCAGTCATGATTCTTATCAGATAACAGGGAAGAAGAACAATTAGTTTCCAAAACCTATTATTTTGTGTAATTAAAGAGGTAAACCACAGAAAGAATTCAGTGGACACTGAAATAAATCACCACAAGAATTATAGATGGATTGTTTTATCCAATCTAGTGAAAACACTAGATTTATACACAGCTGAAACAGCTCTGGTCTATAGTAGTATTTTCATTTCCTAATGAAATAAAAAATTGGTAGCGATTCCTATTATTCAGTTTGTAATTTTCAAGATCATCTATTTTAAATTCTCTCAGTGGTCACAAGCATTTCTTGATTAGCAACAATTGCCTAACTATAGTCAAAGTTAGAGGAATTTTCCCAAAGTATGTGATCATATTGCTGTTAGAATGCATAATTGTTTTCTCCATGAAGAAGCTAAATTTGGCTTAGCAACTGTGTCATGATGTTGACAGAAGAAATCTGGTGTGACAGGGTATAGTGTGGATACTGCACTGAAATGCTCATAACCACAGTTCATTTCATTGATCTTTCAATGGGGTGAAATATCACACAAGTCATCTGCCTTTGGTTTTTCAAGCCACATCAAACAACTGTGTGGAGATGTAAAAGAAAAAGAGAGAAGTGCTAGGTGGTTTGATTTCATCAGTTAATGGCTGTAGGTCACTTGATAGCCCTTTGTTTACAATACAGCGATACGCCTGTGTCTTGTAAGGCTCACCAGAGTGGCTTACTGCTGTGGTACAGGGCCTAAAATAAAGCTTGCACATGCCAAGCACCACATGATGCATAAAATATTCTAATAATACTTTACAAAGCCTTGTCAACACCAGGGAGAATGACTATTCCAAGAAGTAGGGCTGGCTGAAAAAAGGCATTCTTTTTTCCAAACTGGGCCTTTATGAAAGACAGTGATTTGGCGAGCTGGAGGGAGGGAGAGAGAGGGGTTTCTTCGTTTGGTCTGGTGAAGAAGTGTCTCTTCCTTGGTTAATAAAAAAAATCAACAGAATATAAGTCCATTCAGCTCAAATCTTCGCATTATTTCATGTCTTTTCTATTTCTTACTTTTAGATCTGCTGTGCTAGGAATCTGTTCAACCCCTTGAGAACTTGACACATATCTTATAGCCAGACATTGAAGTGCTCCAACTGCTTTGTGTGCTGTTGTGCCCTAAGTTTCCTGGGCAGTTTTGCTTTTAGCTATGTGTACACCATCCTGTTCTAAACCATATCAGTCAGCTGGTTTAATGGTGCTGTGGAAATAGTCCTCACTCTCTCTTTTGCTGTTCTACAACATGCCAAGGGGTCTTGAGAAATTCATCATAAGAAAATCCTTCTGTGAATTGTTCTAAAGGCAGTGAAATGGGTACCTAAAGTGGTTGTAGCCATTTCTAGTACAGCTATTATGACACTAAGCAAGATTGCAACACTTCTTAAACTGAAATAGCTCAGCTACTACATGCAGCCTAGAAACGGATTTCTGTTGTCTGATAAACTGATGGTTTAGTATATGAAATATAACTAGTTTTTCCATTAAATATATTTTGACAGATTAGATCTCTGACAATGAAGCCTTTTACTGCATATCCTTCTGGGTTTATTGTATTCCTGTTTGCCTTGCTGCAGAGGAGCCATGGACAATGCAAAGAAGCAGCTAAAAAATCAGAGATGAATCTTGGTGTAAAATACGATCTTCCTAACTTCATTGCAGACACACCAATTCAGAATGTAGTTTTATACAAGCATCATGTTTATATTGGAGCAGTCAATAAGATTTACGTACTAAATGAAACTCTCCAGAACATTTCTGTGTACAAGACTGGGCCTGTTTTGGAGAACCCTGACTGTGCACCATGTGAAGACTGCCGAGATAAAGCCAATTTATCTAACAGCATATGGAAGGATAACATCAACATGGCACTGCTTTTAGAAACTTATTATGATGATCAGCTCATTAGCTGTGGTAGTGTGTCCGGAGGCATCTGCCACCGTCACATCATTCACCCTGACAACCCTGCTGACATTGAAAGCGAGGTGCACTGCATGTACTCACCCCAGGCGGATGGAGAAGCAGATAACTGTCCTGATTGTGTTGTTAGCACCTTAGGAACCAAAGTTTTGGTGACTGAAAAGGACAGGTTTGTCAACTTTTTTGTTGGAAATACTGTGACATCTGCGTTTCAACCTCCCCATTTGCTGCATTCAATATCAGTTAGAAGATTAAAAGAAACGCAGGATGGTTTTGAGTTTCTCACAGATCAGTCTTATATAGATATCCTCCCTCAGTTCCGTGACTCGTATCCTATTAGGTATGTCCATGCCTTTGAAAATGATCACTTTGTCTATTTTTTGACTGTACAGAGAGAAACTCTTGACTCACAATCTTTTCACACTAGAATTATCCGCTTCTGCACTTTAGACTCAGAGATGCGTTCCTACATGGAAATGCCTCTCGAGTGCATTTTTACTGAAAAGCGAAGGAAGAGGTCCATCCGAAAGGAGGTTTTCAACATCTTGCAAGCTGCCTATGTGAGCAAGCCTGGTGCAGCTCTAGCACACGAAATGGGCCTTGGGCTCAATGATGATATCCTCTATGGTGTTTTTGCACAAAGCAAACCAGACTCCTCTGAACCAACCAACCGATCTGCTGTCTGCGCCGTCTCTGTGCGAACCATCAACGAGTTCTTCAACAAGATTGTTGACAAGCAGAACATGAAATGCCTCCAACACTTTTATGGGAAAGAGAGCAAATACTGCTTGAACAGGGTAAGTGATAATTTGTTTGTTACATTTTGGGACTCTTGTTCTCTCTTTGCCTTTGCCTATTCCATTGCCAGGTATCCATCCCTTCAGTTTCAGTTACAAAATGTAAGTCCCTGATCGTTGCAGATTGCTTAGCATTGCTGTTGATTATCCCTAAAAGGATTAGTTCCTGTAAATTGAGTATAAAAATCACTGAGGTCTTTATGGGGCTAAAAAATGTAGTTTTTTGCTTGAGAAACTGATGCAGATAAATGGAACATTTAGGCAGTTATTTCTTTTAATATTTAAAAAAGTATTCATAAACATTCATGTGCACTGAAGAGTCCTTGAAAAACATCACATACTTAAAAGCATGTTAATGCTGAATCACTGCCCTCCTCCGAAAAAAAATGAAAGAGCTGGTTTGGAATATGGCATGAAGAGCCAGATTGTAATGTGGTTACTCATGCTTGGTACAGAAACAGTTCAACTGACATCAGTTTTCTGCAAGAAAGTGTCAGTGAAATCTGTATCTGAATGAGGGTTCAGGTGGTCTCGGGTGGGAGGGTTGCATTTCTGTACACCATGACTTCAGGAGGCTGCTGCTCCCCAGTCATATGAAATACTGTGAGCAGATGAAGCACAGAAATTTTCCCTTTTGCTTCTGGCCAGTGTCTGTGCTGGTTTTAGGTCTTGTAAAAAAAATACAGAATCTGGGATTCAGGTACTAAGAACAGTTACTTTGGAACATGAAACATTGGAACTTTCAATCACCTGCTTATGAAGCAGGCCCTAAATATCCTACCTGGGGGACTTTCTGTTCTCCAATACAAGAAATTTGGAGCTCAGAGGTGGCACACTGTCTTCTACCAGAGGGCCAGAGCCTCTGTGGTAGGGCTCTGCTCAGCCAGTTTGAAGCCAGTGTCAGGACAGATCAACAGCTCAACCTGCATTTAGAGGTGGATGGTATCTCTCGTATCTCATTGTTGGGACAGCTCAAAGTGAGAGTGGGAGCCACAGACCTTCTTCACCCCAAATATCACCAGTGACCTCTTCAGCACAGCTGCTCAGCACAGGGCA
Source organism: Calcarius lapponicus (assembly GCA_039654755.1). Lineage (NCBI taxonomy): Eukaryota > Metazoa > Chordata > Aves > Passeriformes > Fringillidae > Calcarius > Calcarius lapponicus. Next base: position 23,910,376 of record CM077463.1, on the reverse strand, counting down.
TCAGGGTAGGATGTTGACACAATGCCCTGGCTAGAGGTGGGAATCTGTTTTGGCAAAGGGAAGGGCTGCTCCCCACTGCCAGAGGTGAGACAGGGCAGAAGAACCCATTACAGAGACCCTGTGGCTTCTCCCCAGTAGCAGGAATGTGCTCAGAGGGGATCTGAAGCAATCTGAGCATAACCACAGCAGCCTTGGCATTTGGGGGATGATTGCTTATAGCAGGCCCCAGGTGTTCAACACAGATGTAGGCATTGCCAGTGGATGCTGATACAGCAGCCCCAACAGACATAGCATTTCATTCCCTTTCTTGTGGGAGGAGGACAGGCAGTTTTCAGGAACTAAAAACAAGTTAGCAAACATTCAGCACAGTAGCTTCTCTCTCTTCACTTTGTTACTGCTGTCCTAATTTTTCATTTCAGGTAGTCATATCCGGTTTTTTTCTTTTTTTCAGTTCATTTTTAACAAGAGCCATTGTCCTTCTCTGAAAGTATTTTATTCTATATTCCTGGGGTATATGATTTGTGAATGACTGTCTTTAAAGCTCGTGGCCTTTGACTTATCTCATTCTGCTCTTGCCTATACACACATTTCATAAGGCGATCTCTTCAAAGCAAAGTGTACCATTAAAATATTGACAGAATAATTTGCAGCTTTTCACATGCTGGGAAGTTCTTTCGTGTTTCAAAAGCTTTTCCAGAGTCTGCTGCTGCTTTGCATATCAGAATGAATGTCTTGTACTGCCAACGTGTTTATTATAGTTGCCTGTTTTCAAGAAATGTCATCAGAGCTCTGATTTCTGCGACATTAAATTGATAAAGGGAAAAATGTTTCTATGATTTCTTGTGATTCTTTTAAATGACATAAAGCCAGTCAGAAATTTTTGTCCTGATTGTTTGCTTAACACTGAAATATCAAGACTGTCAAGCTTTGCTGTACCATTTCCTTTGCCTTATTCCAGAGGGCTCATTAAGACTCCAGTAAAAAGTGTCCTTTGAGGTTTTTCAGGTTTCAACTAGCCACAGAGATTGGCAAGAATTTGCCAACAATCTTTTGTACACCTGTTTTTCTCTGGTGTGTAAAGTAGACCTGAAGGGTTGGAATGTGAAGGAAGGGAAGGAGCTGGCAGAAAAAGGAAGGCATGTTATTTCTTATGCTTGGCCCAAAAATGTCAAATCTGGTCTTTCCTGATTTTGCTGGAGATTAAATAATACTTATTAAAAAAAGATTCTCAAATCCCTCAACTCTTCTTAGGCCCTTCTTTGTACATTATAAAAGTGTACATGAGGGCATAAAACATTTTCCCCTTTTTGTAAGTCACCTTCAACTTACAAGAAAGCTTTTATAAAGTCTGAGAGTTTGTCACAGTTTATTGTTGCAAAGTTCAAAACTTGGTTTTTGTAATGTAGCCAAGATGATCTTTCTCTTTGATGTCAAGAGAATAAAACCACAGATCACTCATGCAAGTGAAAGTCACTGACCACTGCAAAATTAAGTCATAGGACAGTGAAAACAGTCCAGCAGTGAATATGGTATACCACTAACTTCAACATTAAAAAGAAAAATGAGCCTCTAGCACTCTTTGCAAGGAAATGCTCTCTGATAATTTACAGTTAGAGTCTGATTGATGAAAGCTATTTCATGTTATCAAAAAAAAAGTCCCATAAGACAATTGCACATAATTTTGTTTGACTTCGGGTAGTCCATCTTTTTAAGTGGCTGTCCCTCAGGACTGTTTCATCTGAGGCTTCTAAAGGTAGAATTAGATCAAAATAAACCTGAATTATACATCCAAAATACTTCCTCAACTTTTTCTTCTCATATTTAAAGCAAAAATAAGAAAAACTTCCACTCATCTTGATCTATGGGCAAAATTTGTTCTGTTTTGGCCTTGTTTTCTAAAGGAATGAAGTTTATGTGATCATGCTATTTTAGGTCTGTCTTTCTGTTAGTTATCCTTGCAGTCTCACCAATAAGAAATCTTAAAGATGTGAATTCGGGTGTGAATCCAGAGACAGGTCCCATATAGGCTCAGGCAATGGAAAATGATGAAATTTTAGGAGTACCTTTCTAAACATCAGAAGGAGTCACAAGGAAGGTATTGCTCACCCATGGGAATAGTCTCCATCAGAGCTTAGTTGAAGAGCAAAGTCAACCAACCACAAGATATAAATCCAGACAAAACTGTGCTTCACTTACTCCAGTGCTCATGGAAAACTTCATAAAATCAAAATAAAACATTTCCAGTTGTGTTTAATACATATTAAGCCAAAACCTGGGCTCACTGAAGTCAGGGTTAGGAAAAGTGAATCCGATGGAGCATCTGATTGATATCAGACATACTTCAGCAGAGCTGTGACCAGTTAGTACTGCCTAATAATTTCCTTCAGGGAAGAGCTGGCTGACACTTAAATGACAGCAAGATGGAAACAGAACTGGCTTTGAATTAAAAGAAAAATTGGGAGTAATAGTTAGGAGGTTTTATTGCTTGAGTCAGGACAAAGATATCTGAGAGGTAGCTGCTGGGGGGAGGGTTGAATCACTGTTCAGGAATCTCCCACAGCAAAGAGAAAACTGGATGTAGTCTTTAAGCAAAGTTTATTTGGTCAGTTAGTCATTATCAGCCCCAGTGTGGTATCCCCAAAGCAGAGGTGTGCTTAGATGAGAAGACAAATGTTGCTTACTTCATTTGCAGACATAGTCCAGTAGCATGCATCTTTACCATGTATTAAATGGGATTTTTTCAAGTGAGGAAGATGAGTTGATTTTAGCCTTGACAATCTCAATTATACATTTCAGTTGTCATTAGGTAGATCAGGATCTTACAGCCTTTTTTTGTCCTTTTTGCATCTCTTATATGATAAACAATTGTAAGCCAAATTACCTGACTTTAATCATTATGGACTTATATGATAAAACACTTCTAATGATGAAATCCAAATTCAGCTCTGTAAAGATCCTATGGCTTTGTTTTTTTCTACAGGTAAGTTCAGGGGAAGGCCTAAAATACTTAGGCCTTACAGGAAAAAGAAGTCACAGACAGGCTTTTGCCGCTATGTTCCCAGAAAGTGTCATAAAGCAAGACAAACTGGTCACAGCTCCTGTTTAATGAAAGGCACAGTTGGAAAACATGAAAGGAAAACAGAAGATCACCAAAACGAAAAGTAAAAGGAGGGTAAAAGAAACACATGGTGATGCTTCTTTATTACCATTACACACATGGCAGATGAGTAAAATTAGGTTATGCTTATATTGTAATGGAAGAAAATAATTGCTGCCGTCTATCAGGAAACCGCAAAGACATTTATTGATCTGTCATCTTAAGGCTGTGTCTAAGAATATTTAATAAAATAAACAGAGACAAATAACTCTTTTGAGGCCCTGGAACTGTAATATCCCACATCGTTTGGCATAAAATTTTGTCAGGTTTAAAAATAACACCACATATCTCTGATTAAAATGGGTTGTTGTAAATTACTCAGATAGTCTCACAGCACAGAGATGTTTTTATATTGCGAGTAGAATGTGACTGAATATTTTCCCTAAAAGTCAGATGCCAGAATCCATTAGATTTGTCCAGTCATTTATTCCTCTAGAAATGCTATATCAGATGGCATACAGCACTCTGCCTGGGCATGAAATCTGTTCCCATTTGTATGCAAGCTTCTCTGTGGGGTTCTGACATCTCAGAACAGTGACTGAGGAGGGCAGAATGATGGGCAGAGTGCACTGGCACCCTTTAAGACATGCTTAAACCCTAGTAACAAGGGGATAGGCTGCATCCACATTCCTGTTCTGCCTCTCTGCAGTGAGTCCTGGCAGTACCAGGGGTCTCTGCTGTGCCTGTACCAGTGGAGGGCAGGCAGAGCGTGCTCACCAGCCTGCTCCCCTCCACCAGAAGGTACATGGCCACCCACCCAGCTGCCATGGAAGACCTGACTGGGGCAAACAGCCAGGCATGAGGGATTGCAGGGAGGGTCTGGTCTCTAGTTAAACTGCACGGGAGGGACACAGGTATGAGTGTGTAGGGGTGAGGTATGAGCATGGCTGTAGGTCTGGGTAAGGTTATCTCAGGCTGAACCAGATTTAGCAAACACCTGGCTACAGAGGTAAGGGCTGTTCCATCTCTGGGACTGGCCACATGGACACCCTCATGAGGGAGTTACTGAGAAAAGGACAGGACAAGGAAAAAGGCAGGTCAGGGAGTTCTTCAGGAAAGTGCCACGCCACCCCTAGTGGTAGATGTCTTTGCTGACTCTTGGGAGCCCCAGGAGCTATGGAGTTTGGGGGTTAACCTCTTAGTCACCCACGGCTGCAAAAACTGCAGTTTTCCATCTCTTGATATCCAGTTTGGGACCTGTCTTTCCTTGCTTCCCAGTGCTGCTGCTTGGCATTTTATCATCTTCTTGATGAAAGCTGGATTTCTCTGTGAAAAAGTAGTATCCATTAAACTCCCATTTTCTGCAAAGGGCACAGCTTTATCAGACAGAGTTACTAATAATGTTCCATTTCCAGACTTTTTAATCAAATTCTTCCACTGAAGGCATGGTTCCCTATTGGTTATTAGTGTGGAAAAGTGACTGCTGCTTTTCTCTGGAATTGCACAGAAATCATTTCAGGCAGAAAGTAATTTTTATTTTGTTAAAATGAATATCTGGTCGTGTGGTTTTTATGTCTCAGTTTCTGAAGGCCCTTAAAAAAGTCTAAAGACTAGAACTGAACAAAGTGTCATTTTCTTATCCTATGTAGCCTTGCAAATTGGAAACATTTTACAGTCCCACAAAAAAAGATGTTCAAAATGTATACTGGTAGTTATAGAATACTAAGGACACTCCCTGAAGATGTAAAATATTCAGATCTGAGCCTCTTTTCCTGGGTTCACACCAAATTCTGAGACTCCTTAATCCCAGATTAAGTTCACATCAAGTCTGCTGATGACTATTCTGCAATGGGACCTTCTCAGCCCCTTCTGAAAGATCTGCTTGGACTTCTTTAAGCACAATTCCAAGTTCCAGAGAAAGAGAAGCTGATCATGCAGCACTCTGTGTGCAGATCTAAGTCCTGGATTCATCCCACCTGGCTTTGGTAGGTGGTTGACACATCTAAGCGAGCAATGAATTTTTCTCGTGTTCTGCTGCCAAACAGTGGGGAGACACATAAGTCCTGACAAAGCAGGCATCTGCCTTTCAGCTCACTCAGCACCCACCTTACCTCAGCAGTTTTCTACTTACTCTACTTATTCTGACTCAAGACCACATCTGGCCATCATTATTGCTCACTAAAGCAACAGTAGGTAATTACTATCCAGGAGAGAGCTGTGTTACTCAGACTTTCTAGGTGGCATGTGGGTTTCTGATCTCAGACAGCTTTTGCATCAGAGTGGAATTACTCCTCATTTCCAAACATACAAGTAAAACCAGAATCAAATCCCACAGTAAATTTTTTAAAAAAATTAATAATGCTGAGGCAGAAGATCCATGGCACAAATGGTTCAGAAAGCAAGTGTAAGCCACATGAAATTATTACTTGTACTGTCTACAGGGTGTGTGAAAACAAAGAAATGCTAGGGAAATGATCTTGCAGGAAGTGATAATGACAGCTTAATTTTCTTAAGGCAGATGTCACCTGCTTTTATACACAGCCTGTGAAAATAAGGGCAGATTGCATGATTTTCTTCTAGTTTCTTGAATTCTTTCTGTCCCACACATGTCTTGCACCACTGTTTTGGCTAGACATGCAGTTGTGCAATGTTTTGTTGGAATAAGGGTCTCCACATTCAGCATTATCTTTGGATAGCTGGTCTAGATGGAATTCCCAGATTTTCTATTTTACCACAGCTTCAGTGTCAGTGAGGGCTTCCATGAAAAATGCACCTAATAGACACTACAAATCTACAGCAAAACTGCTTTCATCAGCACAATATCTCCAATGCATTACTTTATTTCTTAAAAATGTGTAATTAGTCAACACCTCTTCTTTGATAATCTGTATACTGAGTTAAATGCTAAATTAATATAAAGGAAATCAGCAAAACACAAAGATTACTTAGGTCCATTTTGTCTGCTGAATCAATAGGATTTACTTAGTGCTAATGCACTAACCAGATTATGAGAACTAATGCAGTACTGTTCAATGACAAAAGCAAATAACTCTTTGAATGATCTTGACGAAAGAACATGAAATCATCTTAATTTGTATTAACTAATTACATTTAACATAGATGGTTTTTTACTTATTACCTTAAGTGAAGCATCAGTACAGCAACTTCTCCATCTCATTTTAGGAGCAGATCAAAGCAACAAGAATTAGGAGTACTGAAATGATTTTGTGTGAAATTTTACACAGATGGAGTTCTTTTAAAATTTTTATTTTCAGAAAGGGACATGCTTTCTCTGTATTCAATATAAAAATCTTTTAATTGCTTTCAAATACATGAGGAGTATTGGGAAGAGGAGGAAGGAAGAAGAGGGAAACATTTCTTTGTTTAAAACAGAAAGAGGAAGAAACTCTTCTACCTTTTAGTAAAGCTTCACTGCCTCAGCAGAAGTTCTTAGAAACAGAGAACCCAGTCCCCTGTCCCAGGCATGTTCTGTCCTGCATGAACACTGGCCTGAGTTCACAGCACCCACACACCCTCAAGGTGTCGTTCACCAATCAAGAAACCAGAAGCACTGTGTCTCTGCTTCTATGGGAACTGTTTAGCACATGAATTGGCTTCCACTGGCAAAATTGTGCCTTTCAATATGATTCATTTTTCCCTTCCTTAGGATTACAAGAATCATAATTACCATGACGATGATCAAGTCACTCTCATCCTTGGACAACTACCTGGCTTCACTGAATTAAATAGGCCAGAATTACATTTTTGTGTTTTCAATGGAGAGAAGCAGTGATCAAATGCACTTCTCACCTGTAGAGAAATAATGAAAACTACCCAGAAAATTAAGGTGTATCAAGAACAGCAAACTTACATTGGCTGAAAATACATGGAAATATTTAGAGAGGAAAGTATGATAAGGTTCTTCTGTGTTCCTCATAGTTACTTTTCCTGTTCAGTCTGCTGTACATGTAAATTCTTCACCATTATGTGTTTGATTCCAATAGGACCCACTCTGAAAACTGTAGTTTGATTATTCATCTTAATTCACGGACATCCACAAGAAAAGAAATAAGGAACTTCTACAGTCTCGTAGGTTTTAATAGACTTGGTAACCCATTTGTTATGTAGAATCATCTATTCATTCAGAAACTCTACAGTAGTTTCTTTGAAAAAAGATTTTTGCCATTTGCAGACTTCTGGATCCAGGTCATTTAACAATAGCTTTCTTAGAAATGTTTCTTAGAAGCATTATTTCTCCTTACTCCATGTTATGCCACAGACCTCAAGGGTCTTTTCCAACCTATGGGATTCTTTGATTCTATGAGAGGAGAAATGGTGTTGGCTCTTGTTGGTGACCACTTCTCTTGAGGGAGAATCCCAGAGTTCACAGTAGAAAAAATGTTGATACTTTGAATTTTGATTCTTGACAGCCAGCAAGTTAGAAGTCATATGGGCAAACCAGCAGGAAATAAAACTCATGCATATTCCTACTTTCACTGTGCTTTACATCACGACTGCACTATTTATGATTGGCACTAGGAAATATCACCTAGTTACTTTCAGACCATTTCTCCAATTTGTCAAATTAAATTTTAATTATAGTGATGTCCTCCAAGTGGCTCACAAGACAGTATGAAATGTTCTGCAGTGATTAAGTCATTGATCTCCAGTTTATTCAGGACATTAAACATAGTATCAAGACATTATACATGATATCGCTCTATATGAGCACTGCACTTAACTAGGAGCAGGTTTTAACCAGCTCTAGAAGAATGAGCCTGGAGGAATGTTTCTCCAATTTGCAGTCACTGTAAATTAGAGAAGAGCTCACAAAAATATATTTGGATTTTTTTCCCTGGTTATAGTATTCAGACCAGAGACTAGACTTTTGGATCATTTTTCTGACACTGACCTAACCAGGTTTTTCTGTGATTTTTCACAAGTTTTTGTAAGAATTCCTTCCCCACTTTGCACTTTTGGCTTCAAATATGCAACTCTGTCTGAAAAATTTTGCTTTTATGCTCACTGAATATGACATATAAACCATCAGTTAGCTGCAAAACAGTGACAGCTCCTGATAGCTCAGCTCAGCGATGTCTAGAGACATTTTTGGCATTTTTGTCTTCTGTGGACCAAATCAAGGGTAAATTCCAGAGCACCACAGCTTCCCGTATGAGCAAATAAGATAACATTAATTATCTTCTAGCCTTCTGGACACAGCTCTAAGGCAGGGCTTGCTCACACCTCACTGCATTCCAGCAGCACACCTGTGCCAGCTTAACAGTAACAAAGCCCTCTCTGTGAATCACAGGAAGAATTGGCACCTCTTGTCCTACAAGAGAAGCAATATAGCTGAACCCAGGCACTTACCCGTGCTCTAATAGTCCATTTCAATAGTTGTGTGATTTCTCAGTGGAACTTGGCATGATCTCCAGAGTGCATCATCTGACATCAGTTATTTTTCCACATTGACAGCCAAATGGATAGTTATGTGTATACTGGGAGGGAGGGAGAGGGAGAGAGAGAGAGAACCAGACTTAAAAGTGTTAATTTAAAGCAGCGTGTTTGACAAAGTTTTCCCTGTTATCAATCTTCCTTTAGTTTTCTAAGTAGCCTTTTAATCTCTGCATTTCTACTCAAAGATCAAAGCCTTTCTATTTCTTGAACAGTCAACCCTACATTAATGGTTAGTCCATGAAGTGCCAGGTTTTTTAAGAACCATATGTGTAACAATCTACAGTAGATAGACAAAATTATGGCCTCTCTGAGGAAGGCTGAGCTGACTTTGTGGCTGGCTGACTTTGGAGAAGCTAAAAAAGGTGTCGGGGTAAGCAGGAAAGTCTAGCCACTTTTTCCAAAGAGCTTGAACAGGGTTTCATGAAGCAGCATGTTAGGATGTTTGAATTGTGCTGAAATGACTATGTAGGAGGAAGTACTTTAAGCTTAGCACAGAAACATCTCTCTCCAAAGTCTTTGCTTATGGAAAAAAGCAGTTACAGGAAAGAGCAAAGATCCCATGATGGGGGAGGGTAAAATCAGAAATCTGCCTTATTTCAAAAAGCATGAAAACTGTACATCTTTCTGCACTTCAACTATTCATACTCATTGTATGAGTAATCTGCACAGATGTTTCAGAAATACTTTTACACTGGGTAGGATATGAGTGCAACAGACTGCAGCTTTTCACTTGTTTGGTGGCCAAAACAAAGAAGAGCCAAACTTGCCCATTGATGATTTAACCCAGTCAAATACTGGGTTAAAAAAAATAAAGTGTGCTCAGTGTTCCTAGTTCAAAGTATTAGTTCAGTTCCTGCTGAAGAAAATACACTGTATATTAACAGTTAATAAGAAAACTAATACAGTAAAACCTTTAGTATGTGGATAACCGAACTGTGAAATCACTGCTGTACCACATCTAATTTAGAAACCCTTTTTCTGTATCATTATGATACTACGCAGAGATTTCAACTGCTCATTTGGTCTGATGTAGGCTTTCATCTAAATGCTGCAGTAAACTGACAAGGTACCTTCAGAAAAGCTGGCACCATTGCTGACTGCAGCTCCTAGGGACTGCAGGAAACCTCACCTGCCAGTGCTGTTGCTGGGCTCAGCTCAGAAACATCACAATTCAGCAGCAAAGGGCTGAGCTACTAGCTACTTGAACATTTTCTTGATAGTATTTTCAATGCCTTGGGTTTCAGTCCACAATTCACCAGAGTTAGGCCAACAAGAAATTCTTCATTCATTGCTTTCTTTTTCATACTCTGAGGAAAGACATCTGAATCTAGAAGATGATAAAATTTTCGCTTTCTAAAATTTTTCTGCATGCTCTGTAAGGGTACAATGCAGATCTGTTTGACTTAGTAACAAGACTCTTGACTGTCTTGAAAAGGTTTCATTCAAGCTTCTTTAAACATTTTTAAAACATGTTTTTAAAACATGTTTTGTGATGAAAACCAAATCAATTAAAAAATGGGAGAAATTAAGCTCACTCTTGATTTCAACAGAGGCAACCACTGTAAGATCCTTTATAATCTTCCTGAATGTTTTTTTCATAAAGTTTGTCACAGTGGGAACATGCTACATGACTTCCAAATTTAAACTATTTAAAGATAATTTAGGGAATTCCTGGTTATTATTTTTACACAATGTCCCTAAAATAGATGATGTAATATCAATAATAATGAAATTATTATTGATAATCTAATATAATTGAAATCTATTAGTAATAGATTACTATTGAATTGTTAGGAGGTTATATTCTTCTTCAGAGATAACTTAAAGTGTATTGTTCAAGACTTTTTTCAATAAAAATTAAGAACATGCAATTTCTATTCCCAAAATGAAAGAGAAAATCCTGCAAATGCAGCTATTATTTTAGTACACTTAAGACATCTAGAAATCAGATGAAATAGTGCATGAACCACAGATGATGAGTACAATAATCTGAGTAATTATCAAAATCTATCTTCCCCTTAGTTTAATCAGAAACCTATTTTTCCTAACTTATTTCCCTTTTCTTTCTCTGGCTTCTTCTCCACTTTAGTGTCTTATCTCTGAAAAAGGGAGAAGAAAATTGGAAATTGTTATTTTAATGTAAAAAATCACGTTGTTGTTAGAGAATCTCTTTTTAGGAAACTGTTTTAGAAGTAGGTGTGTCACTGGGCAGGTTCTGAATTCTCAGACTTTTGGAGAAGCAGCATTAAGGAAGTCACTATGAGAAAGGATACCTTGATATGTGTGCTTATACACGTATCATCTAGTTAAATAAGGATCCTATATCTTATTCCTGCAGACATGATTTCAAAGTTAATAGAAACATTCCCATAACATTAAGAAGTTTTTGCCCTCCTCATGGAACATCATAACTGATGAAGCAATTAAGTTTGAAACGTCTTAAAATACTTTTGGTCGCATGCATTTGTGCTAAATGACTTCATTCTGACAAAGATCTATTGCTACTCGTAAAGACAGTGCTCATCTGTACTTCATTTTCAAACAGGCTTTCTCAAGAAACGCTTCATACTGCAGAGCACAGGATGATGAATACCGCTTAGAAGTCACCACTCCTCTGCAGCGGGTTGACTTGTTCATGGGCCAGTTCAACAGTGTCCTGCTGACTTCAATTTCTGTCTTCACCAAAGGGAACCTTACCATTGCTAACCTGGGAACTTCAGAGGGCCGCTTCATGCAGGTAAACGTTACCATATTGCCACAGTAACTTGGCAATAAAAACCATACTAGCGTTTAGCAGAAAGGCGGAAAGGGAGGAGAATTATTACCCCAGTTTAAAAGGGCATTAGAAAATTCAAATTGCTAAATAAAATACAGTTTCTGGAATATAAATTAAGTGTCTAATAGAGCATTCAGTATTTTAAGTGTTTACCTGGAGTTTGTGGTTTGAAACAGTGGTTGAGGAGCAAATTCTACCAGGAGCTGCAGCTGTCTTAGTTCACAGAACAATTTTGGTCCATACAAACAAGAGTTCTTTCAAAGAAGACTAAACTGAAAGCAGTGTCTTGGATGGACATTAAATATACCTCAACCCCAGCTGGGGCAGAAAGGTCTAAAACAGTGACTGATTATTCAAACAGCTTCAAAAATACACTTTGTATGTATCTACACTTTATGGGATCAGATTAAATCTATTCAATGTAAAAGGCCAAGACAATTTATAATGTAGAAGCAGGAGCCTCATCATTAGTTGTTTCTATATACTGATCCACTCCTTTGGCTCCAAATTCCTCGCTAGTGTACCCATAACCTCTGACTCACAGCTGTAGAATTGAGATTAGCTCCTTCTCCACCTACTTTCAAGTTTCTCTAAATGTGTATTAGATTTTCAGGCTCTTGCTCACTCCTACCTCACTCTGTTCTTTTGGATTACAGTTCTTCCTGTCCTAAAACAAGTTTTTCATAAAAAAGTGATAAATCACCCTCCTGAGTAGTCTGCCTTGCTCCACTAAGTACATAACTGACCTAGACAGGTAGATTATACTACATGACTTCTTTGTAGGTGACTAATTAAATAAATATAATACATACAAGCAACAGTCTTTTAAAATATTGGCAGTAAAAATCAAACAGTAGACAAAGACAAAATACTTTGAGTTCACCCAACTTATTTCAAGCACTATCATCCTGTAGTAACTTCCTTGGAGACCTTGGCTTCTCCAGCTGCCAGAGTCCAGCCTGGATGTGCATCTCAGTCTCAATCCTTCTTGCACCCAAGGACCTGTGCTATTTCAATTTGCTAGTATACTATTTGTCTTCTAGAAAACTTCCTGAAATATTTGCAGCCTTCTGGCCTTCTGGTTCTGTAGGCTATAGAGAGTCATCAAAGTTAATGAGAAGACCATCAGCTGCTGTGCCATTCCAGTTTTCCCATTTCCCATAAGCTTCCATTAGAAAATAGTTGGGCATATGTAGCCTTTAATGGAACTAAACCTTTCCTTTCTTCTCTTCCTTCCCTTCCTTTCCTTGCCACATGCAGTGCATAGGGTTTTATATTGTTCTCAGAATATGCACCCTGTCTGGATAAAGGGAATCCTATACCTTCAGTCTTTTGCTCAGACTGGACACAGAACCAGCTGCATAATGCAAATTCTGTAATGCTTCTACAGGCAAAGAGTTCAAAGTGATTTGCCACAAAGGACAGATGAAAAAGTAGAGAAAATCATGTTTCTCTTTTCCTCCCCCCAAAAAATTTAACAAAACTTTCAATGACAACCCTGCCAGTTTTACCTTAACGTCCCATGATGACCTTGGTAAATTTAAGCTGCAGTTTGTCTTCTGTGCAGGAGATGCAAATGCCAAGAGCTACACACTGAGCATGGGCCCAAACTGCACTCTGTTCTTGGAAGCAGATACTGATTCACACAGCAAAATGAGCAATTTGTTTAACCTTTCTGAAGTAATTTCCTTATCTACAAAATACAATTAATAACAACTACTCTCTTACTCCCACCATTACTTCTGGGCTGTCACAAAGCTTTTAGGAAGGTTTGGTAGAAAGCACAAGGGAGCATTATTTTTATTTATAATGTTCTTTAAATTATTCATTCAAATCCTGCAGCACACACTTCATTCAGATGTTTGCCCAACTCAAGGAACAATTAAATATTTCCAGGATACATTTCCCATTCCAAGTTCATTTACAGATCAAAAGAAAAGGCTATTGTGTAAACTGCACATGGCCATTAGCAGAAATATTCTCATCATTGAATCAGACTGGCTTCAGCTACAGGGGGAAGTCAGCATTGGGTTCATATTGTACTAAATAGGAGCTCTTTCTTTGAGGGTTGGGTGCAGCTAGCAGGAGAATAAGCATACTGACTACCTTTAAGGATACTACCTCCAAATAAAAGGTTGGTATTTGTTTTGTCTTTAAATGATTTTGGAAGGGATACCAGATCTGTAGGATACAGAAGACACCGATTTTTGCAGATTTTAATGTTCTCTTTCCTTTTTTTTTTCTCTAATAGTGATCTAGGAGTGCTTTCAAACATGTTCATTAGGAAATGCCCAACTAAAGTAGATTTGTAGTGTTTCTATGGAAATATAGCTATTAACAGCAATGAGATTAAGATCATTAAAAATTAAGCTATTATATGACCATTACTGAAGTAAAATGGGTAAAAAAATTAGGATAATCTAACAATGGCTTAATTCATAAAAAGAATATCCCCAAAGACTTCCACACATTTTTAGCAAAGAAATGTAGTGTTCTTTTTTGTTTCATTCACAAGTCTGTTGGGATATATCACAAAGAATCCTCAGCTCTTCACTTCTGACTTCACAATCATTTGCACTGATATTTTTAGGTCTTTGTACAAGTAAATATTGAATTTTCCTGTGCAATCTCCTTGTAACTTGTAGGCATTCAAAGCTGACTTCAGACACAGGCATGCTTTCAGAGAAAATTAGTTACAAAATTCTACCTATCAGGGAACCTCTTTTAAAATTCGTTGTACTGTGTTAGTATTTTGAGAACATATTATCATGCCAACTGTTTAAAAGCAAAATAAAAAATATTCATGTATAGCTTTCTATATTTAGAAAATCAGCTCTGCCCCTCAAGTGCACCCAGTTCATCTTATATCTTTTTTGAAATACCAAACCTTACTATATTTAGACAATTTGGTTTCTGACATAAATTTCAGTACTAGTAGCCATCCATGAGATTAAAAGCAGTAGTAATACAGTATCTCTGTCTTTGACAACAGCACCCTGAAGTGTCCAGATATGCATCAGTTTGGTGAGAGTAATCAACATTTGAATCACATTATGGCTGTATTAATTTAGGGTTTATTTTAGTTGTTATGAAAGATTGGGGGGGCGGGGGCAGGGGGGAACCTCTTGTAAACTTAGCAATCTTGTCATCTAAATTGAGTTGGAACTCCAAGCCTGCGCTGTGGAAGCCAGGAGGTGCAGCAGCAAGCTATTGAACCTGAGAGAGAGAAATTTATTTGAAAATGTATACCCCCATTATACTTGTTTATACTTGATAAGCAGCCAACCACTTGAGTCTGTCTTTTTTTTCTTTCCTCTTTCCTGTCATCTTTCCATCTCCTTTTGGTTTTCTTCTTCTACTCATCACTTTCTACCTTCCTGCATTCCTCTTGTCTCCAACTCTATTTCGATCTCCATCTATTTTTATCTCTTTACCTCATGGCTATAGCACAGCATTACTGCAAAATTCAACAGATTTAACATGTACGTTTTTCCTTCTGTAGGTGATGGCTACCAGATTCTGAGGTTTTGATGTATTTAGGGATTTATCACGATGAATAGTTCCTAACTTTACAAGTGATTCCCCCAAAGCTTATAACATTACTAATAACCCAACTCAGAACATAGCCCACATTTTACTTATTTTGAAAAAGCTTTCTAAAGAACCAGTAATAATCCAAATGCAAATGCATGGATGTTTTATCCAACCAAGGAATACTCACCTGTTGTTTTTTGCTTTTAGTTTGATAAAATAGAATTATTCACTTGAACAGCTTTGGAAAGCACTAACACTGGAAAGTAAATATAGCCTCCTTCACTAAATGTTTCCTTTTTTGAGCCAAAATCTGGAACTAAAATAAAATCAATCTGGATGGTCCAAATACGAAGATGCATGTGTTCTTCTAAGGAGGATAATTAGGGCCATGAGGTGAATTCCAGATTTCTCCTGAAAAGTACTGTAGCCCATTCACATACTGAGCATGTTTTGGCTGCCTCAGAAATGTCAAATCTGTGTTTGGCCATGAATAGATTGGAGTTTGTAGTTTACTAAATGTTGTGGAGTTTCTGTTACAAAACAGACCAGTAATAATTTTTCTAAGACAGCTGACATGCATGAGACAGAAAAGAAAAATGGTTTTACTTCCTTCCTAAGCTGGAGCCTGACAACAAACTTTTTTTCCCCTTCTCTTTTTTTTTCTGCTGAGAAGTTGCAGCTGTTTCAGCCTTTCTTATTGTGCTTGTTTTCAGACTGTGACTGGGAACACAGACTGTAACTACAGCTGTTGGGTGCAAAGTGAATCAGGTATTTCACAGTGGTTATTTGATTAGAAAACAGCGCCCAGTCACACTGCTAGAGCTGAGGGAATCAGATTTTCAGCTGGTGTAAAACAGCCTTATTCTGATCAAACCAAACTACTCTGAGAATACAACTCACAGCTAGAAAAGACACTTATATTACCAGCCAGTATTTTGGGAAATTATAGTTTCTGGGAAAAAAAAAAACCCCTCCATGATATATTGAGATAAAATATTGTTCTTTTTTCTTCTTAGTTTCAAGGCGTTTTGGGTTTTTTTTACCTAAAATTGGCATTATTTCAGAGAGTGTTTTTAGAGTGATGATGAAATGAGTTCTTCAGGAAGGGGAGATCTTTGTGGTAGCTCTGGGAAGTGTGGGCTATGGGAACGTCTACCAAGATTTATTCTTGAAAGCTCACATTTGGTCTGGCCATAACAATGAACCAGAGATCAATGCCCTTGACGTAGCAGAGGCTGGATTTCAGCCTGAAAGTACGTGTGGAAGCAGAATAGTGCATGTGCCCCCACACTTGAAGCTGGCCCCAGCAACATAGCACCCCAGCAAAATCACCAGCACTACTTGTTGGTGGCCTTCTCGAGGAAGAGGGGACTAGAGAAGTTTTCACTGTATGTTTTGCAGCTAAAATGGGCAACCACTCACTTGCTATAGATGCAATTTTGGCAGCAGGCCCACCTCATCCTTCTGACTGTGCCAGTGAAACTCAGTGCACAGCGGGGCAGCAGTAGTGTGGAATGAGGGACCCCACCACGGGGCCTGTCATCTTCATGGTTCAGTGGGACATCCATCCATCCATCCATCCATCCATCCATCCATCCATCCATCCATCCATCCATCCATCCATCATCCTGTTGCTTCTGGAGGTGAGGAAAGGGTCTTCCCATGGGCATACATAGGCTGTGAGGTGCCATCAGCCACATGCTGGCTGCAGTCCTGTCCCATCTGGCTGAACACGAGCCAGCTCTAGCTGAACAGCCAAGCATTAGCAAAACATGGTAATGCACTGTCATGTCTGAACAAATTCTGGACAGAAAATGACTTTGGGCACAAAAACCAAAGTGTGATGGTACAGATAGGCCTTGCTGGAGTACTGCACACCAGGCAACAGGCCACTCATCCTCCCAGGGGGCTCTCTGCACTTGTTAGACATGCAACAATACAGATTAATGCAAGCCTTATTCTAGAGAACCATTATATCCCAGTATTTTTAACCAGACTTTTTGCTAAGAAAAGTTATATGGGGTTATAGTAAGGGTTCAAGGAGCAGAGTTCTGGCAGGAGCTAAGATGGAGAAGGGAGAGGTATGAGACAAGTAAAAGCACACAGTCATAGCTTTCTCAGTACCCTCCAGCTTCTGCCACTTAGTGACCCAGAGATACTCTGAGCTGGAAATTGCACCCATATTTGGCTCATAGTAGTCAGTTATGGACTCCTTTCTCCAAAGTTTTGCTTACTGTTTTTTGAAATTTATTTTTGTTTTCTCCTCTGTGGTATGCTGTGACAATGACTTTCATAATTTCATTCTGCTTTGAATGATAAAGAGCTTTTTGGGGTTTCCTTAACCTGCTGCCCTATCATTTCTTTTGTTGCCTTTGATTCTGTCTTGTGAGGAATAGGAACAGGGCACTCAAAAATCAATGGTTTGGGAAATTCTCACACATAGAGCACAAATCTGGTGTCTTTCACATCCAAGTAGACAGAACACTTGATAATCACACTCATTTCCCAGGAATACTTATGATTAAAAACAAACACCACAACCAAACTTTAACACACATCTCATTTCCCCAAAAAGAGAGAACTTAGCATGTGTTGTAGCTGCTTTCATAGACTACTGCCAGGGAACATAATGCGTGCTACAGAAATCAGTGAAAAAAACCCATCACATCTGCTTTTTATTTGGAACTGCATTCAAGGATTGGGAAAATTTGTCCCAGAATTCAGCAAGAGAGCCAAGACTTCAACATTACTCTCCTCTTGCAAACAGCAAAGCAGCAAGACCTCACCACTCCAGGAGTCAAGACTCAGAGCCATGGTGCCTGTCAGCAAAATGAGTTGACACAGAGCAAAGAAATTCAGAGCTTTGCATCTTTCACTGTGCTCAGTCAAATCCAGTTTATACCGTGGTGTACTAGAAGCCATAGGCACCTTTGAATTTATCAAACTCCTCTTGATCCAGTTCCTGTTCCTCTAGACAAATGTCATTGTGATAAAACCCACTCGTGCAAGTGGCAAGCAAGGTCAAGAAATATATGAGCATGGACTTGAAACCCTACAGAGCCTGGAGGAGGAAAGAGTGATGGGATGCCCATGGAGTCATTGCAAAGGCTGTCCTCAGTGCCCACTGTTGTCCTATTTCAGGGGCCCAGCATTTCATCTGGCTTTTCAATACTGGCAGTCTGACCTATTTAAGGCTACATGCAAACTGTACAAACAAGCATTTGTAGGAATGTGAGTAGCTGCAATCCTTCCATCTTTCATTTTTAAGCCAACAGAAAACTGTGTCAAACTCTTGATAAGCAGCATTTTCATATTGGTAGCTCAGCTTTTGGCATTTAAGATAGCAGTTCTTTCTGTGGTAAAGAATGAATCTTGATTCTCCCAGGGGAAAAAAGGTATCAAACACTGCATAATGCAAAATCCATGTAGCCAAATTAAAATTAACACCTGGTGCTGGATAACTGGTTTGAGAGCACATATGTTTTAATATTCAGTTTGAGTAGAAAAGCTTACACTCTTCAGAAGAGATCCATTATGTTTTTCATGGATTAGAATGATATACAGCATTTAGAGAGCTACATATGTGCCCTTTGCAAGGCTAGGCTGCATATCCCAGGGCATTTGAGGCATTGCAGAATATAGTTAACCCCGAGCCTATCTCTGCTGGATAATGGCATACACCTGCCAGACATCTAGGGAAAAAAATAACAACATGATACTTAGATTGGATTCCTTTTAGAAGGCCTCTCATTTTTGCAAAAGATATTTCAACATGTAGACAGTAACATTTGTAATTCAATCCTGCTGACTAGCAGAACTGAGCATCGGAATGATTTTTAAAATAAGCTGTTGCATGCTGGTTTTCAACTCAAGTTATTACAGTCTTAATTTGCCATATTACACACAGACAAACCTAGACTCAAGTCTTCATATTTAACATTAATACTAGCTGATGGCAATGAAATAATATTTAAATTAATAACTTTAGTGTTCATGAACTTAAGCGATCACTGACTTCCAGTATTAAAGAATACTTTAATATATTCATTCATTAATTAACTGTTGGCTGTTATCTTCATGAAAGTATTTCATGGAAGTAGTCTAAGCAATGCTGGAAGAAAATTGTGTGTTTTTCTCTAAATAGAGAGACATAAATATTGTGTTTGTCATAGTTACTGATGTTGAACATGATTCTCAAAAGATATCAGAAGAGCCACATGGATTTAAATGAAGGGTCCATGTAGTTCAGTGCTCTGTCTCCAGTGGTATTGACAAGTGGATGCCTAGTGACCCAGACACACATAGCTACCTTCTGCTTCAAGTTTCCAACTATATTCTTTTCTGGGAATTTCCTGAGCTATTGATTGTTGTCTGTTTAGCTCTTTCCATGTACTTGTGCATTTTCCCTTTGGATATGCATATCTCTTGCATTCTTATCCTTTGACAGGGAGTACCATAAGTCATCACATATTGCTAGGATGTCATATTCTTTTGTTTGCTTTGTTTGCTTTGAACCCAAGTCTTTTTTTTTTTTTTTTGTCTTGGTGGTGTTTAGAATTTTTATTATAATTTAATCTTGGAATAATAGAATCATTTAGGACTGAAAACACCTCTAGTATCATTGAGTCCAACTATTAACCTAACACTGCCAAGTCCACAACTAAACAGTGCCCTTAAGTGTCACTTCTACATGTGAGTCACCAGAGACTCAGCCACTTCTCTGAGCAGCCTGTTCCGCTGCTTGACAGCCCTTTTAGTGAAGAAATGTTCCCTAAAATATATTCTAAACCTCCCCTAGTGCAACTTGAGGCCATTTCTTCTTTTCCTATCACTTGTTACTTGGGAGAAGAGACCAACCCCGAGCTGGCTACAGCCTCCGTTTGGGTAGTTGTAGAAGAGAGTTGGGTTGTCCCTACCAACTCATGATTATCTATTCCTTTATCATAGAGATTCCACACGTACCATACTCAATCATTGTTCATTACAGCCTTTTGATCATCTCTGTTACCCTTCTCTGGCTTTTCCCCTTTTTAACATGCTCTTTTTTGCCAGGAGATAAGGAGAACTGCACAGAGATTTTAAGTTTCAGGCAAGCCATGAATTTATATGGTATCATTATCATTATATGGATATAATAATATCATATAATATCTGGTTTGTTCTCTAATCCTTTTGGTTTGTTCTCTAATCCTTTTCTAATAATTTCTACGTTTTTATTAGGTTGGTTTTGACTGCTGCTAAGCAGTTAGATAACTATCTAATATATACTGCTTTAAATTGATTTTCATTGTTGTAGTCCATCTGCCATTTTATTGCCTTGTCTTGTAAAGTCCTTCTGCCATCCCGCATAGTCTATCCTCATCCTAACCACCTTGAATACCTTCAGATCATCACAATACTTTATCACTGGACTGCTCAACCACTTTTCCAACTCATTTATGGGTGTATTGAACAGTATGGACCCCAGCACAGACAGCTTGTACAACACCGCTGGTGACTTTGACCATTTACTGCAAATGTCTGTTTGTTCTCCTTTGGTTAATTATCTGTGCTAGACCTTTCCTCACTCCTAATTGCTTGAGTGGAGGCATGGAAATAAGCTTTCATTTCTCTTATGCTCTGGAGAAATGCATGGTTAATAAATTAATTACTAAAATGAAAATAAAACAAAAAAAAATCCAATACCCACTTCCCCCACCCCACAAAAAAAAAAAAAAAAAAGAAAAAAAAGACACCCCCAAAACCCCAGGATTTTATAGTCTTTGCAGAGGGAAAATCTCCTGTAGTACTGAACCATTTTCATGGTAGTGGTCCCTGTATGTTGGCGTGTCCATGACAGATGAAATTTATGCTGCACACATACCAGCTCAGCTCCAAGCTATAAAAATCAGCTTTATGAGAATGACACTGGAGTCCTAAGTAGCCTCTTCCTCCTGCTGTAGAAGCTGTCTTCAAATTGCTTTTTTTTTTCAGGATTATGTTGGATAAGGGTAAGATAGAATTTCAAGGACTGGGCTGATGTGTGCAAAAATCACACAGTTGTATGGACCAAAAAGAACATTTTTGCATCTAGTATCTTTTATAGCAGCTCTGTAGGCTGGTAGATTAGTTCTAAGCAAAATCCAAACTTTCATTCTGTGAGCTAGGAAGTGTAATCCGAGCTCCCTGTACGTCCTGAGGTCAAAGTCTAGTCACTTGGTCTTTGAGCAGGTGATTTGACTATCAACCTCAGTAAAATAAAGGTCAGTCGGTGTTTAAAGTACCGAGTAATTTTTCCAAGATTGTAGAGATGGAATCCGAATTTTCGCGTATTGCTCTGAGGTTGGAATGCAGATGTGTTTAAAGAGTTAACGCTGTGGCTCAATCAGAAAGAATGCTTGGCAATAAGAGGAAGCCTGGATTAATGATGGAAAAGAATTCTTAGCATTTTATAGCAGTGGGTATTCGAGATGAGACACGGCTAATGATCAACTAAAAAGGTATTTGCAGCTGTGGTGCTACCTCTCCCCATAATGCCAACATTAATCAAGGTTTTTCATGCAGCTTTCCAGTCCATTCTATTTTTCATTGTCCTGAATAGAAAAACAGAGCTCATGCCCTATTACACTGAGTCAGAGACCATACTTCTGTGTCACCAAAAACGATCATACTTTATTGATTTCTAAAATCTGTACTTTCTGTGCTATGAAATAAATCCATAGCAAAGCCCGTAACAAAGCCAGTTTCATTTTTAAAGAAAAAAAAGCCTCTTGCAACCCCAAACTATAAATACCTCTGGGATGTGAAGCAGTTATCGGCATGAATTAACTGCTCATATATTTTATTTAAGTTTTGAATTACATGAAAACAGCAGCTATAATTACAGCATCTCTAAGTCTAGTTTTGGAGTCAGCCATCTTGTTGAAAGCCCTTGGCAGTGTGAAAAGCCAGTGAAATTGTGTAAGTCAATGTCCTGGCTGTTCTGATTCTGCCTTCAGAGTCAGAAGAAAAGCTTCATTATAGCAAAAAATGAAACATTTGACATACAAGTTATTTCCAGAATGGCTTCAATCTTTTTAAATAATGAGCCCCATTGACTCCTAACTTCTCAGCAAATGTTGATTATCTAAATTCCTTAAGTAAACTACACGTGATACAGCTTTTGAAACATGAACATGATCTTCCCTCATATAAACAATCCTCTGCCTTTGTTGCCTGATGCTATCACATTTGGGCGCACATCCTTCTGCATTGCAGGCCCAAGCCTATAAAATGTTGCTATCAAATATCCACCCCGATCTGCAGATGCTTTATGCCTCTGCTTAACAGCCATGACTCATCCCGTTAAAGTCAACAAAGTTACAGTAGTAAAGTTAGGCGTGTGTTTGCAGGAATGGGCCCAGATTCTCAGAAGAATTTAGGTAACTCAAGATGCAGAGAGATGAGTAGTGAGGGAATTTCATACTGGTGTGACTAATCTCCCTAAGATCTCCTGAAATCAAGAGCGAGAGAGAGAGAGAGGGGGAAGGTTTTTGCAAAGGGGCTTCAGGATGACTAAATTAGGCTCCTGTTTTGGAGCATCTCCTAAAGGAGCCTCCACCGTTCCCTGTAATTTAAGAAGTGCTTTGAATGCTCAGTCCTGGTCACCCAGCTCACACAGAAACCAACAGGAGCCAGAGCTCAGGGTGCCCAGCCAGACCTTGCAAGGAGCCTGTCAGAGCAGTAGCCTGGCAGCTCTGCCATCTGGGCAGCTCTGGCTGCTGAGCTCTGGGCACTCGTGGCTTTCAGTGGTGCCCACAGTGTGACCTGCAGTGCCTGGCATAGCTTTGCAATCTCATTGCCCCACGTGCAGCGAGACCAGAGGCTGTTGACACAGGGTAAAGTTTGTTTTTCAAACTCAAGGACCAAAGTGGAAATAGAAGGAAATGGTTTTGACTTCTGAAGACCTGGAGTTTTAAGATTCTTTTAAATAGACATTGTAGATAAAATTCTTCATTCTTAAATGTATAGGACCAACTAAATGGTCAGTCTCTTCATTTTCTATGGTGACATATAAATACCTGAAATTGAAGGACTAGGAAGCATGCAGTGACTCCTGCACATTTCAATAAATATGGTGTATTTTGAGGATCCTCCAACAGCCATGATTTTGCTGTATTAAATAAAGTAGATTTTATAGCACTTTAATCAGATTATGATGGAACATTATGCAAAATATTATGCAATGTAATGCAAAGTAATTAATGCAAGCAGAGAACATGAGACAGCTGAGCAGCATGCATTTGGGTTACATACTGCCTGCTGATTTTCAAAATTTCTTTCTTTCTTAGATAGTGGTTTCCCGGTCAGAATCCACAACTCCACATGTCAGCTTTCAGCTGGACTCCCACCCCATCTCTCCCCAGGTTGTTGTTGAGAATTCATTAGCAGATGATGGCTATACCCTGGTAGTGACTGGGAAAAAGGTGAGTCGTTCATAATCTAATCCTCCTGTGCACTGTGTAAACCTCTGTTCGCACTGCTGCTTTCTGCACTGCATCCTCATGGCCCTGCCTTTCCCTCAGAACACTGGGGGTGTAACTTTCCTCCAAGATATATTTATTCCCCTGCTAAACAAACTGGCAGCCTAATATTGAGAAATGTTTAAATAATGTAAGAGCTGGTGATGTAAACCAACAAAAGCCAGGAAATGCAAATTTTAAGGCTGAAAACCTGTACCTAATTCAAGTGCTTGCAAAGACAAAACACACAATAGCTCAAGAAAAGAATAGGGCCCGGTTTCCTGGCTTTTCTTGGTTCGTGTCATAGCACTGTAACTTTTTAAGGATGGTTTTTTGTGCTAGAGTTACATGCGTGTCTTTAAAACTGTAAGTCAGTAAGGCGTGAAAATTACTTTAGCATGTAGTCTACAAAGAGTTAATAAAAGATGAAGAGCCATCATAAATACGCTATTGTCATAAGTAGATATGCATTGAAGAACAGGTTTAAAACATCAGCAGATAATATTACGGATAATCCTAAACCATAATCGTAAGCAATAATTTGACCTCTTGAGTTCTATAAGGACTTACAGAAATACATCAGCCATAAAGATTGTTATTAATCATTTACTAGAAATGTATGAGTTATTTATAAGAGTGGTCTTCAGAAAATGTACAAAATAAATTTAAGGAAGGTCCTGAAGTATAAAGAAATATAAGGCACTTGTATAGTAATGCAATTATATATTGATTTTAATATTTTGACCAAAAATAATTCTTACATGTTTAGAGTGACTAATTCATAACTATCCTGATATTTTAAGTAATACAAGTTTTAAGTTGTATTTTAGGTAAAGTATGGGGGTTTTGATCATAGGTGTTAAAAAACAAGTACATGGGCAGTCACATGCAGTAAGTGTGCCACAGATATTAATACAGCCTCACCAAAGCTGAAATAGCCATCATGCCTATTTTTACAAATGTATAAAGTAAGGCATACTGAGATACACTGCATAAACTAAAGCACTGAGAAATACAGAACTGGGAGGAGCACGCTGCTGCTTTCTTTCTCCATCAGCAAAAAATGCTATCTTGCTGTAAACACCAGATGCTGGTAGTAACTGTATATAACATTAAGATGCCTTTAGGGTTTCTCCCAAGCGAATTTAAAATCATGTCAGTTAAATTACTTATAAGATCCTATAATTACTGAGCTAAAGAGAAGTCGAACTGTGGCTTGCACATCTGAAATCTGAGTAGCACCAGCATGCTATGCATAAATAGAGATTCTCCTTGCCACTTAGTGCATGTATTAAAAGGATGTGTGCACCATGTCTCTCCATCGACAGATAACAAAGATCCCTCTGAAGGGGCCAGGCTGCCATCACTTCAGGTCCTGCAGCCAGTGCCTGCTGGCACCAGCCTTCATGGAGTGTGGCTGGTGCAGCCAGCAGTGCCTCAGGTCTTCTGAGTGCCCCAGCAACACCTGGACCCAGGACACCTGCTTGCCTAGGGTTTATGAGGTAAAGTGGTGGATTTCTCACATTTATCTCTTGAGGGAAGAACAGTCTGCACTTTGCAGACATTTTATATTCATGTAATCATGATAAATCATCAGCTTTCCTCAAGTTCCCCTCAGTCTTGATGTCCCTGAGTCCTCTGACTGGATGCACATGGTCTCCCTGAGCACTGTGAGCTGAGATGCTCATGGATGGACAGGTTTGTCTGATCATCCTTACAAGCCTTGGGAGACCCCTGGCCCTACAAAGCACTTCTGATGGGGAAACAAGATGGGTCTGAGCTAGCCTGGCAGGGGTCTGACAGGAAAGCCAGTGACAGAAAGGAGCATCCCTCCTCTTAGGCTTCTCCCAGAGACAAAAGTGGAGGAAAGCACTTCCTGCCCAGAGCCACCACAGCCTGACCCAGCACAGGAGGTCTCTGGCTCCCACTCTTCAGCCATCCCCGTGCTGGCTCCAGTGTTGGAGGAAAGCCTGGTGTTTCTTTGTGAGAAAAATCCCTTCTTTCCCCTACCCAAGCTCCTGGGGAAGTTGTTTTTCCATAATGTCCCTTCCTGGCTCCTTCTTCCTGTGGGTCCACTTGGCACCAACAAGGAACAAGCCTGTAGCTGCACCCCCAGGACAGGGGCAGCCAGAGGCTGCTGCCAGCCAGCCAGAGCTCATCAAGGGTGTGTGAGAGCAAGAAGGCATGGATGAGCAGGGAGCTGCACTGGCACAGTCCAACTTTAATTCAGCTATGGTTAATGCAGGATTTGTACTTTACCTGGAACCAGATCTTCCCGTGTGAAGTGTGGCATGACTGTGAAGGCAAAGGTTTGTAGGGCAGCTGATGGACTAGAAATCCAAGGGAAGGACAAGCATAAAATGTTCTGGTAGCATTTACTGACACATTCACTTATGTTAGTGCATTTAAACTACATCATGTAGTTAAAAATACATTTTCCTTTATTAGAATACAACTTATAAACAGACATGAAAGTTTGATATGCCAAACTCTTAGAAATGGAGAAAAAAGTGGGTTTTAAATAAATAATGTATTTCTTTCATCCAGGCATATGATTTCATGTACAACAATATTTTTAAGTTTTAATGTTTTAGACAAAACTGCTATTAATCTAGAAAGAAGTATAGAAACACATATTTACAGGGTTGGGTTTTTCCATGTTCACCTTTCAGACACAAAATTTATGATTAACATAGAAAAATTCAGTGAAAAAACAATGAAGAGTTATAGGAATCAAATCCAAAATGGATGGAAAATGGAAGGGGGAGGGGTGGTTTGCCTGCCTTCTATGGCCATTTACTTAGGGCAGAGGGGGTGCACAGAACTTGCTAATGCAGAATGTGAACAGTTTACTTTTCCTTTATACAAAACCACATTTATTTCAAAATGGTTATGTTAGATAGTGAAATAATCCTTTACAGCCTTAGTCTGTGTGAGACTGAATCACCAATTCAAAGGTATGCAGTGAGAATTAGCTCTTATATATTTTTCTGTACCTCTGCAGGCCCATGGTGCTCACCTATCCTGCACAGTTTGTTTCATCTGTTCTAGAGCTCTTAATGTTTTTTAAGTGCCCTTAATGTTTTTTGAATTTGTTGCAAACTTTCCAGCAGTGGCTGTATATTTCCATAATTCAAAAAATATTTCCCAGGCTCTGAACTGCTTAATTTCTGATTTTCAGAGGGGCGGAACTCAAGCAGCCCTCTTTAATTTCAATTTTGAATGTGTTCACTCAGCAGTTTTAAGAACCAAGAGACTCTGCAGTCTTTGGACGTGGGGCAGTGGGAGCGGGTGTGAGGCTGGGTAGGTGCTTCCCTTCCCCATGTGGCTCAGCCCAGCCTGCTCAGCACAAGCCCACCCCTGTAATGAATATGGAGCTGTGACGCTGATGCATCTGAAAGTGAATCTTGAATTGCTGCATGCCGATGTTGGTAGAAGTTGCTTCCAGAAGGCTTGTAAGGAGAAAAAATGCAGCTGGATACTTAAATCCATTGGATTGCTAGCTGTTAAGACAAATTTCATGCTCTACTGGACCATGACATTTAACATGATTACTGAAAAAAATATAAAACAGATTATTCATCATCTTCTGATCTGTCTTGAAACTCACATGCATAAAATGTAAGAAACAAGCTAGTTTTGTTCCTAACAAATGGAGGATGACCTGCTTTGCATAGTATCTGAAATTCAGTCCAAACCTCTCCCTAATATTTTGCAGCTTTCAGAGGGATGGATTGCTTGAGATATGTCATATGATCACTTTAACCTGAGGGGAGCAGATTGCTCCCTGAGGGTCTGCTCCAGTGGATGTTAGCTAACGAAGTCTTCAGTGACGTTTTCCAGGTTATTACACAGACTGGTGTACAATGGGAAAAAAAAAAATTGTCTCAGGAGGGATGGCAGAGAAGAAGCCCAGTGTTTTGCCTTGGAGTCCTGCAGATCCTTTATCTCTTTCCCCTTCTTTAAGCACTTTCCCTTGGAGCTGTGGGTTGGAGAGGAGCAGTCAAGTCTGCCCAGACATGGACAGCATAGTAGGGCAGGCGCTAGGACACATCCCCTCCACAGCCCAGCTCCCAGTCTGCTCCCATCCCCTGCCTCTGCCAACAATGAGGATTTTCATCAGCCTGGCTGAGCAGTTCTCGAGGGAAGCCAGGAGGGAGTCTCCTCGGAGATCACTTGGTGCTGGAACAAATTGCAGGCATCTGCGCGTGGCGTTCAGGTCACGCTGAAAGGTGAAGGGTGTAAAAGAAGAAATAAATTGGTCTCCCTTCTGATTCTTTGTTGTGGTTA
The DNA here is from genome assembly GCA_039654755.1 of Calcarius lapponicus. Classification (NCBI taxonomy): domain Eukaryota; kingdom Metazoa; phylum Chordata; class Aves; order Passeriformes; family Fringillidae; genus Calcarius; species Calcarius lapponicus. The sequence continues at coordinate 23,882,742 of CM077463.1, read as the reverse complement.
AAAATCTGACATGGTTTGTTGTTTTTTTTAAAGTGAGTCATTTTAGCTGGATTTTGTATCAGATGTATCAAGAACATCAGGCCTTCTGCTGCCTGTTTAGGTTGGAGGCTTTGCTGGAAATTTCACATGTGGTTCTTGTCTTTGAATTAAAATGAATGTGCTAATGAAACTTTAATAAATAGGTATTTTCTTCCCAAAATATATTAAGTGGATATTAGCTGTCAACAAAAATAAAAGGAAAACACAATGCTTTAAAGTTTTCTGAAAACAAAAAGTTAACTTTCTCCCTTAACCAAAAGTTCAGAGAGCAGCAGAATGAGAGGACTTGCTCCATGTTATCAGTGGAGATAACATAATATTTTTTGAATCCTGCATTTCATAGCATTTATAACTGGTTTGATTGTTTTCTGTTACTACCAGTGCAATGTAAGTACACAGAAGAGGCCTACAAATACCTGAGTTCAAAGACCAGGAGATTCATTGTCCATTCTTGTCAATACTCCCCAGAAAAAAGTCTGGAAAACCACATTTGATTTTCAGACATTTCATCATACAGAACAAATGGAACAAATATAAATTTTGAATAAAAACATGGGAGTTTGGCAGAACTTAAAAACAAAACTTTAAGCTTTTGTTTATTTATTTTTTGCTATCTACTTAAGAGGTGTTGCCTCCTAAAATTGTTGACAAAATGTACTAAATACTTGCTACCCCTCAGTTAAGGCACACAGGTTGCTACCACAAGTCTCTTTTGCCATGTAAGATCACTAAAAATGTGTTCACTACCTTCAGTTTTTATTCTGTATGGCTTTGTGAAGCCCTTATTTTGCTAACTTGTAGATTACATTTCAAACCCTTCAAATGCCACATGTCAATGTATTGTACAAAACATCGGGACATCCTGTACTCCCACAGAGCAATTTCATTTTCTGCTAGGGTTTTGTTATTTCAAAAATAGATAATATGCTGAGATACTCTGCTGAGCAGAGTGGAAAACTAGAATATGAAGTCAAATCCAGATTTTGAAGAAGAAAGCTCCAAAGAAACAAGGAAAAGTTAAACCTGGGAATAGCACAGATTTCATGGGCACAGAATGGCTCCGAGCTCATAGCTGCAGTTATGTGTCAGGGGACTGTGTGAGTATCACTCCTTTTTTACGGATTTGTACAAAAGTGCTGGTCCTGCATAGGTTCCCTCTTTGCTCCTTGAGAGCTGATTCAAAGCTCTTTAAAACAGAAAAGATTCCTCCTGGCTTCAGTGCATTTTAAGTCAGACTCTTTGTCTGGTTTCTAATGAGGGCAGTAAATTTCCCCATATATAGTATATGGTATAATTCTTTTGAAGTATTCTTCAGCTGCCTTTCTATCTACAATAGTTCATTTGTGAGAGTCTTGAAGTATAGCTACAAGAGAGTTGAAAAGAAGTGTGCTGTCTTACTGGATTTCCAGATGAAATAATAGCCAAGTATCACTCAAACACTTTCCTTTCAGCTTGAAAATTAAGCCGGGTCCTTTGAAGGGCACAGCTGTATTGCATTTTAGGGGCAAAATTATTATCACTAAAGCATTAAGATACTTAGGCACTATAATCACAAGTATAAATTCAGTCTCTCGTTCCTTTCATTCTTTTCTGTTTGTCTAGTGGTACTGGTATGTTTGCAAAATTGTGCAGTATTGTTGAAAGTCCTCATAATTCCTGAACGAAGGTCTTTTCTTTTTGCTTGGTTTTTGGTGTGTTTTGGGTTTTTTTTTTACTGACAGTACTAACCGGTACTTTTACTGAGTTTTGTAAGACTTCTATAGTGTTCCTACGTTTTTCCCACCATTGTTATATTTTACAGGACAATTTACAATACACACACACACACACACACACACACACACAGAAAAAATGTATTTCCTTTGTAGATTGTCTCTGTGTTTCTGAGGGGCAGTTTATTTTTAACTTGGAATTAGAGGTGACCAAATGTAAAATGTTTAAGGAAAGAATAGAAGTCGTGTTAACTTTATCACAGTCAACGCAATATTGGATTATGGTGTCTTTGAAGCTACTTCACTCTGAACCCAACTTTCATCAAGCTGGCAAAAAACGGTCATTTGGGGGCTCTTTTGTGTTCAGCATTCAGCTTCTAACAAAATAAGTATATTGTATGTTTAACACACCAGAAATAAGATGTGAAAGACAAGAACTGCAGGATTTAAAAGACTATTACAATGCACAGCTTGTTCAGTGCCCCCAAACACTATATTTCAAAGCCTTCTAGTATAGGTTTTGTTATTTATTGCTGCTGTCATAGAAAGCTCATAATGTGACAAATGAAAGGTGAAGAACAATTAAGATGAATGCTAGGACATAGTCTACCAAAAGAAATGCTTTTCTAAAATTATTCTTTTGCCCATTCTTTAGCTCCAAGTGAAGTTCAAGAAAATCTGATTCAACTAACACAATATTTTTTAACAGATTCTCCCAAGCAGCGCTCCCATAGAAGGCGGGACAAAATTGACGCTGTGTGGATGGGACTTTGGATTCAGCAAAAATAATAGATTTGAATTAAAAAATACAGTAATCCATATTGGAGGACAAATTTGTCCTCTGGAAGCAAAATCTAGCAACAAAAATAGGTAAGAAACCTAAAATATTAATTTCATTTATACAGATGTTCTTTATGTGGTATGGAATTTTTTGCAAATACAAACATTCAGCCTATAAGTATCATCTCTGATTCTGAAATTTCAAATTTGAAGAAATCCCATTGTTTAATAAACTCACCAATGCTCAAAATGGAGATGAAATAAATCTAGTTTATGCCAATAGCTCCTGCAGCAGTTTTTCTGATTTGTCCATGAAATGCTATTCAACATCTGTGGAAGCTGGCAGGAATGAATCTATTCAAAGGTTTGAAAAGGGGGCAGGTCGTTTGGCCGGGATCCTGCTGGGTTAAGTTATGTCACCTCTGTCTTCCTGATCTGTAAAGCTGCTGCTCGAGAGAAGTGTGAGAAGATGCAGGTATTTCGTCATCCAGAGGCTTATGACCCTCAACTGCACCTCTCCTCCTCAGAAATAAGTATCTGAGGCACAGGGATAATGGGTTAAGTTTAAGACAGAGGTTACTGTGATTGTTATCTTGCAGAAATGCAAGTTCAGTGAATATCCTCTCTCTACCACCACAGCAATGCACAAATCATGGCACAGCTTTGCTGTTCACATACACAGCAGTGCAGATACTCCAGCAAGTGCTCCAGAAGTGTTGAGCACTCTCCCAACTGCTGTTCTGAACAGTCTCAATGGAAACAAGATGATTTAAGGAGACTAGCTTATATATGAGACTATGTGAATGTAATATAATACATTGATATATGCTGCTGCAGAAGTTCAAGTTTAATTTTTGGTAATATTTAATTTTTCATAACAAACTTGTGTATATGATTCATTTTTTCTAATGCTATGTCTGCCAAAATTTGATATTAAAGGAAAATTTAAAAAAATCCCTCAGCCATTGAATAGAGGTATTTGTTTTTTCTGTCATGGTTCTTTTTTCTGAAGTATATATGATATACTGAAATTATTTTCTGCAGCCAAGTGTTATAAAGTCCACAGCATTTGTATTTATTATTAAGGAAGAGGGCTACAATTCTTTTAGCTGTTATTTCTGAAATGTCTGTGGTGCACATAGATTGATGATCTGTTTAGTATGGATTCCCCATTATTATGAGTTTGAAGTGGTTCTATTTTAATATGAAAAAATAAATCAGAAAAAAAAAAGTAATCTCATTTTTTCCTTGTTTTCTAAAGGCTGGAATGCACAGTTCCTGCTGCAAAAAGTCCCAGTTTTAATATATCCAGTAGTGTTTCTGTTGGACATGGCAAAACACTATTCAATACATTTTCATACGTGGTAAGCGCTAGATTAAACTTTTATAGTCAAAATTAGCTTCAATATTAACTGTTAGCGACTCCTCATGAGTCCAATCCAGCATAGTAAATTCTGCATCCATGTTGGCTTTATTGTTACTTCATGGATATGTTAACAAATGTTTTAAGTCCTCTCAACATTTTGAAAATAAGTTCATAATCCACTGTTTTTATTTTTACCTCCCCTTAGAATCCTGTAATAACAAGTATATCTCCCACCTATGGCCCCAAATCTGGAGGAACATTGCTGACTGTAGCTGGAAAATACTTAGACAGTGGGAAATCCATGAGGATTTTTGTTGGTGAGCAACCATGCACTTTGAAAAGGTAATGTACTGACTAAAACACAATGCCTTTGATACTGAAATGCCTTGATTAAAAGCCTTGGAACTAAAAAACCAAACTCAAACATTTGCTTTCCTCTTCTTGTGTCACTTATTGGGGAATTTATAATAACCAGTAAGTATCCTGAGTTTAGGATACTTGAAAGCTTTCTAGGAGGGACTGCAGTTCTCTGGAAGTCTTGTTTATCCTCTAATGTCTTCATTAACCTCATTAAAAGGTGGCATAGAGAAGTGTCAAATCAGCTTCTAATGGACAAGAAAGTGCTTATTTCCCATCATTTTTGTCACTCTGATTCCCACACACTCAGCCCTCTCTCTTGTATTAGCAAGAGCTGCTGTTCATGCAGCAGCTGCCAGTGAGCAGCCAGTGGGCACAAGTTACCATTTCCTGCTGCCTGCCTGGATGGAAACCTGACCAGGGTGACAATATCTATCCCATGCAGAGGAGCACTATTTCTGCACTGCTATCAGAGAACAGCCTACAAAACAGAGGCAGCATCAGTTTGGCAGCATCATACTTCTCCTGGTATTTAGAAAATTGTTTTGGAGGTTTAAGCCAGAATTTCTTGTGGCTCTGTACTGGATCCAGCAGGAGCTCAGTCACAAATCTGCGATGTGTTTGATCACCAAGCACAGGTTCTCCACTATGGGCAGGCGAGTTCTGAATTTGGTAGCCATTCTACCACGGCACAAATCCAACTTGGTTCTGTGCTTAGGAGCAGCAGGGTGATTCCAGAATTGTCACCTCTGTGGTCAAGGCAGAATCTGGCCCACTGTGCTCCAGAAACAGGACATCCAGCAATTCCTCTGAAATTTGAGCATCATCTAATGATTATGGAAAGTCATAGTGGTAAAGCTTCACACTTGTGGAGAACATGGGGAAGCAGTAGCCTATTAGTTAACCAAGACTCAGAGTCAGGAGAGACGAAATTTTTTCTTTTCTGTTAAATGACTTATTGTATGCTCTTGATCAAATCAGTCAATTCCAAAATCAAGAAAAAGGATTTGTATATTCAAGTCTGATCACTAAAAAGATCTTCATAATTTCTGTTCCTTAATAGTTAGGGTTGCATTTTTTGGTGTCTTTGTCAACTAATAGATAAATATATACACCTTTTGGGAATGATTCATTTGATGCATCTACTATGGGGGTGGGACAGAAGCCAGCTCAGATGCAGATGTTGGTCAGGTGGTCCTCTAGGTATTGAACAATAGCTGAGACTTTCCCAGTAAGCATCCCCACTTTCTCACTAGCCAAGTTGCCTGGAGACTTCTATGTAGGTCTTAACCAATTTCTCAAGGCAGGTGTTTCTCTAGCTAAACAGGCAGCTTTCCCCAGTTCTGAAGCAGCCAGAGGTTTATTTTTTCGTTTAGAGAAGAGACATTAAAAAGCTTCCAGATACAGATGAATGAATTGCTATCCCTTATGGTGGACCCCACCTTCCTGGAAAGCTTCAGAGGTTGTAGCAAATGTCCCTTTTGTCTAATTTGGAGACCATCTCTTACATTATATGAGAACAACCTCACTTGGATGGCCCATGGATGTGCTTGGGGCCAAATCACTGAAACCAGCTGGTATAGTTACATTTACTTCTCCATTCTGTTGCCACCCTTGTCTCTGATGTGCCCTGCTCCCTCTGGCCACATTTCATGTGCTTCAAACTTCAGGATCCTCCTGCTGTCCGCTCACCCACTGAGCTCAGTGTTGGAGGAAGAGGACTTCCATGGCCAATCATGATAGCAAGGGAAAGGTGAACATCCCAGAGACTCCACTGAATTCACTCAGCTCTTCTTGAATTTTGTCCTTCTTTCTCCTTGCCCTCTGCCTGCCCCTTAGCATCTGGTACATCCCACATGAGCACCCTTACCTGAGGCTTTTAACACAGTGTAAATCCTGTGGATTTGAAAGAGGCGTTATTTGGTTACAACAGATCAAATCATTCTCCTTAAACCTGGAGTGTGCTCTTGTTTTCCAGGCTAGAAACTGCCTTTGCAGGGTTCAGGGGCTCATGGGGTTGTCGCCAGTACCGAGGCAACAACTTCTATCAGGAAGGTGCAAGTCAACTGAATTAAGATTAATCTTGAGCTTAAGCCATGCTGTTGCAATTTCTACCTTATGTCATGCTTACTTGTTGCAATCTGATTATCCAGCAGGAAAATCAATGACTTCTTTTACAAACAGATCCTTAGGCAAGGTTGGGGCTCAGTAAAGGACAGTGTTTTAAGCCAAGTACATGTTTTATAATGGTGACAAGCAATCTGTTTTCAGTCCTCCCAGCATATCAGCGAACACTGTGGAGTGCTACACTCCAGCACAGCAAATTCCCCAGGAATATCGTGTGAGAATGGAAATCGATGAAGCTATTCGAGACACAAGCAGCCATTTCACATACAGAGAAGACCCAGTTGTTTTAAAAATTCATCCAGCCAAATCTTTTCTTAGGTGAGTAAAATTTTCTTATAGAAATAAGAAAAGCAACAAATGAACGAAGAACGCCTATGCTGCTCAGCAATCTATCAAAAGAAATTGCATTTTTATCTCTATCTTCCGTGCCAATTGTTTCTATTATGGTGCAGTTGCAGAGGGCAAATCATTTCCTTTCAGAGGTGAAGGAGAAGGGGGAAGGGTGCCTCTTTTCTCTTTGTGATTTCACTCCTAGCTGCTGCTGAGCCTACCTGTGATGTCCCACTGAGATACCCACTGCACTTCCAAGTGTGTCTCCTATGCTGTGTCTGGACATTACACTGATTGCTGAGGAAAATCATTTAATGTGACAAGTCAGCGGACTCAGGAGAGCAAATGGATTGTAAAATGGTCTAAATCCGGTGCTATATAAACATTATGAATATATATGTATGCTAGTATGTGTGTGTTTTCAAGTGACATATTTATGGTCCCAGTAGCTCTAATCCAAGCCATCTGCCTTTGCCAAAAAAATGTCAGCAGTAAAAGAGACACCTTTTTCAGCACCACTGAATGCAATAGATTAAATAAGTAAGTTAGCAAATGCAAAGTACAAAAAAAGCAAACTCTTTTAAAATTTACACATTTGTTTTATACCCTGGCTTATCACAGTTTTAAAAATTATTTTTCTTTTCTCTTTTTGATTAGTTGCCGTTGTAAATGTAAAATCTGTTTCCCAGAAAAATTATCTCATTTTTCAAAGCTATGTATTTGCATTTATCCAATACATATCCCTAATTATGGTTTTATGTTATCATTTACTCTAAAATATAATTTGTAATTGACATTACATTATCACAACAGTTATTTATTCTACTTATCTTCTCTTTTTCTTTTGCTTCCTTTTTTTTCTCTTCTTCTTTTGGTAAATTTTCCTAGTGGTGGAAGTACAATCACAGCTCAGGGAATCAACTTGAACTCAGTGTGCTTTCCTCAGATGGTGATTACTGTACCTAAACTAGGAATGAACTTCTCTGTGGTGAGTCAATCTTAGAGAACACAATCTGTTATCTTTTCATCTTGGTGTAGTGAATGGTTGTGAATTTGCAGCCAAATACTTTGACTTTTGCCTTGAAGCTTTGGGGCTTCTACTGATATTTTGGTGTTTTCTGCAGAGACTGTTTTCACTGTACAGGAAAAATTCAAAACAAATTTGAAATTAAGGTGAGGATAAAACAACTCTTTCCAGTAAACCTTTTCCAAAGAAATAAGGCTAGTACAGTATCTGATAAGAAGATTTATATATTTCAATTTAACAATACAAATTGAATGACTAAACATGCAACAGTGCAGTATAGATATATCAGATTACACAACAAGTTCTGGCACTACTGTGATACTCAAGTGGTGACTCTGGATATATATCAAAGGAGGAGGAGGAGTAAATATATAAAATCAAAATTAAGTACTATTTTTAGGAATTTCTGATTGCCAAAATCCCTGTTGTGGGTATCTGTCCTAACTTTGATAAGGTCATCAAGTTTTAAGATGGCTTTGGGGTCTTGCAATTGGGTACCTCTTCTTAAACAGAAGGTGTAAATCTGAGATGTAAGTCTTCTTTTTTTACTTTTTTTGTTCCTGAGTCGACACTACGCAGTGTCCAAATCTAAACACAGGTATGACTATGTGATCTGCTTTAATTCTTATAGGGCAAAGATGGCATTTGTCATCTAGTTTTGTTGAAACTGCCTTCTGTAAACTTTTGTCTACACATTTGTGTTGTACCTCCAACATTTTCTTATCCTGTAAGGTTTGTTTAGTCTAACTGAAGCTAAATTGCTAAATTGACCTACATTCTTTATGACATGCTACTTACTGCTCATATTCTCAGCTTATTTCTAATGATCATCATACACTGTTTCCTGAATTGAATTCTAACTATTAGACCTAGGTTTGCTCAATGCATTATAAATGGTATGTCTGCAAATTTGCAGTCTTTCATAGCTTCAAGGTCATCATGTTCTTCATGATCCTAATTTGTATAATATTATGAGTGTCAGGACCTGAATTTCTGCAGCATGTAGTCGTGGCTTGTAATTTAATAGGCTCAGATTTTAATCTAAAGATCAGTTCCTTTCCAATGAAACACAGTGTTAAGTGTTATCAAAAAGTCACTTTACCTGTCAGTCAGAAAATAAAATCTTTCCGTGAAATCTACCAAACTCAAAATTTATTAGATTTTGAGTAATGTGAGCATAATTATATATTTCTAAGCACAAAGGATTTTGAAGGAAAAGATTGTTGCTGAAATCAGGTCTTGAGATTTTGCTTTGTGTAAAGATCATTTGTTTGCTTTTTCTATTCCCCTGTGGGAATATACAATATTGCTTCTCTTCAGGCCCTGATACTGTACACCCTGTCAAATATTTAGGACTTCTTAGAATCTGAAGACATTTGAAAGATCTGAAGTTTTAAAGAAAATACACTGTCCAAAAGTGACTGGCAACTCCAGGCAGTGAACACCATAAAATTTACTCTTTCCCCCAAACATTGGGGAGCAACCTTGAGCAATGTTTTTGCTTTCATTCTGCCTCTAAGTTGTTGTTGAAAAAAAATCATGGGCTTAGTCAGAATTATCTCCTTTATTCTTTTTCTTTTCATACCGTGCAGACTGTTTGACATTTGCCAACAAACAAATCTCCTGCCACTGTTGATCTCAAAGAAATTGTCCCAGTGTATGAGCAGCTGTACACAAGTTTATTCTTCCTGCACAATATATAACCTCAAATGGATTATAATCCAGAGTTTTTTATACTTTGACATTGCCCAAGCAATATATTTTTGCTCTATTGAAATTAAAGGCTTCTGGCACTCAGTTGCATTCTCTGTGTCTCTGGCAGCCATTTTTGTTCTGCCACTATTCTCTACCTCAAGCATATTTCTAAAGGAAGAGTATTAATTCTCAGGTAGAAAGGGAAGATTTATAAGTGGTGAAACAAGACTGTACTGTGTAATTGAGGAAATTTCTGGTGGAGGATGCCTATGGCTGTAGTCTTACCCATCCTGCACTGGAAGTTCTGGGCTCTCTGCATGGGAGATATACCAAAAAAGCCCAATTTCATCCAGTCATTATTAAAATAAACAACAGTGAGGAACTCTTTCCACCAGAGATCCAGACAAACTATCCCTTTTATAAAGGAGAAGACAGATTGTTTTCCTGAACAGACCAAAGAAGTGCTTAAGAAGTGCTATAGCTGAGGTTATGAGTCTTTTAGCTTCCTTAGTTTGGGAGAGGATAGCTAAATGAATCATTTTTTAAATTGTTATTTAAGCCCTTTTTCTTTTCCATTTTCTCTCACTAGTCTCCTCCAAGAAGCTGCTTTTGTCAGCATTCAGAAACTCTGGCTCTTGGGAAAACCAAAGCCAGCACTGAGACACATCCCAAAGCATCAAAGGAAAGTACAGCTGGGAGGGACCACAGCAGCCAAGCATGGCCCACTTCCCTGTGCCAGGAGCAAATGTGCCCAGACCACGGCCTAACAGATACTTGTTTAGGCTGTTATTAAAGCTCCTTGTGAAAGAAATTTCACAGTCTTGCTTAAACAAGCTTTAGAGAGAGCTGCTCTACCTGCTTACCTAGTGGTTTGGAAAGACTTCTTTCTAATAATTAACCCAAATCCTGTGGCTAATTACCTATCTTCTTGTTTAACCCTCTGTGGATACAAGCAACAGATTATCAGTCCCTCCTGCTAATTTTATATATTTGCACTAAATTATGATTCAGCCTTTCTCTTTTCCAGTTAAAACAACTAAACCACTCCCAATTCTCCTGATAAATGTTGTTTCCTAGAGCTCTTCTCATACTTTCAGCCACCTCTCAGATCCTAAAACTGGCAGTGCCCAATTTAAAATGGGTCTCACCATTTCCTGTCAGCTCTCTGTCCTCAGGTTTTTTGTGGGCTAGAGTCCTGAGGGAGGCACCATGTAGGTGGAGGGTCATTTCTGTAAACAGCAGGAGCTGTTGGGGATGCTCTGCATCCCAAAGTCTCAGGGAGCAGAGCCAGCAGACATGCCCTGGGGCATTTGCTTTTCTCTGCCTCTTTCCATCCCAGTGGTAGAGATGAGTGGTACAACTGATGCAAAAGTTTTTCTGGAAGAACTTCCTATAAGAAGTGCAGTTTCATTGAGACTGAAAAAGTTTTGGGCTCAGTATGCCAGCTCCCCGTAGAAGAAACATTTAAGTTGTGCTTTTCAGCTTTCATGTTTGTAGTTTAGTATCTCTGAAAATTTTTCTTCTATAGAGCAAAAAATGCCTTGTTTCTATTTTACTGTATTCTTTTCATATTTATTTAAATTTCCTTAAAATTGTTCAGTACTGTGTTCACACTCGTGTTTATATTACATTTTATGCTAATACTGTCAAAATAATACATTTTGCCTTCTTTGAATTTATTTCAATGAGTGAAAAAATGTATTGAAACATATGTTTCAATAATTGCAATGTGGTATTTTTTAAATTTCTATTTCATGAATTCTTTTGATCATTTGTTCCAACTAGGGAAAAAAAATTAAATTTAGACAGTGCTGCATAACTTCCCAAAAGCTCTAGAGAATGCATAAGAATACAGAAACCTTCTCACTTCTGTGCACATATCCAGTTCCTGTGTGAGGTACACAAGCAGAGAGGCAGTTCGTTCCCTCCTTTCATTGTGCCTGTAAAAATACCCAAGGCACAGTTTGGAATAGTGTTTGATCAGGAACCTGTGCTGTAAGTCATGCTAGATGATTCTTTTGCTTCTGAAGCACTTGGGAGTAATGCTTTTTTCTTTGAAAGCCTGTAGTTTGTATTGATTCCCCCAAAGTGAACAAGTGGTCATTTGGAGATCCTTTCTCATAGCATTTTTAATATGCCATCTATTAACTAATTTCAATATATATTCCCTCTGCCTAATCTCTTCTAACAATGAATGTCCCAAGATATGCAAGGCTGCAAAACTAAGAAGAATTTTTTAACACATGACCTTCAACAACTGACTCTGTAGCTATGCAAGATCTTCTCTTTCCACAGAATTTTAATTATCTCTTTAGTAAGTAGTCTTTTGGATGTTCTTCAGCATTTTTAATTTTTTCCCTGCCAGGTGCCATTTCTTGCTGTTTTTCAGGACAATTTTAAAATATTCTAAAGTTCATTAAATGTTTACAAGTCTGTAAGCAATGCATACTCATATTCATCAAGATGCCTAGAATTCAGCAGTGAGTATCTACCATAGATGTTTTAAATAATGATAAAAGAAATTCCCCTGCAGTGTGGGTAGTGAGTGTGTGATTATTGAAAATATTCATGATTCCCTATCTGAAGACACCTAGGCTTGGATCCTCTATCTCTCTTGACTCCATGATGCACAGCTGCCACAGAATCCCAGTGAAGAGTTCCCCCACAAAGGGGAAAATTAATCTTTCTTTCTGTGCCAAATCTGTAGCTCACACACATCTCCTGCCAAGAAAAGGGTATAGCAGGGGAAAGCCACTGTGTGAAATCACCAGGGTGCCAGGGATGCAGTGCTACAAGGTACATTGGCATCCCAAGCCCGGGGAGGAATTTGGACTCCCAGTCAGTATTGATCATGCAAAGGGCAGGCTCTCAGACCCAAGAGCAAGGGACATTTTACTCTACCTTCTGCTCTCATGATCTGATAGACTAGAAGCATCATCTCTCATGCCTTCACCTAAGAAGAAAACTAAAATAAAAATGCTACCAATCCATCAGGATCATTCATTGTACCACCCAAAATGGCAGCAAAAGGCAATGAATTCACTGAAAAACCCTCAGGATATTCTCTACACAGAAAAGTCTTCTGAATGGGCTTCTCTTCATGTTGGATCTGTATTTTCTTCTCTTTCTATTGAGAAATCATCCTTTGGCAAGGATGGTTGGAGACTCTCCAGATCTGTCTTTAACTTCATTCATCTTTCATTCTTCACTGGAACTCCAAAAGTTTACTTTTTATGAAGGAAAAAATTGGCCCTTTTCTCCTTTCTGACAGCTGCAGATCCTGTATACACACCCAACTGCCCCTCTCTAATCTGGGTCAGCTGCTGGGAGACCTCTGGAACTCAGAGATACTCCCTCATACTTTTCCTGTTGTTCTATCAGATGAAAAAGAATTGAATTGGGCACTGAAGTTCAGGTTCTGTAGGTCAGGTTTGAATTAATTGCCTCAAGGGTCATATTTTACAAATGGAACAAGAACACATACCTTAAGTGATGAGTCATATGCATTGTGCAATGGATTATTATTCCCTTTGGGGTATAGCATTTACTTATGCTTGTGAAATGCTCCATAATTTTTATATTTTTTTCTTCCTCTTTGTCTTCAGATGTAGATTATTGTCACAAGAAAAATGTAAGCTTAGCTTTTAAAGTGAATCTACTTTAAAGTTTAATTAAATAAAAGTTAAAGGTGCTGGGTGATAGGCAGTATCTTAATTGAGAAGGCAATAGATTGAATTAGGGGAGTTTTCTTGGAGATCCTCAATCCAATATTTCTTGAAAACTAAACCGTCATATTCTTCAATTGCTAAAACCAATTTCAAGGTAAAAATGTCATGTCAAATCATGTACCAATAAGGGCATTGCAAATAAGATTTTTCTTGACCTTACCAATCAGTCACATTGCATCCCCTCCAAAGAGTATTATTAGATTTTTATCATTTTCTGAAAGCTTCTGCTTCAGAGACCAGCCTGATAAAGTAAAGTATCTGATTCTAATAGATAGCCACAAACAAAGTTATGAATACCACTGCTATTCATTTAATGGACATCACTACTCTACAGTAGATAAAGAGTCTAATGAATTTACATTAATCAAATAAATATAATGATTACTTGGGAACATACTTGGGTGCATAATTATATATATTTTAATAATCCTTTTTAAGAATCGACACAATATGATAGATAACAAATATTCATACATCATGGAAAAGTATGGCTTGATCATCCATTATATTATTATCCACTAATGATGCATCTTATTATTTCCATACTAATTGAAATTAATTTCTAGATCTATGTGATAGAACAAAGCCTGAGATATGGTCAGTGGTGTATAACAAGGTATTCTAAAGAACAATCTGATACTGTAAGCAAATGGAGCAAAAATCTGCCTTGTGTCCCACAGTTTACCTTGTTGACATGGGGGTTACAAAAATATTTCTGAATTTCTGCTAGGAGTATAAATGGGCTGTTAGATACACAGGTGCAAGTGCCATTAGCATCACAGAGAGCTCCACCAAGTTATTTAACTGAGTGCCGAACTCGCAGCTCACAGGCACGTAAAACTAATGCTCAGAATGTTGAAAATGTTTCCTTTGGCAGATTCAAGATTTCACAATATTATTCACAGAAACATGAATTGCTGTGGTGATAACAAAACCCCCTGATTTGCAGCTGGTTTGCAGCTAATTTAATCCCACTTTTTCAGCTAAAGTGGGTATATAGCTGATACAGCCTGAGTGATCTGAAACAGCAAAATTACATTGCATTAATTTAAACTAATTTCAAAGCTCCTTCAGGCAGCATTTGATAATGAGAACAAATTTATTTTGAAAAACAAAACAGAAAAATATGTATTTTGGCCTTCTCTGGATGCACAAAGGTATTCAAGAGCATTGTTGATCTTCCAAGGAAATCTCTCGTAAAACAAATGTAAGATTTATGATGACGACGAGCTTAGCCCCATTCTTTCTGAGACATATGTCAGATATGCTCCTTTACATTTTGTAAAAAGAGAAAAATTTGTTCTTCTCTCGGGGCATAGTGCAAATGGCTCTATTTACAGAAAGTTTGTAGAGTTGGAAGAGAAATGCTTCTGTGGAGCTGAAGCAACTCTGTTTGTGCCAGAAGTCCTTCAGCCGTATCTTGGCTGGCAGCAGGAGGGTCAGGCCAGGGAGGGAGTGCACAGTACAATAACAAACAGCCACTCTGCAGTTGGTGTGGTGCAGTCAGCACGCACCGTGCGTCCCACCGGGGCTGTGGATGTGCTGCTGACATCGTAAGCAAAGTGTTCCTGTAGAAACCTTCACAGTCCAGACAAAGCTGACTCTTCTAGAGCACCATTAGTCTAATTAAAGATTAGATTGTTGTCTAAGGGGGATCAGATGGAACCCACTCTAGATGAGCTGTTGTCCCTGTCAACTGCAAAGGCTGTTCAGACGAGTGCTGCACTTTGTACTGGATCACATCCCCATAGCACAGAGCATCCTCTGAAGGGTCTTCTGATCATGGGGTGAAGCTTTGCCCCATTGCAGGCTGCCATGAGGAGTAGTGGCAGAGTGAGGGGCAGGTGCCTGTTGTCAGGCTGCTCCTGCACCATAGTGAGGGAAACACCTTATCCCTGCTGGTCCAAGATCCAGTGCAAAGCATCTCCCACAGGCAACGCTCTCAGCAGGAGCTTGCATGACTCTGTACCTCGGCACCAAGTCCCACACATCTGGGGCCTTAAATATACATTTTTAGAAAGAAGATACATTTTGCTGAGCTTCTGTGGCCCAGAATCCACAGTGGCTTTGGCTTTAAAGCCCTTTCTCACAGAGTCCACAGTGCCTTTCTGGAAACATAGCAACTTAGCTGCACTGTGGGTAAACTTTACTTCTGTTTTCCACTGTTTCAGTTAGTATTGTTGGCTTTTACCTTGTTCTCTGGTGCCTTACTATTGCTTTGGAAGTGAAAAAGAAAGAGAAATCTATGTTGCAGTCGCTGTGACAGGCTGGGTAACCTGAACTATAGCTGCTCAGTACACCAGGCTAGCCTCCTGATGGTCCTTGGCTTTGGAAATCATTTTCCATTAATTATCTGCAAAATATTTACTTTAAAAGTGCTGTGAACAATCAGGCCAGGAAGCTTGTTTACTTGAACATTTCCTCAACAAGAGTGCAAACACCATTGACGAGAAGTTTTTATACTTTTCTCCCAGCGCTGTGTAGCACTGATCAGGATTTTGCTTCGGTTAAAGGAGAACAAGACCCTTGGTGTTTATTTTTTCGATATATGTGTATTGTTAAAGAAAGCTGCATTAATCAGTGACTTCCTCTCCATGTAAATACTGCAATTACCTCTTTTTTTTTCTTATAGGCATGTAGCCACCGCTCTAGCTCAGAGATAATCTGCTGTACAACACCTTCACTGAAAGATTTCAATCTCCAACCACCCTTTGTGACCAAAGTGTTCTTTATTTTTGATGGTGTCAGCTCCCTGTACTTTGATTTTGATTACGTAAATAATCCTGTATTTAAGCATTTTGAAAAGACAGTGTTCATCTCAAGAGGCAACCAAAATGTTCTGGAAATTAAGGTAAGAAATGCTGAAATAAGTTTTTCAATTATTCGCAAGTGCACATCAGCAGCACAGCGTGGAAGAGATGTTTTGATGAAATAAAGGAAGCCCCAAGGAAGCGAGGGCAGAGAGAGCACTGTGTTCAGTGCATTCACCCCAGCCCACTTGTCACCATTTAAAAGATTCAGAGCTGAAAACAAAGATATGTGTGTGTACCAGGGTCATTGTCTTCAGGTGAAGTGGGAGAGGGGCTTTCCTTGTCCTCATGGGAGGACCACACTGCATCAGCTTCTGAGTGTAATAGGCTGCACCACCAGTTCAGGATTAAACATGGCCAGCAGCCCTGAACCTGAAGTATGTGGTCTGTGTGTAAGCCCTGGCTCTTACTGCCACATGGTTGTGTGTCCTTCCTCACAAAAGATGTGGTCTGGCTTCTTCGGTTCTCTGGAGCTGAGGGAAACTCTGGCCTGTGCACAAAGTCACTCATGAGGATCAGTCACTGCTGTAGCCTAAATATTTATGGATCCATGAAAAATGCAAAGTTGATGCTGAATGCCTATTCAAAGTGCACTGAGAATAGCCTACATAGCACTGAGAAGCATCTCTTAGGAATTTGGGGTCCTCAATAGCACAGGTCTCTCTCTAATACAGTGCTGTGGAGAAAGTTAAATCCATTTTGCAAGAGTCCAATTTCTTGAAGTCTAGTTTTTTTTCTGACTATTACATAGAAAACGTATAAATATGGGTATTTCTAGTTTACAGTGAATGCTTATGAAATTTTTTGTATTTATATGTTATTTACATAGATACCTATAATTTCTATAAAATATAATTGAGAAAATGATTTATGGAAGATAATCAGTCTTAATGCTTAGGTGATTTCTTTGTGTCACTCCTGCATAGCTCTCTAAGCCAAAACCTTTCCCCCACCACAATGAAGAAATCTTGAAGCCCTAAGGTCTTTGAATCCTACATGGTCCAGTGGGCCAACTTCTGGGCTGCAAGACATCAGAAGGATTATTTCAGAGTTCCTGTCAGACATGCTGAGTTCCAGTCAAACTCTGCATAGTAATCTGTCTCTGCAAAGTGTTTTAGGCAGATACCAAAGAATAATTGGTCTGACTTTTACGTTTGCATTGTTTTTTCTACTTGGAGCTCTTAGCCATGCAATCACTTCTTCCTCATTGCAGAGCAAATTTCTTGCTCAGTTATGGAGAAACATTAGAAAGAGTTCTGATGTGTGGGTCAACAGATCTGGGAATATACAGCTGCTGCATGGCTCAGTGCCTCTGTGCAATGACAGCAGTATTTTCCAGTATTTTCCAAGTCATGCATATCAACCAGTTGGAAAGAGGACTAATTTGGGAAAAATTTCAGAATAATGTAGATTGGAAGGAACCTCTGGAGGTCTTCATAGTCTAACCCCATTGCTCAAAACAGGGCTAAAATAAAAATTAGGTCATGCTGCCTATGGCTTTGTGTAAATGAGTTTTGAAAATCTCCAAGAATGGAGATTCTACAGCTTTAAAACACTCAGCTCCACTTGCCTTGCCTGGTGTATCTTATGCTTGAGCTCCCCTCCTAGCTCAGTGACCCTCTTCTGTACTTCATCCAGTTTGTCAGTACCTCTCTTTTTCTGTGGGGTTCAAAACTTGACACAGTTCTCAAGGTGTGGCTCCGCAAGTGCTGACCCGAGCAGAACAATCACCTTCAATTTACTGGCTTTGCTACTAAAATGTGTGCTGAGCCTTCATCACTAAAGTGGCATACTGCTGTCTAATTTCACATTGTGGTCCAGCATATCAGTCATTTTATTAAGTCTGATATCATCTGAAAGCTCAAGGACAGTCATCCTATCCCTTTGTCCAAGATGTCAAAATATTTTAAGCAGTATTGGTTCCACTATCAGCCATTGACAAATAAAGATTTGATCTCTGTCCAATCTGTTTTTCACTCATTTTATATACCATCCATCCAGTCCATACCATCCTAAGTTTTTTTCATTGCTAGAAGAGATTTTGTTGGAAAACTTGCTAAAACCAGGCCTGATTGTCCAGTGCTCTCCTTTCATCTAGAGAGCCAGTCCTGTTCTCCTAGAAGGTTGGGCAGGCAAAATACACTCTTGGGAAACTTATGCTGGCTGCTCCCAGTCATGTTCTTGTCCTTCCTCTGCCTGGAAGTGCATCCATGAGGACTTGCTCTATAATATTCAGAGACACTGAGGGTCAAAAATTAGTTGGTTTTTAAACTCTCTAATTTGCTTACTCTTTTATTCTCCCTGAAGAAGTCTCTGGTGCTGTTTATTGCTGGGAAAAAACATTTAGATAAGAAAGGCTGGCTGAGGATTGTCATAGTGACACCTGACCAAAGTCACAATTTTGTAGTATTGACCTGTAGTGATGGCACCCAAGACAGATGTCTCCCTAAGCCTAATGTCCTGGTTATTTCCTGACAACCAGCTGAAGAACAGCATTAGTGAAAGGTGGTCTGCATGAACAGGCACCAATTTAACATCTTCCTCTAAACAGAATTAGTTATAGTGGGGTGCTTCTATCAAAACTGTGAGACAACTTTCAAAAATTGTAGTCAGGAGTCAAAAGAGCATTACAAGCCATATTGGCAACACTTCCCCCTTGCCCCATACCCACATTCAAAAATACACACAACTTTACATGCCTCATGATCATATTTTGTGGAGTAATTAAGCAAGCTCAGCATGAAATTAAATGGCAGCTTGCTTCAGTGAACAGTCTGTTCTACCAAACCAAAGTTCTTTTATCTCTTTCTTAATTAGTTTCAGAGGGGAGGAGGGAACTTTTATCACAAGTTTTTCAATCTAACTAATCTAGTGTGACATATTTGGCTTTCATCAAATGACAGTGGGTACCAATTGAAATGTTCTATTTGGTTTCCCCTGATGACCACAAGATGTTTTTGTAAGAAAATGTTAAACACAAGAAAACATTAGGTTTTCTATTTAAAACACAGTCAGGGCACTGTGTGCCACAAATGCCAGTCCTCCTTGTCTTCAGTGCCAGCCTCTCAACATCCCACATCATCACTGTCTTCCTATGCCTAGTATGTGGCTCTTTCAAGTCTCTTGGTGCCCACCATGCCCCAATCAGAGGGGTCATGACAGACAACTCTCTGCTTCAACACCATGAAGACACCACTTCAGAAGGACTCCCATCTCCTGCCAACATGGAAAGTTGTCCGGGCAGGACAAATTCTGCTGTTTCACTCCTGAGTTTGCTGAAAAGGACAGAGTCCACTTGCTGCCTTTCCCAAAAGCCAGTGATCCAGACCTGCAAGCTGGGCTGCTGACAGCCGAGAGCATCCTAGCTGAGGGGGAAAAAAAAACAAAAAACCAAACCAAAACAAAACAAAAAAAAACCCACAAAAAAATCCCCAAAAAAATGAGCAACAAATAAGAAAAGCATCTTTCTTCAGTTAGCCCAGAGGCCTGGTCTGTTCTGGGGTTGTGATCGTGCAGTAAGACGGTGCAGGGACTCTGTGCATTGTTCCAGAGGAGACCTAGGCATGGGCCACCAGAAACTAAAGTATATTTACAAATAGAAATCTTCCAATAGAAAAATACATAGCACAGTTGAAATTCAATGTGTAACAACTGGCATGATATACAGCACATCTGAGATCTTGGGTGTGCTCCGGCACTCCTGTCTTAAAACTCAGAGTAGGACAAGACTTACTAATTTGCCTACTGTACTCTGAAGCCGGTGCAACACTTTCTTTATGAGAAAATCTTAAGGAAATCTTCTTGCCTCTTTATAGGTCACTCTATTGTCAATCTTCTTTCACATGGCATAGGAAATCATGACTCTCAAAACCTGGTCCAAAAGACAGCAATATGGAAACTGTGATATTTCTGAGCAAGCTAAAGAGGAGCCTCTGCAGCTGCAGTAACTCATTCTTCCCAAGTCAACCTGCTCACTCTGCTTAGGAGCCCCAAAAATGCTTCTGATACCAGTCTCAGAATTTCCATGCCTTAGTTTACTGTTCTTCTGCTGCTTTTAGACTTTTACCCAAGTTATTCTCATCTCTCTAAATATTGTGAGGTGGCTGTGCTATCAGGGTGGATTGCAACAGCTACCCAGTACAGCTTGAAGATTAGCTTCTCCAGCTTGCATTCAAGGGCATTGCTCACCAAGAAGAGGGTAATACACATTTGAAAAGAGGAAATATTTTTTCTCAGTTCTCACAGGAGCCAGTCTCCTCCTTTTCCTAAAATTGTAGGAAAATTCTGTTATCCCAAGAAGAGCAAAACCACTGCTGAAAGTGTTTTGAAACTCTTAATATACTTAGATATCATAGTGAATATATTTGAAACTATAATACATTAATAGTAACATAATGGCCATAGTAGTAAGTAGAAGCTGCCATCTTTATACCTGGCTAATAACCACCTTTGGAAGTATCAGTATGATTTTTTTTCCCCATTTTTTCATCAGTTTTGGTGGAGAAAAAATTCTAGGCTTTGGTGTAGAAGAAGAGACCAATCAACCACAATCTCCAGGATGATATATTTATCCTGAAGATGTAAGAATTAAATTAAAATCTTTTGAGGTACATCATCAGAGGAAAGATATGGCTCACAATCTGCCACAAATCTCCAAACAAACGAGCAATAGGCATTCATATGCTCCCCAGCCCAGGAATATTTTATTACTTAACACCAAACAGAATGGCTTCGACTAGACAGAAGATGGAGTGCAAAATGGACTTTTATGGCTAGCAATTAAAAAGCATTTACCTGGGGTATGGCTTTGCCATCAAAATAGGACATTAAGCTGGCTCTCCTATACATTTATTACAGTTTTCACAGTGTTCAGCCTCATTCTGAAGCAGATCTAAAACATTTGCCAAAGTAAGATAATTTTTTGCCCCTCAGAATGGGATTCTTGTTTTCTTTCCAATATACAAGGCTTCACAGTGGTGTCAGCTGTGATACCTTCCTCCCTTCTCATGGAAGACTCCCAGATCCAGCCCATCAATCTAGCCTGTATTAGTCCCTCTCTTCCCCCTTCTTTCCTTCAATCCCACTTAATATGTCTCTTCTTTCATCTCGAGCTGGGCTGTACATGGGCTAGGGCAGCTCTTAAATAGAGATGCACTCCTGAGCACAAAAGATCCTAAACTTGGCCTTTGGATTCCACTGTCACAATATCAGAAGCAATGATTTCTCACCCAAGTCTGGGATGTGAGAGCAGGTTTTCTGGGTAAGAAGTGTACTTTTCATGCCTCATCTTTAGCAAGAAGTTTTCCTTTTTGGTCTGTGGAACATGATTTTACAGACTTGTGTATTATTTTAATTAATTACTTCTTTTTGAAAGCTTCATTTCTGCTACCATAACCACTTGCAAAACAAAATGTTTGAGATGCCTTTAGCTTGTGGATAATATAATGCCAGTTTTGTGTAAACAACAGCGTTATATAATGTGTCCTTTCTTAAACAAATTATGCAAAAATCTAAACAGGACCAACAGGATTAATCCCTCAGACATTTAAAATTTCAGAAGTCTGTATGAGCTGTATGAGTGACAGCAGATTTTATCTGTAAAGTTTACCATCCTACACTGGCCCTCTGTCAAAGTTGCATTTACATGAAATAAGCCTATACATGCATATTGACAGGACAGTGTAATTTCCCATTAGTCTTTTATTTCACAATTTATTCTTCATTAAAAGTATCTTCCAAGCTTGTAACTACTTAACTTTTATGAGATGGTTATGTAATATGAAATTGATTTTTTTTCCAAGGGAAATTATATTGATTCAGAAGCTGTTAAAGGTGAGGTGCTAAAAGTTGGAAACAAAAGCTGTGAAAACCTTCTCCTGCAGTCGGAATCAATTCTGTGTACAGTTCCCAGCGATCTCCTGAAATCCAACAGTGAGCTAAATATAGAGGTGAGGCAACTGCACCACACATCAGATATTAATGCCATTTTTATTATTACTCACAGTGTCACTATTGAACCAATAAACTTTAAGCCTAAATAAAATTTAAGCCTAAGCCTTTGCTTACAGAGATATCTCTATCCCTGTTTGTTTGGGATGGAAATTCAAATAATATCAGCTATTTTAAAATAAATATGATGGTCATTGTTGTTATTACCTGTTTGTACAGAGACTTTATGGAGCCTTAGGCACAAAGTAGGACCTGAACTAAGCACAGAAATAAAATTATAGTTATTAATCCAAACACAAGAGGAGACTTGTGGGGAAGAATGAGAAGCTATAATAGAGCAGTTTTAGTTTGGAGCTCACAGGCCCTTTTTTCAAAAAAACATTCTGCTGCAATCAAGAGGATCAAATCTTTCCTGAAGGTTTTTTTTTTGGTCTGCATTTTATAATTTCATTTCAATTCTTTTTATAAGAAGAAGACACTTAGGACAAATGGTTGAGTCATTGCTTTAAAGGTGGTCTCATTAGAGTCATTCAGTGTGCAACTGCAAATTTGAATTGTAGACATACTGATTTATAGAATAAGACATAGATCTTTCAATACATTTGTATTTTTTAAAGATACAGAAAAATGAAAATGGAATGGGATTACCTTTAAACTATGAAACTGTACTCTGATTCACTGAAAACAGTGGAGACTTTGCTGGTCATGTAAGTGTGGTTAGTATCAAAGTCTACGTAAGCTCTTTGAAGCAGGGACATCTATTTTTTCAATGTCTTTATGACATTCATCTCACAGGATCCTAGGCTGTGAATGATATTCCTATGTGCTAGTGCAATCTAAGTAAATAGTAATAACTAATTTGACTTATTAATATGGTAACTTATTTTAATATCAATTTCTTTGTAAAGTAAGTATTAATTTTCTTGGATATATCAGGCAAACTATAAAATCACATGCAGCTCTCCCTTTGGTGTAGGTCTCCCAGATTTCTAAGTGCCTAGTTTCATATAACAATACTTATGCACAGGTTGCATTCAGTTAATATGTTGTATTTTTACATATCTGGTTGGGACTAACATTGCATTCAATTAGTTCTACTCTGTGATATTTTCTTAACGTCTAAAAAACAGATATGTGTGACATGTTTCATGCACAGAAAAGAATAAAACATAAAGGGGTTAAACAAGGTTTCTACTTGTTTACTGGCAAGGAGACTCAGAAATTGTAGTCTGCCCAGCGAAGAAGAAAATTTGCTCTTTTGACGGGCAAATCCATCATTACAGTACCCAGAGGGATGAATTCCACAGGAGGAAGAGAAAAGATGGCCAAATACATTCCAACTGACTGAGCTAGTGGTGTGTGACCTAAAACAGTTTTTCCCTGTTAGCTGCTTGGTGCTTGTTTGGTTGTTGGTTTTTGGGGTTGTTTTTTTGTTTAGTTTTGTTTCTTTAAACTGTCAGCAAGCTAGAAGCTGGCAAGGGACAGGCTCACGTGACCTTGGGAACTAAAATGCAAGCATGCTGTCAGCAAGAGAGTGAGTTTGATGTTACAGCATATTTGTGCCAGAAGGACACACATTAAAGGCAATTGGGCTATTTTTTTTTATGTACATGTCAGCCCATATAGCCATAGGCCCATTCTGTGCAGCATATGAGTAAAAGCAGGAATTTAACATTTTGAATTAGCATCTGGTAACAGTGGAACCTTGTTATCCAGAGTGCATGTGAGTGCATGCTGTGTGTGTGGTGCGTCAAATACAGAGCTGTGCCACTACCAGAGCTCTTGAAGGTGAGAAATGAGTCATAAACATGTAGCTCTGTTTTCATGTACACCAATATAACAATTTCTCCACTCACAGTGTCTTAACACAGTACAGCATCACAAAATCAATATTTAATTGAGACATATGAGACATATCAGCTCATACTTTAGTACTAATAATCTAGTTCTTACTTGTCTTTGGAAATCATTACAATATTTTTTCTTTGTTATTTCAGTGGAAGCAAGAAGTTTTGTCAACAGTTATCGGAAAAGTGCTGATCCGGCAAGATCAGAATTTCACGGGACTAATTGCTGGAATTCTTTCAACATCAATCTTAATTTTTATCTTTTTGGTGGTTTTCTTCTGGAGAAGGAAGAAGAAACAAATTAAAGGTCCATAATAGTCAATCCCATCAAATAATTCCATTATTATCTTAGATTTTAAAAACATAATTTTATGCTTTGCTTAACTGCTGTGCATTGCCCTGTTGTAACCTGTCAGCAGAGGTTTCACAATCAAGTCCCAATGTTTAGTTGCATTTCAGTGCTTGGCAAGAGCCTGAGCTGGGTGAAGGGCCACATTATGCCTTAAGCAGAAGGATTTCTGAGGAACTCTGAGCTATTAGGAAAAGTTAGTAACTTCTTTTCCCTAATCAGCTTTGGAAGAGGGGATGAGTAAATGACATGCATGGAATCACAAGTACTTCAGCTTCATCCAGGCTGTGCATGAGTTGTGCAAGACACAGAGTGCTGCAGTTTCCTGGTCTTTTTTACCCCAAATCAGGAACTCGGTCAGACTCCTGTTCTTCTCTGGCCCCTGTGTCTGGGTTTCCTTCCATGGGAGCTGCCCTACTGTGTAAGGTGGGAGGAGGAGGGGAGCTAGTGCATAACCAAGTCTTGTCCTGATGCACTGTCACAGTCAGACCATGAAGCTGGCCCCAGAGTCTTCAAAGCAGTCTTTGATCTTCCAGTATAGCTAAGAGCGGGTCTTCAACACAAGATTTTTTTCCAGAAAATCTTGCACTGTAAAAATAGATTAAGTCCAAGTCCTGCACATCTGCCACAGCAAGAACCTAACCCCCTTCCCAGCAGAGCAGAAAATCTAAATTTAAATAAGTAGATAAATCAATATTGGCATACTGAAAACATGAGGGTTTTCTGATATTGCTTTATTTTCCCCCTCCAGATCTGGGAAGTGACCTAGTTCGTTATGATGGCAGAGTGCACACTCCTCACCTGGACAGGCTGGTGAGTGCAAGGAGTGTAAGTCCAACAACAGAAATGGTTTCAAGCGAATCTGTAGACTACAGATCAACTTTTCTAGAAGGTATGACTCTAATTAGGAATCAGTATGGAGGATATTTTACACATCTGGATTTTCATATGTCTTTAGATGATAGCTATTTTGATCAGTATCCTAATTTCAGTTTCTCATGTGATTTGTCTGTGTCTGCATTTTTGGGACTCTCATTTGGGACTCTCACAGGCTTGCTATTTTAACTGAGCTTCTCAGGTGCTTCCCAAGATCAAAGTGCACAGGATTTTTACTTTTACTCAGGTTGAAGGAATAAATAAAATACAATTAGTAAAAACTCTCTATAAGTATGCTCCACAAGTAATTAGAAGTTAGTGTATGTAGTGATTCTGTGTTGTCATAAGATCCATCACACCATGGCCAAATCTCCTCAGAAAAGGCTGATTTTAATGATAACATCAAGTGGCTGTAGGTTTAGGGTGTCCCAGTGACTTCCTACGTAATAAAGCAGTTCTGTTGGCCCGACCTGGGAGTTTTGTAAATTGATATTCTTTCGTCTGTTAATGCCCCTCCTGTAAAATGGGACATTGTATAATGCAGAAATGTTAACTTTAAAAATTAAGCTAAAAGGATATGAAGACTGTGACAAATTGAATGGAGGTCCATATGTCATCTGCCATTATGCCAGTCTCAGGGAAGAATAATCCTACACCAAATATATTTTTGTGCTGTATATTGTGACTTTAAAGTGGGTATTCTTCAGAAGAGCAGTCTGCTACACTGATCACACCATGCAAAGCTCCTTTAACATGTGTGGAGACAATGTTCTGTGATTACCATTAAAGAGCCTTTATCTATTAGGAGTTCCCACATTATGGTGTGTGAGATATCCCAGATAATTGTTAGTCTTGGTATAGACATAGTCTTGTACTATTTCAGGTGCTGCTGTACACAACTCAACAGAAATAACTCCAAATCTTTGTTCCACCTTTGCAAGCCCTAATCACAGAGCTATCTGAGACACAGGCCTGCTCCCAGCTTCCCCTATTATTCTTCAATTGCTGCCACCAGCTCGTACAGGAAGTTTCTTGATTGAAAATTTCCAAAGGGAAAAAAAGCCTGTTCTACTGGTTAGAAGGGAAAGTGGTACATGAGACAAAACTATGCAAAGATCCTTGGTGGAAGGTAAATCCACAGTGGTCATGCAACCACTATGTACTGGCAAAGCACAGTGGAGAGTGCATCCAAGAAGGGTGTGAGTTCATCTAATGTTCCTGTAGCAATGCTGATGTCAGTATTATCAAAGAATGAAATGAAAGAAACATTAGAAAACATGCAGGTTTACATTTTGCAGCTGTAAATATTATTTTGCGGCCATGGCTAGATTATTTTACTGTGTTTATTAAATAGATATTTGCCTTTAGTTACAAATAAACTCATTTGTAAGTTGTAAGAGCTGGTAGTTTTGCTCCTAGATAAAATAACAGAGTGTTTCTCAGCCCCCAGAGTGATAAAAGCAATTTATAAAATTTTCAAAAGTTTTATGCAAAAATAAATAAGGTACATCTGTACAATATTTTTTACTTTTTGTAATAAGATACCTGATAATTTCTGTTGATAAATTTACTCTCCTTTTTTTGTTTTTGACCCTGGACTAAATTCAGCTCATCAGCTCCACTGAAATCATTACAGACTGAAATTGGTATAAACTAAACATAGTTCTTTCATTCAGCCACACAAAATCCTAGGAAAAAGGTTTTAAACAAAACCAATTTGAAATACCTGAACAACATGCTGTTGATAAAAAAAATCTCAAATAGATACTCCTGGATTTACTGAAATATTTTAGTTTCTGCTATATCAGATGGCTCATGTTATTTTCATGAGTAGCACCAACTGTAATATCTTCAGCAGTTACAGGAAATGAATCACCTCTAGGCATTTCCCTGGTTGAATATTTACCATTGGATAAATACAGCTACTCACCAGCACTTTGGAAACCTTCATGAAGTGTAAAGTTCCTTACCAAATTAGAGCATGACAATAATAAAAAGCTTCATGTTTTCAATTGTTCACTACCTCCTCCTCCCATATTGCTGTCATTTTTCTGTTTTAATCTTGTTACTCCCAATTGCTAGAAATGCTATAACCTCTCTTTGGCAAGAAGTGACAAGGCTTCATTCCATCCCCTCAGAAAAGTGGAAGTTTTGCCATTTACTTTCTTAAAAGTAGAGCTGAGAAAAGCATAAGTTTCTAGTGACATGGTTTTCCTGGAGGCTGGCAGATTACCAAGGCATATTTTCATTTTCCCTTTGTGATCAAAACTTCCGTAAAGCCAAGCCACTTCCAAACTGATAAAATCAAACCTTTCTTACCAAAGCAATAAAACTCTTCATTTTTCAAGAAGAAGGATTATAACAGTTTCTGTTCATTTTCCAGATCAGTTTCCAAGCATGTCTCAGAATGGATCGTGCAGACCTGCCCAGTATCCTCACTCTGACCTCTCCCCGATTCTGTCTAGTGGAGACTCAGATTTAGCCAGTCCACTTCTCCAGACCAATGTCCACATAGACATCAGTGCCTTAAATCCTGACCTGGTCAAAGAAGTGCAGCATGTGGTTATTGGTGCTGACAGTCTGATTGTGCACTTCAGTGAAGTCATAGGAAGAGGTGGGTACTGCAACTCTTACATTGCAAACTGCTTCTCTTTTTGCACACCCATTCTGAATAAGGTGTCCATACAGAGAATTTTTAAAGCTTTTCAGCTCTTATAGCATTGCATACCATGTACTGAATCAAGGGGGGAATGAAGGAGCTCTCCTTTGAAGTCAGTGCATCTGATCAGTTGAGAAGACACCATAAGGAGGAAGGAGTCTGCCAGCTAATGAGACTCTTTTAAACTCATGGACTTGCTGGTCCCCCTCCAACTCCCTCACTCTCACCCTTTTCCAAGCTACAGAAAGCTCAGCCGGGGCTTCTGAGCCATGAGGCTGTGGTATGGGAGTGAATCTGCCACAGGATATTATGTGAAACCCAAGGCACACACCTAAATGGCAGGGGGTGCCGAGGCAGGAACACAAGTGACCTCAAACTTGGAGCCTATTGTCTGTCAGGATTGCTACATGACACAGGAGACTCCTGCAGTCATTAGTGCATACAGTAAAAGTCCCCATGGCCCAGGTGAAATGCCCACACTCCTTTTCCCTCCTCAAGTTTCCACCAGCTCTGGGGAATTTGCTGCATGTTTCCTCCCAGCAAATGCTCTTCATATCACCTCATTCCTCTCATGCCAGCTGCAGAAATATGTAGCCCTTGATTCACTTCCCCTTAGTTTTGTCCCTGATTTAGCAAGTCTCCTATTTTTCTAAATTTCTCTCATCACTCCTATTCCTCTACATCTTCATAAGCAAGTTCCCTTTACCTTTCATAGTCCAAGCCAGTGTTTCTGTTTGGGACATTTTTAAACTCTGTATGACAGTACCTATTAGTAACCAAAGTACAAACTGTATTTCAGTATTTCTACAGATCATGCATGAGAGGTCTCTTGTTGAGTATCAGAACACAGATAAAAAAAGGCTATAAATTATATTCCTAATGCCTCTTCTGCAGGACAAGAGGCACAAATCAAACAGTCAGTGTGTTTCACTTCTATGTATTACACTTCATCATCCCCAAAGCAAGGGTGGGCCTTTTTCTTTTCTTTTTCGTTTTGGAAAACTCCAAGTAATTTCCCATATTTTTTAAATGTTGAAAAATATCTGGAATGGCACTGAGATAATTAACCGTTTTAAATTTTCTCCCTTCTAACCAGAAATGGGCCAAACCCCAAAACATTTTAGACACACCCAATCCAAGCTTTAGGATTTGTGCCCAGGCTCCAAGCAATCTGTGGTCTGATGGGATTTTAGTTGCTTTTATAAAACAAACTTTAGATTAATTTTACTCCAAGCCAAAAGCAAAGCAAACTGAGCTCTGACCAGAGGTTATGACTGGAACATAGTAAAATTAATCAGATAGTCTTGTTCTCTGTAGAGCTCACACTTAAGAAAAAAAATTATGCTTTCTAACTGCAAATATTAGTATTTTAAAAGTTTCCAGTAAATAGTTCATCTGTCAAGGAAGCCACAGCTGCACGTACATAATTTGATTTGGAGAAATTAATGTGTGAACCTGAAGCTCAAACTTCACTGTTTCCCAAACTGGTGAACCTGACTTCTCATAGTAAATTTTGGCAGACAACATCATTTGCTTAGCAGGAAAGCACAGGATTTCTGTGTCCCTGGCAGTTCATTTCACTGCTCAGACCATGAAAAGAAGGCAAATTTAGTTCATCATCTTTTAGTGATATTTTATACTTGGAACTAGGCCACAGGAAAAAAAACTGCCAAGTGGTGTCATCAGTTTGTGATCAGTAGAGCAACTCCCAAACCATCCACAGCCAGCACATCACTTTTAACATTCAACATTTTCCATGGAATAGCAAGGCCTGAGCCACTGTGATCCCAGAGTGGCTGTCCTTTCCATCAGATGCATCAAGTTTGTTCAGTCTAGTGGACCACTTAGCATGGGCTTGCAGATCACTGGGAACCACCAATCCAGTGGTCATGTCCTAACTGCTCCCTGTGCCTTCCAGGTGTCCTCCTTTGACACCCATGTCACAGGAGAAGATGATGGGAATGGGCTGACCTGGGTTTCATGTGCTTAGTCATTACGAGAACACGAAATATTTGTGGCGCCAGCCTTGTCATTAGTTATACTCTCCATTTAGGTCAAGAAACACCAATTATGCTGCAAGTAGAGTTTTCATTTTATGTAATGGTGGTTTTATGTAGTGGTGGTTTTATGTAATGGTGATTTTATGAATGGTGGTTTTATGTAATGGTCCGATTCCATTTATTTTAATATGTTAGTTAGGAAGTGTATATTGCAAATGTTGGGAATTGGATAGAAATGGAGTGTGATCACTTTCTTACAGTATAATTGCTACCCAGTGGAAAATACTAGAAAGATAATTTTACTTCTTAAAGCTGATATTTCTCATTTTTTTTATACAGGACATTTTGGCTGTGTGTACCATGGGACATTGCTGGATAATGATAGCAGGAAAATTCATTGTGCTGTGAAGTCACTAAATAGTGAGTTACATGTTTAATAGTGAGATGTTACTATTAATTCCAAAGATAACTGGAGTGAACCAATAAATTCCAGTGAAATATACTGTCACAAACAAAGATTCTTAGTTGCAGCTGAATCAGATTTATCTTTGGAGCAATTCCAATTACTCCAAATTACCACAACACATTGGCATATATTTTTACATCAAATGAAATGTCCATATATTTCCTCTACAAAGGAAAAAACTCTGGAAAATAAGGGAAAGGTAGTGTAATTTTTTTTTATTCTACTGAGTATCGAAGATTTGCGTTTGAAAGTTAAACTGCTGAAGAGTGGGCAAAGCTGCTGAAAAAACGAAGATAGTATAACATTTATTAAAAACTTTATTCAAGTGTTGTTATTCAATTTTAAATCATTCAAAATAAGAAATGGAGAAACAAAATTAAAATTACCAACAGCCTGTATTTGGTCATTGCAGGAAAACCAATGCACATAACCTCGTAATGTGGGAGGTGGAGAGCATGTTTGTAGTCTCTCATTATCACTTTGTTGTGCAATAACATGCTGTAGAGAAATGAACCCTATTTTTTTCTGTTTCTTTTAATTAACTCATTTTATGACTGGATTTCTCAGGGATTACAGACCTGGAAGAAGTAGCTCAGTTTCTGAAAGAAGGAATAATCATGAAAGATTTCACTCATCCCAATGTTCTGTCACTCCTGGGAATCTGTTTGCCCAACGAAGGATCCCCATTAGTTGTTCTTCCATACATGAAACATGGAGATCTTCGAAACTTCATTAGGAATGAGACTCATGTAAGTACCTGCTGAGGTGAGGTATACATGGTAATGCAAGTCTGGCCACGCCCTGCTCCAACACTTACAGGCTCTCATAATTACATTACGTCTGCAACTTGCTGCTGTTCCTACACCTTAACCTTTAGCACTTGCTTAGTCTGGCATCGAGCCCAGCCACAGCAGTGCCACTCCTTCCCCTCCCCCTCAAATTCCTCTCTAGAATGTTTCCCAGAAATTATCAGCAATAAGTATTTCTCATTTCCCATCCATAAGCCTCTTTATAAACAAATGTGTTTATGAGATCTACGTCCAGGGGCCCAATCTTCTGCTGGTTAAACTGGCACATCTCTGTTGACTTTAGCACAGTTGTGCCAGTCATCAGCATCTGCTTTTCCAACTCCTAGGTAAGGGAACTCCATGTCCAGCTAGTGTCACAGTACATTTATTATCAATATTTTTTCTTCTTATCTTAAGAAAGAAAAACAGGAGCTGTTATACAAACTATGCATACTCTTTTATCAGCAGTCTTCCCCATTTCCATTGAAAAACTTTAGATTCCTCAAATGCGCCTCACTGCTTTCTCTCAAGTAGGAGACCACAGATCTTATCTCAGGCAGCGTAAGCCCACTTTACACTGTAGTATTTCACCTATTTCACGGTGTTAGAACAATATAAAGTGACTTCTGAGCCAATAGGATTTTGTCCTTGCTTTTATGGCAATCAGCAATAGCCAGTACAATTTTAAAAAAACTTCATTTCAACAAATTCCGGAGGAGTTAAGCTTTCTGAGGCTGGGACCTACTCCCACTTGAGCTTCTTTCCTTCTATCAGGACCCTTGTCTGTAAATAGTGCCATGGTCCTTCCTGAAATAAATAGAATAACGACCACAGTTGAATCAGATTGTTCCACAGAAGAAAATTATAAGGAGCAATGTCAAAACCACAAAAATCTGTAGAATTCTTACTATTGCAAGTCAGTCATATTATTGCCATAAAATATTTACAGGTTTATGTCTATACTTATTTTGATATTTAACATTTTGAGTATCATCTCACCATGTAGGCTAGAAAAAAGAGTTAACAATCATTGCCAAAAATCTTCCTCTGGTAACTGCTAAGGTCCCATTTGCCTTTTTCATGACATCATACTGATGCACCTATTTAGTCCCAAAAAGGACTTTCTCTTTTCTTGGTCATCTCCAGCAGATGAACTCTAAGTTCACAGTTAGTGCCTTTACTGAGTTACATGCTATCACCCTTAAGTCCACATTTGTGAATTTTGTGTATCATCTGTGATGCTGCAGTTTCAGCATACTGTTCCACTTCTCAGGTCAGGTTATGCTGCTTATGCTGCAAACTCTACTCTTCTGGGCACTGTCAGCTCTTTTGTTTTCTTATAGTGTGTTTTCTCACTGGGAGTAAGAAGCTGACCTAAACCTAAGCCAGTTTCACTACAAGCACCAACCTTTCTTGATCATTCTGGTGACAGGAGAGGTGTATAAAACCTAAAGAGTCATAGCATAAAGCAGTCCGATCCTTAAGCTCCTGCATTCATTTTATCATAAATGTTTGTATTTTACAGAATCCAACAGTAAAAGATTTAATTGGATTTGGCCTTCAGGTTGCAAAAGGAATGAAATACCTTGCAAGTAAAAAGTTTGTCCATAGAGATTTGGCAGCAAGAAACTGTATGTAAGTACAAACATCTACTTTCAGCCACATTACCACACTCTTCTGTGTAAAACAGTGAGATGAGATGATATAAACTGAAGTTTCCAGGATTCTGTTATTTTTTAGTAAAAATATGGTGGTTTTTCATTGCTCTGCAATTATACTGATGTTTGTCTTGCATACTGATGAGCTACTCATCTTGCTAAGGGCTCATTTCTAACACATAAGCTTTTTTTGAGTGTGAGAAATAAGAAAGCTGAGGTGAAAGCATAGCCTCTCAAAATCATTGGTTAAAGTTTAAAAGGCATCTCCTAAGGGAAGTTAAACTGCTGTTGCCTCAACTTGCTGTGCTTCCACCCAGCCTCTTCAGAAGCAGCATGTCTCTGCTGCCACACCTAACCAGGAGGGAGAGGAACATAGGAGAACTTGGTGAGAAAAACAGGAACACAAAGAAACACCAGTGAGACCTCTTGACAATAGTCTTTCATTACATGAGTATGAGCTTACTTTGGCTCAAACAGGCACACGAATTATTATTCAAAGAATCTTACTAGTGTCTGGGAAGCCAGACAGTTCTGTTCCCACAAAGAAAAACTGATACAGGATTTGCCAATATGATTATGCTGATTTATCACTGATGTTGTGAATTAATGAGGCACAGCCCTAAAGTTTATTTTTAGCACATCATAAACTGGAACTCTGGCTGCAAAAAGGTCATTAACCTGTGACATCAGATGTTTTACTCTTTTTTCAAGGGTGCACACCTGTGCATCTGAACAGTCTCTGAAAAAGAGCATTTTGTTACAGGTATTGGTCTTTTTAAGGGATGAAAAAAGCCACAAGCAGATTTTCATATTTCCTAAGAAGAAATGCATTGGGTTACTGAACAAAAGATCTAGTTCATCTAATCAAAGTCCAAATGGTGGCAATAGGACATTCCCCTTGGCCTACTGTCTCCTCCTTGGGTGAGGAAGGAAGAGCTCTCACGGTGTCTCACATGAGCACTGAATGTACTTCTGTAGGGATCAGCACTTCAGAGCCTGGAGAGCTGCAGCCACAAGACTCACTTTCCCCTGCGGCCATGTGTAATCCAACACTCAGTACAGGCCCTGCTGCACTGGGCCTTCATCAGATTAAGTTACAGCATCAATAAATACAGCAAATAGTTCTGTCCCATGCACTGACTTAACAGACCAGAGTTGTCCAGACAGAAACCTCATAAATTCAAGACAGGGAAATGTCATGTGTAGACACTGAGAGAGACAGGATCATTTAGCCTAGAGAAGGTTCAAGGGGATCTTATCCATATGTATAATTGATATGGTGGATTAAAGAAGAGGAAGCCAGGTTCTTCTAAGTGGTGCACAAGGACAGGCCAAGAGGCAGTGGGCACAAACTGAAATAGAGAAAATTGCATTTAAACATAGTAACACTTTTATTATACGGATGACTGA
The DNA here is from genome assembly GCA_039654755.1 of Calcarius lapponicus. Lineage (NCBI taxonomy): Eukaryota > Metazoa > Chordata > Aves > Passeriformes > Fringillidae > Calcarius > Calcarius lapponicus. Next base: position 23,848,769 of record CM077463.1, on the reverse strand, counting down.
ACACTGGCCCAGGTTGCCAGAGAGGTAGTGGCGTTCTTATCCTTGCAAATATTCAAAACCCACCTGGTCATGGTTCTGAGCAACCTTTAGAAGCAGACCCTGCTTTGAGCAGGGGAGATAGTGGTAAACTAAATGATCTCCAGGGGCCCTTCCAACCACACCCGTTCTGTGACTGTGTGATGCTGTAAGGAAGCCCAAAAGGAAATGCTTGCTGTGACTAGGTCTGCACCTGTAAAGAAGGATAGGCCTGAAAATGCCCACACCCACACTCTGTTTGTAACAATGATACCACTTATCAGGACAAATACCAAGCTCCGGAGAAGCGAAGCTAAGGAGGTCTTCTGGTATGGCTGAGCTGTAACCCCAACAGAACTTTTGTTATGCCATAATTTTCCCCCAGAACACACACCAAACTCATCCTTAGTTACAGGACTACATTATTACATAAAGGCAGTCACTGAGATAATGACGGAACCCTCCTTATCAAAACTGAAGGTAGGAAAGGTGATGCATTAACTTGGAAATAAAAATGAGCAGGTTTTAAGGATACAGGAGAAAAAACAGCTGTGGAAGAAATTATGTAGAACTCAATCAGAATGTATAGGCTATTAGCAAAAATGTTTTTATACATAGCAATTGTTTTAAAATAGCTGTAATTCAAATTGTATTATCAAAACAATATCAGTAATTTCCTGAGTTCATTCACTGTGTTAAATGGGTGTCAAATATGCTTTGCTGCACTTTTGTTTCAGTGTTACATTAGTTCATAGATGCCAAATAAAGTACTGCCATCCAAAGTCACAGTCTCAAAAATGCAAGTCAGTCATTATAATCCACCAACACGGTAAATCTTGTGTGCTCAGTTGCAAATAATACCTCTTGTCATTTCTCTAGGTTGGATGAAAAATTCACTGTCAAGGTTGCTGATTTTGGTCTTGCTAGAGATGTCTATGATAAAGAATACTACAGTGTGCACAATAAAACAGGAGCTAAACTGCCAGTGAAATGGATGGCTTTAGAAAGTTTACAAACTCAGAAGTTCACAACAAAGTCAGATGTGGTAATGTACAAACATATTTGTATCACCTATTTATTTCTTTTATATTGCCTGAAGCATCTTTCTAGTATTTAACTAATGGAAGAGCTCCAAATGAAAACTGATATTTGAATCTAGCTTTTGTTCACATAAGAACAAAAGAGTCTTTCTACATCCAGAAAGTGTATTTGTGGCAATCACTAAGCAAGAAGTTGTTGACCTGATTATATGTTACTGCTCAGGAAAGAATTAGGAGTTAAACCCTGTTCCAAGGGCAACTAAGAACATTCCAAGAAGCCAAGAACTCTGCTATAGGAGGGGCTCTGGAAAGCTTGACAGAACAGGTTAACTTGGAGACTTGTAAAAGTTAATAGTTCTCAAAAATACTTTATTTGCTTTATAGATACTCACTGGCTGCCTACAGCAATCTCTAGTATTACCTGGCCATGTACGAAGAAAAAATTGTTACAATGAAGTCATTGGCTGGATTGCTTTGTATTTTAGCACTCTGTTCAATCCAGATTCAGATTGACTTGTGATGCATGGAATTTTCACCATGTATATTGTCTTCAGCACATATTTACACAGAGTTAGTCAGATCATCAGTTCATGTAAACTGGCAGAGCTCCATTAACCTCAAAAGAAGTCTGCCAATTTATACCAGCAAAGTACCAGGCCTATAGGCCTTTATTTTCTTTCATTTACTTAGTTGAGATTCTCTGGCTCGTATTTAAGTGGCTCCTCAAGTCCCTACAGCATTTATTAGCCCACTTAAAAGAAAGCTGAATGCAGTAAAACAACTTTTCAAAGGGAAAATCCATGCAGTTGAATGCTTAAATCTGTCAAACCATCTTCTAAAACAGGAATGTAAAGCCTTCCAAACCTTTAACTTTTTATTTATTTCTTTGTTTTCTTAGTGGTCCTTTGGTGTATTGTTATGGGAACTTATGACACGAGGGGCACCACCTTATCCTGATGTAAATTCTTTTGATATAACTGTTTACTTACTACAAGGAAGAAGGCTGCTGCAACCTGAATATTGCCCTGATCCACTGTAAGTAAATAGTTTGCAAAGGCTTCTGCAAATGCTGCTGATTTTTCTGCTATAGTAATTGAGGCTGTGGGAGGAAAGAGAGAATTGGGTTTTTTCTTTTTATGTGATTTCATAACTGAACACTTCTTCTATTTGAATGGCAGGTATGAAGTCATGCTGAAGTGCTGGCATCCGAAACCTGAGATGCGTCCAGCATTTTCTGAACTCGTTTCAAAAATATCAACAATCTTCTCCACTTTTATTGGGGAACACTATGTTCATGTCAATGCTACTTATGTCAATGTCAAGTCCATTGCTCCCTATCCCTCTCTTCTATCATCACAAGACAACACAGACATGGATGTTGACACATGACGGGTATGTCTGAAATTAAGGAAAATCCATTCTTCATTGTATGAACAAAAAGCAAAACATTTTGTCCACTAGTTTTTACTGCCCAGTCTTTGTGAGAACACTGTTGCACATGTTTATGTTGTTGCCCAAGTTGCACTAGTACAAGGACACAATATCATATTGTTTAAGGATACAGGATTCCATAAACCATCACAGTAATTTCCAAGTATTTGGAGAACGTCATCAATTTACCAAATGGAAATGTGGTGCACTACCCTCCAGAGTTAGTTTCCACAAACTGTCATTATTGTATGCTCAGACCCAAGAGCAAATGCCATGGAAGTACAATATCAATCAGTATGGCTGGAAGGACTGTTACTGTGCATGTACTTTAGGATAAAGAAATGCAGTGCAGAAATGGTTTTCACACAAAAGGCCAAGAAATGCAATGAGAATTAAAGAGTTTAAAATGTATTTTCATCCCACATAGGGAAAACTTTGGATTTCTGAACTATATCAACAAGGTTTCTAAGAACCTGGGCAGCCAAGATAGCCAGCCTCATGGTGTCTTAACAGAAATCAAAATCAAGAAATGGTGTGCAGTAAAATAAGTATAGAAAAGTATGACTGAGTAAGAACTGGGTGAGGAAGACCAAGGCAAAACTGGAACTGAACCTGGCAAGGGATGCAAAGAATAACAGAAAGGACTTCTACAGGTATGTTAATCAGAAAAGTAAGGCCAAATAAGGTGTTCCCTCTCTGTTAAACAGTGCTGGTGGATGAGGAGAAGTCTGAGTCCTCAGACTTCCCTCAGTCCTCAGACTTTCCTCAGTCTTCAATGGCAGCATTTCTTCCCACACCTCTTGAAAGGATGGACAACAGGATGAGGACTGGGAGAGCAAACCCCTCCCACTGTAAGTGAAGACCAGACTCATGACCACCCAGGGAACCTGAATGTGCACAAGTCTATTGGACCTGATGAAATGTATCCAAGAGTTCCGAAGGAATTGGCTGATGCACTTGCCAAGCTGCTCTCCATGATATTCAAAAAGTCATGGCAGTCAGGGAAAGTCCCAGCTGACTGCAAAAAAGGAACAGTGTACCTATCTTTAAGAAGAGAACAAAGAACAACCCTGGGAACTACCAACCTGTCAGCCTCACTTCTGTGCTTGGAACAGATCCTCCTAGAAGGCACATGAAGGACAGGGCAGTCCTTCACCAGGATTCAAGACACCAGCATAGCTTCTCCAAGGGCAAGTCCTCCCTGACCAGCCTAGTGGCCTTCTATGATGGAGTGACTACACCAGTGGACAAGGGGAGGTGTACAGATGTCAGCTATCTGGGCTTCTCTAAGGTTTTTGTCACAGCCCCCCACAACCTCCTCTCTGAACTGGAGAGAGATGGATTTGATGGGTGGGCTGTAAGATGGATAAGAAGTTGTTTGGACAGTCACATCCAGAGGGTAATGGTCAATGGCTCAGAGTCCCAATGGCCATCAGTGACAAGTGGTGTCCCTCAGGGGTCAGCACTGGGACCAGTGTTATTTAATATCTTCATTAATGACAGAGAGGGCATGAGTGCACCCTCGGCACATTTGCAGATGACACTAAGCTGAGTGGTGCAGTTGACACACCTGAAGGACGGAATGCAATCCAGAGGGACCTGGACAACTCAAGAAGAGAGCTGGTGGGAATGCCATGAGTTTTAACAGGACCAAGGGCAAGGTGCTGCAGCTGGGTCAGGGCAACCCCTGTATCACCACAGGCTGGGGGAGGAACAGATGCAGAGCAGCCCTGCCAAGAAGGACTTGGGGTGCATGAGAGGCTGCACTGAGCAGGCAAAGTGCCCTCCCAGCCCAGAAAGCCAATTGTATCCTGGGCGGCATCAAGAGCAGCATGGCCAGCTGGTCAAGAGAGGGGATTCTGCCCCTTCTCCACTCTGGTGAGACCCACCTGGAGTGCTGCATCCTGCTCTGGGGCCCCATCACAGGAAGGACATCAATCATCAACCATGATGATTAGAGAGTTGGAGCCCCTCTCCAGTGGGGAAAGGCTGGGAGAATTGTTTAGCCTGGAAGAGAGAAGGCTTTGGCATGACCTAATTGCAGCCTTCCAGCACCTGAAGGGAGTCTGCAGGAAAGAGGGAACAAGACTATTTACAAAGGCATGTAGTGACAGAACAAAGGGGAATGAGTTTAAATTGAAAGACAGTAGGTTTAAATTAGATATTGTGAAAAAATTCTTTTCTGTGAAGGTGGTGACACACTGGAACAGGTTGTCCAGGGAAGTTGTGGATGCCCCATCCCTGGAATTTTCAACATTAATCAATATACCTACAGCAGAGGGGCTGGAACTACATAATCTTCAAGGTCCCTTCCAACCTGGGCCATTCTATGATTCTCTGATTCTATGTCTTACCAGTTCTCTGGTATAGTCAGACGGTACAAAAAAACAAAGGGAAAAACATCTAGCTTAAAGCATTGCTAATGTCAACATTATTCCAACATTCAGTCATTTATTTGAGTCAAACAGTCTACAGCAACAGATCTCTTGCTGAAAAATGAAAAGCCTCCATTTCTTTCAATAAACAGTGAATCACTCTGGGAATTAAAACTTGAAGGCTGCTGTCTGGTGAGTCACTTGGTGAGCAGCTGAAGCTCTGCCACCTACCCTTGGGTAGAGCTACTAACAAAGGTGAGCAAGGAGCAGAGGTGTTGCAGGCTGCCCTGACCTAAAAAGACCCCACTATTGCAGGCATATCAGTAACTTCTTCATACCAGCCCTGAAGAGCAGAGAAGACTGATCAAAAGAAGAAATGGCTTCAGGCCCTCTTTACTCTTTTCTTGGATCACACAACCCAGTGAATTATCTACTTTTAATGCTAAGTTATGACCAGAGAAACAATTTTGAAAAGAGATAGTAAATAAAACTTCTATTCATTAGGGAAGAGTACTATAACTTTAGGGCAAACATCACATGTCATTTCTGTTCCTGTGGAATTCTGTGCATACTACTGTATAGTTTGTTTAGAATAGGATAGAACTGGGTTTGCTGGTGTAAACACATAAAGTATTCTATTTTTATATTAAAAAAAAAGTTTATTTTTAATGACATTTACAAAGTTTGGTTAGGCCACAAAATACTGCACTGTGAACATTTCAGAAAACGTATGTCAATGTACATGATTCATAAACTGTAGCAACCTTAAGAAATACTGTGTAAATATTAAAAAGGAAAAGAACTGACTGTAAACACACTCCACCCTAAGTATAATATCTGCATTGCTGCAGGCCAACCATTTTAAGATCTTCAAAGAGAGGTAATGCAGATAAAGAACTGATATTAGGGAGATATATTGTTCTTAGGAGACTGCGTTATAACTGAAAGATTTATAATGAGGGCAGAGTGTGTAGGCAAGCTATGAGCAGATAATATTGTATTGTGTTTCATCACCACTTTCATTTCAGAAATGAACTTTCATGTCTGCTGAGAGTGATACTAATTGTAGATTGCTCAAGGACAAAAGGCTTTGCTGCAGGCAAAAAAAATCATCTCTATGGTTGTTAAAACAGCTTAGGAAGTTTATGACACAAAGATTTGGAGAAGTTACTCCAAACTTGTACGTACATGCTTAAGGAACGCTGCAATGTGAAACAGAGGACATTTTTACTATTTATGAACTTTTGCTTAATAAAGTTAATGTTGTGTCTGGGACACCTGTAAGAATATGTGATTCTGGTAAGATTTGATGTTAGTAAGTTCATATATCGGCAAAGAGCTGAATGGTACTTATGTTTATAGTTGTTGTCATGACCGAATAAACATGTTATTAAAATGAATTATTGTAATATGTTAAACTCCTCGTGCTAGAATTACTGCTCACATTGACTGTTAAACTGACAAGTTTAACTGACAAGTCCACATGCTTTTTCTGATGAACATAGGAAGAGCAACCTGTGGAACTTGGGAGAGAGGGGAAAAAACCTCTGAAATCTAAAAATAGAGAGTGCAGCAATAAATCAAACACAGAGTTAATCAGCCTCCTAGTCATAAATACGTCAGAGTAAGATACCAAATATTTGTTGTCAACAACTATGGCATAGTTTGTTTGAATAGGAAGCCTCTTGCCTAACCACAGGATCTACCCATGCAGAGCCTGACAATTCTTGAGTTGGGGTGGCATTTGAAGCCTGGAATTTTGCTACATAAGGAGTACCTGCATGATCCAACATGGATGCCAGCACTTGTGTTTGGTGTCCAAGTCCCTCATCAGTCACAATCCACAAGAAATTTCAATTACCTGAATCTGTGTCACTCAGGGTCATCCATCCCGTGTTTCATGTCTGTGAGGTGTTTTGTATCTGTGAGAAAAATCCATGGGGCTCTTGGTTCTTCTGGAGCAAGAGGAGCCTGCCCCACACATTTCCTCCCAGTTAAATGAGATGTCTCCCACTGAATTCACAAGTTCTCTTTCATGAAGTGTATTTTAAGTGGTTATCCCGCAAACACTGCAATACACACCGTCCTGTGCCTCTCTAAGTCAGACCCTTCAAGCTTATTTCTCCTGTGTCTTATCTCAGGGGAACATTTTGTACTTAACTCGCTCAAGAATATTTCAATGCACATCATCTCATGGACAGCAGGCTGAACATGAGCCAATGTGTGCCCAGGTGGCCAAGAAGGCCAATGGCCTTCTGGGCTGGATCAGAAACAGTGTGGCCAGCAGAACCAGGGTAGTGATTCCTTTCCTGCACTCAGCACTGGTGAGGCCACACATTGAGTGCTGTGTCCAGCTCTTGGGCCCCCCAGTTTAGGAAGGATGTTGAGATGTTGAAATGTGTCCAGAGAAGGGCAGTAAGGCTGCTAAAGGGTCTGGAACACAAGTCCTGTGAGGGGCAGCTGAGGGAGCTGGGGTTGTTTAGCCTGGAGAAGAGGAGGCTCAGGGGAGACCTTACCACTCTACAACCACCTGAAAGCAGGCTGAGCCAGGTGGGGGTTGGCCTCTTCTCCCAGGCAACCAGAGACAGGACAAGAGGACACAGTCTTAAGCTGGGCCAGGGGAGGTTTAGATTGGAAGAAGTTATTCACAGAGAGTGATTGGGCATTGGAGTGGGCTGCCAAGGAAGGTGGTGGAGTCACTGTCCCTGGAGGTGTTTTAGAAAAGACTGGATGAGGCACTCAGTGCCATGGCCCAGTCGACATCGTGGTGTTAGGTCATAGGTTAGACTCGATGATCTCAAGGATCTCCAACCTAGTTAATTCTGTGATTTCAACTGGTTAAAAACAGTATTTATATGTCCTTGTCATTTCAAAATATCAGGAAAACCCAACATCAAAACACATTTTCTTCAGACACATTTACTTCTTAACAAAATATATATATACTCAGTTTTACCTCCAAGTATATTTCAGGGAAAAGTTCAGACTTGATGATCTCCAGAGGTCCCTTCTAACCCTAAATATTCTTTTATTCTGTGAAAAATGCATTCAAAATATTAGCTAAGAATGAAAACATTCTGCTATGTCACAAGATTGATCCATTTTATATTCTAATTATTTACATTTAATTTACTTTCAAATAAATTTTCAGGATTTCCCTGAAATGTCAGTAAAAATATCCAGGGTTTTAAAACAATCTGCTGTTAATACCAGGGTCTTCAATCTAAACCAGCATAACACACAGTCAAATGATGGTCTGAACTTAAATACCAGATTTGTAACACATTCTTCTGATTACTTCTCATGATTTTTTCAGGGATGCTATATATTGCATTTATGAAAGGGTCAACAGAATCACAAGCTTCCCATGCTCAGTTTTTCATCCTAGTAATTTTGATTATACCAGGTACACACTGCAGCAGATCTGCAGCTGACCTACACTGGCAGGCTTCCCACCACAGGAATATCAACAGTGGATGGGGCCCATGGCCAAAACATTGCATAACAGATACCCTACACAAAAGCCAAGAGACTGAAAAATAGGCAGGGATATCCTCACCCCACAGAAATTTTCCTGTTGATTTTACACCAACTTTTTGAGTGCACTATTAACTCTACCATTGAGAGTCATTTGCCTCTATTTAGGAAGATTTTTAATCCATTGAGAGTAATTTGCCTCTGTTAAGGAAGATTTTTAATACATTCACCAATATTAAAGGTTTCCAAAACAAAGGAAAATGGTACACAGTACCACTGGGTTGCTAAGGCTTAGCATATTGCTAATTTTCTGTCTCTGGTGTTAAAATCAGTCATGAAGAACAGACCTACATACCTTATATAAATAAATTATGAGGTTGCAGTGGCAAAAACAGTACACATGAGAAACTGCAAAAGGGCCTAAAAATAATTTTATACCTAAAGATGAAACTCGCCCTTAAGAAATTTGATTTCTGGGATTCAGCCATAATACTATATCAGAGGAAAAGGTCATAGCCGATAAATGAAATAGAAATCATAATAGGTTTTTTACTCACTAAGCAAAATATCTATTCCTGAAAATTTCAATTTCCATTTTTTTAACAAGCAGGTCATGAACTGAGTATTCCAAGCATGAAAGAAAGACACAGGAAATTTTAGGATTGTGCCAAACTGATTAGTAAAAACATTTACAAGAAACTGTGATCTAACAGACAGCAGGGAGAACTCAGAACAACTTTATTGACTCAACAGACACCAGTCCAGTGGAAATCAGTCTCTTACTTCAGAATTGTGCTCTGACACTAAACCTGAATTTTCCTTTTGAAATCCCCATCCACCTGCTAACACTGCAGGTGCATTTTTCCAGTGAAGATACCAAAAGAGTCTTTTTGATTAAGGCTAAGCATTTGTAGCCATTCCATGACCTCTTGGGGGACAGAAGAGAAAGGATTTCTGGTTTGTAAGAGAATGTGCTTCTCTGGGTGCTGTTACTATTAATTTTGGTGCTTTCCTTTCAAGAGCCAGCAGCCTCCTCGCTACACACAATGCCTGGGGAGAGACCCTCAGCAGAAGGTAAATCCTTGCCATATTCAGCCCAGGAGGACCCTCTAGGTTTGCATGTGCTTTTCTGTTTCAGCAGGAAGTGCTTTGGTGCAGCCCAGTGCTGTTGGGAGGTTCCTCCCTTTCTTACATGCACTACAATTTAACAGGGAATTCATCCTTGCTCGGGCCTCTGAGGCTCCAGGCATTCCTACAAACACCGTGCATTAACACTTGCCAGGTTCTAATTATCAAGCACACAGTGAGACCCTCTCTGGCACAAATGACAGTTGAATATCCTCCTTTAGGATGTGAAAAATGTTGTTGCCAAAAACTTTAGGGTGCATGACCAAACATGGATACCTCAGCTGCCAGGAGGCTGCAGCTCACTGGGGCAGTTGGCATGCTTTGCAAGTGTGACAAAACTGAATGCAAATGCTAAAAATAGAGTTTGAAATTTAATTAGAAAGGAAAAAAAAAAAAGCCCTCCAGACAACAGTGGTATATTCTCTATCTTGTGTGGCTCAATATAAAATAAAGGGAGTTTAAAAAAGACAGTGGGGCTGCAGCCTGTTGGAGCTCATGGTGGGGAATTGATGGCAAACATGTGGGAAGATGTGACAATACACACACCCTCATCAGCAAGTGGAACAGAAAAAGGAGCCAGTCACATCCAACTCCAATTGCATGTTATCACTTTCTTTAAGCAAACCTTAGAAGAGGAGACTACAGGAATGACAACCACCATCAGAAGTTAAAAACACTTTCACCATGTGACTTTTGCATTTTGTAGAGATATGTAATTAAATGAATAGCTTCTTCATTTGTTGTCAGTTACTGGAAATGTACCTACTGAAATTACCTGGTCTATTAAATCACCAGCCATGCCTATGTGATATATCTGCCATCTGGCCATAAGAACTGCAACAGCATTGAAACATCTCCCTCAAAGGTCAACAGCTCAATAACTGTAAAAATGCTCCAGCACTGCTGTGTCCTCCGTATAGCTTTGAGCTCCAATATGTTGCAGCTATTGTCAGAATTTTCGAACAGTAGCTCTGAATCAGATGGGAAGAGGGTAAAAAATTGTCAAGCCCATGCAATTCCCAGGAATTATGTCACTGAAGTGAGTGATGAAAACCAACTCACCTCATGGAAAGGTGAGTTTGCTTCCTACAAACATTTCAAACACCTGACCTGTTGTATAAAATGCAGGTAAACAAAAGGCAGACAACAAAATGTAAACAAATGTCAGAACTATTTCTGCTTCTTTTTATGAATATTAAGTTTACTTGAAAATATCCTGAAAGAAATACCTGTACATCTGCAGTAACAGTGATAAAATACATTTGCTAGGAATCTTATTATTAATCTCCATTGGCAGGATTTTCTTAAGACCATCACAAAAATACAAAGTAAATTATTTTAAAATATGTTTAAATCTATGTCATATATCTAGGAGCTTCCAAATATATCTGTCAATTCATTTGGATAATTGAAGGGAATTCTTTTCTATTGGCCATTCGGGGCACCTTGAAATAGGTTTTGTGTCTTTCTCTAGTATGTTCACACTACCAAGAAGGCATCATCACTGGAGGTTCTGTGCACAAATACCTACCTGATATTATTCTCTGTAGATAATTCTAAATAGGAAGATAAGTCTGTATGATAATGAACAATATGTTTCTATTATTACTACTGCGATGAACAAATCATTATTGACACAGCACTTCTCTCAAGATTCCCTTCCAAAGTCCTTATAGTACTTACCATAAAATTTATGTGGTTATATATTTTGCTGCATAAAATAGTGATTGGTGTTAAAATAGTAACTTCATTGCAGGGAAAGTCGCGTCCATGAAGGTTAATGGCCCATACTGAAAAGCCAATAACAAATGTCTTTGCTTAATGAAATGCTTGGTTTAGATCCTATTTTTCATATTGTGCTCCTGCACTAGTCTGCCAAGCAGATAGTATAAAACAGACTCATGACTCATTCATAAAGTACAACATACAGGATCAACACTCTGGAATTTTCAACCTGAATTCAAATCAACAAAGCTTCATTTCAGTGGAGGCCAACAAAAACCAGCCCACCAAACTTCCTTTATCACCTGAATGAGAATATAGAAACTTTGTCCATAATTTCTACATTCAGCCACAATCAGGAAATTAGAGACTGCAAGAAGATCAAAGGATTTTACTGCTCAAGGTATCCAACATTATTTTCTACAAGTTTAATGCCACTCCTCCCCACCACTCTTACTAACACCCCTAAATAGCTTGGTCAAATTTTATGAGGAGTAATTTTAAAAGCTGGAAGAGCGCTCTCTGGAAAAAAGCCATCTGTTTGAAGTGCTCAACTGCAAGATCTGAAACACTTCCCAGCATTTTTTCACTTCCCAGATGTACTTACTGCAAGTTCCAAATATCTGAGCATAAAGAGACAGATTTGCACAGTTGCAAGGGAACTTCTGTTCAGTCGTAAAGCACAACTGAGCAGTAAGCTGTCAGATACAGGGGATCTGAACAAGGAGGGCTGCTGCTTTGGCTTATCTATGTTTTGCAATGCCAGTGTTGTGTTCTTCATGTATGGGAAAGGTATCCACAAATGCAGACACTTATGTTGTGCAGGGGTTTTCCTCAGGTACAGATTGCATATATATCACATCTTCCCACAGAGCCAAACCACACTTAGAGAACATGAGAGATATTCCTCAGCCTACAATCATTTTTAACTCAAGACAAGGGAAAACTGATCAAAAGCTGTTTAAAAAGCATCAAATCCATCCTACCTCTGTGATCAGCCAACATCAGTACACTGTTCAACATGAAGGTACTAGCCAGTAATGCAGACCATGGCATACAGCTCAAAAATCAATCACACTTAGGAAGATTTGTAAAGGAAATTATTAGCAAAATTTTTTGTGTTTAAAAAATACTGAAAATTGTATAAGTGTCTTCATAAAAGCCTCCTTGTTTCCTTTGATGATGCTTCTAATCAAACACTCCTCTGATTAAACAGCTAATGAAAATTTCAGCCTGCTATGATAATGCCTAGCGCCAAGTCCTGAGGAGGAAAGCTGACAAGAGAATTCACATAAAGAACCAATTTTGGAGATACAAGTTTTCCTTTTCTATAATGAATACTACTACCTAGTTTGGAGAGTGCTTTTCATAAATACATTTCAAAGCACCTGCACAGAAATACAGGGCTGGAAGATGTGTCAGATTATCTGGTCCACCCATGTCACTAAGGGTAGACACACTTAATGTTTGCCTTGGCAAACATTTGTCTAATGTTTTCTTTTAAAAACCACTTGTACAAGCTACAAGGATTTCAAGGTTTCATTATTTTTATAGTGAAAGAAGTTCTCCTGGATTTCTTTTCTAAACCTTTCTCACTTGGTATGAGACCCATATCCTTCCTTTTGCCCCAACACTGGCTACATAGCCAACAAACAACGGTCAGGTTATCTATAGGAAAAAAATAAGCAAAGATGCCCCATCTTAATCTCCTTTTTTCTCAGATTAAAAAGCTCTTTTCATCCCTTAGTCATAGTCTTTATTTTTCTTAACATATTAAGGGTTTTTTTGCTGGTTCTTCCCAGTCTATCTTTATTTCTTTCCCTCTAAAGTGTGGTGCCAAATATAAACTCAGTACTCTCAGAATGTACCACTTTATAGAGTGATTAGGTCAGCAGCTGTGTTGCTCATGGCTAAACTAAGTCACCAATAATATAACCCAGGTTGCCTGGACAAACAACATACTGCAGCACATGACGTGCTGGGAGGCTTTTTCCCACAAACAGATTGAGAAATGTGGCTCTAGGTGCGAACAAGGCAAATAAGTAACTTCCCTAGGGATCTTTCTGGTCATACAAGTTAGATGGGTCTGCAATACACTGAGTCCTCTTTTTTACAAGTCTATATCCTACCTTTGTCTTGAGATGATGTCCCTCCCCTAACTCATTCTTTTGTGATTACCTTAGTTGAACCACTGCACTCAGGAAAGCTGCCCCAAGAGGACAAGTTTTAACCAAGGAGCTACAGCAAAGCCAGGAGCAGGAGCTCAAGTTAGTTGGAACCCTAATCCTTCATACCTTTGCCTGCCTTAAAAGAATATTACAATCATTTTACATAATACATATTATTTAATACATATGTATTTAGTGGTTTCACACTTCCTTTGTCTCTATTTTAACTAACTTTGGTCCATTAACTTTGAATAACTTGAATAATCCAGCCAGGCATTACCAACAAATGAGACACCTCTGGCTTCTAAAAAGGGAGCTGTACAAAAAGGAATTTCTTGAGCACTTATTCATGGATGTGTCAGGCAGAAAACAGGCCAGATTCAAGAAGCAGAGCAAAGCTAAGAGCACAATAGAGACATTGTTCATGGTGTAATAGGGAGTTATGATATTTGGAAAGATGGAAACATTAGACTTGGGTAGGTGAGGGAGGAGGTGCACTGAGGCTCCACATTTGCAATGTTATACCAACCCTCCTGCCACTCTCTCCCTCATGTCAAACCTGATGCACGGGAAAAATGCCCAAGGACCCCGGGAGGTGTCTTCTTCTGACAAGGGCTCTCTGAAGCCACTGACCCTGACAGAGAGCTCTCTGAGACTGCAGCCAGTGGCAAGGGATGAAGTTGTCTCAAACTCCTGAGAGAAGCTGATTCTTCAGCAGTGCTTACACACACTGGTAATGGCATGTTCTGTACAAAGACTGGCACAGCAGCTAAAACTCACAGGCAAGCTCATTGAACATCAGCTCCCTCTACTGTAAATACACTGGGATGTGTTCTTCTGCCACCCCAGAGCTCCCCAAAATGCTCAGGTTTGACAAAAGTACTACTCTGAAGCACTGGAAAAATGGATCCTGCAGAACAGGCGGACAGGAAGACAGCACAGATTTTTCTTTTCAGTTCTTGTGGTTATGATAATTGAGTTTTCAGTCTTCTTGTATATCCATCTTATACATATCCATCTCTAGTTTGTCTCAAAACTAGAATAAATTTCATGATCTTAATCTAATATCTTACAAACAACTGTAGGCTACAGTCTACAGAACAGTCTGCTGCAGTAGCTGCAGTCCTGCCTTTATTACTCACAATACTAATTTCTGACAGAAAATGTAATGGCGTGGACCCTAACCTCTGCTAATCATTTTCCTAATTATGATGTTTTGTCTTCCTGAAAAGTTTAAAATTCTGACAAGTCTCAATATCTGATGGCTGTGTCCATCTATGCTGAGGGCTATTCTTGGTTCCAGCAGAAATCAGAGATATTTCCAGCACAGCTCAGTAACATAGCTCCATTAATTGATAAGATTTACTCAAAAGTATTACTTGAAAGGACAGAAATATTTGTTCAGGCCAGACGGAATTAAATTAATAGTTTAAACATAAAAATACAAGAGGCTGGCTTTTTAAAAAGAAACAGAAATATTTTTTGTTTTGAAATTGACCTTATTTTTTTAATGTTAGACTAAACAAAAGTTTAATTTCAGATTAAACCAGTGCTCATGGTTTTACTCAGCATGAAATCCAATTAAATGATCAAAGTATCAAAAGTCAGCCAAGAGATCAACAAAGATGAGGACAGCAGAGACGCTGTCCAAGAGTGGATAGTCAGAGCCTGTAGTAAAATCTTTGTGTAATGGAAAGCAAAGACACAAGATCAGAAAGAATCCAAGCATCTAGAGAAGGGATCAATAGCCTATCCATGAAAATGGCTCATTTATTGATTACAAAAAAGGAAAAGGAGGGTGTTAAAGTTGTAAGACAGGGATAGAGAGCGGAGTGCTGAGATTCCAGTTTGCTTGGATGTTGAAGAACAGAGACAAAGAAGAAGATGAAAGAGTGAACAGATGAAAATATGATCAAGGAAGGTTAGCTCAGAGGAAAAGGACGCATCAAGGGGATGGGCTGAAAGCACTGAAAGAGCACAGAAAGCCAGCAAGTATCTCCAAGTAAGGAACCTGAGAGACACACAGAACTGCCCTAGACAATAGGAGAAAGGGACAGGAGGCCAGGACACCAGCATGTCTGACAAGCATGGGTTGGAGAGATTTCAAAAAATCTCTCAAAAATTCTCATGCCATCCTTCCAATATGCTGTCGTGTAGATGGTCACATCTCATCCTTAGCCATGGGCCTCTAGAGTCCCCAAAGACAGATAATGAGAGAACAGGGATAAAAAGCAGAAAGTCAGTTTGATCAACTTAATGCTTACTTTGTACCGTTCCTTTAATAGGAACGGAATAGTCAAAGCAGATAAAGCTGCTTTGAAATAGGAATTGACAAAATATAGCAAGTGCATGAGTGGAACTTTATCAGAATTATGCCAGGACTCATTAATCTGTATCACAGTAATGGTGTTACTTTAAAGTTAACACCAGTATTTCAAAGCAAAAGGTCTTCTGGATCTCTAGCAACTCACTGAAAACCCTTTACAGCTAATCAGTATCATCGCTTCAAAGGAAATTAAACTGTCTCCACCCAGTAACTCCAGTGGCATTTGATCTACAATTGGCTTGAAGTTAAAAATTAATTACCCTTCCAACATATTGATTACATGACTATAAATATAAAAGCAGCAGCCCAGAACAATGTACACTGACCCTCTGTTGAAACAGCATGTTTGTTTTCAAAAGGAGCTAATTAAGACAAGCTCCCGAGAAGAGGAGCAGCAAAACTAAAACCAACATTGCCATCTAGTGCATTACTGGGGTCAGAGCACCACACAGAACCGCCTCATTCTTTATTTTACTATTTCCTAATGCTAACGGAAAAGGACTGGTAAATTAATGCCACACTCTATTTGCCTGAGGTACCTCACAGTTAAATCTACTTAGTACATTTAACTACTGACTGGGAATTACCCGAAACAAATAAAGGTCTACATTGACATTAACTCTCAGGTTCTAAATACTTTTGTTTCAAAACAGCTACACTGAAACTTTTTTGCTATTTTTAGATGTTATCTAGGCTGAGAGAGGAGTTGTTCAGCCTGGAGAAAGCCCCAAGGAGAGCTTACAACATCCTTCCAGTATCTGAATGGGCCTACAAGAAAGCTGGAGAGGGACTTTTGACAAGGGTATGGAGTGACAAGAAAAGGGAGAATGGCTTTAAACTGAAAGAGGGTAGGTTTAGGTTAGATATCAGGAAGAAATTCTTTACTGTTAGAGTGGTGATACAATGGAACAGGTTACCCAGAGAAGCTGTGGATGCCCCATCTCTACAAGTGCTGAAGGCCAGGCTGGATGGTGCTTTGAGCAACCTGCTCTGGTGGAAAGCAGCCCTGACCACTGCAGGGGCAGGCAAAGCGGGGACAGAGGGTGCAACTAGGTAATCTTTAAGGTCTTTTCCAACTCAAGTTATAATCTTTAATATGCACTAAAATAGATAAGACTTTCAGCATATGTTTCAAAGCTTTTTATTAGAATCACAGAAGATGCTGAGTTGGAAGGGACCCACAAGGATCATCAAAATCAAACTCCCGGCCCTGCACAGGACAACCCCAAAAATCACACCATGTGTCTGAGAGCATTGTCCAAATGCTTCTTGAACTCTGTCAGGCTGGTGCTGTGACCACTTCCCTGGGGAGCCTGTTCCAGTGCCCAACCACCCTCTGGGTGAAGAACCTTTTCCGAATACACAACCTAAACCTTCCCTGACTCAGTTTCATGCTGTTTCCTGAAGTCCTGTCAGGGTCACAAGAAAAAAGAGATCAGTGCCTGCCCCTCTTCTTCCCTTCATGAGGAAGTTGTAACTGCAATGAGGTCTCCCTTCAGTCTTCTCCAGGCTGAACAGACCAAGTGACCTCAGCCACTCCTCACACAGCTTCCCCTCAAGGCCCTTCACCTTCCTCATGACCCTCCTTTGGATGCTCTCTCATAGCTTTGTATCTTTCTTATGCTGTGGCACACAGAACTGCCCAGAATATTCCAAGTGAGGCTGCCCCAGTGCAGAGCAGAGCAGGACAATCCCCTCTTTTGCCCGGCTGGTGATGCTGTGCCTGATGCACCCCAGGACATGGGTGATCCTCCTGGCTGCCAGGGCACTGCTGACTCAAATTAAACTGGCAATCAACCAGGACTCCCGGGCCCCTTTCTGCAGCACTGCTTCCCAGCATCTCATTCCTCAGTCTGTACCTACACCCAGGGCTCCCTTTCAGGCAGACAGAATACAGATTTGGCTCCCTTTTCCCAAAATCCTATAAAGTCCTCCCACTGTATCTAGCATCACACTTGGCCCTCTACACTACATTAAAGTACATTCGTTGTCAGCTTTTAATATAGACTGTCTTAAACTACAAAAGAGACCCTAAAATTCAGGCTGTATATCCTGCAGCAGGAAAGGAAAGATTACAATCTCTATGCCAATTGCCTCAGATTCCCTTCTACCCTAAGGACTCATATTTCACTGGGGTTTTTGTACCTATAGCCTGGTATCACTAATCTTTAATCCATAAAACATAGTGTCAGGCACGTCTCAGTTGACATTGGGCACACAGATGTGTGCAGCATGCACAGAAGTCAAGCACACATCCTTCAGACTTTGCAGCTTTATTCATCAGCTTCTCCCTGACATCAGGGGAACTAGTTCATTGACATTCACTGAAAACACTTCACTATTTGTTTTGGTTTCCCTTTTGTTTTGTTTTGGTTGGCCAAGAGAAACTTCTGTAAATGTTAAAACATAAAACCTTTGGTATGACATGGACCTGGCCCATTTTAGTCCATTCCTCTCCCCTTGTGCCATGGGCAGGATCAGGCCCTTGCCACTGTCCTCCCCAGCCTCTGCCATGAGCAGGGCTGGTCATCAGCATGTGACCCCACCAGGCTGTCCACCATACACACAACTAAACTCCAATTTTGCCAGGTATAGAGAGCTGCAACAGACTTTTGTGACTCAATCAGGGTTTATTAACAGAGCATTTGAAAAATCCTTCCCTGGAACACAGCCCACAAGAAGAGACAGGCTATATTCCATGGAAACTGTGAAAGGCAATGTGCTGTAAGAAAAAAAAATAACATGAGATCTGCTTCCCTTTTCTCCCCACCTTCCAATTTCCCCACTCCTCTCCTAGGTGCTCTCTTTCTTCCCTGGCTCCCAGGAGAATCCCCAGCAGACAAGGCAGTGAGCAATGGTGGAATCAGCAGCCTGATGTGGCTCAGAACAAAGACTGTGACTAAAAGGAATGTGGAGCCAAACCCAGAAACAAATGGCAATGAAGAGCTAAAACCACCAGAAATTGACACATACAGCTCCAACCATTATGTACTGCACAAGGGGATGGCCAGAAAACCATGTGTGATGACACAAGTTGCATGAGGAAGCTGGACTCAGTTACAGCAGTTCTGTATGTGAGCTCAACCAGGCTTAGAAACAGCTCTTCATGTCACCATGCCAGCAAGTAGCACAGGAAAGCAGTTGTCCACCTGTGCCTTACACCTCCACCATCCGTCCTTCTAGGTCTTTCACAGGTTATCCAACTCTCATCTTCTGCTACCATTACGTTCCAAGAAAACTCTGTCTTGTCCTGTGTTGCACCTGAAACATCTATAAAGGCACCTTGCTGCTCTTCTTCCCCCTTTCCCTAAAAATTACTTTTGAGGGCCACAAAAGTTTAAAAAACAAATAATAGGGAGACTAGAGAACCCTCTTCATCACACACTTACATATCTAGATATCCCACTTCTGCTTGTAGCTCTTCATCACTTCATCCTACACATCACAACAGAAACATGAGAATTCTTTTTTTGCTGCATTCCCTGATCTGACATGAGAGACTAAAACCAGAACTTCAAAATCTCACTGTCAGGAAGGAAGTGGAGCACAGTATTTGCACTAACTTTCCACACATTGCAAAAGCCTGAGCTTACCACTTGGGAAGCATGTGCACCAGGCTTTTTCTCAGACTAATACTGATCCATATCAGTCATTACAGCACAGCAACAGGAATTAAAACAGGCACAGGTATGTACAAATGCAGTTCTCTAAAAACTGGAAAACTGGTTAAAGTGCATGTGGAATAAAACTTTGTTCCCTTTCAGGATCAAAAGCATTTTCTTTGGTTTGAAATAATTCATCTAGATATTAAAAATTTTAGTGAGTCATTATTTACCACCAAAAGACAGTTACAGTTCTGAGGTTTTTCATTCCCAGTTAGTCCCTACAAAATGCTTTCTAAAGTGCCAGCAAGAGGGAAATGCCAGCCTCTTTTTGGAGTAAGTATAGTAATTTATTCCTCTGGGCATTTCTTGAGCCTGGGGAAATGAAACCAGTAAAATCAGACCTTTAATCTTTGTATTACTTTTTTTTCTGAGTTGCTCTTCTTAACAAAAAATTACTTCTTGGTGCGTTGTTGAGGACATTGCGGTGGGATGTATTTTCTCTGGGTTTGCATTAGATGTTTGTCAATTCTCTTCATGACGGCTGAGGGAGAACAATCCCTATAATGCAATTTACTACAACAACAAAAAGTATTTTCCCTTTTCACAAACTTCTCAAGAACAAACAGAATTGTTAATCTAATCAAAAACTCATTCCCACTGAGATTATCAACAGTGGAAATACTTGAGGCAGGGAGTGCAAATTCTTCCTTTTAAACAATTGAATAAGGGCTTGTCATATGAAGCCTATGAAGTTGGTCACAGCTGAATTCTAAACAATTGTTGATTAATAATGCTTGTTTTGAACTTATTAAATTAATAATACAATGGATAATTCCTGCACTAACTTTGTTACGACTCTGATATTAATCTTGCTCTTTGCAACAGACCTCTGTACCATTATAAACCAAATTAAGTGTAAAATTGAGGCCTCAGAATAAGAAAATGTAGGGGGTTTAAATCAAACAAGTTGAATGCTATCTTGGGACAATGTATAGTGATATAAAACTTAGCATTCCCTCAGACACACTGCACATTTATCTGTAACCTTCCTTGATTCCTGCTCATTTAATTTACCTGACCTTATCCACAGTCATCATCAACTTCAGAATCCATGTGGGTAAAATCTTGGCTCTCTTGCTGTCTCAAATTTTCTATAACAACAGAAAATTGAGAACAATGCACTTACTAAAGTCATATATAGGACTAATTTTGTTAAAATAAATGGCAAGATAAATTCTCCAGTATCTTTTACATCTAATGGGGTTTCACTGTGTTCCAGTGCAGTGTTAAGAAATGACAGATCTCCCAAGGAAGCAGATCTTGGGCACCAAGGCCATGGGTGAGCCCTGACTGCTACAGGCAAATTGCACCACTGTCTCAACCAGTCTTTGATTCGACAGAACACTGCAGAACAACAACAACAAAAAGGGAAAACAAAACAACAAAAAAACAAACAACAAACAAACTAAATAAACCACACAAACAAAAGAAACATGTTTTAATAGATCAGTGTGATTTTATCAGGACACAACATGACAACTGTTTCAAAAGTGGATAACAGAAATAATGTTCCTACATGAACATTTGGACACTGTCTGGGCTTTCACAAGTATTCAGGACTTTTAATGAGGTCAGAAGCAAGTGTGCTCAAGTGCTTATGCTGTTTATCATTCAGATGCCCAACATTCAAAAATAAAATTATTTTATTTCAAAATCCAACCTTCTCCTCCTACTATTTCTTCCAATATGTTCAGAAGATCAAAAATTAAGGCCCCACACCACTGTTAAGCAGCATGAAGTACCACTGACTCTGTAAGGCATTTTTCTCTACACTAGCGCAGAAATTCTCAGCTCTTCACTCACATCTGCTTAAATGGTTTATCTTTATTGAGATTTTATTTACATAAGACATTCAGTTCTACAGAAAATAAAACAAAAAAGGAATTTGGACTCCTACAGTGAATCTCAACTTCATTAAACAAATCAGCACATTTACCATTTCCTGTTGAAAAATAAAATTGCCAAACAATGTCTCCTTTAAAACGAAAGTAAATAAATCCAGCTAGAAGACTACACTTCCTTTTTTTTTTTTTTTTTGGAGAAAGGAATAACTAAAAATATAAGCAAGAACCAGGCTCAGTGAGAGGGAAGAAAAAGAATTTTTATGCTTTCTCATGGAGCTGTTCAAAATCAGGTGGCTGCTCAAATCCTGTGAGCTACTGTTCTATTCCTGTAACAATTTGATGGCTGGGGCAAGCAGTGCTCCAAGCTCCTTTGCTCTTCTCAGTTTTGCTTTCTCCTGCTGCTTTCTAAATCTATGCTGGTACAGAGCAAAGGCAAACAAATAAGTACACCAAAAGAGAGCGAGACTGGTTGAGGCTGGAGAAGTTTTGGACTTGCTGTAAGGCACGCTGTTATCTTAATGGCCCTCTATATGGGGTGCAGAACCCTTACACTTTGATTCTGGTCTGTTTCCTAATTCCCAACCTGTCCTCTTCCTTTGTTAATCCTAATCCTGCTCTATCTCCATATTATCAATAGCTACTGATGCAGCATTCCTGATGTCTGAGTAGGCGCTGCAATAAAGGCAGTACAGAAGTACAGCCCTCTTGGTACAAAGTCCTTTGTGCATAAATGTGTGATTTACCACTTGGAGTTCAGCTTCCCCTAGGGAGCACAGAGCAGGGCTGAACTACAAGTGTAGTCCTCTCTCCTTCCCTTAGCTTTTTAACTTCAGCTGCCCCTTGTGCTCTTCCCTTAGCCCTTGTGCCTCCTCTGGTCCATCCCCTTCTTTCCTTTTGATCTTGTTAATAGTAAAAGGGGATTTGGCTGTCATAATACAGGTACCTAATATTTAGACATCTGGGTCTGAACTCATATGGACAATAATCTTGTCCTAAGATTGGTCAGATGAATCTCATCTTTGGAGTGCTTATTTCTCCCTGTTGCTGGAAGCTGAGAATCATGAGCTGAGACTCAGGTGTTTATCAGCTAAGTATCAAAAATACTCCCCAGTAATCCAATTTTAAATACTCAATGTAACCTTTTTACAGGTTATTCATTTGACCATTCTACTGATTCTGTAGCTTGTATTCTTCGGATATAGAGGATGTGATTGTAGGTTTCTCCAAATGTGTTAGTTATCTTTGCTGTCTTAGTATGCTAGCTTTTTAAAAGCCACAGTGTTAGCTATTAAAATGTTGTCTACAGTGGCCAACTTCTTTTCTATACCTGTCCTTTGACTCCTTGAATGTATTGTTTGATAATACATAATATAGACTTGCAAAAGGGCTTAATGTAAAACCTCTGAAGAAAGAATCCTGATTTCCTGATGAAATGTAAAAGGAAGTAGTCAAGCAAAGATTAGTGACTTCTTATAAAACATCTTTCATTACAGAAAATCTACAGAATGTAGTCCATCCTCCAGGTTAAACAAGTAGGCCCCAAATACACCTTTCATGAGATTGTCCTTGGAGCAGATGCAACAGATAAAATGTCAATCACTTGCCTTGCTGAAGAAGAATGAAAACGCAATTTACTTTTCTCTGCATTGTTGATCTCAATGTTTGAGGCCAGTGCAGAAGGCCAGAGGTGTGCTGTGCTAACCACTATCACCTCACTGCCAATCTTCAGGATAGCTTTAGCACAGAAACTGCACTTCTCTCAAGCCATACTTCAGAGTAGGACCAGGGGTCTGGCTCTATAGAGTCAATACTGAAAAAAATGACAGAAGCAGTTCAGCAAAATAGCTACGTACTTGACTGGTAGCTTTACTATGTCTGATCAGATTAAGTAAAACTCAATAACTGTTGTTTGGGGAGTGGGTGAGTTCTTTTTATATTTAATTGATTTTTCTCCCACCACATCACTAAACCACATGCTGTTCATCAGACGGATCTCCTAGCCCATGGTGAGCTTCACATAGTGGGACTACACAGCTGCTAAGACATGAGCTAGCTAGAAAGCAACAGGATATTCTGCTGTTCTGTATGTGCTTGTAGTGCAAATTAGCCTTTGTGTAGAGACAATGACACATGAAAATATATGAATTTTGTATATGAGATTTACTGGTTGGAAATTGGCTGTATTCAATTTAAAACAGCAAGCAGAGATATATGACTTCATAGAAGATGTGTTTAAATTCCAGACTAACTCATGTATCCAAAATCACTTCTCAATCTTGACAGCCTTAAGCCCCATATCCTGACATTTTTTCTGCATCTCCAGGATTATTTTCAGTCCTCCTTTAAAATCCCTCTGAACTTTCTGTATTCTTCCTGAGAAGACACACAAACAGTCCAAAATACTTTAGTCACAAAATACAAAGCCACAAAGTCACATTATTTCTGCATGATTATTCATTTCCCATTAAGTCCTAAGGTCACAGTAAAGTACTTGTGAGGGTACTATTAAGAAGATTCACATCAGTTTCTATGATGACTACAGGGTCCTCCTCTGAATCATTCACTTCATCTTGTTAGTTTCAGCAAACTTCCAAGAAAAAACTGGTGTAAACATGGTACATCCAACAGAGAGATACATTAACTTACAAGAAAACTGTTCACATTTATCCGTGAAGATCTACCTTTTTGAACTATCTTCCTGATAGACATTAAATAAAGCAACACCCATGGCAATATATGACAATATCCCCCAGCTGGCAAACCCCAAGGTGTGTTAAAAATTAACAGAAGCATTTCACAGACCTCAAGCAGTTTCTTTTAAGACTCCTGGGTAGAAGTTATAAAGTACTGTTGCATGACACTGAATGCTGCACAATGCTGTTCCCTGCTACAGACCATTACCTTTTATTATTGAGATATAAAATCTATAATATATGCAAAATATTCAAAACCCAGCTATCTCTTAGATACACATCTTCTGTTCTATACTTCACTCTAAATCTAGCAATGGTCTTGTCAAACATTACCTTTGGTTGTCATTTATCTTGTTCCTCACGTAAATACACTACTGTCCATTATCTTTATCCTCCATGGCTTCAGGTATTTTAAATCTTTCTTCAACTGTCCCGAACCAGCCATGTTGTCCAACCTATATATTAATTATTTTTACTTATTTTCATTTACATGTTTTCATTATATACTGACTTTCTTTGTGCCATTAGAATACCCACATTTGGCTTGAACCCCTTTTTGTCCAACTTCACTTTCCTTCACTTTCATGTGGCAGTCCTCTTACAGCATCTAGAGTAACAGCCCTGAAAAATTCTACAGATATAGGCACATTTTGCTCTGTTGCACATTGGCAGCATTTGTGCAGAAATATTCATGCAAGAAAGACAGATGTGGATGAATTCCACAACGTAACAAGATTCTCTGGCTTGAAGCTGGCTACATTCACACTACGAACCATGACTGACATAGTATCTCAGCACCTGCGATTTTCCCCTCAACGATCAGTTTTTCCTTGTTCATCATAACTGAGATGAAGTACACTGTGCTGGACATTAAGAAATTGTATTTTTAAATGTTGCCAAAGAGTATCCACCAGCCCAGAGGCAATCCTTACAAGTCATCATTCCAAATCCCCGTGTAGCTGCAATGTCACATTGCTGGATGACATTCTTCACAATTTCTTTGTCTGGTTGTAAAAAACTTTCAATCTACTTATTTTTCTCCCACTGACACCATCCATGTCCAATCTTCTACAGTACAAATCACTTCACACATTTCTGTCGCAGATATTAGACCGAGCTTCCCACAGCCTCCCCCGGCACCCGAGGGGTGCCCAGGCCCCAGCACCCGCGGAGCGCCCGCTGCGAGGCGGCTGAAACCGGGACGCTCTCCTCGGGCCTGGGCTGGTCGCTTCTGCCAGGCAGCCGGGGACAGGACAAGAGGCCACAGCCCTCAGCTGCGCCAGAGGAGATTTAATTTGGATGTTGGGAGGGATTTCTTCACTGAGAGGGTGATTAGATATGGAAATGAGCTGCCCAGGGAGGTACCATCCCTGGAGCTGTTCAAGAAGCAGCTGGATGCGGCACTGATGCCACGGTCTGTTAAACAGTTGGTGGTCGTCACAGGTTGGACTCGAAGACCTCAGAAGTCTTCTCCAACCAAATCTGTGTGAGTTTTACTTCTGGCTGCCCACAACACCAGCTGCTGTTCAAACCCTTCCAGGATCCCCCATTTCCTATTCCCAACGCGCCCCCCTGCCCCGGTATCCCCGGTATCCCCTATTCCCCATTCCCAATGGGCCCCTCCGCCCCTTCCCAGCTCCCCGCCCGCCGCGCGCGCGCACAGGGCACCGCCCCCGCAGGGAGCGCGCGCGGGTCCCGCCCTTCCTGCCGGGAAGGAGGAGCGGGAGGGGGCGGGCGCAGCCGGACGGGAAGATGGCGGACCTGGAGGAGCAGCTGTCCGACGAGGAGAAGGTAGGGATGCATGGATGGATGGATGGGTTGCGCCGAGCCGCGCCGCCCTCCTGTCCTCCGTGCCTCAGAGCCGGCGGGGTTCCTGTTTCAGCGTGGCCGCGCAGCCGGGCCCGGCCGCAGCAGGGGCGGGTGGAGGGCCGGGGCTGAGGCCGGGGCAGGGCCGGCCCGGCCCGGCCGCATCTCCCGCCGCGCCTTGTACGGTGCGGGTCCGGGGGGGCGGCGCCCGGGGCCCGGCGGCGGCGCGGCCGCTGCTCTGCCGGGCCCTGCGGCCGCCCCCGCCCGGCGTGCGGGGCGCGGGGCCGGCGGGGAGAGGCGGGGAGACGCGGAAGGGCTTTCCCTTCCCCCACCGCCACTTCCCGTTCCCGAGGCGCCGTGCCCCGGCCCGCCGGCTGCTCCGAGGCACCCGGCCTGCCGGCCCCGGGAGGACATGGGACACATGTGATTTACGGGAGGAAGGAGCTGTGGGGATGGGGAAAGCTGTTTTGCTTCCTGCTAGGAGGCAGGAATTGGGGAAGTGGGAGGTCAAGGAACAGAGGGATTGTGTTGGAGATGTGTCACATACTCTTTTTGCGGCAGTTGGAAACTCAAATTTAGGGCAGATTTTTCCAGAAAAGTCTCAAAAGGAGCACGGTGTTTTGTGAGACCTCAGTTATCACTGCTCCTTGTCATCCTCTGGGGGATTCAGCTTCACAGCAGCTGCCTGTTTCCAGGCTAGGGTGTGGTGTTTCGTGTACATGGTGCACTGCTTCTGCCTTTATGTAACGCATGCTCTTACTCACTTCCCGCTTTAAAAACTTATATTCTCATGTCTATGGAAGTTGTGGGATGACGCAAATGTGGAAGGCATCAAAAAATGATGTTTCAAACTTATATGAAGTTAGAAGGATGTCTAAAATATCCAAGTGGTTACAGTGAGACAGATTTTCTGTTTGACCCTGTTTTATAAGTAGAGAGGCAGTGGTAGGAGTGCATAGCACCTAGATCTTGCTGTCCTCATCCCAAGAGGTTTGAAGACTTTGCCTTCCTCTGCTTAAATCACATTCCAAGGCCACCTCTCTGTTGATACAAGTAGTAATGTGATCCAGAAGTGTAAGTGGTAATTGTGTTTTTGCTAGCCCCTTATAGAAAATACAAGTAACACTAATCCAGTACATTGTTCCAGAAGGTATACTGAAAATACTTTTACTATAAGTTATCTTGCCATCAGTGAATGGTTAAGGTTGGAAGAGATCCTTGGACAGCATATTGTAGAGTCATCTAGAGCAGGCTGCCCAGTACTGTCTGCAGGTGGCTTTTGGAAATCTCTAGGAATGCAGATTCCAGAGCCTCCTTGGACAACCTAGGCAGTGGCAGTGCTCAGTCACCCTTGTAAGTGAAAGTGTTTCCTTGCACTCAGATGGCACCTCCTATGTTTCATTTTGTGCCCACTGCTTGTTGTCATGTCAAATAATAAAAGACAGAATGACAGTTTTATCTTGTCTCTGTATGATCTTGGCAGGCCTGCCTGTGCTTTTGTGGCTGATGGAGTTTAGTTCTGAATTTTCTTCCACTCACTGATTTTGTTTTTTCTTTTCTCCGAAAATGAGTGCAGAGACTCATAGAGACTTTCCTGCCTTGGTATAAGTGAATAGAATGAGCACTCATCCATTGTAAATTTAAATTGATTTCTCTAGGAGTCCCATATAAAATTGATTGTCCCGTATGAGTGGAATTTTCCAAGCCTGGGAGTATATTTTATTGGCTAAGAAACCAAAGATGGGTAACACTGTAAACTCATGGAAAATATACATGTGGCAGTATACATGTGATACCTTAAGATTTTATTTCTGATGCATTAAGCTGTGCTGTTGTTGTACAATAAAAATGTTATTTCGAGTATTCAGTTCTACTGAGCTTAAAAAAAAAAATCAGCTGAATGGCATTTGACAAACACACCCTTCTCACTCATCCAGTTGGGACTATAAATAAATGAGGGGGTAAATGCAAAGAGGCATACATTGATTTTCATGAGAAATAAATCACATTGCTCCTTTATATACTTTCCTTTCATGATACAGAACTGGTAATATTGAAGGCTGATGCAGATGTGATGTAGTTTTATAGATAATTTCAGTAGAGACATAACTAGAACCCTAAAACTCCTCAAGGTGGAAAGAAGGTGAACCAAATAACAGAACTTTTTTTGTCTCAGACTTGTAATAATGGTGTATGAGCACAAATAAGTAGGAGATCGAGTGATGTAATGATAGGGCAGGTTCAGAAAGGTCTTTGATTCATATCTTACTTCATGTTAGTCAAAAGATTTTAAGTGTTGCAAAGGCAGTAAGCAATTCCACGTACCTTACTATTGCTGGATTTAAGATGACTGTGTTCAGCTGTAGCACAATTCACGTTTAAAACCAGCAGTGTTCAGCACAATTGAGAATATAGAAAGGGGCATAATTGGAATAATGGCAAACCAGATTGTTTCAGTTCAGGTAAATGATCTTAAAACCAAGGAAGGAGAAGAACCAGAAAGAGCATTTCAATATTCAAGACAGTTTTGAACTCAATCTTGTTCTTCAGATTCCCATTTTTAAAGAGATTTTTGAAGCCTTGTTTTTCTTTCAGTGATGCAATGAGTGTTGCATCATTGCAACAATACAAGGATTATTTGTAGCAAATAAGGTGTGTAAGGTTTATGTGGATCCAAAGATCTGAAGTGGGACCTTTGCCAGTGAAAGTTACTGGTTTTAGCATCCAGGAGCAGCGATTTTTCAGTGCTAAAGACAGCTTTTGTGATCCACAGTGTTGCATTATTCACATAGGTCACTGAAAGTTCAGGAGCTTTTAGGTGTGTTGAATAACAGAAGTTTGTTTGTTTATTGATTCAGTTCATTTATTTAAAAACGGGGTGTGAGAGATGGAAACCTTGAAGCCCTGAACTCTCGAGTAGCAGTCATCACTTCTGCACCCTTCCTATAGATAATGCATCATCGCTTAACGAGTTCTGAATGCAAAACCTATTCATGTGCGCAGGATATTTGAAGTAGTTTTGTTACAGTCGAGTAACCACTTTTTGCAGTTCAATTTTATTCTGTTTTATCTAGAAATTGCTTTCTTACCTGTAGCTACAAAAAACCAAATAAACATACATAAAAATATTTTAATTAGCATATTAGTGGGAATATTAAAGGTACAATTTATCTGCATGAGTGTAGGCCATAATTAATGAAAGGTACTGATTTTACTGTAAAAGTTGCATTGGTAATGTAAATACTCATTTACAAACAATGGCACAAATGAAAAACAGCACAAAAACTATTTAAATCATAAAACTAGTGTTCTCTAGTCCATTTTTGGTGACTTGAAGGGACATGTTTTCGGTAGGTTTGCTTGGAGTCGTTTGTTTTTAATGTGAATCTACAAAGCACAGGAGTTAAATAGCTGTGTATGACTTGAGATACAGCCTCAGAAAATCAGGATGCCTTCAGGGAGGAAAGGATAACACATGAAGTTTTTAAATACAAAATTAGCTCTTGCATTCCTTAAAATGCTGAACATAATAAACATGGGAATTGTCAAACATATTTCTTTAAAAAAGGAACTGCACCTCTTTCAGTAAGTTTATATCTCAGTAGTTTCACTTTTTTGGAAAGATGGGGTTTAACAGTGTCATTAGAAGAAAACTTCACTTATAATGAGGAAGTAGTCCCATTTGTGAAAGTAAGCCTGGATGGCTTCCAGGTATTTCCTGGTGCATTGGGTAACTTTGTAACTTCTTAAATTTGTAGATTTTGACACTTAATTTACCTAATAAAGTTAAACTAAACTTTGCTGTGTAGTTTTGTCAGATTAAGGAAAACCCATTTCTTATGTCAGTGCTTTGGAATGAAAAGTCTATGCCAGTAAAATGAATGTCTCACCTGTAAAGTTGTCTTTAGAGCGTAATACATTTACAGCAGATTGCACTTACATGTACAAGCCCACCAATGTGAAAGGCTCAGGTACCTTTCTCAATGCAAATATAAACCTTTTCCCTAAAACTGCTTTGAAAGCATTAGCAGAATTTTTGACAGAAAAAATGTGACTTTTAGTTTACATGTGTTAAAGCAATTCCTGTGCTCTGCATCATTCATTTTGAAAGGATTTAGACTTCTGACTTTCAGGATTGTGTCAAATGAGACCTGAAAACTGTAAATGAGTAGGAGCTGCATTTGAGTAACCTTTGCTGAGTATAATTGCACTGTAAAGTAAACTTTAAGTCTTGCAAGTGTTCTTGATAACATTTTGATGAAATTCTTTAGTAAGAATGAGGAAGTTAGGAGTGCTTTTCAGACTGACATGTAATTTCGAATATTGGAGCCCTTCCAGGATTTAAGATTTTCCTGTCCATCTCAGGATATACATGAAAATATGTGTGAAGATAGAATGTTGAGTTTGTTTGTTTTAACTAAAAATGCATTAATACCATTGAGATTGAAGGACAGATATTTGAATCACTTTCTTGGGAAACTGTTAAACACTGTCTGAAGAAGTGATCATATACTGTATGTGTAACTGCAAATAATAACTTGGTTTGCTCCTACAGTCATACTGGCTGGAAGAAATTTCTGAAGGTAACTCAAATGCTGGTTAGTCAAAATGAGCCAGCTTAGATAAGGTTGCTTAGGGACTTGCCCTTTGAGTTTTGGGTATCTTCAGGAACAGAAACTGTACTAGCTGTCTGGGTGAGGTGTTGCAATGTTTGTCTAAGCCCACAGTCAGAAACTTATCCTAATTTCTAATTGTTGCAGCTTGTGTGCTGTGCAGCTTGTCTTTTACTGTGTACCTCCATAGTAAGTTACTGTGCAAATCAAAATTGTTTGCCTTTTTGACAAGTGAAAAGTAACTACTTGAAGCTTGATGATGAATGCAAATGAAACCTGTTATTATAAATAAAAGATCAGTGATTTCTAAAACTTCAGGTCACATATTCTTTCCTTAGTACTAGCTTGAAGAAATTGGGTACCCTTTGGGGATTATGACTTCTACCATGGTAGGGAGTATTGGAGTATTCATAATGCAGTGGCACCTCAAGACCATCAAAAGCCCCGTTCTTGCTGTCTTTGTACTCTCAAAACTTCTTGCAGAAGCTTACTACCTAGGAAACCTCATAGCTCAAGTAGATAAGAGAAACAAATGGAAGCAAAAATAGAGTAATAGGACAAGTAATTGGCAGATACAGAGATGAAGCTGGAGACATTATTTTATGATATAACAGATATTATTTTATTGCCTACCAATACCATCTTCAACCTGCAAGTTCTGCTGTGAAATTCTGTTTTCAGTTAGTTTCAATATTGACAGTCAAAAAAGAACAGGGAAAGGGTAGCTTTAGCTTTTAGCTGCATTATTTAGCAAACCCCTGTATTTTTTACAGGCAGCCCTGTATACTATTCAGTTTTAGGTTCTGGGAGTGGGATGTAAAGGAGTTGAAAGTGCTCATTGAGAAATGAAAGCAGTTTTTGAGCATGCAGCAACTGCTTTTTTAATCCTTGAGTAAAAAACTTCTGAAATGTAAAATACTTCAAATACTTTCTTAGCCTGACAGAAGGCATTAAAACCTTGAATAGGTAACTTAGAGAGAGAATTGTAAGATGCTGGAATTGGGACGGGGAGACATAACAGTTAGGGTGGTACCTTATTCCATCCATTTTCACAGAGCAGGCTCTGTTACATTCTTTTTCTCTCACCCCTGCTATTGAATCTGGGCTTAATGTCCTTGGAGTATCTCATTATAACAAATTATCTTGCTGTGGAAGATTTAAAAACTTCAAAAACTTGGGCTTTGCAGTAGAAGAATACTTTGCAAATATGAACCAAGTGCTTTTTAGCTTACATTGGATACCACTTTGTAAAGACTGCTGAGAAAGAGAGTCTGCAGCTGAGCATCATGTGTGTTGATGTCCCTGGAACAGGGCATTTCGGGTTTTTATGTGGGAGATGACACTGTTGGTTTCTTTCTTTATGAAGTCTTGGTTAGCCATTTCTTATACCATTTGCTTCTCAAATAAAACTTAATGCTTTTGCTGTTCATTAAATGTAAAATTTTACTTCTTTTTCAGTTTTCAGTGAATGACTTTTGCAGGGAAATAATTTTTTTATGCTGCTTAACTGTTGTCTATCTGTTCTATAAGCTTAAGTATGAAGTTGCTTGGCTACAATTGCATATATTTATATATAATTATAAATAGTTGTATATAAATATATACATTATACAATATATACATAAATAGCCACATATAAATATATATATAATAAAAGGTTTCCAATTTTATATGCTCAGGAGTAATAAGAATAACTACAGAATAACATGGGGGAGATTTATCTTCTCTTTTTTTTTTGTGGTCAATCTTGTGTGTTACTCAAATAGCATCCTTTGCTTTCATATTCCTTTTTGGTATCTATGTCTGATGCAGCAACTTTCAGAAGTCCTGTTTTGAGTTTGGGTTTTTTTAAATCTTCTTAATATGATGTGGTATGTAAAGTGATTTTAACATGGAGACTTTTATGATATTTAGATATTCTTATGCTGAAAGGTCCTACAGTGAAGCATCCGCCACCTTTCGGAGTGGTTATTTTTGTGAAAATAAATCTCATTATTGAAGTCAGGTCATCAGGTAGAAAGAATGCAGCTAAAATGCCACACGTTGTGTAAGATGTACTTTTTGCAGCATTGTGAATGGCTGGTACTGTTACATATTTTTAAATACTTGTGTATTAAAAATAATTGAGGAAAACACATGTTCTCCAGATGCAATGTAGCTTTAGGCATTACAATTAAGGAAATGTCTGTTCAGTCAAAGCCATAGGTATGGAATGTGCCCCTCCTTTCCTGTGCCACAGAACCACATTTTTACAGGGTTTTTTTCCTTAGCTCTTGTAGAAGCAGAAGTGAATTGGATACTGCAGATAATTTGCAGTTGAGCTTGGTAGGAAGGCAGTTGCAGTACTGTGTTTATATTCATTCCCTCTCTACCAGAGTCGCTGCCTTTGTTCCATGTTTGTGTGAGATGATGCATGTTTCGGGATGCTGTTTTGCTGTTTGAAGTTATACCCGTGGGTATGGTGAGGTTTCATGAGATGCTGTGAAAGCAGTTTGCTGCTGACATGGGGTAATTCCTTTCTCGCATTTTTGTTCTCGAAGCTTGTCCAGCTGTTTGAAGGCTTTTTTGCCTCACTGAAACAGCAGGAAGCAATGATAATTATTTAATGCTCTTTTTTTAGCTAAATTGGTTATCTTCTTGCCACTTTCTAAAGCTATTCTTTAGCTAGGTCAATATGCTTGTCTGAATACTCACAGAAGTAGATGAGCATTGATGATACATAGGAGTTTGTAAAAATAGTGGTGTAAGGTCCTGGGAAGTATCTAACCTAAAGATTTAATGAACAATTGGAGCCAGTACTACCAAATATCTACCTGTCCAGAGGGGAAGCTAATTTCATGTTCTTTAAACACTGAAGGGTTTACAAAGTTAAGAATTATGTTGATGTTTGGATAGAGCATCAAGCATTGTATACTACAAGTATTTGAACCTTAGAACTGTGTTCCTTTATGTGTAATGTATGTCAAAGAAAAATTCTTTTTGAGTGGTAGATGTCAAAACAGTTTTGCTTTATAAGGAACAGCAAAAGTGCATATTGAAAAGTAATGATACAGCTCAAGCTGAACTTAAATAAGAAGTTTGAGTAAAACTCAGAACTAAATAAAACTAGGTGTTATGTCCAGTATCACTCCAGTGAGTACAAACTGTATCCCTTATTTTGAGTGTGACTTACAGATCTTGAGAGAATTCAAGCTTGCCTCATTTAACTCATGTCTCTGTTAATATTTATGTGAATACGAGCTAATTGTGAGAAAACCCTGTAGGTACCTGTAAATAGAGTTAAGTGGGTCAGGACAAACACATTTGTTTAGTTGCAGACAGATTTTTTACAACTACTACCCAGAAGGCATGACTGAGAACAGGGCTCTCTAGTCTCTACTGTTCCTGGGGCTCCCTTCTGGATGTGATATCTCATCGTCTTTTTTTTTGCAAAACACAGATTTCTGCAAGTGGGAGATTTATTGTGTGTTGTAAGATAGCAAGGGTACCCCTCAGGAATCCCGAATGTAAATGCATGATGTACAATGCTTTGAGCCTGCTGTAACAGTGATAAAAGTAACTTTGGGAAGCTTTTTTCATTCCCCTGTGATTAGCAACAAAGTTGTCTTTGAGTGGAAATTATTGTGGGAATCTTTTGCACGCCCTCTATCTTCCTCCCTTCCCCCCCTCTCCCAAATTGTCATGCATTTTCTTAGGTTAAAAGGGCTTTTAGTATCTATTTCGCTATTTCATTTTTATTGCTGTGGAGCAGTGAACTTTAACCTGTTAGGACTGTAGAGAAGGGATGGGTCTCCCTGCTGCAAAGAGTTCACGGCTGAATTTCTGAATTTGAAATAAGGGATGTGTAGGAAAGAGTAAGGCTGAGTATATGGTTTCACAGTCTCCTGCTTATCAGCATGTTTTTGCTGTGCAGCATGGATGTTCATTGAAGGAGTGAGCTGTCAGGGTGCCTAGCAAGCAAAACTGTGAAATAACTGTCTTTCAGTCGAGTTAAAAGGGAGGAAAGAAAAATGGAAGAGGGAGAGTTTTAATGTGTCTGCTACTGTTAAAAGATGTCCCTTAGCAGAGTCGGAGGAGCGAGCTGCCTTGGAGGTGACAGTGGCACTGCGGAGCCCGGCGGTGGGAGCACATTCATTCTCCTTGACCATATATAGGCACAGACAGCACACAGGCTCGGGCTTCTCCAACCAGTGTCACTCCTCATGAGGCAGGAACAGGAAGACTGATCTCGGGGCGTTTGAAGCCGCTATGTATAACTTCTTAAAAATTAAATAAACTTCAGAATGGCTTAGGCTGGAAAAGATGAAGGAATAGGATTTCTCTTAGGTACCTGATGGGTATCATGCATTGAGAAAAATTAAATTGTGAAATAAAGGCAGAAGAATGAAAAAAAAAATTAGCAAAACTGCCACTATTCTGTACATTACTACATTGCTCTTTGCTTGTGTAGGCTGAAAACTGCAAATATTGTTGTTACTGAGTGTAGGAATTTGTTGATAGACCAATTGTTTTAATCCCTAGCAGAATAAAGAATTAGGTATAATACCTAATAATTGTATTGTTGTATCGCATACAACAATCCTGTCCTTTTCTCTTTTGCTAGGTTTCTCTGTATGAATTTTTACCTTAATTGAAATAGTTTATAAAATCAATAAGCTTGTAGGTTTGATAAACTTTTAACTGATGTGATAGGTAGCATTTGACTTCCCTTGAATTCTGAAAGTAAATCTTGCTAGCTCTTACCTACTGAGAGCAGACTTGAATTTAAGCAAGACTGTGAGTGGTGTAAATGTGAAAACTGAATAAAGAGAGTGGCTGCAGTGGGGAATGCTTCCCTTGTCAGTGTTTCAGAAGTAATTTTTATACTTTTTTTTTTTAATTGCTCTCAGCTTCTGTATGATTTGTCCAAATTAATGCTCAAACCTGCACAAAGACATGATTCATAAAAACATGTGTAGATGGGGATTTTTTGCTTTCAAGAATAGAAAACACATGGTTCCTTACACAGGTAACCTTTTTGTGGTAAAAGCTGGTTTTTTGTAAACCACTGGTGATCAGATGTTCTGGATTAGTCTGAAGTTTAGAATTTTTTGCTACTCTGAAGACTTGAAGCTGAAAATTAACTCAAATCTCCATCAATAAAACACTGTCCTAAACTTTAGGTAGTGTTTTGGGAGTAACTACAGTAATAACTGGAGAAACTTCAGGTATTTTATGTCTTTGAGTTTTCTAAAGACTCAACTGTAACAATTTTTTGTTACTTGCTGATACATATAAAAGTTTCTTGTGCTGTGTGTAAAGGTGCGGTTCTCCTGAATGGAAAAAGGGTTTGTCATTTGGATTCTTAAAATATTATGATGTTTCTGTTTTGGCTTGCACAAATCAATTTTTAGAAGTCTCAATGCATTGAAAAATCAGCATTTATTGCAATTGTAATGCACCTGATTGGTTTTCTTAAAACTATTTTCAGCAGATACAACTTCCTATCTCAGTTTAACTAAAGAGCAGTTTAGTTTTTTTCCTGTCTCTTTGTATTACAGATTATATGCATTTTTAATTTATCTTTTTTTAGTTGCCCATGAACATCATATTTTATATGGACTACCCCTTTGTTTTACTTGTGCTTCCCCAAGTGATAGCTGAGGCTTTTTGCTGCCAAAAGGGAGAGATCTTCATTTTGTAGAGGTTCATGTAAGTGCATTCATTTATCCTTGAAGTATCAGTCTGGGTTTGAAAACAGAAGCCTCCTTTAGAGCATGTATTTCTGGAAAAATTCAGCGGCAATAAATCTGTAACTGCTTTTCAGTTCTAATGTGTTAAATGAAATTACTGGATTTAATTCTTTTATGTGGCTTCCTGTATGTATGAATTGGGGAAATAATGGCTTTATCAGATACTCATCACAGAGAAGTTAATTCAGTTTAAGTGCTTAAGGAAAGTGGATTACTTTTAAATTGGCTTCACAAAGTCAGGTGAGCAAAATACAAAGTGTCTTAGCTGACACACTCTCAACTTCTGAAAATGCGTTAGTTTTTTTGCTTTTGTAAACATGAATATATTTTATACTTGATGAGGTATTCATGGCAAATTTGCATGATTGTTTATCTGTTCTATAAAATGTTTCAGCTATGATGAGTTTTCACACAAAAAACTATCAGTGAGAAATTGAATTTACTTGTAAAATGTTTGTAATAAGTAATGTCTAGGTTGGTCTATCGTGAGGACATCTGTTACATCTGAATGCTTTTGAATTAATATTACTTATAGTGTAGCTAATCTGATTGATAATAGTTCTTACTGATAGTGAAAAAAATAAGCAAAATCAGATTTATATTACCAAAACAGCTGAAAATGAGGTAGTGGTCTAGTTTTAGCATAGACCTAATGTCTCACCTTACAGGTGTTACCAGTTTAAAGCATGTGGTCGTTCAGGGTGCAGTTTGGGCACCCATGTTTTGCTTAATTTTGCTTCTATAGCTGCTGCCTGCCCAAAACTGATAGAAAATGCTGTTCCTTCATCTTGAGCTGGGAGTCAGCCCAGTGATAGTCATGCTGAAATCACACAACTAAAAGCACAATACTTGCTTTTCAGGGCTGATCTGTGACCCTATTAGTTGGTGTCATGGTTTAACCCCAGGCAAGCCACCAAGCCCCACACAGCCACTCAGCCACTGCCCCACCAGTGGGATCGGGGAAAGAATCGGAAGGGTAAAAGTGGGAAAACTTATGGATTAAGATAAAGACAGTTTAAGAAGGAAAGCAAAAGGTGTGCCTGCAAGCAAAGCTAAACAGGGAACTAATTCACTGTTTCCCATGGCAGGCCGCTGTTCAGCCATCTCTAGGAGAACAGGGCCCCATCACATGTAATGGTGACTTGGGGAGTCAAATGCCATCACTCCAAAATCTCCACCCCTTCCTCCTTCTTTTCCCACATTAGATACTAAACATGATTTGATATGGTGTGGTGGTCACTTGGGGTCACCTGTCCTGGCTGTGTCTCCTCCCAGCCTCCCATGCCCCCCAACTTCCTTGCCAGTGTGTCAGTGTGAAAAGCTGAAAAGGCCTTGGCTGTGTAAGCCCTGCTCAGCAGCAGCACAAACAGCTATGATCAACACTGTGTTCAGCACAAATCCAAACACAATCTTCTACCAGCAGCTGTTATGAGAATTAGTTCTGCCCCAGCCAAAACCAGCACATTTGGTCATTTGATAAAATGTGCTGGGGATAGAACCTTGGAGCCTGTCTTGTCCTTCTTGCCCTTGTCCTTCATAAGAACTTTAATAATACTGTAGGTTAGCTTTGTTTCCACATTTTTATATTACTTTGGCTTGAGCATTGAGCTGGGTTCAGTGCCTTGACTTCAGCAAGAGGTAGAGGAGTGTGGGGATTGGTGACTTGGATAATGTTGGTAAGGTGGATAAGGTTACATTCTTTTAATTTAGAGGAGACCATCCACATTGCTTTAATAAGTAGCCATAGAAGAAGGTCCTCTTGCCTCTCTGTGTCTCTTGAAAAGAGTGAACTTTGTGGCATTTATCTCAGTATAATGCAAATTCATGTTTACATGGAAGAAGAGAAGTTCTTTTTTACATGTTTACATGGAGAAGTTCTGATGGTAGGTTTTTGAGGTAGCAGACAAAGGCTGTCTGCAATCCAAAGTGCAACATTTAGGTTAGAAAGTTGGGAACTGACAACTTTTCCATTTCCATTATCCAGCTCTGAATGGTCGTGTTCTGTTAGTGATCTGAAAGCTGCCTGGGCTGCTCACATGGGATCTCATGAGGGTTCAGCACTGCTCATGAGGCAGCTGAGTGCTCTCCCAGGACGCTTTAACTTGAACCACCTCTCCTGGAGACCCTTGTCTGAAATTTGGGCCCTATCAAGAAGCAGGGGCCCAAACCCTGGCTGTATTGCTACCCTCAGTTGTAAAAGCTGGTTTCTTTTTAGTTCAAGAGCTCTAGCATGCTCAGACAGTTCTTTAGTAGTTTCAAATACAAAGAAATGTGTAAATCAAATACTTTTTTTTCATTATTTTTAGGTATTTGTAATGAAATGTATGCTTCTCAAACACCTTAATTTCAAACAGTGCTCCCAGGCACTGAATTTTCCAGCTCTTCATTATATAAGGTGTTGGAAAAGGAAACTGTTTCAAGTAGTATCCTGTATTTCAACAGCAAGACCATATCGAGGATGCTAGAGAGCTTTAAGTGTCTGCTAAACTTGGATAACTGTAAAGAACAGGAAATTTTGCCAGGTTAAGTTAGGGAACCAATATTTAGTTTGTTCATTTTTATAATTGGTGCCCTTAACAATGCAAGAGGGAAAAAGAATTAATCAAGTGTGTCTGCCAAGTGACATTCTGCAAGTAGAATGTCACTTAGTGGAGAAGTTTAAAAGTTGTTTCACTTTTAGAAAGTATTTTTGAGGGTGTCTTGCAAGCGAATGTGTGTGCAGCTGTGTAGTGAACCAGCTCAGGGACCTGGTCTGGAAAGAGAGAGCAATAACTTTCCTGATTTTGCTCACTGTGCTGTTTGTTGAACAGGGCTTGTGAAAGCAGAAGGAGAGAGAAAGCCAGGGCAGGTGTGCATGCTTTCAGTGAAAATACTGGCTTATGCTGCGTTTGCTCTGCAAGAAGCTGTGGCTGAAGGCCATTAATTACTAATAAGGATCTCAAGGGTTTTTTTAAACTTTATTTGCTGGTACTGTGGTACTAACAGGTCTGAGATAGATGCAGGTGAAATTATGAGCTTTAGTGTCTATGCAGTTCATCTGTCAGTGTGGACCTTTTGGAAAGTGCAGAACCATGTGATATGTAGTAAAATTGGAAGAGAAGCTTTGAAGATCAAATGCATCTTCATCATGGTTTTTGGTTCTCTTGGATTCTGTATTGATTCCCAAGCACCCATGGACTGAAAGCTGACCTAGATTGTGAATATATTGTTAATCTTATTTGTTATATTCATCTTCTCCTGTTTGCCAGTAAAAGAAAACATGAATGACTCAATTTCCTCATTTGCTTCCATCACATATAATCTCTCTTCTCTTTGAAAAGGTGGAGCTTTATAGTCTGTGTTTTTAATAAAGACCAAGTAGTTGAAATAATGTGAACAAAGATGTGAAACAGTGGGAGTTGTACAATTTCATGTCTGGCTGTTAAAACTCCATAATGCATAACTGCTTTGAATAGGAATGAGTGCAAATATATGCAACCACATGATTGTTTTTGTATTTAAGGTGCGTATAGCAGCAAAATTCATAATTCATGCTCCTCCTGGGGAATTCAATGAGGTGTTCAATGGTGAGTATCTGTCTGCTCTGCCCTTTTCTTCAAGTTATCTATATCCAAAATTGCATTGCTGATTATTCTCCTGAATTTCATGTAGCTTCTATTGTAGCAGCTTCCTTGCTGTAAGGGCTGGTTTTGTAGCTGGGCATGATAAGCTTTGCAGTCACAAGACAGCTTGAAGTTTAAATGCAAAACAAGGGAAGTACTACTTTTCTTTGTGATGTGAGAATGAGCTTTGTTTTGAATGAGTCATGAATTAACAGTTGCAAGGGTTTCTGTTTAGAAAACAGATACTCCTATTTTTCATCTTTGATAGACAATTATATTTTTCAACAAAAATTAAACTAGCAGAAATTAAAATGGTCATTTTTTTAAAAGAAGGAATATCATTACAAGTATTTAACCTTGTACACACAAAAGACTACTGCCTAGTGCCGGTTGTGGAAAGAATATTAATCTTCTCCAAATATTTCTAACCTTTAAATTCTGGGCACACTCCCATTTTACTGAGTGTATAGGTAAACTGAAAGGAAACTTACAATAAGCTTCTTTCAACCATTGCTGTCTAAATTTTACTCTAAGATGTTATTTGTTAAAAAAAAATTGTTGTTTGTCTGTCATCAAGATCTTTGGGCATACATTTAGTAGAAAAAGGCAGGCTTTATAGTTGTGGCTTACAAATGTTTCTGGAGCTATTTAAGTAAAAAAATTAATTTGGTATACTAAACCTGTAGTCAGTGTCAGACTGCAGAGAGCTTAAGTTTATTAAAGAATGCAATGCTTTTACAAGTACCTTGTTCTTAGTTAAACTGTGGCCAACTGATTATTATTTAAGATTAGTTAGTACTTAATTTTTGAAGTGGGCAGTTTACTAAGTCAACTTTCTGAAGATTATTAAAATTTCTTAGCGTAGTACTGCTTATGGACTTCATTTTTATGCTAATTCATAGCTGCAACTACGTACTCAATAACAGAGTACAATGTGTTTGAAAACACATAATGAACATTTGATCACAAATGCCTGTGCAGTGTTCAATGAGATTTAGGCTGCCTTCTTAAACAGAGAAATCTTTTCATTCCAATTCTGAAAATTGTGCATTTGGTTGGTTGGTTTTTTGTGGGGTTTTTTGAGTATCTGAGGTGCCTTTTTTCCTTTGGGGTATTTTGTGTTTTCGTTTGGGTGGGGCAGTTTGGTTTATTTCAGGAGGGTTTGCTTGTTTTTTTTTTTAAAGAAAAAAATACCTTAAATATATTCCAGATTTTTTTTACTTTTCACTTGAATGATACCTCGGAAATATTAAAAGAGATTTAATATGTTCGGGCAAGACTAATGATTGGTTAGTTAATGAGCAATTCATTAAATTGCTGTTCAGGCAGGGTCTGGTAAAGTCAAGTACATAAATAAGAAATTTGCTGCACAATAAATATTAAGGAATTTTGAGGAGAGTATTAATTTATTCTATATTCATATGTTTCTTGTATCAAGGTAGAAAAAATGCTATGGTGGTGTATAATCTTCTGCCTAGTAAGTGTCATTTGGGAATGAGACTAAAAATGGTAGGGCTTAAAAACCAGTAAGTTCAATGCATACCATATCAGTGTCATCAGAATACAGTAACTATAATATAGGGTGAGGGAATTGGTAATATCCATTTTAAAGGCAACTTGGTAGAATTCTGTGCTGTTCTCATTCAGAGCTTTTCAAAAAACTAGATTGACAGATTCCTAGAGCCTGTAGAATACAGCTTAAATCTCTTTGCCAGATTATCTTGGAAGAGATCCATTTCTATACTATTTTAATTTTATTCAGTGAAAATTATAAAATATGAAGCAATAAATTTACTATCTAGTAATCTCTGTGGGTATGGAGTAGTTTTGGGTTTTTTTTTTCTGTTTTGTACAGTCTGTTGGTACTTATTATGTGACTGAAACAAGTTTCTGAGTTAACTGTATTTATATGTTGTAAATACTCCTTTCAGATGTTCGGTTGCTGCTTAATAATGACAATCTTCTCAGGGAAGGAGCAGCCCAGTAAGTACCAGATGTCACATACTCAGTTGCATAAAAGCAAGATGTTTTTTCAGTAGGACTTGGATAATCAGTAAGTGGTTCATTTAAAGATGTGTGCTTGGCAAGTAAAACCCTGTTGTGTGTGTTGGGCGTCTTTGATCAAGATTAAATTCTTGGCAGAGAAGACATCTGTATTGTATCCTATTGATTAGAGCAACTTCATTTTCTGTTTCATGGTCAATGTTACTTGAGCATCTGTAAGACACTGCATCCTTAGACAGTACTTCTGTATCAGAACATTGTGCCTACTGTATTTTCATGCCAAAATTAGTTTCTTCTGTAAGAGTGGAGATATGTGGCTTAGTAGGTTGGATCCCTGTGGAATTTGAACCTTATCTGCTCCTCCAGTTTCTATGGGTTACTATAAAGCTTAGGTGTTTGTCTACATCAGGTTACCTCTGAATGTAAATTTTGGTGGCAGTTGGAATTTAATGGCAGTTGGAATCTGTAATACAATCACTAAAGTGATTCCAAGAATTTTGGCCTGCTAGGTAAAGCATTAATATAATTTTTTTAATGCATCGTTGCCCAGATTACTAGCTATTCTTTATATCCCTTAACTGCTACTAAGGAAAAAGATTGTGCTTGATGCAGGCTTTTGTTGGTTTTTTTCTCTTGTAGTGCATTTGCACAGTACAACTTGGACCAGTTTACTCCTGTAAAAATTGACGGTTACGACGAGCAGGTATGAATACAGTGAAATACTTGCAATCTTCCTTAAACTGTTAAAGATATTCTGGTATTGGAGCAGTTCTTGGCAAGTGAATTAAAAGAAATGCATCTGCCCTACCAAAACATAGAGATTGTGCCCCTTCAGTAGTACCAGTACCAGTCCCATAAGTTAATCATTCGGGGGTATCTCAAGAGCTTGAAATTTTAGTCTGCAGTGTTGGCTGAAATCAGTGTTTGTAGCTGTAAAAACTGTTTGCTCCATCGTTAGTAGCAGAAGACATGAATTTCTGTCTTGCATGGTTTGTTGCAGTAAGAGAGTAAGATTCAAGATTTGTTTTTCTGAGGCAGTGTATCATATTTGCTTTCTCCTCTCTTGTTTTATGCATATTTTGCATAAATATGCATATTTTGTTTAAAATTTAAGCTCCCATTAAATGCAGGATGTAATTAGATTTGGCATGGCATTTATTTTTTTCACTGTATAGCAAATGTTACTAATTGTAATGTTTTAAATGTTACTAACTAATGATTTAATACATTTTATATAATATAAATATATATATAAATGAAATTTAAATTTTATAATACAGGTTTTGATAACAGAACATGGTGATTTGGGAAATGGAAAATTTCTGGATCCCAAGAACAAGATTTCTTTTAAATTTGATCACTTAAGAAAGGAGGCTACTGATCCTAGACCCCATGAAGTTGAAAATGCCATAGAGTCCTGGAGAAATTCAGTTGAAACAGCAATGAAAGCATATGTGAAGGAACATTATCCAAATGGTGTCTGCACAGTAAGTGCTAAGTTACATAACCACTGTACCAATATAGATAGTTATAAATTTTAAAAGGGAGCTATTT
Source organism: Calcarius lapponicus (assembly GCA_039654755.1). NCBI lineage: Eukaryota > Metazoa > Chordata > Aves > Passeriformes > Fringillidae > Calcarius > Calcarius lapponicus. Next base: position 23,805,574 of record CM077463.1, on the reverse strand, counting down.
GTAAACCAGAAAGGCAGTTTTGACTGTAAAGAATTTATTTCTGTTGGGGGTTCATGAGAAATGCAGGAAATCTTCAGAAATTTAATGTTTTAGCTGTTGATTATTAGTGAGTGTTACTGCAGGTCATAATGAAGCTTTGCCTCTGTATTTGAGCAGTTTCATTTAAATTTCTTGATGCATTTAGACATTTTATGGACTAGTGCAGGTTGATCCTGCTGACCTTGGTGGTCTGGCTGGTTGCTTAGAAGGGGGGAAAAATTCCATAAAATAGAAATGTCTACCTTGGCCTTATTTGCTGACAAAACTGTCTTAGTGAAGCAAACTGGTTTTGTTCCATCATATCTCCTTTATATCCAAGTGCTGTATTCTTATTACCAGAATTGGTGGTTCTGATAGCTTCTTAAAATAAAACCTCTTAGTCTGGACTAAAATAGTATTTGCTTGCTGTTACAAACCCTATGACTATTTAAATCTCAGCAAACTGATCTATTGATAGCTGTTCTGTGCTTTATGTTGATGTGACAGAAAAATTAACTAGGGGGAGAAAAAGTAAATCAGCTGCTGAGTTAACAAGTTGAATTGGATTCCCAGGCAGTCAGATGAGTTCCTTTCCTGTAGAGGAAACCAGATTAGATGTTCACTGAGATAATTTTTAAATTATCTCAGATAATTTAAAGGGGGGTATAAAGCAGAAAAGAGGACCAAATCCACCCTTTTTGCTATTCTGTACAGGTTTAAATTGTTATTTAGTTGGTAGAATAACTGGTGTTTGAAACCCAGCTGGTAACAAGTGTATATTGTCTCAGTAGTCACTGTTATAAGCTTAGAATTCCTGTAGTGGTAGAAAAAGGGGTTCACAATATATAAAATTTAGTTAAGATGACTGGCCATCAGGTTTTTAAATGTTAGATATTTTCTGCATTGTAATAAATACTTTATTGTTTCATGTACAGAATATTATGTATAACCAAAATGGTTATAAAATGAAGTTGTAGTTTATGTAACAATAGTAGAAACAGATATCTAAGCAGTTTGACAAAGGTTTACTCAAAGTTTGACTGTTCTTTTTTTTCTTTTTTTTTGCTTCCTTTTTTTTTTCCGAATTAAGGTGTATGGTAAAACAATTGATGGACAGCAAACCATTATTGCATGCATAGAGAGCCATCAGTTTCAAGCAAAAAATTTTTGGTAAGTTTCTGTATGAGCCATCAGTTTCAAGCAAAAAATTTTTGGTAAGTTTCTGTATGGATCCACAGACAGTAAAATACAGCAAACTGAATAAGTGCCATTACACTGATAACACGTAGTTCAGAGAAGAAGGTGGATGCATATCTTGGTTGGGACCCTTCTTCTCCCTCCATTCCACTCCCAAGTTTTTCTGCTAAAACCGTAGAAATCTCTTCCTTTGTGGTAAGTAAAATGGCAGACTGTGTACCTGCATCTCCTTTGTAGAACTTTGCAAAATTCCATATTACACATAAGACATACATGATTAATTTTCCTGTTTATCACACTGACACAAATACTCATGGCTGTCTTCTCTAATACAGTTGCTTTGGCTTGTTTTACTTCCTTTCTGATTGACAGAATAAGAACAGCTCCTTCTAGTTTGAATTTCTCAGAGAAAGAAAGTTACCAAAAATCATTTTATGGTGGGACTTAAGTGATCAGTTTTGGGGTTAGATAGATAAAAGTGATTTTGGATGAAATAAAATCTTACAAACTACAGCTTTCTTTTTTTTTCCTGGACTTGGTTCAGTGATGTTTTCCACAGTCTGGAGTGAACTTTGGATAGCTCCATACAAGAAACTGGCCAGAGTTGACATAAAATATCACAGTATCAGGAATAGGTTAAGGACATTATAACCTAAAGATAGCTTATATATGTCAGAAGAAAGGTATTTCATTATTTGGTTTGCTTTTTGCATCTGCTTGCAGTTTATGTTAGTAATCCCACAGGTAATGAATGGAAGTACAGAAATCTTTGGGTTTTGATTTCAAGGTGGATATTACATTTCCATAGTAATTTCAGCACGTGTATGTATCAGTTATTTGCCCAGTACACTGATTTTTATTGAATTTGCATAGATAATAAATATTTTTTCTTGCTAACTTAAACTTGACTAGTTAAATCTGCATGTTTTACATCAATATTAGAAGTGACTTGAAATAATACTGGTTTTCTTTTTAGTTTGGAAGCATGAATGAATGAATTTTGATATTCCAAATAATTAATTTTATAGTATTTTAAGAAGAGGAACAGATATGCAGCAACCTTTTATAGATGGAGAAAATCTTTCTTGAAAGTTTTCTTTATTAAAGTTATGATTGGACATCTGTGGGTAAATACTGACCATGTTTTTAAGAGTTTTTCAGAGGCAGTCAGATTCTAGTGCTTGTTCTTAGCAAGTTGTAATAAATGCATATTGGTTGGGAGATTTAGAGATGGAGGGATGATTCCAAGTTAACCAGATTCCTCAGTTATCCAGCTGTATGGGGTTATCCAGCCCAAGCCACAGCCAGTACTCATTCCCAAGGTGTTCCAGCTTTTTAGGCATTTGCAAGTCTGTTATCCTACTACGGAAGTAAGTTTGTTGGGTGATAGAAAATCAATATATACCAAAGAAAAATACTTTCTGATTATTTGAAATACTATCAACATAGTAGGATAGATGGCTTGTTAAAGAAAGAAGAGGAAAGTTAATCTCTTACAAAACATTCTAAGTCAACCAAGCTAAATAAAGAAATTGTGTTGTTTTTTAGAGCATTTCCTACAGAAAAATCCTTCTGAACTTGATTTTTTTTTTAATAGCAACTTAAGACAGAAATGATATCCCAGAGTGGAAACAACTGTGGTCATGTTAACTTTAAGGGATCACAGACTGACTGAGAAGCAAACAAATCTGTTAGCTAGCCATTGAGTCCCTGGCATTCAAAAACTGGAATTGTACCTGAGGTATAATCCAGCACATAAGCTTTCTCATCAGTGGGTCAGTCTATAATGCTACTAGTAGTATTAGTATCACTAAGTTGGGCAATCCTTTCAGTTTTCTTAGCAATGCCAACAAGCTTCTGAATTGTCTTAATCTGTATTTTCAGTGATAATTTGGATACTGTCTGAAATAATAACCAATGGCTTTATAGCTGAGTCACCATTGTTACTGTCATTATATAGATTTGTTAGTAGCTCTTAATTTTAATGTTTTATATCTTTCTCTCCCCTTGTTGAATGCACTGGAATCTACACCTAACATTGGCAGCATTGGAACACTTAGGATAGCTTTCTTTCCTTCTTTAAGTGCAAACAAAAGACAAATCATGGACTGCTGCAGTGCTTTCTTAATTCAGCTCTATAGTACCAACCACCTTCTAATCCACTAATCTCATTGCTAAATAAGAAGATGTCTAGTTTACAGGAAAGAAATCAGATGAAACTACTCCCCATACTGTTTTCCTGGTGTTTGAAACTCCCTTTAGGCATTTTGGCAAGGATCCTGAATTTGTGGGAGGAAACTGGAAGGAAGTAGTTGTCCTGGAAGGGAAATGCTAGAAGAGCTGAAAGGCCTAATTACAGTTAAACACAGCAGAAAGTCTTGCTACTTTAAGCTAATTCCATTCAAGTTTTTGATAGCCTGAGGTGAAGTGTAGCTTTGGCTGATCTAGCAAAACATCCAGGTCCTAGAAACAAAATATTGACTGTGTGTGCCTAACTAATGCTACAGGAGAGAAAGAACATTGGAGGCTTTAGGTATTTTCAGAAGTTCTCCTGTTAAAAGGTCCTTAATAATAAATCTCCTTGGTCCACATCAAAAACTGAGGTTAAATATTTTGGGAAAGAGTTCTGTTCTGGTCATGGCTGATTATGATGCTGAATCTTTAGGGGAAGATTTTCTGCATGTGTAGTTGCACTGCAAATTTCATTCTCTGGTTTCCTTTGACTATCAGCTGTATGTTGGGATTTTTTTTTTGTAACCAGTGGGGTGACATCCAATTTCTGTTTTACTGTTTTTTTAAGGAATGGCCGTTGGAGGTCAGAATGGAAGTTTACAATCACCCCTTCAACCACTCAAGTGGCTGGCATCTTGAAAATTCAGGTATGCTTATCTCAAACTGTGTCCTGAGCCATAAAGTCTCCAGTCATTATCAAGAGAGACTTGGGCCAGTGTATCAAATATGTTAAGGGAAAATGGGGACACAATAAGCAAGGCAGCAATGCTCATTCACTTAAGTGTTAGTGACTTAATTTGCATATTTATCTAATCCTTAAAAACATAAAATAGGTGTTTAATGTAATGATTCAGAGGACTTAGGAATGTGTATTCACCTCAGCTAGGCATATGTCTCTGGTTTCCTATTGAATTCACAGTAAGACAAGCCCTTCCTGAGGGTAGGCCTGTTCTGAAGTAGAATTTTTTTTCATTTTAACTGATTGTGAGGATTTTTTAAATGTTATTGTATTGTTAGAAAGGTGGAAACCTTTCGTTTCACCAATTCCACCATCAGAAATTTTTGAATCTGTGTATTCTTCATTCAGAATTTGGCTTTCCTGTTGGCTTTAGGGCATTCAGAAAGGAGGAATTCCAAGCAGGCAGAAGTTCTGAGACCAACGGAAGTCTGACTGTCATGTGGTAGTCAGGGAGACTCAGCTTTCTGGATTGGTTCCCTGGAATGTGTACGCATACACTGCAGCAGTTTATTGAAACACTTCTGGGATCAGGGACTAGAAACTTAGTGCAGTCTGATGTTCTGTGTAGTACCTTTTTTGGGGTTTTTTTTCTCTTTTCTTTTGTTGTGCGACAGAGTCCAGCTTCTTTTTCTTGCTGCTTTTGTGCCCCCATGAGTTTTGCTTGTCCTTACTGCTCAGTGATGACTGCAGAAGGAAGATGCAAAGGAATGTTTTTCTAGCCTGAGGCTAGGATGTTGTTTTAGGATGTGGTAGCTGTGTTTACATTCACCCAAGCAAGGGGACCCTGAATCTGCTTTCTCATGCTGGTGCCAACATTTGGAATGATAGTCAAAATGTGAACAGCCATTATTATGTTGTCAGATCACAACAGTCATGGTAAGCAGCATTTTAAGTAACTTGTTGGCTTCTCAAGCCTTCTTTGTCACTTAAATCCAGCTTGCAGCAAAGCAGGCATTTTCTCCACAGCATGCACTTTTGGTTAATGTCTTAAGAGTTTTTCCAGAGCAAGGAAGCAGGTGTCCACCTAATTCTTGGAAAGGTTAGGGCAGCAGCCAAAATAATAGTCTGAACGAGGAATTCATTCAGGTTCAACTTTTCCATTTGGGCACCAGATGTTTTTGTCTTTTAGTACTATTTCACATAATTAATCAAGTCATTATTTATATTCATTAAAGTCTGTGTTCTGGAGAGTGATGAAAAGTTCTACTTTTTTGCTTGTGTAGTAACTACTTGTTTCACCAAGGAATTTTGAACTCAGTTTTAAATTTTTGGAAGTTGTGTACAATTTCTTCAGTGTATGTGGGAATGCTCTCTCTTCACCTCACAAAACAAACAAAATTTAAAAATCGCTTTAATTTTTTCTATTTAAGGAGCAAATATTTTTCTAGAAAGTGAGGCTTCTACAGCACTAGTATAATTTTAGAGTACTGGAATTTCAGTGTTGTTTGCAAAATCTTTGACAGCAATACATTATTGCTCAGTTTCTGATAAGACCTTTTATTGATAAAAGTTGGGAGAAATTTCAGCATCACCTGCTATCTTCAGGTGCCTTCAGTATTTTTAAGATCACTTCCACAATTTCTTCCTTTTTTTGTAAATTCTGTTAATTCTGATGTAGGAGATTCTCAATTGTCACAATCTCTTCTGTTTAATTTTCTTTAATTATAAGGGCAAAAGGAAAAGCATAGCCTTTTACTAAAACTAAGTCCCTGTGGCATTTAACATGCTCCAACTGTGCATGGAAAACAATGATAAGTGTACTGGTTACTAATTTTATCTGTTAGATAATTTGTTATTCTCATCCCTCCTTAGTTAACCTTTCCAAGAGGTTCTGTTCATAAACATCCTCCTTCTTGTAGTCTTCTGAACCCAGACCTAGCATTCTAGAAGGATGTCAGCAGTGAGGTATAGTACAGATCAGTTACTTCTTGTATTTTGTTTAAGATATAACACATCCCAGAATTAGATTTGGCTCTCCATCTCTGCTAAGCTTTTAGGTCTGAGTGTTTGCTAAGAATGGGACTCAGTTACACAGATAAGATGTTTGTGCTGGTCTTGGCCTCAGAGCACAGAGGGGGTTTGGGCTCTCTGCAGTGAATCCTGGTGGACAAGGGGGAACACTTACATTTCTTTGGGTTCTGCTGCTTCATTGGGAGTTCTTAGAATTGTGCACTGAGTAAGCACTTCTTATCTTTTAGGAAATGAATTGAAAAAGACTGGCAGAGGTTTTACCCAGCAGTGCTTAATTTGAAAAGAAACTTCTTTTGTGGTTAGATTAATACCTTTTGTTCCAGAACAAATATTTGACAATAAGCAAAATAATCATCTAAGATTAATCACAGGAAATAATGTTTTACTTCTATAGAAAACCTTTTCTTGTGTGTGTCCTACCGTGTGTCATGTTTTTTCTGTTATTTATAAAGTTGGGGGTCTTTTGCACATATGATTGTAATGCAGAGGAAATTATACTGTTTTGTATTAATCTCAAAACTGTGTTATGTTGTCTAACAGGGACAACAGGCACAAATGTTTCATTTTCTCATAACATCAGCTATGTTGACTATCTTGACTTTATTGAACTTGTAAAAAATCTTCAAAGGTGCTTATTTAAATGTCAATGACCTGCATAGCTTCAATATCAATTATTGTTAATGATCACATGTAGTTTTATATATGCTTCCTGTTTCTTAAGTTTTCCAACAGTTTTATTAGGAACTAAACCCTTTCATATCTGCCCCAACTGTATTTAAAAGTACTAAAGTCAGCTTGGGTAGAGTTTTAGTGTTCTGCAAAATAATCAAGGAAGCTGTCATATCAATACAGCATTTCAAGCATAAATAATTTCATTCTCTTTGCTATCTAACATTGGGAGCTGCTTTGTGTAGATAAATACCAGCATTTGTTATGAGACATATCTAATAGAGGAAAATATCAAACCCAGACAGAGCTAGAAAGGGAAACTTAACATTGCACTGTCCCTAGAAAACAGGGACAATTTGGGGAAGCAGAGTATCTTCCCAGTATCCTGATACCTTCCCAAAACTATTATAATTTTAAATACATTTCCACCATTTAGAGTGGTCTGGTCTATTCATTTCAAGAGTTTCTAGTAAGGTTACATAAATAAGGTGTTGTCATCTTCATGATGTTAACCAAAACCTAAACTTCTTTGCTTGAAATACTGCTTAAGGCACATCAACTCAGATTATGTTTCCAGACTAGCCTGGTTAGTATTCCCCCTCAAAACCAGTAAATTCTACATTGTTTTGGTTTTCCTATTTTCTTTTGTTCTGTAACATTCTGTATGTGGTTTTGACTAATCTGTATAGGTTTCTTACTATAATAAATAACACAACACTTTGATTTTCCTGCATCTTGTTGATTCCTAAACTTGATATGAGGTTCTTTGTTTAATTTTCTGTAGGTTCACTATTATGAAGATGGTAATGTTCAGCTGGTGAGCCATAAAGACATACAAGATTCTCTAACAGTGTCTGTAAGTGACCTTTAAGGACATTAGTGGGTATATTGACGTGATTTTTTAATTTAAAAATAAAGACAAGGTTATGAAAAGCTCAGAAGTTTAGAGACGTTTGTTCTTCTACATGTATGGGAATTAATGTTCAAATTTACAGATATTTTATATGTAATATTTACTACTTCTACCTGACATGTAGCTAGCATTAACAAAAAAAGATCAATGCATGTGGCTTATATCAGCAACATTAATTTCATTTTAAAGCTTTAATTGGTTTGTCAGTCTTCCTGCACTTCTGCTGTATTTAAACTTCAGTCTGCAGAATGACCTATAGAATTAATTTTTGAATATGAAGGAGGTTTGAGTTAAAACAACTGACTTTAGTTGTACATTCTAGGAGCTTGTCTCCTTTGCTCACTGGAAGAAGACAAGTATGCTAAAATAGTAAACAAATGGTACCAATTGAGAAGCAATAGCTTCCTCAAGGGGTATTCTCCCTTCATTTTCTCTGTCTGTAACTGGTGCTGACAGCGTCTTGCTCTGTACAAAAAGCTCTTTCAGAGATGGTTCAACTTGAGAACCATAACACACTTCTTATTTAAAGCATAATTTTTTTCAACTTCTTGCCAAATGGTTTATTATAGTAATGAAAAGCAAATAATAGAAATAAAAATTGTTTAGAAATAACACCAGATGTGTCTTTTAAGGATTGATAATGTTCCACTATTAACAGCTACTACTTCTGAAATAATGTCTATAATGGCATTTATAAATGGCAAGATTTTCTGTTGGAGTGTTTTTTAATAAAAATTAAGACATTGAGGGTAAGCTGGCAAAGAGAAATTGTAAAGGTGAACAGTAGAAGTATTTTAATGATAACAACTGGCAGTGGCCAATTGGCTCAATAGCTCAATTCATCAATAAAGAACATTGTTTGTTAATATAAACCGAGGCTTGTTGGCTTTTCAGTTGCAATAGCACCAGAAAAAATGGGGGAATGTTGTGCCAACTGATAACACTTCTGGAGCTGTAGATATAAAATTACTTCTGGCTCGCTGGAGCAAAAGGATCTATTTAGTGTTTCACTCAAATAAGAGTTTCTTCAGGGAGCTCTTGCAGTTCTCGTGTCAATAGGTTTTGCTTCACTTAGTGTTGGGAAGAAACTTAATCCTGCTTTGCAATTCAGTAAAGCAGTAGCAGACCAATGAGTAGGAAAACATCTTTTACATAACTTAACTAAAACAAAAGCAAGTATGCTGCTGGTTACCAATTTTTAACCTTGGCTGTGAGCTTCATAGAGGGCAGAGGCTGTACAAGTTCTTATTTCACAGAGAAGAAATGGTGGGTAGATTAAAAGGACCTTCAATGACTCCTCTTTTTTGTGGTTTGTCAGAGAACCCATTTAAAAACCATTGACAGGCACAACAGAAATAAATGACTGAAGAGTTCTCTTGTTACTAGAGCTGTGAATAATTTTGCTGAAGGTTATTTTCTTATCCCTTGTTTTCCTCTGAGACAAATAAGACCTCATACCTCTGAATTTTTCCTTTCATTAGCAGAGTCTTTGAAAGCATTTCCTCAGTTCACTGAAAAGTCAAAACCTTTTCATTTGTTCATCTGCTTGCTCTCTGCCTTCTCCTTCATGTCTCCTGCTGTGTCCAAGAGCACTTTCACAGCTGTGAGGTGCAGTTTCACGAACACTTTGAATCAGTTATGATTGAAGTTGTCAGAGTTTTCTCCAATCTTCACTTTTGCAGGAATGAGGGATTACATGGGACAAGAACACTCCTAACTTTCAACAGCTTCTGCAAAAGCACTCTTAGGAATGTCTCCGATGCTAATTGGAAGTTTGGAATTTCATGAACCCTCACTCCTGCTGAAGACTTCTTTTCTGCACTTCAGCAAATACACCTCCAGATTGACTGATGGGGTGTATTTTATTTAAATAAAAAAAAACCACACACTTGCATCCTTAAACAGTTTATTTTCTGACCTCATTCTTATCAGTCATGATGAAATTTGCACACTCATTTTTGCAAAATGTATTTGGAGATGATTTTGGAATACCAGATACATAAAGTCTAGTGTTTTCCTCAGCTTAGTCTCCAGATTCAGAATGTTTAGTGGTAAACAAATCTGTTTTGGTTTCTTGGTTATATTCTACTATAACGTCTGGGTTAGATGTTCTTGAAGCTTTCTTGAATTTGTACTGGAAATGTAGCATTGATAATGTTGTTATCCATACTTCGCATGTGTTTAGAGGTGTGGGTGGGCACTGTAATTTTTCTAAATGCTGTTCTGTATGTCTTTTTGTCACACCATAGAATTCCTAATCAAAATATGTTAATGACCTCCATGGCATTCTTTATACTTCTTACACTTTGATTTTATTTTTCTAACATCATCATCTTCATCATCATGTGGGATATTCCTTTTGGAGGAATGCTCAGTTTTGGTTTAGCCACTGAGTGGTCAAGTGTTCTCATCGAGTCTACCTGGCATCACTCATAGCTATAGGAAAAACATAATCTAACTGGTCCTACCTCAGACCTAATTCAAATGTTTTTTTCCTAGAATGAAACCCAGACAGCGAAGGAATTTATAAAAATTGTGGAGGCTGCAGAAAATGAATATCAGGTATGTTGAAACAAATACTGTATTCTTACTCATATTTTTGGCATTACCATATACTTGACCAAAGGTTGTGTTCTATAACCAGCAGTTCCATATAAATAGATTACATGCTGCTAATTCTGTATTGCATTTTCACACCTTCTGGTGATTGTGCTCACCTGCCTAACATTACAACAGAAATAATCTTGAGAACGGAAAAGTTCTTACATGATTACGTATCAGCAATTCTGATGTCATAAAGCATTAGTGCATTCCCTAAGTTGAATTTTTGTACAGATTCTGTTCAGAGGTTACTCTGTTAGACAGCTTTGCTAAATATGATTATAGGCATTACCTCTTTCAATTAGTCATTTCAAAGTTAGAAAAGTGTAACTGTTCTAGATACCCTCTGCAGAAGTGGATACATGTTCATTCAGGCCTTGAACACAAGGTCAATTTCAGACACTTTGTTGTCAGTTTGAAAGAAATAAAATAATAATAAAAACTTTTAATAAAAAGTTTTGAAGTATATATAGTATGCATTATATTCAAGTTCAAATAATGTTGTGGACTTGACTTTAGCATCCCCACAGGAAAAACAGTGGAAGACTTTTCTGTCTGGAATTAATGATGTATGAGCTAACTCTGATCAGCATTTTATTCGTGCTGTTGATTAACCGCACTCTGGTTTGCTGATACACCTTGGCTATGGCCAAGTTTATTACATGTCTCACCAATTTTCTTCACATAGTGTCAACCTATATTTGCAGCTTTTCTTCATTAAATATTATTTCAATTCAGCATGTTTTTATTAGGCCTGTTTAGGAAGTAGCAGGCCACTGAGTCCTAGAATGTTGATGTGGCATCCTAGCTGTGTTTTTCACGTGTCTGTTTTGCATGACTTTGTGTTTGGCAGACTGCTATCAGTGAGAACTATCAGACTATGTCGGACACTACTTTCAAGGCCTTACGTCGACAGTTGCCAGTAACCCGCACCAAGATTGACTGGAACAAGATCCTTAGCTATAAAATTGGAAAAGAGATGCAGAATGCTTAAAGTGAACATTGCATGACTGGATCATTTTAGTGTCCTTGTATACAAATAAAAATTATTACAAAAAATATTTGGAACTGTCAAATCACCCAGTCAGCATGGGCTTTTGCCATTGAAAATCACTGTAAGTAGTTTGGTTAGAGCACAAAGCTTAGCTAATTGACTTCTTTTCTTTTTCCTTCCTTTCAGAGGGTTGCAACTTCACTATAGCTGAATATCTTCCTTTAGAGTTTCTGTTGTACCTTTATTTTTTTATAATGAAGAGACCATGCCTTTAGTTTTTAATTACACATTAAGAACAGTTGAAAAAAATATTTTTGCATATGATAACCCTTCCTCTTGCTTTAATGTGAAATGGACAACTTGCAAAATTTGCTGGATTCCTTGTGGAGATCAGTAACTTGCATTTCTAGGTCAAAGTCAAAGTGGGGTTTGCCATCGGTGCTGTTTCTGAAATGATCTGTCCTTTCATTGTATGTAAAATTGGGAAAAGCATTTTCTGTATCATTTAAACCTAGAAGACATACTTGCTAGCCCCATGGTAGCTAATTATTTTTTTTAAAGAAAAGGCCAAGGTCTAAAGCTGTTTAAAGGTTTTGAAATTAAATAAAGTACTTACTCCAGAAATGCATTTAATGCTTTGTTCTGACAGTTATGAGCTCGAACTCCATCTGCCCTCCAGGTTTTTTTATCGTAAAGCTACAAATGTATTATAACAAGGCATATTGTAATATATATAATCCTGTACTCATTACTATGTCTGTTTATTTTTTCTTGGATTGAAATGTACTAAAATTCAATGTGACATTAAAATGCAAATTTTCTATTTATTTGAGTATTAGATTGCTTCCTGATATAGCCTATTTTTGGTGTTTATAAATGTTTTTAAGATTCTGCTTGAAACAGCCACAGACTTGTATATTTAGGGATTGTAATATCATTTTCATTTTCATCTGCATTGAAAAAACTTCTGTATATGGAAGTCTGCTTTAAACAGGTGTATTTTAGCTTCATATTGGCTACAGAGGATAGAAGAAATTCCAAGACCCAAAATTAATACATTTGTTTGGAGTATTCTTTCTCTATCTCATTTTGAAAATGGATGTCAGGTATCTAAAAACACAGACTTCATTACAAACGCTATATAACACTTCCATTAAATGCATAGATTTCATTTTTAATTGGATAAAAACTTGTTTTACAATATGCTGCCTACTCATATGCTCATAAATAAAAATTAAACAGCTTTTTTATTTTTTAGAAGGCATGTGTTTATGCACACTCCTAAACAAGTAAAGCTTACACAAATGTTTGTTTACAGCATGGTCTAATTACCTTAAACTTTCAAGTTACAGCATAGCAAGAGAGTCTAGACTTGTACTGAGTATAAAAATGTACATATGAAGTAGTTTGTTGTTTGAATTTTAATAGCAATATCCCAGTATTCTGTTCTTCAGTGCTCTCTTACACAGAGGTATAGAAGTTCTATAGAAGAAACTGCTGCTACTTTACAGTACTGAACTGTATAGTAGAAGAATGGGATTTGTTCTACCACAGTCTTCCTGGATAGTTGCCCTCTCAGTTGTCTTCGTAGTTCAGCTCCTGAGCCATGTTGTTCTTTTCAAATTAGCTCACAAAAGCTGCATGTGAGATAGTAACAAATGCTGAGTCACTGTCAAGTCAGTTTGTAAGTCTTAACCAAGATCTAAATACAAACATTATTGAAGGATTTCTTGCAACATATTTAAAAACAAGGTAAAAAAAGGCAGTGAATGGGCAGCAACGGTGCAAATAACTTTTCTAGCTGTTTAGAATGTTGCAAATTACCAGAATCAGCACTGACTAAAAGTCAGAATGCTATTTTTCTTACCTGAAATAAAGAGCTAGTTTTAAATATATTCCAAATAAAGAGGTATTTTACTGTGAAGTACGCTATTACTGTATTTCCCTCTCTGTTTGTTCAGTCCTGTGATAGTCTTAATTCTTTATCTTGAAAGAATTGGTTCCTTCAGGTTCAGTTCTACCAGTTGGATAACATAAGTAAATCTGTGTTACTTATGTTTTTTCTTGTTGTGTTAATTTTTAGTCTGTGAGACAACTTTACACCTTGAATATCAAATTTATTAAGTTATAGCTTCAATAAAATCATTTGTAAGTAAATCAACTATTCTGTTACTTTTTCAAAATGGTGTGCCGTGTTATATTTAGGCGTAATGACTCCTCAGATGAAGCTGACCTGACTGTCAGCTGAAGTACATGGCACAATTGGAGTTCTTGATTTCTAGCAAAGTTTTGGATGTCACTTGCACTTTTTTTTTTGTTTGTTTTGTTTCTATCCCTACCACTTCCAAATTGGAGAATTTTAGAGCTCGCTTGGTAGGCTTTAGGGTATTTTCTGTAGGTAAAGCACTTTCTCTGAGAAATTTTGCTGTGGCAATTGTCTTAATGTGAACTACTATTTGTTTATATTCTATTTTTAAATATAAATACGAGCTTTGTATTGTTGAATCTTGATGTAATAGACATTATGGCTTGTAAAATGGACTTGTAAAATGCTTGTGTTTTTGAAGTGTATTACATCTTATGTATCTTAGTGCCCCTTTATATTAAGGAGTTTTTAACTTCTGCAAGTAAGCAGCTATTTTTTGCAAACATCTGCAACAGGAGGGGCAGTTCTGCTTTCAGGTTTTCCTAAGCAGCCCATTTTTGTATGTCTGTCTTAAAATTCATACTGTGGGTAGAATGAAACTTCAAAATCATTGTAATTTTGATTACATTGCTGCTGCTGCTGCTTCCTGCCCTACCTGTTGATAACAATTCTGCCATCTGGTTCCACTTGAAACATTGCAACACAGTTCATTACGAAATGGTGATTCAGCCAGGGTTAAAAGCATTGTGTGAGGATGTTTGAACATCCTGAGAGACATGTTCTCTTTAGGGGACATCTCCAGCCACTTCTGTGGCAGCAATGTAGTTTGTGCAGTTGAGAAATCTCTCTCTCATCCCCTCATCTCACAGACTGGTTTGGCTGTCAAAGCCATTTTGGTGCTCTTGAGTTCACTTCCTTTTGGAGAACTCAGAACTGGGACCTGGGTTCTGGGTGTGCACCAGGTGCTTTCCAGCTCTGAATGGTGACCTGAGTCCATAGCAGTGGCTTGCTTCAGGCAGCCTGAAACCACCACCTACCTACCCACACCTGCCTGTGCTGGGGATGTCTGGAGCTTCAGACAAAAGGGGGCCTCTCATTTCCAGACTGTACATACTGTAGGTATAGAAGTTCCATCAACTGTTCAATTCTATGGATTCACTCCTATCGTATTGAATTACTGCTGACACAGACATAGCTTCTGCTGCATTTGTTGACTGGAAAGACTGAAACTGTTCTTCTTCATCTGATGCAATTGTAAACCTAGGTTTAGATTAAACTTAGTTTGTTCATAACCTTGAAGTGTCAATTTTTGTGTGCCAGTGTCAACTCTGAACTTCTTTTTTTTTTTAAGGGGAAAATTTGCATCAGATTTTAACCAAAAGGGTCTATTTTTTCTTTTACAGCTTAAAGAAAGGAACTGTGAATATGCACTTTATTCCTTCTGTGAAAATGAATGCTTAACACTTGGTAGGTTCTCTTGTTAGCAATATTTTCCTCTGCTACTGTGACTTGCTTACCTGTAACAGGTGTTGCCCAGCATGATGTTAGCCATGTGCTCATCAGAAAAAAAGGGTCAGAGTGATAATCATTGTCTTAAAGGATGCATTGAGACTTTGCTATGCATCTTGTCTTTGCAAATCAGTAAAGTTGTGCAGGGGAAAATCTCTCAGGTTTGTTCTCTTCAGTCAAGAGGAGCATGTAGGGACTTGTCTGACTAGCTGCAGTTTGAAATAACATCAGATCAGAAACAACTTCCAGCTTATGGGCTGTAAATATATCTACTAAAGTAGGTATATTGTAGTTGGTTGGATGGTTTGGGAGGATACCACCATATGTCCATAATGATTTGTAGTAATTTCAGTCTTGCCCTTAAATGTGCTTAATAATTTTCAATTTCAAGTGTACACTGAGTACAGCTGTTCTAGGCATCAGTGAAAGAAATTAGACTACTTTCTTTAGTAAGTAGCTTCCCAGTATGCCACTCAGTTTGAGTTACCCTTCAAGATTATTTCAGAATTTACTTAAAAAGAATATAGAAGGCTGAGCTGCAGCTTTGCCACACCACTGTGAATGACAAGCAAAATTGTGAAGAGAGATTCAGAAAAAACATGTTTGGTGTATCTTTTGCAGGAAGTAAAATTGCCCCAGAGGCCTTGTCCATTACAGTGCAGCAGTGTGCTTGTGGTGTATCTGGAACCTAAGGTACTTTCTTCAAACACAGAGAACTCAGTTTTAGTCCCCTGAGGTAAAGAAGGGACTCCGCTTCCCTGGAGCAAATGTTCTTTTAACAGGCTAAAAGAAAATGAGGCTATCTCCTCTTGCAGATAAAGCATTTATGAACATAATTGAAAATTACAGGCTCGAGCTTTTGAGGAAAAATACTTTTTATTCTCTTGGACTGCTGTGGATGGCAAGTGTTTCTCTGTGCCTGCTCCAGCAGCCTCCCTGCCTGCTGTGCCAGCTTGCTGGGGTGGTGGGTGGTGATGTTGCATCCGTTGCAGAGGCTGGGTACTAAAAGTTAGATGCCCAAAGGCAAAAACATTCAAGTTGTTGCTGAACTGTGCAGCAAGGGGGCCACAGATTAGCCCTGGGATTTGTCGTGCTGCCTTTTCCCAGGTGAGACAGCACATCCATCCAGTTGTAACACAAGATGTGTTATTAAGATGATAAAAGGTACAAGATTGTGATCAGTTAGGATTTTCTTTAAGGAAGAAAGGTGTCATGTGTTTCCATTCAGCCACAGTTCCTGCTCAGCCTGTGAGAGGGAGCCTGATGCTGCAGCTCTGAGGAAAGGGTCAGTTCAATTAAAGTTGTGCCCCAGGAGCAGGGGTTTGATGGAGGCTGGCACAGCACTCACAGCCAAAGTCTGCACTGTACAGTGCCTGTGAGCTGCAGCCTCTGCTACCCACCTGTGTGATGGACCCACACATGCTGCAAGTGCTGACTGAGCTGTTCTCCCTGTGCTGGCACAGTTGGTCTTAAGGCAGGCACAACTGAGGCTGCTGCTCCAAATCCCCTGGTGGCCCTTCTGTTAACCTGCTATTTGGACAGTGACCTGGGTCTAACCATGCAGTAATAACTTCATATAATTTGGAAATTAGGGAAACAGACTTGGAAAGGAAGCAAGGTAATTACTAAAGAAATCAATATTCAAAATAGGAACAGATTTTAAAAATATATACATTTTCAACTTTGCTATGACACTTAAGGTTAATATCTGCATGCACACCTAAGTAGAAATTGGAGCTTTCAGGAGCCATTGGCGGTTTTAAACTAAGTAGGAGGAAGAAAAATCTGCTTTATTCTTCCCTTTTACATGATATTGTGATTGTCAAGCCAGCTTTCAGATGCTATAAAACTGGTAAGCTTTGCAAGTCTGTAACTTAACTGTGACAACAGGAACAATAGGTAGCAAAAACAATTAGCCAAAAAAAGCAGTTTTGATTACAGATTCCAGCTGAATATTCAGTTGGAAAGTTATTGAAAACTAGTGGTGTTAGAAATCCTTGAGTGGAATGTGAAAGCTTATCTTGAGGATTTTTTTCTGGAGTGTGACACCATCAGCTGCATCTTGATTGTACGTGGCAGAACAGACTTGTCTGTTTTGAAATAAATTGCTAAAGATTATCCTTCCTCTCCAAGTTCTTGTAGGTTTTGGTATTACTAGTATTAAGGTAGATAGTAGGAAAAGATAAATCTACCATTTGCTAGATCTTGACCTTTTTTAACTTAGCTATGAGCAAAAAGGAAGGTATTTTCCCATTCTCTTTGCAACATATTTTAGGTATTTGAAGAGTGTCCCCAGACTGTAGCTGTTTGATTAAAGATTAAATACTGCAACTCCAATTTCTACATGAAATCCAATACTCTTAAGTAATTTCCTTACATCCTGCTTTTTGCTTTCTGCTCATTTTGAGACACTTGTTTTTCTCTGTGTATTGTTCATGTCAGCCCTGATGATACTGGAGGCTGTCATGATGTTAAGCTGGTACTTGGATTTCCTTTTGCTAGAATTTGATCTTGATTGTGGTAATATTCTCTAGTATTATTTTCATCAGCTGTTAGGAATTTTAAAACCCATGCTGAACTAAGGAGATTAAAACCAACCAACCAGCCACTGCTAGGTATGTGTACCTGATGTGATCCTTCTCTACTAACAAAGCAGGTACTGGGAGTGTACAAAAAATGAGACCATCCGTAGCCTAATAATTGACCAGGCAGCACATAGATTCTGAACTGAGAGCATCTTGGCATGAAAAGATGGGCTGCTGTGAACTTTTCCAGGGCAGTGAACTGAATCCTTGTTTTCTAGGATATTGTGCCAACAACAGGCAATTTGTGTTTCAGTAGGTACTGATGTCACTTAAAACTGAGGAGTTGAAGTGCACCACCTCGGTTTGTACTAGGAAGCACTTAATATGCTGTTTTCCTATCTTTTTTCTATGGAAAGGGAAAAGAATCAATGATAAGTCAGCTGACAAGCTCTGAGATGTATCTCACCTGGTGAAAACTGGAGGTAGCTGGTGTAACATCCATGCCAGCACTTTCCATATGTCTCAACGTGTGTAGGGACAGATCTCCTCCACCAAGCTAGCCAGAATTACTTCTATAGTATCAGAAGAGTGTGAGTCATTCAAGAGCTTGTTTAAAGTTCCTGTAGGCATGTACTGAGCATGAAAGGCTGTTTAGCTTGGTGCCAGGAGCCAGCTCAATTGCAAAAGGCTATGAGCAATGATAGCCTTTGAGATGAGAGAGATGCTGCTAAGAAAATAAATGCCATATGTTCACAAAGAATTAATGTGCTGCTCCTGTTCCAAGGCTTTGGTGCAAGGAAAAGGTTTCTGCAAGACTGATTCTCTGGGTGCAACAGAATTTGTTAATCAGTAATTAGTATTTGTCTTTTCCCAGTTCATGACTAAACTTAGTAAGCTATCATCTTCCCTTTAAGAACTTGTCTACCTCTCCTTAGCTCTTTCAGCTGGAAACAGTGTGCCTTGCAGTCCTACCAGCAGTTGATGTGGCCAGTGTTACTCCACCTGAATGTAAATGAAGTCTACCAGTATATAATTTCCCAAGGAATAAATCCAGCTACCTGATACTTCACCCTCCTGGTAAGGTCCTTTCAGACACAGTAAAGTGGCTACCCTGGTTGTAGCTGCTGACAGAGAGTGGTAACCCAGTGCCTGGTGTCAAAACACAGGTTATGGCAACACTGAGAAACAGGGCAGTAGCAGATGCAATTGGGGCACTGTCACAATCAAGGATTATTGTTCTAGGAGTCATGAAAGTTACCAACAAAGTAACAAACCCAGTAAAAGAGGTTCCAAGGTTATCTCTAACAGTGGGTTTTCAATGCAGTTGATGGGTTTGCTACAATCGTGGCAGTCCTGTGGTGGAGATCACAGGGCAAGTATCATGAAAGAAACCATCAGGGAATGAGTAATACTATATAATATAGCAGATTTCAGTAATAGGTAATAAATGAGGCCAGGGTTGTGTACCAAATAATGGGATTGCAGGTATCCACTGGTGCTTGGAGTACAAACACACCTTGTTCTCAACAAGTGGGTGGCCTATGTGAGAAATGCCAGTGTTTCCTGGGCTGCAGGCACCCACCTCACTCCTACATCTGTGACAGTCTCAGCTAAGGCTGTACAATCACACTCGGCTGTGCAGTAAATTCAGAGCTGCACGGTAAGAGATAATAGGTAGGCTACCAGCCAGCAGTAATTTAAATGGAGAAAGTTATTTTATATTGTACTTAGCAACAGTAGCAGGTGTGAAAAGAAGAAAATCTTCTCAACCAGGTGACTCCATCACCTTACCCTTCTGTGTTCTTCACAATCGAAAGGAGGCTGAATTACAAAATTTTTTATAAAAGTATAAAGTAGAATTCACCTAGGCCTGAGTTTGGCCCAAGAGCTTTATTTGAAAAATGTAGAAGAAAAGAGGGGAAAGATTAAGAGGGGAAGGAAGGCCTACTGTGAAATCAATAAAATTAGTGATTAGATTAGATATTAGGAAGAAATTCTTTACTGTGGGAGTGGTGAGGCACTGGAAGAGGTTGCCCAGAGAAGCTGCGGATGACCCATTTCCTGGCAGTGTTCAAGGCCAAGTTGTAGAGGGCTTTGAGCATCCTGATCTACTGGAAGGTGGGACAGTGGGTTGGAACCAGATTATGTTTAAGGACCCTTCCAACCCAAATTCTATGATATGATGT
Organism: Calcarius lapponicus; assembly: GCA_039654755.1. Taxonomy (NCBI): domain Eukaryota; kingdom Metazoa; phylum Chordata; class Aves; order Passeriformes; family Fringillidae; genus Calcarius; species Calcarius lapponicus. Next base: position 23,785,874 of record CM077463.1, on the reverse strand, counting down.
TCCATAAAATTTCTTTAAATTGTTTCAGGTAGTGAATATGAGCATCTCACTTCAATGCAAGATATGCCATTGGCAACAACAATTAACACTAAGCCTTGTTTTAGGTTGTTGGGCAACCCTGGGCTCTGTACTAGTGGCAAGCTTCACTCTCTCTCCTAGACCTACCACCTGCCCCATACAGGGCCTGAGACATGCTGCAGGGTCTGTCAGTCCTTCTAACTGAACAAAATTATTTTAAAGACAAGGGCTTGCTATAAATGTCACTTTTGCAGCCAGGAGACTTGAGAAGACTTGAGAAATGGCCATCATGATTTTTCCTTTCCAAACTCTCTTTCCCCTTAACAGACTACATCAGGGTCACTGACAATGCTTTCTTAAATGTAATGTGCTAGAGTGATTGCATCACTACTAAAAGGGGAGGCAGGATGGACTGAATTAAAGGATGCTGTGAAAAATGTATTTGGATCTGAAGAATGACTGCTGCGTGCAGAAGAAAGAAGACTGTGACTCAGTAAGAACAGATCAAGCAAAACAGAAGAGCAAAGGAGGAAAGAAAGTAGGATGTGCTGAAGCCAACATGTAAGACAGACAATTGTTTTGTATCCTAAATTTAAAGACAAGCTCATAAGGACCTTCATCTATAGAGATGGTAAGAAGAAGAGGCTCTATGAGGGAGGTTTTCTCAGAAATGGTATACTAGATGGGGGTGGAAAGGCAAGACAAGCAAGCAAATGAGAAAATAATTGCATCAGACAAGGCAAAAGGATATTTTGGTCCTTGATTTTGCAGAGATTTAACAAGATTTGACTTGGGAGCCAAATCTAGCTGTGATATGAATAAATGACATGCCATTTAGATGCTACCTGCTTCCATGGCTTGCTCAATCCCTTCCTGCCTACAGGCAGAACTGTTTTTGTCCTCTGTAATCACTGCCAGCCTCAAGCAGCTATAATTACCTGTACATGATCCAGCACTGTGACTGCTCTGTTTCCGTCCTCTGAATTTCTGGAGATTAAGCAAAATGTGGATTTCTGTGCTTCTACCAATACATAGCAGGTAAAGATGCTGTGTTGCAAATGCTAGAGGAAAAAAAAGCTACACTCTGCTAATTGCAGATTTCAAATGGGAGGAGTTGAGACCTTTTTCCTCACTTTAAAATGTCTTTTCATTAAATATAATATCAACACTCACTAAATTGAAGATCACACTGAACATATTTTTCCTTAAAAGAAAAAGGTCAAGATACCAATCAGTGAAAAAGGCCACATCTCCTACATCTCCCACAAATGCATCTCATTAAAAAAAAACGAAAAAAAGAAAAAAAAAAAAAAAGTAGGTTTACTGTTTGGCTTCAGTCCAAGGCATGGATGTGGGGAGCAGAGCTTTTGTCCTTTTCCTCGACCTCAGGAGGGGAGGGAGAAAGCAGCGCTGGTTCCCTCCGGGCTTTTTGCCATCTGTCTCTGCCTGCCTGTTCCTCCCACAGCCTCCCGTGACGTACAGAACATGTGTGGCTGCAGATGCCAGATTCTGACTTGCGGAGAGCTCCCTTCTGACCAGGGCCAGCCTGGCAGCTTGCATGATTCCTTTGTGAACCCCAAGCACGTCCCATCTTGTGCAAATACTGACGTGTCTTGCCCCACCACCTCTCACAGAGCAACTTAATAAAATGCCTCAATGAATGTGTGTCCATTTCGCAAAAATACGTAAGTGCTCCTGGGGGGTATTTCCATGGATTTAAAATAATCCTAAACAATTTGCTTTATCAAATGTGTGTGTTTGGGGTGGGGCACTTCCCCACTGAGATGCCTAAGTGTGCTGACAGTCAGGGTGAAATTCCCATCTCATTTTTAGGGGAAAAAATGTAATTAGGCAAAAAAGCAGCAGAAGAAAACAGGTTTGGATTCTTTTTTTCTTTTTTTTTTTTTTCTTTTTAGAATTTGGTTGGGGTTTTCTTTCTGGTTATGAATTATTTTGAACACTACCCAAAAATACTGAAACTTGCTCTGAGTTGCACTAGCTATTTACCAACACCTTCCTTTGCCCTCTCTTTGCACTGACATCTGATTCTTAACTTAGCCAGTTCTGACCTGGGCTTTGTTACTTGCCTTGCAACTAGGGCAGTGGTTGGTTGAATTTTTTGTCAGTAAAGATCTTAAAACAATTTTCAGGCAGGCTTTCCTCCTTCCCATCCAACTACTCTGACACATTATACAGCACACTGTTTTCTGGAAGAGTACCCACAGCTATGGACAACATTTTGTTAATAATGGAGACAATTTTTTAAGCTTTTTGACAAGAGGTGCTCAAGGCATATTTGACTTTTCTTCATTAGTACTGGTGGCATGTTTTTAAATATTACTGTCTTTAAGCAGAAGATTATTCCTGTAATACTGTAATATCCCACTTTTAGAATAGGGAACAGAAACTTAAGCCTGGGCACACTGTTCAGAAGTCTGTAGTTGCATACTTTTGCAATATCTTTTTTTGAATGAAAATACATTGATTAAATTGTTAATTAGGCATAAATTTTATTTCAGTGTTTCTTTGCATATTTGCAATTCTCTGGACTGTGACTAAGGATTGTATGTACTTCAGCTGAAAACAAATTTTTGGTATGTGATTACAGCATTTTATGCAGACTTTGGTATGTCTGAAAAGTGCTGTGTATGGGATCCCATGAACTCTCCTCCAGTGCTTTCACTGACATTGGCACACTGTGTCTCCCCCACTGCTGATTCCAGCTTATACTGCCATCTCCAGTTCAACCCTGATATTGTTTAATATGCAGCTGATAAACTTAATAGGTGCTCCATAGGCATATGTGTTTATATGGATGTAAATCCACATCTGGACATAGGCATGCACACATACGTACACTGTTGTTTAATGTATATCTGGATTTAAACGTGTTGGGCATAATGCTGCTTAATGGGATTCAGTTGCTAATGAGGCATCAGCTGAAGGCCAGGGGGATGTTGGGCTCCTTTGAACCAAGCTGACAGTGTTTCCCAAGGCTCACATATGTATGTGGAGCTCATGGAGGTCTCATTTCTGCCCCTGCTGAATATCCTTGACAAGTGTGCCTGGCTATCTTTTGGCTGCCAAGACCTCAGTGAAATCTTATTTTATAGCCAGGTTCCAAGAAGGTTACACATTATGGGCCTAGAAAAGGTCTCTCATTCTGATCTCTAAAATTATCAAATAGAAGATTTTTTAAGGTTTACTAAAACACCCAAAGATTAAAAACCCTGCTTCTTTGGATCTTGGACTACTTTGGACCCATACAAAGATTGGGTGGGCAAAATTTTCAAACTGGACTTTTGCTGTTCAGTGGTCCCATCTTTTCTTTCTTATTTGCAGAACCCAAGCTCAAGAAAAAGTCTTTCTTCTGAAAAGAAACAAAACTTCACTGTACCTCACGTACTAACTGTCATGGCTTCTGCTTCCTGATTTCATTTAGCAAAGTCATCAACAGTCATATGAGAAATTAGAAACTCTGAACTGGGTTTATGGCAAACGAATTAGTAGTGTTTGCACTTACAGGTATTATTTTGAGGTAGCAACTGAGGCCTTGTGTGAGAAAACTCCAAACAATTGAGTGGAAAATCTTAGCAGAAAGGTAAACACTATTTCCAAAATTATTTTTGTCCAGTGATTCACTTCAGCTGTATTCTGTCATATCTTGACTTAGCAAATGAGTGCCTGAAGCCAGATGACACTCAAAATGGTATCTTTTCATAGTACTGAACTGTTTGCTTCTGACTTGTGAAATTCATGTTTCAAGGCTTTCTATTTACTTGGAATTAATTCAAAAAGAACTGAGAGACAAGAGATAATTTGTGTTAAATAGAGCCTGAACAGTGAACTTGCCTTGAGTGTCAGCTTAGGTGCTTCTTTAAGACAAACAGCAGAAATGTAATTTGTCATATGAATGCACAAAGCAAGTCATAAGTCACAATATCCAGCACATAATTGCTTGTCACCCCACACAAACATTTGAATTTGGACACATGCTTTTAATTTCCTGAGGTTTTGGGGGGTTTTATTTGGGTTTTTCTTAGGTTGGTTTTTTTAGGGTTTTGGGGGGTTGGTGTTTTTGTTTGTTTGTTTGTTTTGTTTGATTGGTTTTTGGTTTGGTTTGTGCCACTGTTTTTTGCTGTTGTGTTTATTTGCTTGTTTGGGTTTTTTTTTGTTTTTTTTTTTCTTTGTGTAGCACCCAATGAGAAATTAAAATACTTTATGCCCACTGTAAAAACACTGGAGATCTGGAAGTGAAATGCATAGCATGACTGCAAAGTATTAATAACTTCTGTAATTTCAGGGGAAGAAGAAGCAATGGTGCTTAGAGGAAGGAAGGCATAAAATTAATAACTGTGCCTTAAGTGGGCACAGTTCATAGTGTTTTGATCTTCCAGTAATACAAGAGATATAAAGAAAGCAGAGCTGGAGGAACCAACACAATTCACTCCTGCCTTTCAAAAAAAGACAATAGAATGGAAAGTTGTTTATAATCTGAAACTCTGGAAAAGCCCTATACACTATCTCTGTCTTTCATACACAAAACTGGTCATAGTCAGTTTTTTAAGATAACCACTAATATACTGCAAATTAAACTATGTAGAGGAAAATTTATAAAAGTGAAAAATTGCCTACTGCCTTGGTCTTTTTGCTAATACACAAGAAAATATGAGAGGAATATTTTGATTTATAAATAGCTGCATGATTGAATAAGGTTGATGTTTTTCAGATGTGACCTAATGCATTAGGAATTTCTTCCCTTTAAAACTGGAAGGGGAAGCTGAAAAATTTGAAATGTGGTTTTCTTTGGTATATAATTAAACTATACATGACCTTTTATGTAGTTAATCTGTATATTCTAAGTTTAAAGTTTTGTGATTTATTATTAAAAAAAAAAAAACTTCTGTCAGTTCTGCACCAATATTCTTACATGGGGACCGTGGTCCTTTAACTAGAAGATCCTGTCACCATCAAATGCATAAGACACAGCCAGTGTTCATTAATCTTCAAGTCCTGCAGTAGTCTGGAAGAACAAATTTCATGCCTTTGCTACCATGAGAAGGTTTCAATTTGTACAGCTACAGATTTGTTTTTGTTTAATGCTTTTGGGTATTGTAAACATTGTAGGAAAGCTACTATGTTTTTCTCTGTCATGAGTATTTCTTCGGCAGACTTGAAAATCTCAGAGATTTTCAAGAGGAAATCTACTAGTTGGAGAAATTTTCAAGGATTTTTTGTTCTTTTGGTAATAGTTTATAAATAGTACCTGTTTCTTAAGATGCTGGAGAGTGTTATCCCACTGGATACAGACTGTGAAAACACAGGAGATTCAAACATATTGCAGTATGTGGTGCATATTTACTTAAATGTTTGTAAGCTGTGTGACACCAAAAAAGGCAGGGATCAGCCGTGTTTACCGACCTGAATTTTTATCACATTCTGCTGTCAAATCCTGTTTCATTAATAAATACCTCATTCACGGAAGAAGCAAAATGTATTTCTCAAACATACAATTTACTGACTTGAAATTTATGCTTTACTGAGGCTACTTGAATGAGACATCTCTCTAGTAGGTGTCTTCCCTGCCCCTGGCAGGAGGGTTGGAAGTAGATGTGGGTCCCTTCCCACCCATTTATTGCACTATACAGTTATCTTCCAAGGAGGAGAGTTCTGCAGTTCAGGACTCTGCTGAGCACTGTACACACCAACACACGCACGCGGGGATTTCTGTGCCTGTTCCATTATCCCAGCAAGAAGCTCAGCCGAGTCAACAGCAAAAAAAAAAAAAACATCCTACGCGAGCCCTTTTCAGGCTTAAACTCCTGTTGCGCCGTGAAAATGCCGCCAGAAATCATTGTTCAAGATCCTAAAGACGTGTGGGGGGGGGGGGGAAAGTTGCACGGCCTTTCTGCCGGGCCGTGCCCCGGTTCTGTGGCCGCACGCCGCCGTGCCCCGGTTCTGTGGCCGCACGCCGCCGTGCCCCGCAGCCCCTCTGTGCCCCGCAGCCCCTCCGTGCCCCGCAGCCGCCGGCGGCGCTCCGCGGCGGGGCGGGCGCGGGCAGGGCCGGGGTGCCGAGCGCAGGGGCCGAGCCGCGGGGCGCGGCCGAGCGCGGCTGGGGGCAGGTCCGGCGCTGCCACCGCAGCACGTCCCCACCCGCTCTGGCGGAGGGGAGCTCGCAGGAGTCATTTTACCATTTTATCGGGGCAGCCTCGCCGAGGCTCGTTGGGCAGAGCCGGCAGCGGCCCGGGGGCACCCGCAGCGCCCGGCGGGCGGTGCGTGCGGCGGGCGGGGAGAGGCGGCCCGGGCAACGAGAGGGGTGAACCATCCCACAAACACACGCTGAGAGCTCGTGGCAGCAGAGAGCAGCGTTTGCGTTGGTTTCCCCCACACTCCGTCCGTTTCCCCCCCCCCCCCCCCCCTTTTTTTTTTTTCCTTTTTTTTTTCTTTTTTTTTTTTTTCCTCTTTTCTCTCCAAAAAAACATGGCTGAAGCTGGGACGGGCTTTTTGGAACAGCTCAAGTCTTGCATCGTCTGGTCCTGGACTTATCTCTGGACGCTGTGGTTCTTCATCATGCTCTTCCTCGTCTACATCTTAAGGGTGCCACTGAAGATCAATGACAATTTAACCACAGGTAGGCTGTGATCCTCTGCCCCCCTGCCCTGCCCGGGGCGGCTCAGCCGGGGCTGCCCGTGCGGGAGCGCCCAGCGCCGCCCCCTCGGGTGCTGGAGCCCTGGCTTAAGCTGTTTGTACTGCTCATATTGTACTCAAGCATTCTTATTAGCGAGGATTAAAACTTCGGTTGTGTTTCTGATGAATATTAGATCTCAGCTACTTTTTCTGAGTGCTAATAAATAATGAGTGTAAGTTCGCTGGAAGATTATCGCTGTTGCAATGGACTTTGCTTTGGGTGCTTAGGCTCTCTAAGGTTGTGTGCCGCTGCTGTACTGAATCAGCAGTAACTTACGTAGTGTTAGCCGGTCTAGATTGGGCAGTTATGGCTTTATCTTGAAATTGCTTATTTTTCCTACCCATCTACTTTGAGAATTCAATTTCTGCCCCCCCCCCCCCCCCCCCCCCCCCGTTGGACAAGACAAATTGGTTTTGGGGCAAATGACATGTAACCCATATGGCATCCCTGCTGCTGGGAAGTCAAACATTATCTGAGCGTTTTTCACCCATCCCTCTGGCCTGTTCTCATTTGATAAGCCTCTGGCAATTCCAACATCAAAGAAGAATTAAAAGGACAAGAAGATTCAGCATAAGGCAGCTTTCACTTTAAGCATAAAGGCAATTATGAATTGCGTTTATAAATTATAAACTTCAAATGCAATTTTGGTCAAATTTTCACAATATGTCTTTGGACAATATCCTGTTTTTTTGACATTGCCACACACTGATTAGAACAGGAAGGAATTCTTGTTGCTTGATTCTTAATAGTTTATGTAATGCGTGCATCCCAGGTAAACATTGCAGGCCATGCTTGTCAAGCAGAAATGTCAGAATGCTTCATATTATAATTTTCGCTATTGCAAAAATCACAGGCATCCATCTGAGACCTAATCAACCCCCTCTGATTTCTTCCTGAGTTTGAACAAACTAATTCTTGATGCACTTTCTCATTTGAAATGTAACTCCAGCTGAGTCATCTTGGGGTTTACAGAAATGTCTCAAAATGCAAGTAAAATGACAGTATGAAATCCTTGAGGAGTTTAAAAAGGCTGAAGAAAGTTCCAAAGTGCCTGACAAAAATGGGTTACTGGGGAGAATGATAGGCACAGTATGGTCTTTATACATCATCTGTTCCTAAATGGAATTTATTTTAAAATTACTACTGGTAATAACATTATAATTTTTTGTTTTATTTAGTTTTTCAAAGTTTTTGTGAATTAATTAAAACAGATTTAATTTATTGTAGATTGTCTTACCCCTCTAGTCCCCCCAGCTGATTACAGTTGAATTCTACTGCCATTAGTTTTAAGGTTGATCATGAAGTACCACAGCAACTGATGATGTAATGCCAATCACATATATTTCAGTGATGTGAAAATAAATGTGTAAATGTTGCTACTAAAACTTCTATGTGGCATAAAGAAATAGTAGGGTGGTTTAAAAAAATGACTGCGTATTTTCCCAGAACAGGCTGGATCTGTTGGTGAGTTGAGGTCAAACAAACTGGTTTTCAGTACCACCAGAGGCTGGCTTAGGCAGCCAGTTAAAAAAACTCAGTTCCACAGGTATGGTTTGTACTTCATGTAGTAGTGATTTAGAAAGGATTTAGATCAAACACCCTAAACAGAGCCCACAGTGGGCTGTTGTGATATGAAGGACAGGGAGGGCACCTGCCGCAAGGACCTGGTGCTTGCTGCTGATGTATGATTTTGTTTTCCCATGCCTAGTGTTAGTATTTCTAAAAGGAAGTGGAAAAGCTGGAGAAGATAGTGGAAAAATGATTCCAGAGCTGGAGAGAAGCATCAGAATAAGATTACAGTAAGGCGGTATTGTCATGGAGAGAGAGAGAAAAAAATGGCCTTTTAATAATGAAAAGAATTACAAGAATTGATAAATTGAAGGAGAGGACAGACTCAATTTTGTCATAATCAGGCGTTAATTTGTAGCAAACTTGAATCTGCTGATAAAGGAGCCTTTGGGATTTGCATGTCTGAAAGTCTTAAAATCCAGTGGTGAAATAGGAATCACAGGTGTTCATGCAGCCTTAAATTGCTTTTTGGCAAGGACAGGGCAGCAAGCTGTGCACCACTGGCAGTCAGAGTCATTGCAGATGGTTTTACCAAATAGAAGGCTGGTTGGTCACTTGTATCACAAAGTCTGAGTAGGAAGTGTGGGGTCTTTTCCCTCTTTCAGTGTTGTACAGATGTGCACACCCGAGCATTAGTGCACGTTGGCCATCCCGTGTGTTTCAGTGAGCTCCCAGGCTCAAAGGTCCTCAGTTTGGCCAAGCATAATTTCAGTGTCCTCAGTGGAGTACATTACTGTGATATACCCAAAGGGAAATCTAGTCTGTCATATAAAAGTATTAATGGTAAATCTGATTGTGGTGTTTCATGTGGTTTGTTTTGTTTTTGGTTTTTTTTTTTTAATTTTTTTTAAAGTTTGATGTCCAGATCAAACAATAAAAATATGAATAGGAGAATTTGAACTATTGTACCATACCATTAGCCAGGAAGCAAGAGAGATCACTTAATATGCCAGGCTAAAATATTAAATACAGAATAAGCAGTTCAGGAAGCGGATGTTATTATCTTATTCCAAAATAATTAAACATGCCTATTTTATATAACATGCTGTATTTTCTTTCCATGTTGGCACTTGCACGACTTCTGAATGCCACACTAATCTGCACTAAGACACACCTCTTCTAAAAATGTGCTTGTTTTTCCTGACATAAGAATTTGGATTTCTAGTCAAATCCTAAGAAGGGAAGAGGCACTGAAGTTAAAATGTTTCTGATGATTTTATTTATCCTTTCAAAGTGCAACAGAAAGACAGATTTAATGACCAGAGCATTAAGTCTGACTGGCCTGTGACAAGGCAGACAGGAGGAAACCTCTGGCTTGCTGAGGGTAGAGAAATCCCATAAATTGATTTCCTAAAAGTGTGAAAAATAAATACATGAGTATGAGCTCTGGGCTGATTCTGACTCTGTTGGTGTCTGTGGAGTATTTTTATTATTCAGCTGTGCTGGAGCAAGGCCCTGTGGTGTTACCAGCTGAGCTGCTAGAGATGGGAGCCTTACAAGCCTGCAGAATGGAAGGAAACAAGTACACTTGTCCTGCCAGGCCCCTGAGGTCAGCAGGCCCAGGGTAACCATGGTTGAAAGAGCAAGACTCCATCACCTTGTGGTGGCTAGGACAGAGTTGTTATCTGAGAAACATGGTAAATTTTTTCATTTTGAACTTTTAAAAAACTATTATTATTCATACTGAAATAACTAGCTAAAATTGCAATTAATGTGGTATTTGTGATCAGGTAACAGACTTCTTAAAGCCAGTACCCGAAACTGTGTGCATCATGCTGGCCATTTGGAGAGGGAAGAGGCTGGTGTGGAGCAGGGCTGGCAGCACTGGCCATCACCAGGTCCCCACTCACCCTGTGATTTGTGTGGCCAGGGGGTGAAGTGAACATCTTAAAAGTCTGTAAATTTAGGATAACAACACTTTCTCTTTGTCCAGGAATCTCTCAGAAGACACAAAATGGAGAGGTTTTTTTAGTCAGCCTGGCCCACCTCAGATGTGTTTACCAGTGCGTGCATTGCAATGACTTCAGGAAACAAAGCAATTGGAAAAGACCCATCTTATGAAACTACCTTGTGTTAAACCATGCAGGAAAGCTGAGGGTGATTTCATTAGCAGAAATACTGCAGGAGATGGAGAGATGGAGCCTGCCTCTCAGGTTTGGGCTATGCTGTCTTAGGGAGGTGGCTGCTGTCAGCGAAGCTCATCTCATCTTTCTGATCTTCCCTTTCTGCACTTCCTGACTCTGCAGATCTATACTGCACATTGGTGCAATGTGCCCCAATAAGCTGCAGTGTGAGAAAAAAGTTACTTTTCATTCCCATGATCTCAAATTCAAGTAGCAGCAGAAAACATTTGCCTATTAAAGTTTAACTAATTTCACTTTTTCCCCGCTGCTGATAATTTGGCCATGTGGAGCTGTGCGTGCACAAGCTGCAGTAGTAATCCACCCTTAGGAGAGAAGGGGTTTTTGGGGACTGGACACCTGGGAGTGTGTCTTCCCTGGGTTGGGGGGCACAGCTGCAGGGGCTGGGGCTGCCAGTGCCTGCTCTGCCTCTGAAGCCACCGCCTCGGTGTGTTTGCTGTGATAGCATCTTGACAGCCGGTCAGGAGGTATTGTTCCCCTTCATAAATTTAAGCTAGTGCAGTTAATCATGAGGGCTGGAAAACATTAACCTGACAAAGGCCAGGGAGTTTCAAACAGTTTGAAAACGAGTGAACAGATTCTTTCTTTTAAGAAGAACTGAAGCACAGTTCGTTTTAGTTCTGCAGACTTGCTGGTGGTTGTTTGGTCTTTCTCCAAAGCAATCTGCCATCATTGTCCTGGGTTTCCCTGTAAGCATCTGCTGTGTGAGCTAAGAAGTGAGTGTGGTGGTGGGTGAGTCAACAGAAAACCTGGACCAAAACTCTTATACCACCAAAGGAGATGGAAGAATTCTTAACTCCCTGCAAGTGCCATGTAGATTTGTTTGGGGTATTTTTAAGAACTTGACTGTTGAAAGTGAAATTTCAAACGCATGACCACTTCTGTCAAGGTCAGCATCAATCCTGCATATGAAATTCACAGAATCAGTTACAGATGGATAGTTTGCTCACTGACTCAAAATCACTTGCATTAATTTTTGCATTTCTTAGAATGTAAATTAAATATTTACTACATACTGATCTTATTTTCTACTAGGTGGAATTAAAGAGTGTTTTCTTAACTGTTAACCCGTCTCTTCAGTTATATCACTTACAGCACCACAAAACATTTGTAGGTACTGAGCCTCCATTCAGAGTTTGGATATTAGAGGTTTTTTCAGTCTGCCTTTTTGGATTTTTCAAAAATCAGTTTTTACTGCTGTAGGCTAATATTCAGGAGGTTATTATCAAGCAGGTTTTAACTATTTTAAGCATGTCATGGTACACTTTGAAACTCTCCCTTTAATTTTTTATGAAAGAGATTATGATGTGCTTCAAAGTAGTATGTTGCTTTTAACAGAAAGTAGACAAATCTTAGTAGATTAAACTGGGGATTCTTGGGGGAAAAGTCATATCAAAACTTGCTGGATCAATACCCAATGGATGCAGTATACTTGATATTTGTTTTCTACGAATTTTGACATTTCTTCACCAGCTTGACTTTTTGGTTGAGCTAAATCTTTCATTCAGCATCAGATGCTGGAAATGGAGCAAAGTTTGTAGGAAATGCAAGGTTTTTAGAAAATACTGTTTTAAGAAATTGACTTTCTTACTGCAAAAATCTCTAGAAGATTTGCAGTCAGTATTTCAGGGGATATGTGTAAGCCAGAACCTTTAAAATAATTTTTGATAACATCTTGAGTGAGCTTACTGTAACGCTGACTGATAAGACAACCATGGAGCTGTACTACCAGCTTGTAACTGAAGTCTGATGTCCTCTGTGTGCTGATGAAAATCTGTGGAAAGGCTCCTAAAACTGCATATGTGTACTGGGATTTTCCCAAAGCATCCACTGAGTGCCTGGACAAATTTAGCCCAAAAGAGCATAAGCACCGCATTTTTCACAGGGGTCATAGGTCGTAATTGTCTGAGTGGCTGTGAAAATACCACCATTTAAATTAAAGAAAGAACTTAAAATAGATATTTTTGGTGGTTATTTTGCAAAAGCAAGTGCAAAATCCAGATCATAAATTTCCATTTGTGAAACACAAAATATGTGCTAACTGGTGTCAGTGCCTCAAGGAGTGAAAAGAGAGAGAAAAGTACATAATCTGTGCCAAGGCTGTACATTAAATGAAAGATAGAAGGTCATGATGCTGCCTGAGAGCAGCACCTGGCAGCAATTAGGAAGATGATGTTTCATGAAACAGGGGTTTTGGAGGGAATGACCTGCCTGTGTTTTAAAATGGATTCTCTGAAAGGAGCTATGGAGAGTCTAGCAAAACCACGCTGTTAGCCTAAAGAAGCTCAAGCTGTTTATCTAATCACAGAGAAGCTACTTGACAATAGCTAAGGAGTTGTAAGAGCTTTAATCTCGTTGACAAACATATAGTGAGCTTCCTAAATATTTGGAGGTAAAATTCATGTTAACTTGTCAGAATTGGGGCCCAAATCATCAGTAGTCTGAAGAAGCAGCCTGGCTGTGAGACATGTTGCATGCAGTGCCCTTGCTGGAAGAGAGGTGGTTGCTTATGATGTAAACTCTGTGGCGGGAGGAAAGTAGTAGGTACTAAAGCAGCCTTTAATATAAGGAAGACGGATCTTAAAAAAGGGGTGGCTGCAAACTGAACCCAGAGGAATGCACATGTGAAGTGTTTTTTATGAGATTTTTGTAGATGTGTTTTTGGACCCAGCTGATATGGCAAGGGGTATTATGCCTGTCCATCTTTGGCTCTTGTAGTATTAAGACCCTTGGGGTAATGAGGACTGCCAGGCTCTTTCAGTGGGAAATCTGGGAGTGAAATCTAATGGCCCATAGTAAACAGGAAAGCTGAGTAGTTAAAACACTTATCATGCTGAGGTTTAGAAACCCCCCCACCCATCTAAAAACGCTTGCTGATGGTGTGCAGGTATGTTGTGCATGGAGGCTCTGATCGTCCCAGATGTGGCAGGACTTCTGTGCCCATGCCAGAGAGTAGTCCCTGCTGAGTCCAAGGTTTCTCTGTGTTGTTCAGTCAGCTGGCAAGCTCTGTGCTTAAGGGGGAGTTGTTTGTCTTGTAGGCAAGTGGTAAAGCAAATAAAACCACTTAAGTGGTGACTTAGGTTGGAGGGCCAAAGCAGTTTCTTCTGGATTGAAGGAATGAACATTGCTGTCAGAAGCTAATGAGGTCTTCTGTGTGGTTGCCACAAGAAGTCAGGATTCACCCTTTTTTATCCAAGATTAGTTATTTAAGAAGGTATTTTATATTTACAAAATCAGGCCCTGCTCTAGAAACATGTCAAAATGTTGAATACAACTCAGAGTTCTCTTGAACTGTACAGGAAGAACTAAGGCATAGGGAAATGAGACCTTGATGCTGCAAACCTTCAGTGGTTCTGTTTGTTCCACAAGCATATTAGAGTTTTTTGGCCTAGGGCTTTACTGCACTGGTAATTACTATGCATGAATTCTCAAAGACTTGGGCCTAAGTTTTTTGCTAAAGTACTGCAGAGAGCCTTTAGCAATATGAGGGATAGAGTCCCTAGTTGTTTCTGCCCAAAGGTAGTTTTTCCTCTTGTAGTTTGATGATCACACCTAAGTCTTGCTTTTTCTTACCAGAGCTGTTTCAGGAATGTACTTAGGGCATCTGTCATAGAATTCAGGCCTATCCTGGTCCTGTGGACAGACTGTGAGGTGTTTGTGGGGATGTTATTCCTCTGTTGGCTGTTAAAGGGGGTGGCTGAAGGCTCCTTCCACCTGTTTTTAAATTAGCTCTTTGTGCACTGAAGACATCTATTGAAAGATTGTGTTATAAACTCCAGCTTGTCCTCATGACTATAAAGTGTCATGTGGACCAGTGATGCAGTGTAAATACTAATGAGTTAAAGTTGCTTTGTGAAATCCCAGCACAGGCTAATTGGAATTGTTTTCTGTGTGTCTTAGTTGGGCGCTGCAGAAGGGCAACTGGTTTTAACACCAAGAACACTAAGCTTAAGCAACAATGATGCATTTAAAGACAAGTGTTAATGTCACGCTTTCAGCAGACAGAACAAACAAGTTGTAACTCTTAAGCCTGAGGAAAGGGCCTAAATTCAAAGTCCAAACCAAACTTCACCAGCTGCTGAGAGAAGAAAAAGATGTATTATTGTGGAGTCTAAACTGGAGATTTGTCACTGTGGTAGACTCGTGGCTTAAGCGATTTAGTGCACTTAAATATACCAATTAGAAGGATGAAAGCTATAGGGTAAAAATGTAATGCAGTCATCTTTAAGATTCCTATTCTGTGTAGTGTGCCAACTGCAACCATAAGAACTAATTTCCAGCTCACTTTCTACAAATAAACTTGGCTTATTAAATGTCAGGAATGTTAGGTTGAAATGCAGGATCTTGTGTGCAGTGGCAAGACACTCAGAGATCAAATTTAAAGCACAAGAAATGTTGTTTTCATCATCGTCATCTTATTTTGTAAGGCAGCCATTTATTTCTCAAGAAAATATGCCTGTAACCTGAGAGTGTCATAGATGTTGAACTTTACATAACTAAATGTTTTCATGACATGTCCTGTATGTTTATGCTGAGGGCTGAAAATTGTTTACGGCGTGGCTTGGTCTGAAGCAAGGTTATATGATCCACTAATGCACTTAATCTTCCATGTGAAATTTCTTTTGCTATTTTTAATACTGAAGTTAACTTGATAGCAGTGTACCCATCTGGTATGTTTTACACAAATCTCGGCTTAGAGTCCCAGGCTGGTCATTTCCTCAGTTTTCAGAGAGAAGGTTAAACCAGAGCCTGTCAGAGAAGGCTTGCAGCTGGCCCTCTGCACCCTGTGCAGGGGACAAGGGAACACAGAGTCCCAGCGTGAGGCTCAAGATACTTCTTGAGCAGAAGCCAACTTTGTGCAGCAGCAGGATGCTGCAGCTGAGCTGGTGAGCCCTCCCCGTGAAGAGAAGGACCTGACGAGGTCTTGTGCAGGGCTGCACTGATGCATAATTACTGATCTTACAAGTCAGGAGTGTCTTCTCTGTAGTGCTTGACTTGATGGATTTATCTGCCTGCTCAGAGTAGGCTCCTGTATTGTGCTGTGCTGTTATAAAAGTGCCTTCTGGTCCCTGTGTGTGACTGTCCTGCTCATTGGGTCGCAAGTCAAAGGATTGGTTCAAGCACAAGTGAATTGCTTTAGCAGTTAATATTGTTCTACATATTCCCAGAAATTCTTGTCAAGAGTTTACTGCTTAAAAGTGCTGATGACAGCTGTGTTAGCAGTCACCCCACAAGCCACATAGTCTTGTGGGGAGCAGCAGTCCCACGGAGCTCTGATTTGCTCCAGGGTTTCCTCAGGTGTCCAAGCCTCAGGATTTCCTCAGACCTGGCATGAGGGTTTGGCCTGTGTTACGGCTGAGAGTGTTTTGTCAGCAGCTTCGCAGAAGGTGGAGTTTCCACCCTTGATGCTCTCCTGTGAGGAGTATGTGGGGGCTGTACTGTGTGCCACTGGAGAGGTGTACCGGCCTCTCTGGGTCCTGACTCCAGCACTCAGTCATATTTTACATTATCTTCCCATAAACTGTTGCACTGAAAGACTTTTTTTCCAGAACTTGATAATTCTTATGGATAGAAGCTTTGCTCTCACTCTTGACTTAGGTGTATTTGTGGCTGGCTTGCACACGTTTGTGCTCGTTACAGCTCTCTCCTTTACCTGTAGAAGCAGCAGCAGCACCATGAAGACTGGTTCCCAGGGCACTCATGAGGTTTTTCCTGTCTATCCATCCCTTATAAGATTGAGTCAATTGGATTGTCCTCATTTGTTCTCCTAAAACTGCTGGATGTCCTTGATTCTGCTGGTAGTACTTATTCTTTCAGTTTGCTGGCCATTTCATAACTGGTACCCTCTCCATCATATGCCAAGGTAAGGCTTCACTAACTGTCTTATATATTGCAATTAATCCTTCTCACCTTCCAGGGAAAATAGTTTTCCTTGTTGGTTTCTTGCCCTTTGCCCTATTAACTTTGATATGGTGTCCCTGGCAGCTCATGCCAGGTGCCTTCTGCACCTCCTGGTTTTGGTAATGAAAATTCTTTGTAAGGCTCAGTTGGCAGCTCCATGTGCTCTCCATATCGTCCAGACTGGCTGCAGGTTTCTCCATCTCCTGTTTTAACTAGCTTTCTACAGCACTGTCAGTACTTGACTGAAATCCAGACAGTTTAGAGCTACACATTTTCCTTGGTAAGAGAACTGAATATTTTCAGTAAAAGGGCACATCTGATTGGTCTGGCATGATTTATTTATTTTGTGTTTCATCCTATTTTTTTGTGTACCTCAATTGCTTAATTTATTATTGTCCTAAAAATTCTCAGTAGCTTGGGCCTGCATTTTAAAAACAGAAATATGAAGTACTCTGGCATAATTTGGAGGATTTGAACAGTTTATTAAAACTGTCTCAATATGGGGCTTGCTTTTACAAATGTAATTTCCTTCTGCAAGTTGCCTTCCGTGCATTCTCTTACACTCAACCATGTCTTGAACATGTTAAGTCCTTTGAATTATATCTCACTTTCTCCTGTCACAGTGTCTCTTTTCTTGCTCTTCAATTACTTTTTTTCCCCCACTTTCAGCAGTTTTGTTCCTATTCAAAAATGCAATAAATATTCACTTTGGAAACTACCATATCCTGCTTTTTACCTTGCTGTGTCCTTACTTATTTTGTTGAAATAGTCTTGGTTTGTTGGATTTAGTTTGTGATCTATGATACAGATCTTGAGTCATGACTTAGTCTGACTTTTTCAGATACAGTTTTATTTCTCTGCCTTTTGTCCTCACCAAAGCAGAGGGAAAGCTTTGAATGCCCCAGGTCTTGCAGGTATTACTTGTACAGGGCTGATACTGCTTTATTTGAAGGCCTTAGCTGATAGACTGGTATAATGAGGTAGAAATTGAAATTAACTTTCCATTATTGTTTTGTGAAAGTCTGTGTTGCAATTCTGGTCTCCTTGAAGCAGTTGGTAAAGCTTCTACTGAGTTAAGGAAATGATGATATTGTCCCAAGAGGTTTTTTTAACATTAGTCTCAATAGAAGAGGTTATAGAGCATGAATGACTC
Source organism: Calcarius lapponicus (assembly GCA_039654755.1). NCBI lineage: Eukaryota > Metazoa > Chordata > Aves > Passeriformes > Fringillidae > Calcarius > Calcarius lapponicus. The sequence continues at coordinate 23,768,404 of CM077463.1, read as the reverse complement.
TCATACACCTCCCAGCAATCTGAAATAAATTTGCACATTTGCTGCCTTCCTGGATTTGAAACATGACAGGTATCAAGACACTGAGAACTGATGACAGTGCAGGTTAAATCAAGGCATTTAGCATGAAAAGAAGTTGACCTGTCTAAACCTAATCTGCAAAGTTTCTTAGCTGCTTTTATATTTAAAACTTTTTAATCAGTTCTCTTGCCACACATTTTTATAACTCATGAAGTTGTAATATAAATTTTCAGTTTTACAAGGTATTGTAGGTTTTCTGACAGTGTGATGAATTTTGCATGACATAAGCCAAACCTAGTAATTAATAAATCACTCACTGAAAATGTTGGGTGCTTCAAGTACTATTCTACTCTTCTGTAAGTCAGGTAGGTCTAAAAATTCCAATTTTCCTTCAGGCCACATTCAAACTGGTAATGACTGATTATGGAACAATACTGTTATTGGGTGATTGTTTTTGTTTCTGAGCAAGATATACAGTAATAGATAAAATATGTTATATGATATATACAAAATATATGGATATATATTTTATTATCTATTATATTTATGTTAGTAGTGTATATGTAATAAAATACAGTGCTGTCCCCCTTGTGTTGAGGCTGCACCTTTATCATTTGGGGTGCAGAGTCAGTGATGGGCAGGACTCATTGGCATTGTTTGCTGTTTTCCTTAGGTGAGCCAGTAATACAGGCCTGAAAATAAATATCCTACAATATCTTCCTTACAAATGTGTTCTTCCCTAGGTGCAGTGAAGTTGCCAGATGGCAGCAGAGTGTGGCTCTGGGTGCTGCCATGCTCTTGGCTTTGCTGCAGGGCTGTGATGGCCCGTGATGTCTGTTGGTGTGAGTGAGAGCAGCTGCTCTGTTATTGTGAGGGGGCTCTGTGGCTGGGAATGCCGACCCAGCTTGATCACTGGGAGGGCAGCTCCCACCCTGGGGATATCCCAAGATCTCAGCTCTTCCAATCTGGGTTAGGACCCCTTTGCATCTTGGCAGTGGACCCCCAGAGCTCGAGTTTGTGGTTTACTCCAGACTGAACACTGGAGACTTTCTCAGTCTAAAATAAACAGCCAACAGTCCAAAAACCAGCCACAGAGAGCCCACAGACAGCTGCTCTGGCCACGAGCTCCCTGGTATACACAGCCCTCTGTACATTGCCATCGTCCTCTTTCCAGTGCACGTGATCCTTCTGCACGGGCACAAAAATCAATAATAAACAGTAAATGAATAACAAGAAGCCTGCCAACCCAAATCTCTCTTGTTTGCATTCATGATTGTTTTCCTTTTCTAATCTAATGTGACAGAGAAGCATTTAAAGGAAAAGGATGCTGGGAATGATGAAATTTTATAAAGCCTTTTCTCACAAATGCTTTTGTTTTAGGAGCGAGGGAGCTTGGTGGTACCCACGGTGGCCCACATTCCCTTGCAAAGCCTTGCACTGCAGGCTAGGGCTGGGGGCTCCTGGGCTTAGTCCCTCAGAAACTCTCTCCTTGTGTAAGCGTCAAAAACCCATGGCATTGATGCAGTAGATAGGGACGTGCCTGGTGGGCTCTACACTTCTCAGGATTTGTTTTTATTTATATGCAGAAGGCAGGTTTTATCTGTCTTTGGTCTTTAAAGTGAAGATAAATTCTCATTAAAAGTATCTTTTCTGTTCCAGTTTGCAAGATTAGTTTGTTTGGGATATGCATTTTTAACACATTGACTGGAGTTATACCTGCAAGGCAGTGTTTTCAGAAGCACCTGGGATATTTAATTACCTATGCTTTAGTCAGCCATTAGTTTACTTATTAACATGTACTTATTCATGTACTCTTTATACTAAGCGTAGTAATAAACTAAACAATGCTTTGCTAACTGAAAGAAAAGCATTTAATATCTGTTACACAATGTATTAGGTGCATCTGTAATGGCACAGTATTCTTTTAGTCATAGGCTAGTGTAATTCTGCACATCACAGCCGTTGCCTTTGCAGGAAGTTATGCTGTCAGTTTGGAATAAAAGTTAATATTAATGAGAGATGTGAGAATACTGTAAAATAATAATAAACCTAAAACATGTGCCAGTTCAAACAAATCTGGTTATGGTGTTTGCTTTCTGTGAATGCTGTAGTTCAGCAAGAACAACATTGGCTGACTCGGGTCCTCAGTGTTGTTGTTAAAATACAGGTCCCTCTGGTCCGGTGATCGCCAGCACTGCGTGGCAGTGGAGGGGAAATGTCAGAGGTTTCAGTACTGTTCTTAATTTATAGTGAACAAAATAAATGGCATATTTACTTACAGAGACAGTTAACCCTACTGTTTGGCATACTGCAATTTTAAATTTAGTAGAAAGGATTAATTGAACTTGAAATTGTAGTTTTGATACGCAGGATGTTTATCATGCAGAAGCTAACTAGAAGCCAGTGCACTGGTATTTGAGTCACGTCCATTTCCTAGTGGTCGCTATTCAGCTGGGAACAGTGAGATCAGAGTTTTGTTCTGCGCTGTTGATTTGTACAAAATTTTTTCCCCTTGTCTTTGGTGGTTGCCTTCCAGTCCTTTCCTTAGTGCTTGAGCCAGCCCTTACCTCAGCTGCTGTAAGTAGATTTTGCATTTGCCGCTCGGCAGTGTGGCACAAGTAGGAAAGGCCTTGTGCCGTGCTCGCACTAGGGGGCGTCATCCTTTTAACGCCGCGGCCTCAGGCCGCCACAGGGAGCGGCTGCTGGGCCTGTGGGCAGTGGAGTCAGACACAAACCTGGGGGTGCCTGCGGCTCAGAGAAGGGTCACCGGTCTCCACAGCAGGCACAGGCACCCGCGGCCGCAGCCCCTTGCATTGAAGGAATGTGGGCAGCCCCTCCATCTGCCAATGGGGACCCTGAGGTGTCCCTCCCTGAGCTGTCCCTCCCTGAGCTGTCCCTGCGTTGCATCGTGTCACCCGCAGAGGGGAGGTACTACTTTGGACATAGTCTCATGAAATAAAGAAATAAAGCTGTAGGGCCATCCTACAACTGATGTAGTTATAAGGCAAAGGTAACTCCCACCCTTGATCTTCAGAAGTCTGCTTGGGAAGGGGTCCTGTAGATGGCTTTGACAAGGTCAGGTGAAAGATGAGGTTCATGATGTGTAAATCTCAGTCTACAGAAATAACTATGATGACTGTCATAAAGCTGGATTATTTTAAGTAGGGCAAAAATGGAAAATGCAGGACTGGTTGTTGACTGAAGGTGTCTCATACTTGTTTTCCTGAAGTGACTACCACAAAATAAGCTAAACAGCGAGTTAAAACCGTTGTGGCGCTAGGTGCTGCATTTCTGTGCCCGTGCTCCTGCAGACTGCAGGCTTTAAGGCAGTGAGGGCAGTTTACATGGAGGTGCTGAGGAGGTGACTAATACCAGCCTGCCTGCCTTTATTCCACCCACTGCCTCAACTGTTCAGGCCACGGTGTTTTTACAGACATAAAGTAGTTTCTAAGGCTCTGGAAAATTTGTGCTAATTGTTGTGGTGTAACGTGTGTCTGACTCTGGCTTATTCTGTATAAAATTATCTTTATTTCCTGAAGGGTTGTCTCCTCCCCAGCTGTTACTAGATAGATCTCATGTCTAATTTGTCCAAGCATTTGTGCATACACGACAACACGGCTTTGTTGTTAGTTTTGTATATGTAGAAACAAATTCAAGGTGTACGTTGTTTTTTGTGTATCCTTGCCCCCAGTACAGCGGATCTATTCAGGAGTCTGTAACCATGAACACTGATGAAAGTTTTTTAAAATGTCCCTTTTGTTTCAATGTAAATCTTATAAAAAAGAATATGCATATTGCTTGTTGTAGCATTTGGAGTCTTTTATCATGATTTTTCAGGAAAGAAATCACTGCCTTCCTTTGATGCTTATGTCTGACTTGATAAAAAATTGTATACAAGGTTGATCTTTTATAAATCAAATCAATCAAGTTCTAGTTCTGCTAATTCAGTTCTTGAGCTGCTTTATATTATTTCTCTGGACTGTCATTGATATTTTGTGTGTACAAAACATCATGACATAACATTATTTAAAAATGTATGTGTTTAAAACTGATCTGACAGTTCAAACAGACTCTCCAACATCAGGAGCCTCTGGAAAGCACATCTCCTTCATTGGGATTTTGTCCATGAGCTTATTTGGAAAATTTCAACCAGGTTGGTGCTTAAGTGCCTGGTCTTTGCATGGCTCTGTGTTAAATACTAGCTCCCACCTTTATGTTGCCATCCAGACAGACCAAAGATAAATTTTAAGTGACAAAAGATGAAAAGCAGCATTGCAGGTAGGGTTTGGAGTAGGTTGCCAAGTGCTGAATGGGTCTCAAGGGTTTGTAATGCCAGCTCTCCACCTGTTCTGCGCTTATTGGATTGATTTTTTGTGTGTGTGGCTTGTTGTAAATGAACCTCAAGGAGACTTCTAATGAGGCATACTAGGTACAAGCAATTGAAGTACTTAAAATTTTTCTCTGTAAAGTGTTCTCGTGAGGGTAGTCTCACATGTGACATGCTTTTATGACAGATATCCATAAATGGAACAAAACATTTTCTGGTGTTTTTTAAGGCAGCACCCTCACTTTAGAGAGATTTGAAAGACAAGGTATTAGAAAACAAATTTGTATGATTACCAGCAACTCACATTGAATTTCAAGGGCATAGGCATAGGTGTTCTGTTCTGGCAAGTCATCTCCTATGTTTCTTTTCAAGTCTTGTCTCCTCTTGCACCTAGCATGGTATAAATATTTGGGAGTGCAGTGACTTTTCAAGAATAGCTGCTTTGGTAGACAAGCCCTTGGCCCTTCCTTAGCTTACTACATCTTCTAATGCTGAACCACAATGGCTATGTCAGAAGAATTAAAAGAAGTTTGAATGTGAAATAGCTCACTGTGGAAGTACTTTTAGTAGCTATATTTGCCCAATTGTATTGTAACAACTGCAGCTGAGAACAAGTGAACGTGAAATACAAGCAGGGCTTACTGTGCATTTTTTAAATAAAAACAATTCTTCTTATTAAAGGAAAAGGCAAATGGCTAATTTATTATTTTCTCGAGTATTTCTCCGTATGTTTTAGGTTTGAATTGCCAGGTTTTGGTAGCCAGAGTACAGGGGTGGCTTCTTTGAGGAGCTGCCAGGACATTCCCGTATGTCTGATAACCAGTGCCTCCAGGGTGGACCCACCACTCCAGGGTAGACCCACCACTGGCCAAGGCCAAGACAGTCAGAAATGGAGGCAACACTTCTGTGGTAACAGATTTAAGAAGAGAAAAAAAAAGGTTACTGCACAGAAGTAATTGTGGCCAGACAAAGTGGGGTGAGAGTATGAGGAACAGCTCTGCAGACACCAAGGTCAGTGGAGAAGAAGGAGGAGGTGCTGGAGCTGAGATTTCTCTGCAGACCATGGTGCAGACCATGGTGAAGCAGCTGTGTCCCTGCAGCCCTTGGAGATCCACGGGGATACTAAGATCCACCTGCAGCCCATGGAGGAAACGCACACTGGAGCAGGTGGATGCCTGAGAGGAGGATCTGGGAAATCTGCTGGACCAGGCTTCTGGAAGGGACCTGCAGACCCAGGAGAGAGGAACCCATGTTGCAGCAGGTTTCCTGATAGGGCGTGTGATGTTGTGGGGAGCAGGAGCACTGGAGCAGGCTGTGCCTGAAGGATTGCACCCTGGGGAAGAGTGAACCACAGTGGGGCAGTCTGGGGAGGACTGCTGCCCTTGGGAGGACCCCCACACTGGAGCAGGGGCAGGACTCTTCTCCCTGAATGGTGGCAGAAACAAGAGGTGATGAACTGACCAAAAGCCCCATTCCCTGTCTGCCTGTGCCGCTCTGGGGAGGAGGTAGAGCTGGGAAGGAGCGAGGGGTGGGGGGAAGATGTTTTTAAGGTTTATTTTATTTCTTAGTATTCTGCTCTGATTTTGGTAGTAATAAATTCCAGTGATATCCCCAAGTTGAGTCTTTTTTGTCTGTGATGGTATTTGGTGAGTGATCTCTCCCAGTCCATAACTCATGAACTTTTTGTTTTATTTTCCTGTCCTGTGGAGGGGAGTGATAGAGCAGCTTTGGCGGGTGCCTGGCATCCAGCCAGGGTCACACCAGCACCCTGTAAACCAAGGGTTCTTACGTGTTCTTGATATTTCTGAGAGTTTTGTATGTGCAACCAAGCTGTGCTTCAGAAACTACACAGAACATAGAAATCTCTGTGGTAAAGTCAGTCAGCATTTCTGGTGTTGCTTTAGGGGAGGTGTGGACAGATTTCTGTTTTTTTATGAGGGTTGAGCGTTTTTTTCCTTGAGAATAGGTAATATCAGATATAGATTCAGCAAACAATGGAAAATAACTTCCAGTGAGCAGGCAACAGTTGTGATCTCCCCCTTCTTCATTTCTAGTTTACTTTCTCATGTGAGTTTGATACTTGGCTTGCCTTTTTACACACTTATCGATAGTTCTACTGTAATTCCAATTTTGAGTTTTCATAGTTCTTGACTTCAGCAGCATCTTACCATACTGACTGCTGCAAGTAAATGATGTGTTTAGAGAATTCCTGTCTCTTACAGTTCTCAGTTTGTCCCTTATCTTATTGAATGGCTGCTTTTTTGCAATTCTGCTGCTTTATTTTACAGACACTTGAAGTATCCTATCTCTTTTAAGTGACATAAGCGATACTGATTTTTTTTTAATCATCATTTGTATTAACATGGCTACATCTCCTCCACAGTCATGGTTTTGGATAGGTGACAGTATTCATAAGGTATGAGTGAACTACAATACATAAAATAGATAACTTATTTAATATTCCTTGCCATTCCTAATACCAGGTTAGCAAACCTGAAAAGGTTTATTTTTCTGACTGTGTCTGCAGCTGTTCATAGAGGGAGAGAATTCTGTTGAGCTGTGTACAGCAGGGCTTACATTTTGTGCTCAGTCTGTTGCTCTGTATGGGAGGAGAAGAAAATGCTGTCGTTGTGTTTTAAATTTAGTAACTTCTCGTAATTTTGATGATTACTAAGATGCCTTTTCCGATTATAAATAAACCACATTGTTTAAAATATTTTTGACTAGACTGAATTATGTCCCAAAATTGGAACAGCCTGAGGAGAGTTTGGGAAAGAAATTACCATCAAGTTTTTACATTCTTAACCGTAAATGGAAACAGAAGGGCATTGACTGACCAGAAGCTTGAATTCTATAGCTCCTCTGGCTAATGTAAAACATTATATATTAAAAATCCTGTCAGATTTAGGTTTTTATGCTTTTGAGGTTCTCTTGGAGGTCTGTGGGTAGTGGAAGGTGGCAAGCCCTGGCTTCTGAACCTCATTTGGCAACCTAGGGAGCAGTAAAAGGTGGATATGAGTAGGTATTGGTGTCCTCTGGGACAAGCAAAAGAGGTAACCCAACATCACCTACACTGGGAGACCAAGGCAAAGCTGGCAGACGCTTGAGGATAACCATGGGCTGTTGCAAAGACAATTTGAGAAGCTCAGGAGCTGGACTTTGATGATCCTTGGCCATCCCTTCCAACCAAAGATATTCTGTGACTCTATGATTTCAAGTCATTGAAAGCAAAGTCTGAGGAATTCAATGTCTTCCTTGCTCAAACTCCTAGGCAAAGGCTGCAAAGTTTGATGAATAGCTAGGTGGTGAACTAAGAAGGAGAGATTTCTAGGCAAAAAACCCAAGTTTGATCACTCCTTTTGTATCTGTCAGAATCTATTTACTTCCATGTACTCAAATATCTGTAAAGGTTACTTAAATTGCTTCAGAATCTTGCTTCTTTTCATGTAGTTTTGTCAAGTTTTTTGAAATTAGGAGGTAGCATGTGGCGCACAGGAAGGTCATTGAGCTGAAGTTAGTGATGTAGCTGAACAGGAGCAAACCAGTGGTTGATGTTCTGGGGTGTATCTTTCCAAGAGCCTGGTTTCTTTCCTCTGTGTACCATGTGTCATAGATGTCATTGTGTGCATGTTACGTGAGTTTTAACATCCCTGAGATGGAAATAAAACTCCTTCCAGTGTCTGACCAATAAACATGATGGATTTGGTGTCACATTAGATGTCTCATTCTGGAGCCAAAACACCTGTCCTGGGAGGAAAGGCTGAAAAGGCTGGGGTTGTTTAACCTGAAGAAGTCTCCAGGGGGACCTCATGAAGGGGGCTTATAAGAAAGATGGGGACAGACTTTTGACCATGGCCTGTAGTGACAGGATAAGGGGCAGTGTTTTTAACTTGAAAGATGGTAAGTTTAGATTGGATATAGGGATGACATTTTTGCTGTGAGTGTGGGAGGTACTGGAACAAGGCTGCCTATAGAAGGTGTGGATTCCCCATCCCTGTAAGTGTTCTGGGCCATGTTGGGTGGGCTTTTAGCAACATGATTTAGTGGAAAGGGGTCCCTGCCAATGGCAAGGTGGTGGACTCCTTGAAAAATCTTCACAAACAAGGTACCAAAGTGTTTTCACTTTATTATCCAAATAATTGTGGATATTTAAAGTTCAATGTTGTAAAGTCATACACAGGAATGTTTCACCCATAACAATATGTTAACTGTGTGTTGTGGTTTGACTAATTTGTATGATGCAGACACTTGATGAATTTTTCCATTACTCATTTTCTCGAAAGCCATGAAAGAACTATGCAATACTTGCTACTTCTTTTATGGACTCAGAAGGGTTCATAATCTTGGAAGAGATTTCAAACAGTAGGTGTGTTTGAAAAATCCTTCTTCTCTATCTCAAATTAGTAGATAGGGATTTATTTTAGGTTAACAGGTTTTTACAAGGTATTTGTCTTCTTTATTCTTTCTGTGCTTGATGTTAAAGTTTTAAATCTTCAGCATTAAAGAGAAGCAGAAACATAAGGAATCACTGTAACTTTTTTGTGATTTGCAAATAAGTGTGGATCTCAGGAGCTTTTTAGGTGTATTTGTAACCATGTGTGATACATCCCCCTATGAAGTTATGAACTCCATCTGCTGTATGAAAACCATTGATAGTTGTAACTGGTTCACACCATTTCTGTCTCAGCACAGATGTGATACTTTGTGGGCAGCCAGGGCCAGAGATTTTCTGGCACAGCAAGCCAGCAGTTGTTTTTTGCCATGGAGGCCCATGGCTTTAGAATCTGTCCTTGTGCAATTAGGTGGAAACCAGCCATGCTTATGAGCTGGATTTCTGCTCTATGAACTGTATGAGCAGTAAGAGAAATAGGAGATCCTATACAGATTAGATCTTTCATCCAAACAGACAAAAATGACAAGAGGCAAGAGGACTGCTGGGATTTGGGGTTTTGGGTAAACCCAAGGCTCTAGGACGGGATGAGGTCCAACTTGTAGGGTGTGTTGGATTTATGTTGTTTTCAAAGGAAAAACATTTGCTACTAGAAATGTTCTGTTTAGCCAGTTTCTTTGGGTAGATTGCTCCATGTCAATACAAATTGGTTGGTGGCACGTCCATACTCCTTCTCTGGGAGACATCTGCCCTAAATACACAGGGCTGCAGGAAACTAGTTTTTTAGTTCTGGGTCTGAAACCACTGGACTCCGGCAGGAATATGAGGTGAGAGCTTGTTCATCAGTGATTACCAATAGTTTTTCTGAATTAATCTAATTGAAAAAGTAACTGTGGAGGTAGAATTGTTTTCTTATTTAAGACTGCCATGGAATGTAGGTATCCTTGGGAGCTCTGTGGCCATGGAGAAGAATGTCCTTCTCTCGGCAGGTACTCAAAAAGGCTGTGGTCTGTGGATGTGTAAGGTTTACCCAAAGGCTTGGATCCTCTTTGTTGCAAATACTGTCACGTGTGCTGTAATTTCTAATCCTGTTCTTTCCACTCAGCAAACTGCAGTGCTAGCAGGACAACAAAAGCTGTAGCTTTTGAACATCAGACTGTCCTGGTTCTGGCCAGGAACAGGATGAATTTTTTGCAGCAGTTGGGATTGGCCAGGCCCAAACGTTATTCAGCGCCATCTCATGAGACTGCCAGGGGCAGGAGAAAGGGACTCTGTTTCTCTTTAGGAGAGAAGGGGTTACTTTCTGTCCAGAAAAAAAAAGGAGGTGTAAGTTGTTTCTTAGTCTTACACCTTTTGTTACTAATATTGTTGCTGTTTCTGTTGTTTATTAATCTCATTCCTGCTTCCAGTATTTTTTTTTATCTTGAACCGTGATCTTTGCCTTTAGTTCTTCCAGTTGAAGGTGTTAGAGGCAGCTTGGTTTTAGCTGGGCTACTAAGCTGGAGAATACCATTTCTAAGCCATGATGTAGACATGCTCCATGATTCTGCACATGCTGCCTCAGTTAAGCAAATTTTAGAAAACAGTGTGCTTATAACTGCCTTTAACCTCTTAATTGAGTTGAGAGAAAATGCTTAGTAGAGGTCAGACCATTTTCTGGTTTTACTGCCCCTTAGTTTTTAAATTCCATAGGGCATTATCTTGTTACATTTTTGTCTGAATGGTCTGACCTGCTCACAGTGATGTCAACAGCAATACGGATTAAAAATATATGTTCGTGTTTGGTCATGAATTCTTGGTTTCTGCCTAAGTTGCGTGTATTTAGAATAATTTTGTAGGAGAAATAGCAAAATTTCACATACAGCCTATTCCTACTTGATTTAGTAGAAAGAGCCTAAAAATAAAAAGTCATGACAGTAAGTAAAGTCAAAGTAATAATTCAACTAAAGGAAAGAAGAAGTGCAGCAATTGAATGAAACTTTATTTGTAGTAATTTACAACTTATTTTCCCCCAGCTGTGCACAGTAAGATACATTTAGTCAATACAGTATCTCATTTTCTATAAAATCCCTAAGTGCAGTGGAGATTTTCATCTGCTTTTATGGCAGGAGCACTGTTGTACCAAATTGTAATGCAATAGTCAGGGAACCAAGGAATATTTCCTGTTGATGACTGAAATTGCCTGCCCAGATTCTTGGTCTAGGTCCGTGGACTTGGCATTTGTAAAAACTTAATTTGCAAAACCTTACAATTTGAACCAGACACTTCATAGCTGACATATATTCTCCCTTCCCACTGACACAAAATATATCTTTATTTATCAGTGCTATGTGGAAAAAGAAGGAGAACAACCTAGTTTGGCAGAAGCATCAGTCATTTAACCTCATTTTCTGTGCATGTTTGATGTGCTTTTAAGAACAGGAAATGATGGTATAGGAGACCTTATCACTCATCTGAGATAAAAAAACCTTCTTTATGATAACAGGCCAGTTCCCATGAATGAGAATTTGTTTCAGGAAGGCAATATAGTTTTGGACCTATAATACCTCCTAATAAATATTAAACTTTACTTATTTGACAGCTTAGGTCTGTCGTGCTCCTAAAAAGGACAACATAATCTAAGGATTCATTTCAGTAGTAGATCAACTATGTCACACTGAAATTAGGTGTACCTTCCAGACAGATCTCCAGCTGATGACTAGTGCTAATGCAAAGAATCAGTCTCAGTATCTAAGTTTTTATGATGGCTGTTTTTTACTATTGTTGAGATTTGAAATGAAGACCTGTGGACACTTGCTAATAGAAACCCATTGGTTTTTATTCTGTTGGTGTTGTGAATAATATTTCCTGTGAAGGGGTTGAAATATTATGGAAATGATGACTAAGAACATTTGTTTTAAAATATATTACATTGCATTCTTAGCTGTGGATTTAAAAATAAATTGTCTACTGAGGAAAAAATGTTGAGCATGTTCCAATTTCTCAACAAAAAGAAGGGGTGGGGTTAGATACTTTGTACTTGTGCTGAAAAGGAAAAGTGCAGAGATACTGGGTACAGCATGGACGAAAGAAGTCAAGCTGTGCAGCTTGCATAAGGAAAAAGCTTAAAAGACTTTTTCAGTATTTCTTAAAGTCAATGCAATTCTCAATATAATTAGAAAAGGAGAGTTAACAGATGGAGTGGAAAGAACTCCACCACCAGATCAATTCTCATTTTCATGTAGTGGGGCTTTTTTTTTCTGATGTTGCTCATTTGAGTCTTATTTATTTTGTGTAATCAGGTTTTGATGCAGAGAATTGAGTTTTTCTAAGGGTAAAAGGCCATAATTTGGTATGTCAAATGAAACACGGAACTAAACTCTTGTGAGTGTTGCAGGAGATGCTTTAGTACTTAAAGCTTCTAGCCTTTGGACATCATCCTTCAGCCTCTGGTTTTAATCTCAGACTTTCATGGTTTGTGTGATTTAAACAGGCATGAACACAAGACCTCTGTTCTCCACAGCATTCTCTTGAATATGAGCAATAAAAGACTTTGATAAGAAATGATGTGCATGTGGATCAATGTTGGACTGTTTAATGTCTCCAAAAGGAAGATGTTCTCAATTTCCTTCTATATCGTCATGCATCAAAATCCTATTTGCAGAAGTGATGTGACTTCAAAGAAAAGCCAATGGTACTTAAATAAAGAAGTTCCTAAATAAGTTTTGAAAAATGTGCTTGGGTTTCTAAGTGTTTCAATGACACAGCTGAACCAATATTCAAATAAATACATGCAGGTAAGACATGACATGTTTTCTGAAAGAAAAATGTGTGTAATCCATGTAGAGCACATGGCATAGCTGGTTTTGATACCATTGGATACTGCTTCTTTCCAGGCTGTAATTTCTATCTGCAGTGCATTTTTTTTCTCAATAAAAATCTAGTGGCAGTAGGTGAGAGTGAAACAAAGGTATGTCTAAAGGTTCTGACGAATTGAAAAGATCTTCAGGTGTTGCTTTGGATTTTCTGAATACCCAAACAAAACACCATGAAACAATGCAAGAAAACACCAGGTGCCTTTGGGAAATGAGTTAGGCTCAGCTGGTTTGCCAGTGCTGGTGGCTGCATCCTGGGACTGCTTCACATCCACAGTCTCTGCCTTGCCTGGCTCCTGGTCTGTTGAATTGGCCAAAGCAGTGGGAAGCTTTGATCAAAGGCTGACCTGCAGTGATTTGAGCTTAAAAAAGGTAGATTGAATGCATCTGGTCCTGAAATAGGGTCCAGTCTCTGGTCTGTCTTAGCCCAGGCTAATGCACTGCCAGGGGCTCTGAGGGGTCCTCTTCATGTCTCCTGGTTTGCAAGCCTGTCTGGGCTTCCTTGGCAAAGTGTTTCTGAAGTTCATGCACTTTCATGAAATGTGTTGATGCAGTTGAAAATGCTGCCAGCAGAAAAATCCCTCCTTGCTCTTCTAGGGAGACAGTGAATTGGAGGCTACTGAGAGATATTTATTAGAATTAGTCTTATAAACCTGTCATAGTGTAATTTATGCTTTCCTCTCTGTGCAGACTACAGCTTTCCTGCTGTAAAGATTGTGAGAAGACAGAGAGTGGTCCCAGACTGAAAAAAAACCAAGAGTGTCTGTGAAATCTTGTACTCATATGAATGCTGAGAAAGATGACTTGAAAAAATATATAGGAAGAAAAATAACAGTGACTATCACACGTAAGAAGAATAGTCTAGTTCTTAAGGGGATGTAAGCTTTGCCACATATTAGGGAAACTTAGGGAAAAAAAAAGGAAGAACCCGGGAAAAATATTTGAAAATGTTTGTTTATTTTTTTAAAAAGTAGTGACGTTTGCAATGTTGTCTGCATGGCCATCACCGTATTCCCTTCCCACAGACAGATCTGTCAGACTGTAGAGGTAAAGAAAGCACTTCATATTCTTCTTCAGTGTTTGTTTCCTTTTTCTTACTTCTTTATTTATTTTCTCTTTTTAAAATTTTGTTTTAATCATATACGTCCATAAATTTCAGACACTTGTTTTTATCTGATGCTTGGGGGTTTCTGTCCTTTTTCAGGTTTATTAATATTTAGGCTCCATTCTTCATTTGAGTTCATGCCACTGTGCTGGCTGTGTGGGTAGCAGGTATAAAATCTGCTGTACTGTAGTGCAGCCAAAGGAGCATTGCACTTCACCATTTCAGCTCGGAGTTTGTTCGTGGTTAAGGTTGAATGTGTTCTTCCATCTGCTGGAAAACCCCAGGGCCGTTACAATGCAATATTGTTTCTGACACAGAGTGATGAATGTGATCTTTACTGTGGGAAAATTCCTCTGCCAGCCGTGAGGAGCAAAGGTTTGTTGTTGATGCTCTCCTCGGTCACAGGATGTGGCTCAGGCAGCTGTGGCTGCACACAGAGGGTTGGCTGATGCTCCCTGCCACATTACTCTGTTAACCTTCTGCCATCTCTTGACATTCTTTTGTGCTCACACCTCAGACTGTCTCTCCCCTGCAGTGCACTTTGATTACCAGGTCTCTGGCTCTTCAGCAGAGCCTGTCCCTGAAGCTCTCCGCTGCTGCCTTATGAAGATTTGAGATTAAATGGTGTTGCAAATTCAAGTACATCCCTGTAGCAGGGAAAACCTTTGCTGACCTGGGAAATAAACCCAGTCTGCTGTGTGGATTGCTGCCACACAGCAATACGGCAGTGTTTAATTTGGGTTCTTCAGTATTTGCTGGAAAGGGCTCTGTGTTGCACTGCTGTAATGGCACTAGACAGTCTCTCGCATAGTACTTTCATTAGCTTGTTATTTCTCAGGCAAGACCTTTGCTGTCCATTGGGTCCTGTGAAGACCCCCTGGGTTTTGATAAGAACAATGTATAGATACTTGGCTTAGTTCCCTGTGAAACAAAATCAGGGGTTTGAAAAAATTGCAATTGCAAAGTCTGTGCTGGAATGGTGAAGCTGGGCTCCAAGGCATGCAAGGAGGCTCATAATGTGAGCATTTTTGGGGGGTAGAATGAGTGATAGTGACTGATGAGGATCTCTGGACCCCAGCTGGGTGGAGGCTTGTCTCCCATTCCTCAAGTGGTCACTATTTCCTTGTTCCTTCACTGTTTCTCTTAGAAGGAGACTGTGTCTGGATTAAAGTGAGGAATAGGAGCACAGAGAGGAAGAGGCTTGTGCAAGGTTTCGGTCATGGCTGTGTAAAAGGTAAGTGCATGCCACAAGGGAGAGCTGACATTTACTACTGCAGAAGCACATCTGAGTACTGTGTAGAGAGCACAGATTGGAAATTTGACAACCCAGCTCCTTCTGGCAGGGTCTGAAGCTTTTAAATAGAAACTGTGCTGGAGCTCTTGGGAAGCTGTTCCCTAGAGGAAGGGTCTGGAGGTGGGGGATGCACTGGGAGGCTCACTGCACTCTGCTGTCAGCACTTCCTAATCAGTTATACAAGTTATAGAAAGGCAGCTTGAGAGTTGTGGGATAGAAGTGGAAGGAAAATTGGTTTCTCTTTGAGTGTAGGAGGAAGTAGGGAGATTTCAAAAGGGCAGAAGCCTTCTTAAAGTCCTGCTGGTATCTTGAAGACAGTAAACTCTATGCAACAAATAAACAAACAAAAGAACAAAATAGAATGTGTGAAAGATGCCTATTGAGCTCTCTGTCAGCAGTGGGAATTCAGAGGCTGCACCAAATCCTTTTGTGCGATGATGGTGCTTAATTTCCCTGAACTACCTTTGCACCTTTAGGCTAGCAGCTGTCATTTAAGATGCAGCATTCAGGTTTACATTCAAGCAGCACCTCTAAATCAAGATTTTTTTTTTCAAGCTTCAATCAGAAATTACTTCAACCATCATTGAAATTAAAAAGGATGGTTTGTATTTCCCACAAGAACTGTACTCTCTTTGAAAAAAATAGTTATACATTCACTCTGTTGGTGTCTAGAGGCTATTTTATCCAAAGGCTGGATTCTGCCTGTTTGGAGAACAGTATGTTAGTTCTGTTAGTTCCAACATAAGGGTCTGCTATGTAGGAGTAGAGAAGGGTACAGACCCAAGGCTGTATTTGCTCATGACCACAACATTTGCTGCAGTAGGACCATCCCAGGTAGCAGGAACTCTCTGATCCCACAGATGGATGAAGGTGGCAGAGGTGGCTGAGGGTCAGTAGTGACCTGAGCAGGTTGCTGTGTGGGGCAGCCTGTCTTGCTGTGTACTCTTCCCCGTGCTCTGGTGGGCCAAGTCCATTCCCAGCCCTGACTGCCCACAGACTGCTCAGGAGGGTGAGTGCCAGAAGGTGGGTTTGAGGAGCACGGGCTCACCTGGCTGCATTCGGGAAGCACATGGCAGCTGAAGGCTAGGTAGCAGTGCATGCAGCTGAAGGGGATCATAAACAGTTCTCTAGAGCTTCTGAAGGCATGGTTTAGTGAAATTGTGATGGTGAGATATAAAAAATACATTTTGTTGCAGCAGAAGCAATAAAATGATGCCGCAGTGTTGTCAGAAATCTGGATCTGTCTGATTGTGAAAGAAAATTAAAACAGGCGAGGTTTTAATATTCACCCTGAGCTAAAATGCTGCATCTTAAGAGGATTAAAAGTTTTGTTCATTGCCAACAGCATATTAATTAATCTGTCAATTGGAAGAAAAAAACTTGAATGTGATTAAGATCATATTTTCTGTGAGGTCAATGGTGCCTTAAATCAAGGAAATTCAGAAACTCTCAGTTGTTTCACAACAAAGATAAATAACCAATTTAAACAGTTGTCTGATTATTTTCAAGAAACCATAAAAAGTACAAGAAAGTTAAAAAAATTATATAAGCCATTATTTGGTTCTGAAGTATTATTTGTCCCATTTGCTGTGCAATACCCCAAAGTACATTATGGAAAAGTCCTTGGTTTACAAAATCAAGGTTCTTATGGTCTTTGTTTATCTTCAGAAACTTCAGAATTCCCTGGCACAATCTGTTTCATTGGGCTTGATGGCATGGAAATATTTAGTCATGCCATCACTGCATGAGTTTTTTTCCTTAGACTGTAGTTGTAATGGTTTCTTCTATACTGTTAGGTCTGCAAAACTCTCCTGTTACTATTGCAATTTTTTTAAGATGATAAAAGGGGGAAGCAAAGACAGTTCCTATGCCTTACAGCCAGTATTTATTAATGTATTAAAATCTATTTATTATGCACTCTTAAAATTAGTTCAGTCTAAGCATTATTTCAGTCTTAATTTGGCAAAAGTTGAGAATTATTGGCTAAAGTTTTCACTATAGAATGTTCTTCACAGAGATGTATATTTTTCCTTCAGTAGCTCTGCATTAGGAGAAGGCACAGTGTTGTGCTTTTAGATCAAGGCTTCCTGCTCCTTTATTATCTATAATATATTATTATATGTTATAATATATAGAGTACATATTACCAATATTTTTTTATTGTTATTGCTATTGTTACTGTTATTATATAAACTTGCTGACTTTATTATATGTTCTTTTGCCTCAAATGCAGTGATGGACAGAATACTTTTCTGACGTGAATAGTCTTGGGCAAATTATAGAAGCTTAAAAAATACTCAGCTCTTAAGGCTGAATTTCAGTTTGAGGTTAATTCCAAAGACATGCAGAAAACTTGATATTCAGATTTTAGGAAAAAGGAGGACAAAAAGAATCCAGTTATATATCCATCTGCTTTAAGTACCATTATTGAAATAAATTATGCACATTCTTGTGTCCTTGTTTTCATCCAAAGACACAACAATGTGCATAATTTATTACAATAAGGGATCTCTGGTTGAGGCAGAAGAATATTTTGTCAGAGAGATCAAAAGGAATGGTGAATTCTGGACCAGGAGGGGCTGCAGTCTTTGAGATGGACTTGGATACACAGATTGGATTCGCAGTGGGGCCCAGTGGTAGAATAAGAGGCAGCAGGCAGATGCTCAAACACAAGAAATTTTGTCCAAACATGAGACAGCATTTCTTCGCTCTGAGGGTGTTCAGACCCCAGAGCAGGTTGCCCAGAGAGGCTGTGCAGTCTTCATTCTTGGAGACATTGAAAACCCAGGTGGATGTGGCCATGCATAACCCACCCCAGCTGGTCCTGGTGGGACACGGACTTGGGCACCTTTGCAATCTGTGCTCCTGGAGGGCCATTTCAGAGAGGCTCAACACAGGACATGGAGCAAGGCAGACAAGAGGGGGGATTTTCCCGTGTGCTTGAGGAGGGAATTGGCTGCGTGTCGGGAAAGGCTGGGTGCTCTCCAATGGGAGGGATGGATGCTGATGCCTCAGAGCTCTGGATTAGGAAACGTGGGGCACGTGAAGGGCAGGTCTGGGTAGAGGCTTGGGATCTCAGCTTGTCTGTGGCCAGGTGTAGGCACACAGTTTGTGGTAATTGGGAGTGGGGCTGCAGCACAGCCTCATCCCCAGTGGGTACAGCTCTGAAAAGCAGGTTGGCAGCATTGACAGCCACGAGCCATGGAGTGCCCGGGTGCACTGACCAACCACCAAAGGGAACAGAGGGCACACAGGTGCAATGCATGAACATGAGGGGTATAAAAGGTTGGGCTAA
This sequence comes from Calcarius lapponicus, assembly GCA_039654755.1. NCBI lineage: Eukaryota > Metazoa > Chordata > Aves > Passeriformes > Fringillidae > Calcarius > Calcarius lapponicus. The sequence goes on along the minus strand of CM077463.1, from coordinate 23,750,121 downwards.
AGTGCAAGAAGGGCAGATGCTTGCAGCCTTCTTAAGCAATAGGGTGTTACTCTGTATGGGCAGACACCTGAAGCCTTCTGATGTGGTTTGGTCTTACTCTGTATGGGTTGAAGCTCTGTGTGTTGCAGCACTGTTTCCACTATGGTGTATGCTGTGATAGCCAGGTAGGTAGAACAAGTTGCCACCTTGCTATACCTGTTTCATCCACCTTGGATTCTAGCTTGAATAAAGTTCTTGGAATGTGCTTTGTTTGAACCATCCTCAGAGGGTCACTTCACCATGACTTTTTGCAAGGGGGCTCTCCACACTATCTGTTACCTGGCCCTGTAGACTTTTGCTTGATCTGCTTTTGCTTTGTGCTTACTGCTGAAAGCATAGTAGTCTTTGTCTGGTATAAACTAATGAAGTGCTCTGGCTTAAATATTAATAGCAATAAAAACAAAGAAAAATCAAAAATATTTTAGAGAAAAGAGTGCTTTAACTGCAGCTTCCTAGCCAAAAATTACCCCTTTAGAGAGCTCCTGCCCTGGAGGCATCTGGCTCTGTAACAGTACACGTAGTTCTGATGCACTTTGCAGCAAAGCTAACTGTGACTGGCTATTGCAGTAAGGCATTGTAGTCCCTTTCTGGCTTCCACAGTAAACATGCAGCATTGTGTCTGCCCACTGCCTGAGCCAGGGTGGGCCCCTGCCAAAAGACACATAAGATGCTTCAGCAAGGAGGCTTTTAAAATTTTTAATGTTATGTCACAGGAAAATAAAAGTTTTTGGTATTTCTTTGAGTGCTGGTTATCTAACTAACTGTGTTTAAGTTGATGTTAGTTTAAGATAGTAAACAACAATGAAAAGTCCACAAAGGATTAGTTTCCTGGTGAAATACAAATTCACATATGTGTTGCTTTCAGTTCCATCTTTAGCGTAGGGGTAAAGTAGAACCGAGTGAACAGTTCTTTTTCATAGGCTAGGTTGTATAAAAATAATTGCTCTGATAAGCACTTACTTCATACAAAAAACCTCAGTGTCCCAGAAGAGTCTTAATTCTCTTTGCACAGACACAAGTAAGATAGTTGGAATAAGGGACGTGGTGAACACATGATTAAAACACAGTAATAGAAAAGACCACTGAGGTCTTTTCCCTGGGACCTGACTCTGCATGCCAGGGGAAGTCTCTATGTGTCTGGCTGGACACTTGATAATACACAGCCTTTCCTTATGCAAGTAACTAACCCTTTGCTTTTCCCTATCTGTAGTGTGCTGTATCAATTTCAAGCAAATGTATTGTTAGCAACAAAAGTAATTAGGCCTGTAAATCTTGTTTGTACCAGTTTATAAAGAGATGCGAAGGTTCAGGTCAGAGAAGGTGCCATACTGGACTGCATTCATCCAGTGTACAGTTTCCAGTGATGTTTGGTGTGAAATAAATACACAATAATCCGTTTTATTTTGGAATACATTTTCTTGAGAATTTTTGTTAAAAAACATTTTCACAAGACGTGTATCTCCTGCTATTTGACTGAAGTTTAAGGGACCCACAAGCCTCTGCCCTTGGGGTGCCCACAGGGGCAGCCTTAACCCACTGAATATAGGAGGCAAGTCAGTCCTTGTGCTTGAGGCTGTGCTTTGGCCAATCACCAAACCATCTTCTGTGAAGGATAAGTGGTATCAAACAGTACTTGCTATAGTGTAAACAGAGGCAGAAGCTCAAGTGGATAAATAACACTGACAGCAAACTGCACTAAGCAGAGCTGGAGGCCATCTAAAGGCTGATGGGTTTCAGGAGGCATCAAGGACTGATGTTTGGAAGCAATCTCCCTCCCTGCAGGCTGAGCAGAGCCACATGGTCCTGCTTTGCTGCAAGGTGAAGCTCTTCAGCCTGGTCTGGTAACTGATTAGGTGGTATGAAGTGAACAAATCGGGTATGTAGCAAGGGCCACAAACACTTCTACTTGAAGAAAGGACTGTGTGTCCATGCTTAAATTTGTTAGGAAGTAGCATGTCTCAGGTGGCAGGGAAGACTTACTCTGGTGAAGTGATGCCTCCTGATTTTATCACCTTTTTGTATCTACAAACTGTGCTCAGCATGACCTTCCTGCCTGGGCTGATGGAGTTGAGAAACTCAGTGTGCCACCTGGTACTGAATGCAAGCCCTTGAATCTTCCTTGGCACTGAAGGAAGAGAAGTGTCACAGTGCTTTGAAATATCAGGAGATCACTGATGTTGTGAGGATCTCTGCAACTGCAGGGGGCAAAAGGGTGTCTCTCTCAGCTGAACAGCTGCTCTTCAGATGACCTGACCGTTCTGGGACCTGTTCAGGGAGAACACATGTTGAAGAGGCCACAGTTCAAAAAAAGTAGGTTTGGAGTGCAGGGATCTACATTTTCTTCCTTGAATTATGGGGCCCCTGACATTCACATAGCCATCTCCTTTTCCAGTAGTTCCCCTAAAACTCCCAGATGCACAGGAGGCACTTCTGTGTAGATGTCTGGACCTGAGCAGCTCAAACCTTATTCTGCTTGTGCTCTCTCTGTAGTCAGTGGAGAGAAATGGGCACTGCTGAAGTTGGCAACTGCTCAACTGAGAACAAAAGTAATTTAGAAAATCAGTGCTCTCTAATGATGCTGACCAGGACTTTCTTGGGATGAATGTCGTGGAGACTGAAGTTGTAACCTCCATGTCTCCTCTCTCCCATTATGCTGTGAAATACAGCAGCTCTGAGGGTTCCACCACTCCAGGAGAGAGGCTATAAAGGTTGATACCAGCAGTGTGCTCTTCTCAGAGGGAGGCCCGCTATTAGTACCGGAGTTCTGAGACACTTGAATATTGTAATGTCTGATCATGTAGTTGTCATTAAATTGCCAGTGCCACTTACCATCTGGCCTGTCTTGAGTCATGATTCTCCATGGTGTTCATTCACTGACCATCTCCAGGCAGAAGGAATAAGTGGTAGTAACTGATGCCTCCTTGTGCTTTGGAGCACTGTGATGTGCTGTGAGAGGATCCCTGTGAACCAGTTAGTGCCGTGAGCTCCTGGTAAAAGGTCTGCTCTGTGTCCTGAGATGAGTTTCCACAGGGAGTTAGACTCGGGAGTCTGTGTGTTTTCCCTTGTGCCTGGTCCCAGGTGAGGAGGCTGCTGGTACACTTCATTGTAATGAGGAGGGCAGATGCCACCACTGTTTTCAATCCTGTTTTCCTCTAATTGTCTACATGAGGTTTCTGTTACCACGACTAAAAGCCTAACATTTTCTGTAGTGCTTTGTTCAGGAGAACTTTTCCAGTGTGTCTGTCAAGTTTAAGAGCCTTCTCTTAAAAGCCAGTGATACAGTGCTTAAGTGCATTGCTGGGGCTTCCTCTTCACCATACATTTGTTCCTCAGGCTAGCACTTATCCACATAAGCCTTTTTTTTAACTTGCAGAATGTTGCTTTTCCAGGAGGGGTTTTATTCTTCTGGTGTTGAATGTTCAGCAAATGAGGGTGCTGTGCCCAGGCTTTGTGGCTGGATCCTGATGGATGGAGGGACGTCAGTGCTACTGCAACCTAACACCAGTCCCAGTGCAGGATCAGGAGGGCCTCTTGCTTTGGTTGTTTCTCTGACTCACTGAAGCAATTCTTGGTCAAGAAAAACTATGATAATCAAGCCGTCCAAGCACTTACTAGATGTGTGGTTAATCTTTTTTATTCTGAGAAAAGAATTTTAGATCTCCAGTCTGGGGCTGGTGCTGATGGGAAGTAGAGTGGAACCCCTGGAGTCAGGAGCTGGGACACCACCAAAATGCTGCATCTTGGGAAAACTGAAATCCTGAAATGTGCAGTGTAACTAGTCAAACTGCTTCCAGTGGACTCAGTTTCCCCACTGACTCTGCAATTGTGTTATATTTGTGGCTGCAGTATCAGCTCATTCATAGTAATGCACAGGAGTATCCATGTGGGAAAACAGAAATAAAACTCACAGCTGATTTTTTTTCCCATGGCTATATTTATATCTGCTAAGGAGTATGCTTAACACAGCACTCACCCATCCAGCAGGGATGTGATTACCTGGTCTTGTGGGTAATCTCCTGTAGGCTTAGAAGTCCTTCATTTTTGCTGTATTTATGATGAAATCATGGCTATTTGTAATGTCAGATTGAATGTTCATACTGTGTTTACTCAGGCTGAGAAGTAATCTGAATTTGATCTTCCTCTCTCAACAGTCAAACTTTCTGCTAATCATGAAGATTTGGCATTAGATCAGACATTATTAATGCAGATTTTAATGCAATGTTGGCAATACTTGCTACTCTCTAAGTCTCTCTCATTTTTATACACACAAATTGGATATTTGTGTTTATGTGGGGCACACATGTTCCCTCTGATTCCAGTTTCCAAGTGATTTATTATGCATTGGCCTAAATCCTAATTTTTGATCCCTCAGAGTCACATAAAAATCACAACGGTTTGTTTATAATCCTTTGTTTTAATTTGTTATCCATCTCTGTTCGCTCTGACATTAGAAACTTTCATATCTACCTCATGTGCAGGCCTGTAGATCCTTGGAAATGACCTGAAATTAGGATACCAAAAAAAAAAAAAAAAAAAAAAAAAACCCAAAAAACCACCCAACAAAAAGACCCCAACAACAACAAAAAACTCCACAAACAAAACAAAAAAATCACCCAAAATATTTCAAATATTTCCCTCAGCGTAGAAAAGAAACACCTTGATTTTATTCCAATATTTTATTCTTTTAGAAAGCTATTGCTGGTTATTTAAATTAATTGAACAAATAACACTGAAAATTTATTTACTTCCTTTATTTCTAAGTTCTCTTAGGATCATACTGAAAGGTAGTGTGTTCTGCTGGAACATTTTTCAGATACAGTAGTAGCCCCATTTCATCATACAGTTGCATGCATTTGGAACAAAAAACTGCTCTTGGGATTTAACAAGACATAACACATGCTCTGATGAGCCATGGGGTTTGATATTATTGAAAAAATATCATATTTCATTTGGGTTTGATATGTCATTTGCACACTGGGAGTAGGTTGTCACACTGTGTTGGTAACTGTCTTAGATATTTGTGGGTAAACAGTTCTTTGTTTAAAAGGAAACCAATCAAACTGAAAACCAAACTGAAATAAGCAAGAGGTGAAATCACCATTCTACTCTTTTGACAATATTATACAAAAGGAGAGCTGTACTCTGCCACTTACAAAATAATTTTTGCCTTTTTTACCTGTCTCACACTGAATGATACAAGGGAACTTGTTGAAATTTGATGATTCATTCCGTATCCTCTGCTGTAGGGAGTGGGAGCACCAGTCTGTTTTGTTACTGCCGGATACAAGGTGCCAGATGTGCAGAGAAATCTAGCTAGACACCTGCCCATGATCCACAATCTCAATTGTACTCTAGAATTAGGTGCTTAAGCTGGGCTAATATATTTTCTTTTTTTCTTTCTTATATGCATGTATATATGTATTCTTTACATACAGTTCTCTGGGTGTAATTCTCTACCATTTCATACCTGCTGGAACTTCATAATTTAAGTCCATTAGATGTGCCTCAGATGGCTGGGTGGCCTGGGAGAGACAAAACACAAAGAACCTCCTCTTTTAATGGCTGAGCATCTGCTGGGAGCTGCCTCTTCCTCCCCCTGCTGACTGGCTTGCAGTAATCATGTGCAGAGTTGTGGTGAAGCTAAGATCTTCACTAAAAGAGATGATGAAAGGCACTACAGTAATGAATTAATTGATTATTATGGTTCATTGTATTTCTTTTTTGAAAAGAAATCTGTCTTTTGAACTTCATCTCTCAGGTAAGGACCAATGCAGACATAGAAATATTTTTTTGGTAGCAAAAAGTACTTTTATCTTCAGTCTGTCTTGTTATTTGTGTGAGTATGCATGTATGTTTACTCAAAAAGCTTAATTTTTTTTTAGGTATTAATTGCCAAAAAATTGTGAAGAAAAATAATTTTTACATGAAATGGGGTTGCATAAATGCCAATATGGACTGCACAGAAATATTTTAAAAATCAGCACAACAACAAATAATAATAAAAACAGGAAAAGATCCCTACAGTCTGCTAATCAGTCTGGTATAAAATCCTTTGTCTGTGTTGAACAGGACAAAGATCTGAACTTCTTTTCTGCCAGCAGTCTCTTTCCTTTCTGTGCCAACATAACAAGGGAATGGTATGTTGTACAGAGAGAATGCAGGTGGAAAACATCAAACAAAATGTGATAAGACCAGGCTACGAGGAGAACACTGAGCACTTCAGACAGCTCAGATGTTCAGAGATATTTTCCCCTCTTTGGCTAGCCAGTCCCTTTGTCTCCCTGTCTCAGCTGTGTGCTGTGGTCCCGTGTCAGCCTTCCTTACTCCCTGAGCTGCTCCTGGTTGCCCAGCACAGCTCTGTGTGGAAGCTTGCTGGCATTTGCACAAATGTAGCACTTGAGACATTTCATTCCAGTGGAACATACCTTTCTTGGCCTGACTTGGCTCTGAGCGCTCTGTAGTCCAACCTGGCAGACCCCCCTGGACCTGTGCCCTGCTGCCAGCTTTCCTGCTTGGAAGGGCTTGTCGGGGCTGTCCTCATCCCAGCACTCCCTCTCGTGGTCCCTCTCTGTTGCCACAGCTCCAAAGTTGCCCTTTCTGGGACACTGGCTTCATTTAGTGATGGAGGTATTGGAAGCACCTCTGCACTGGGGACTTGATGGTACAGCATCAGTGCAGGGTGTTCCTTCTGATCTCTTGGGGGGTTGTTTGTACCTTAAATACAGGCCCCTGTGAGATAAGAAGCTGAAGTTGTTGCACCACACTGGATTACATTGATGTAATCATGATGCCAACTTTTTCACCAAAGATGCTTATTAAAGATAATTAGGGTCAGCAGAGTTGAGCGGAGCATAAGGCCAAAGAACTACAGTTCTGTAATATGTGCTGCTGCTTGATTTCATTTTTTTCTGGAGCATACAAAACCACCTTGCAGTATTTTGTGGGTGCCATGTTAATGAATACTCAGTGTGGCTGCTGCTGCCAGAACTGACAATACCTGCAGAAGCTGGAGACTGTCACAGTGTGTGGGTTGCTGGGCATTTCACTGCATTTTTAGGAGGGGGCTAACTAACATTACTGCAAGCAAAATAAATTCCTTTTGGAGGTTGCTGAATGGTGTGGGCTCAATGCAGAGTCACTAGGAGGTTTCCAATAACACATTAAATTGATTAAGTTTTTCAGTGTCTTAAAAAAAAAATCAGTTTTCAGGCATTAAAAAACATACAGAATGGGGGACTTGGTTAAGGAAAGGCAAGTTTAACTAATACAATAAAAATTCTTATCTACCTTTGAAGCTTATTGAGAGTATCCTGTACTTCACCTCCAGAGACTTGAAGGTGTGGGACCTGTTCCCTTGCTCTGGGGAGGATACAGGTGAGAATTCCCTTGTCAAGGTGAACTGCTCAGGGCAGTAGGACAGGAGAGCCTCACAGGAGGGATGGACTTATTTCCTGCTTCCACAGTTTCTCCTGTGAAAAAGGAGGTTAAATGCAAAATGAAATGTTTTTTTCTGGTGATGAGAGAATAAAGATTTATGCTTTAATGGATCAGCATAAGGCACATGTACAAAGCTGCCTCTGTTGGTAGCTCAGATTCCCTGCTTGCAATGTTTTTATAAAAAGAAATTACTCTAAAGCAGAAATTTATATCTGTATAAAAAAATTAACGTTTCATTATCCAGCTTCATTATTAAAACTCAAACTGTGCTTTAGGGGTTAGACACACGTGTCCTTACAAAACAAAGTAATATATGAGTATTATTTTTCTGCAGTGATAAAGTAAGGAATCTGCTCCAGGAATGGCAGTAATTGAGAAGCACATTCCTTTCTCTGGAAAATGTCAATGTACAGGAGACAGCTTTGCATAGCATATATTGTTACTGATTTAAATATTTCATGCTAGTTTGTGGTGGAATGTATGAAAGTACATTTTAAATTAATCTAATACTTGAACAATGTCTTGTGCACATTGTGAGCAAATCATAGCAATGCTGGCTGCAGATTTCCTTTGACATTTTATGTACACCAGTTACATTGCCTTTGCTGCTGCATAAGAGAGAAAAACCATTTGCTGACCCTTCTTTGCAGTATAAACCAATAGCTATATTCAGCGTTGGAAACAAATCCGTAATTCTGCTAGCAAACGGAAAGGTTATGGTCTTAAAAGAGCAGTAGGTCAGAAACAAATTTTAACACTTTCTGAAAGTCATTTGACAAAATGTTTTAGGTAAATGTGAAAGAATTTCAGAGAAAATCCTTCAGTAGCCTCTAGTAGGTCACCTTTCCCACCAGGCAATGTACTGAGCTGTCAAGGCTAAGACTAATGAAATAGGTTATTATGAAATCCTTCCAGAGATACTGCATGGGTTGTTTGGGCTTTTCAACTACCTATATGCGTCAGTGTAATAAGAACTTGGCAGAGGGCCTGGGCTCTGTGACACCTTCAAGGATGTAATTGGAAAAGCCCTGAGGTTTTGTCTCTTCCTTGGAAACAATGCTGTGGGAAGGTCAGATCTGCTCGTCAGAGCAGAACTTATTCTTCAGCCATTGCATGAGTGCACTTGGGATTTTGTTCCAGAGACCTATGTTTAAAGATGCTTGGAAGCTTACAGATACATAATAGACCCATTTCTTTTGTGAACTTGCTTCAGTTGCTGGAAAGTCCAGTTGCTGGAAAATCCAGCCAGAACTTAGTTTGTTTGATGCACTGAAGCTTCTTATCAACCTGTTTGGACTGAAGGAGGTGCTAACTGTTCCAAATAGTCAAAATAACTAATTCCGTTCTGGGAACAGCAAAGCTACAGTCCTTGTAAGTGAATTTATGCCACTGTCATGGTCAAAGCCAACTTGGACATGGCTTCTTGCTGCTGTGCATCCATGCATGTGATTTCAAATAATCATGACAATTGAACAGCTAGGCTATTAATTCTGGTATTTAAGTACATATTTGAGGACATCTGGTTAATTGAGGACATCTGTGGGTTGATTTGAGTCACTATGATTATGGGCACTGATGTCCTGTCTGCAGATGGAGACTAAAATCTGCCTGTTAGAAAGTGTTGTGAGATGTCTCACCACAGGATATGGTCTCTCTCCTGACTTTCTTCCAGCAATGAAATACAGGTAAATGTTGCTATGAGCTTGGTCACCCTAACTATTGGTATGGTGCGTGCAGAACACAAAGTGACTGTCCAGTGTGTGGAACGGAAAGTCAGGAAACATCTGAAGAGCATTTTGTGCCAGCAGATGTTACAGGAGAGTAGCTTGGTGTGCCTTGTAGGTGCCCTGCCTGCTGTGGGAAGCACAAGATCAGGCTCTGCACAGCCTCTTGTGCTCTTTGCTGTCTCACAGCACGGGGCTGTTGGGGGTCCATGAGGATGTCTGTGGGCATACAGGCTCTGTGGGCTTAGGACCACGTTCCCCAGGACCAGAGGGACTGGCCTGGCAGCCAACTGCTGTGGCTTTGAACCACATGTGCTGCTTTCCAGTCTGTCCTTCAGGCTGTAGTGGTCCCAGCCAACACCTCCCTGGTTCCCTGATGATTCCAGCGTGCTGAGCTCCTCAGGTGGCAGGTGCTGCCAGCCCCCAGTAGTTCTTGTTTTTGTGGCCTGCTGCTCATGGTGGCTTTGGGTGTTCTGCAAACAGCACAAACCCCCTGACATGCAGAGCAGCAGGAGTGTTTGGGAATGGGTAACCCATATAAAAACTGAGAAATGGGAGGAGGAGTGGTTGCTTGCCTGTAAGTGCTTTCTTTAATGGACCTGCATCTGTCTTCTTTCTCCTCATCCACCAGCAGTACTTTCCAGTGTCTGACGTCTTGGGAACGGCATGTCTGTGTTCAGGGAGACTTTGCAGAAACCTTCTTGGTTTTGCCCCCTCTGGACAGCCATTCTATGGATGGCCCCCAATGTCAGGTAGCTTGCAGCCATCCTGCTCGGCTGCTCTCACCAGCACAGGACAGGCAGCTCCTTTTGTCTGTGAGAGGACTGAAGGAGCAAGTTTAGGTCTTTGTTTGAGCATTTTTCAATTACTACATGTCAGGAAAAAAATAAGCTTAGTACGCTAAAAAAATGCACTCGCAGATGCACACTAGATCTAGTTGGTTTTGAATAATAAAGAAGAATTAAGGACAGTATTTCTTTGGTTGCTAGGATGCCTTTTTATCATTGAATTCAGTGTGCTTTGGAGTTTTTATTTTTATTTAGATGCGTGACTCATTTATTGTGGTTAGAGCATTGTTACAGTGTATTCTGACAATAAATTTAAGTAAAAGAGACAGTTGGCTAACACTTTGATGGGAAAATTAGGTCTGGAGTGTAAAGTGGCCAGGAGTTTAGTATTTCTTTGAGGGAAAAATAATAAAGAGAATTTGTGGTAGTAATTTGGGGTTATTCTTTACTGAAAATGCTATAAATGGCATTTACTAGGATATTTATCCCTGAAATTTATTCCGTTTGCACAGAGATGCTTCGCATCTTGTGCAGCTGAGAAAAGCAGCATGAATTCAAGGCAGATATTTTCCTGCTAGCCTGGCCATCCCGGGTGGGAGCTTTAGCATCACAGAGGGAAATACATGTCTGGCTCTTTGTCCCCTGCTCCCCGTGACAAAGGAGCTGCCGTCGGCGAGGCTGTGCGGTGTCCGAGCCCCCGCCAGCCCGGGTGAGCAGCAGTCGGTCTGTGCAGTGTCCTGACGTCATCCCGTGAGTGCAGAGCCCGCTATTGTCTCAGGCAGCGCGGCTGGCGGTGCGGTGCCTGGTGCCTGCGAGCCCCTTCTGCCCGCGGCATCGCGGAGAGCACCACGGCCTGCCCTTAGCACTCGGATTTAAAACACAGCCTCCTGCTTTTTGCTTCCTGTAGAAGGACCTTCCTTCCCTGCGGTTGCGAGGAAAAGCTGTCTGCGGTGTGGAGCGGAGCAGAGGAGGAGAGAGGAGAATCTGGCAGCTTGGATAGCCTGGACTGCATTGTCTGGCTTCATGACCCCTGCTGAGTAGCAGTCTCATCCCCTCTCTCATACGCTCCCTCTGTCTTCCACTCTTTTTTCTTCTTTCCTTTTTAAAATAGCAGCATCTGGGGCGAGCCATGTTTGGCACTGAATCGTCATGTAAGTAAATGCATCCCATTTACATCCTTCTTCTGTTGAGAACAGGGCTTGTTTTATCCTTGCTGTACCCGCCACGCTGCATTCTCTTTGCCGTAGGTCGTTGGCTAAAGCTGTGGTCCTTGCCTGCTTATGGAGGGATGGGAGATGCTGGAGGGGAAGCATCTACCTCCTAACCGTGGGTGCATCCTCGATGCAAGCAGGAATAGAGTAGGGCTGTCAGTGCTGCTGAATTCAGGCCACTGGAAGATTGGGGGGAAAAGGCAGTTCTGCTTGAATGTGGCAGTTGATAAGATCGCATCTGTCAGTGATCAGGAGTTGCAGACACTCTAATGAATGCGCTGCTCAGATGGTGCATTTGGGGACCGAGAATGCTGCGGTATTAGATGGGCGAGAGCCGAGGGAAAGTGATTTAACCAGCGGGAAAAGATTGCTATCTCATGTCTATCTCATTTACTTCATTTTTGTTTCTGGGAGAAAAAAGGCTTCTCTGCAATTTCTCCCCCTTCCCCTTGTGACTGCAGAATCCACAATTAAATTAGGTGGAATTCTAAATATGAGGTGAAAAATGCGAAAGAAAAGGATCATTTATTTTTTTTTTTTCTTCCTCATCTTTGTGCTGGAAAATCTTAACTGAGGCAGTCTGCTGTATAATAGCAGTGCAGATGCATGTCATTGAAAGCAAGCCAATTTTGCTTCGGTGGGAACAACAATTACCTACCTGGCAAATCTGGCTGCAGAGGAAGGCTGGGGGTTTATGTATAAATAATGTTGCTGGTGACAGTGTGGCTGTGTGGGGACCAGTCTGATCCAGTGATTATCGGATAACTGAAAAAGAGAAAACAGTTGGTTCATGCTGTATTTTGTGCACAAAACAGTACTGGGTGTTGAAAGCATGTCTCATTTGGATATGAAGGGATGGCTTTTGTACAGCATTGTCACATCCAGCATGGTGTAATGTCTCCACACGTCTGTGCTGGGACCTGTTCTGTGGCTCATCTCTTCCTAGGAAGTGATAAGAGCATTGGGATGCCTCAGAATTATGCCTTCCTTGCTCCCAAAGGGTTAATTGTTCCTGTGACCAGTCTCTGGCAGCTCCCCCCTCCTCTGCCACAACACCCAGTCAAGGTCAGGCAGCATAAAAACAAAATATGCCTTTAGATTTCTTTTGTTTAGGGACGCATTTTTCATGCACAGTTGTAAACATGTCTGCAGCTCTGGGTCATCAGAGCATGAACAGAGATGCTGAATGTTGTATCTGCATCTGTTTCACCCTGACAGATCTGTGAGCCCCAGCGTCTGTGTCTGTGGGCTCTACTTCTGAAAAATGCACATGAACAGGCTTTGAGATAAAATCTGTGCCCCACCTGCCCTCTAGCAGAAAGCCATAGGATGCACTTGTTCATTTTCATGGTCCTTTCTTGGCTTACAAGGTGCATTGGCTAAAGTCACAGGGGTTGTGCACCAGCAGCTGTGGCTGCTTTTGTTTCCATGGTTCCCACAATTTAGAAAAGGGCAATAGAAGCTTCCATATCAGCCACTGTCTGTTTCCCAGAAGGGTCTAAAAACATTTCTTGCTTTTAAAAATGGGATTAAACAGAACATGGCTTGTTGCCATCAATTTGAGCAGAGGCTGCGGTTAGTCTCTGCCTGAACTCTCTGGCCAGATGAAGAGGAAGGCAGTGTGGTGGCCAGCTCCCCTGTGCCTCTGCTCAGGCCTGAACCTGAGCCCAAGAGTTCCTGTTGAGGCTGGACAGGGCTGTCCCTTTGCCTGCTGCTGCCAGGTGCTGGCAGGCAGGAGGAGAGCAGGGTCACTGGTGCTGCCCTGCTCACCTGCCCTGCCCGTGCAGGTCAGTGCTTGCCAAACCAGCCCTGCCCTCGCTGCTGCTGCTGGAGGAACAGTGGCTTTGCTTTCAAAGAAAGAAGCTTCTATCAAAATGACTTCAGTCAAAATGCTACGAGGTTTTTACAGCTCTCCTCCTGTCTTCTTATTTCCAGGCTGTCAAATGATAACAGTGCTACTAATTGTTAATGTTTCTGTCTGGCTAGAGCATCAAATAAGACAAAAAAGAGTCAGCATTATTTGGACATCGGAAATATGTCAGAAGCCATTGCTGCTGTTGCTGCTGCTGTCCAAAAAGCATGAAATGAGCAGATTACAGTTTTTTTTTTAATCCTGCTGTTTGCCCTTAGTATTTAGGATTTCATTTCTCTCTGCTTTGATTAAAAAGCCAAGAGAAATGGTCAGAAGCAAATACTGGTTCAGAACCTTTAGTCTAAATCAGTATCAAAATATTTTAAATGTCGAACCAACTCTCCTTTGGCAATCCTGTTTTTTTCTTTTTGCTTTTAGCAGCAGTTAGAAGGGCGGTAAAAGATAGTCTGAGTCTTTGTAGGAACAGGCATCTGCTTATCACCTCCTGGATGCAGGGAAAGACAAACAGCTGCTGACAACAGCCCATAAAGGGGGGTAAGGCAGCAGGCGATGCACAAACAGCTGCTGACACTCCCAGTGCATGATGAGCAAGGATAGTGTGCAAAGCAAAAACCCAAGAAGTGTCTGTGCAAGGGCACTGTGGGAGGGTAGGGTAGTTACCATGGGGTTGTGGTCAGTATTTTCCATTGGTCGTATGTTCTTTCTATAATTCCCAGAGGAAACATATGTGCCAGAGAGGCTTCATCTTCAGATGTGCTGCCAGGGAGGTGTGGGAGGTGCCAGGGAGGTGCATGCGGGACAGCTTTTCATCCCATCCCACCACTCCAGCTAACCTGAAAGATTTGTCTGTTCGCCATAATAATTTCACATTCTGTAGGAGGTAATCTGGTTTGATAAAAATTGAAAATTAAGTCTTTGTTAAAGGTAAAATGGTGTTGTAGGGCTGCACCAAAGCAGAGAAGTGGTGGACTTCTGAACAAGTGATGAGGTGGTCTCCACAAGTAGAACAAAGACCCTCATCTCAGGGAGAAGAGCCCAGCAGAAATAACCAGCAAGCATCCCTTGTCTAACTAGGAATACTGGCAGCTGCAGGCCTCCAGGAGAGACAACAGAGGCACAAATGAAACTGAGCTGTGAGAGCAGCCAGAGGTGGTAGGGCTTACCAGTGCTGGGAGAGGTCAGGGGAATGCAGCTCCATCACATCTGACTGGGTGTTGGTGAGGAATGGGATGGGGTAAAGTTTAGAGCCTGTGAAACAACCGGGGAGGCTCAGAGAGCCATTTCGTGCATGTCTGAGAATATGCACCCTGTGTGCTTCAGCTACCCTGGGGAACTCAGTAGGAAGCTGCAAGGAAGGGATTCACACACATATGCCCGTAGAGCTTGCCCCAGTGCTGTCACAAGGACCCAGATGTGTGCTGTGAAAGCCCCAGGTGATGTTCTCAGTACTGCTGCATGTCTTCATGCCAGGCCCCTGTAGCCTAGCAGCAGTACTGCACTGTGAGGTTTATAGGGGGGGTGTCTGGGAAATGCTCTTCCAGCCTGGGCTGCTTGGGAGACACTCATGGTGGTCCCTGTCTGGTAGACCAGCAACTGCACTCTGGAAAGCAGAAGGACTCTGAAACAAAGGAGAGCTGGCCAAAGGGCCAGAGAAACACAAAACCAAAAGGAAAGTGGAGCTTTCCTCTGCTGCAAGGTTAATGCTAGAAGGCTGCTCTCTGTGCGGAGGCTGAGGACTACTGTGGGGAATGGGAAATCTTGCTCACTTAAGTGTGCCAGGAAAAGCTTCTGTGCTTGTTCACTGTACTGTCTTCTGCTCTTCTGTTCAGGAACTGCTTTTGTTCCTAGGCACTTTTTTCCCCAAAATTTCTTCCAGCCAAGATACACCAAGATAAGTGATTTATGGCATCAGAGAAGTAAGTAGTCTTATAAACTTGTGCAAACAGCAGCAGCCAGCAGTAGAGAAATGGGAGATCTTGGCATCAGACATGGAGGTGAAGGACAATCTGATTGGCATCTGATTGCCATCCTGGTGATGTGCCTGCCTCCTCTGTTCCCAGCACTTTTACTCATCCCACTTGTTGGAGAACCAGCCAAAACCTGAGCACTCCTGCAAGTTTTGAGCATGTTGGTCTGCCAGCTTGTTCCTGGGATGGTTGGATGAGCAGCAGCACAAGGAAGGGTGGGACATGACTGTTGAAATTCTGGTGGGAGATAGCAGCCTTATTGAGACTGGGCTCCACTGAAACAGCAGATGACCAAAAAGCTCCTTTTTTGAACAGCCCACTGCCATCCTAAAAGTCTGAGAGCAGTAAGTACAGCCACAATTCCTCAGTGACGTTACACTGGTTTCTCAGGCAACAGTATGCCAAAGAGAGGTTACAGAAGGTACCAGAAGTTGTAAGTTTAAACCAATATATGTAGCTGCTGAGGTTCCTGTTGTTCCCTGTAGAGTCAGAGCTGGTGAAAATATTGCAGAACCAGGTCAAAGAGAGGCTTAGCTACCCCACTGTCAAATGCCAGAATAAACCTGGGTTATGAAAGAGGTTGAGGTTACAGGAGCTCTAATAACTTGACAAATTCATCAGTGAAACTCCAAGATACTTGGAGAGAAAATGTAGTCTCACATCGCACGTACAGTGGATTTTGAGGATTGACTGTGTGCTAGTATTCTTACTTTCTAAATGAATGTTTTTTTAAAAAATACAAACCTGAGATAAGAGAGGGTTCTCTAGACTCCTTTAGGTATAACACCTTATTAGGTGCCTGAGATACGATCTCCAGAAGGCTTGGCTGCATGCTCAGGAGGACAGGGGCTTGAATCTCAGCCCTCCTACTCAGGCAGCACCACTGGCAATTTGAACTCACTGTGCTGAGCTGTTCACAAGCAGGCAGGTGTTGTGAGAGTTTAAGTGCACCTTGCCCTTTCTTTCTCCAAAAACAAAAAGTGGGCTGAGACATCTCACAGGCTGGATATGACTCATGAATTTGATAGCCTTTGGTGGTTTGTCTCTTGCAGCCCTGGATCACCTTTCCTTTCTCTCTGGTTTAGAAGTTGCATGGATGTGATGTAAAGTTATGAATACAGTGATGGTCTCCCAGGCAGCTGTGTCCACACAGCTTCTGGAATGGGGAAGAAATCTGAAGGTACATGAAGGGAATTTGACAGGCTTTTCTTCAGCTAGTCACATTTTTTGGTCCTCGCCATTAGCTAAAAGTGTGAGCTATAATTAGTGGAGGAGTCTGTGAATGGTCAAAGATGACAAAAGGTCTTTGAGATTTTAAACAAAAATCATAGAATAGTTTAGATTTGAAGGGACCAGCACCCTCCTCAGAGCAGGACCAATCTCCTAGTTAGAGCCAGTGATAGATAAAGCTCGATCAATCTGCATATTTGCAAAATGGTGTGAGATCAAAACAAGCTTCAGCTTTGACCAGTGTAATTTACAGAACCAGAAATAGGGAAAGATCTTTATGACCAAGGACGCCTGAAAGATTATTAGAGTCCCTTTGGGCTGTGTGACCCAGATAGGAAGAGCAGTGCATGCAGTGAAGACTCTGTCATATTATTTGAGCTGGGGTAGAAGCAGTAGTGTTTCATGTAGTTTGGGGATAATTAATGGGTATGCCTAGCAAAAAAATTTATTCACAGAAGAATCTAAGCAATCTCTTTTCATCTGAGCTAAAATGCTCTGCTTGATCCCTGAAGCACCTGTCTGCTTCAGGAAAGCAGGAAAAGGTCTGTGAAATGCTCTGAGAAAAGCATGTGTAATACAGAGGGACAGAGTATTCCAGATATTCTAGATTAATGGATTTCTTTCCCTTTTGGTGAAAATCACTTTGATGTAACATCACCATTTAGACCCTTTCATATGAAGGTCACTGTGTATAATATGAAATTAAAGTGTCTTGAAAATGACAATATGTTCCCTATTGAAAAGGATAAGATGCTATATTAACCCAGTAAGCTGGCCAACTACGGAAGGAAACACTTGCTACCCACAATCTGGTGGAGCTCAGTGAAAAATTGTCTGACTTTGGTGTGTTTGGTCAAGGTGAAACTTAGACTGAGAGATCAATTTAAGATGCCTAGAAACTGCTAGAAACTGGGAGTGGAACAGAAGCCATATTCTACCTAGACCAAGAAATGTGCTGTTGCTTCCCAGACTTAGATGAAAAGTATTTTAGAACTTCTTAGGGCTCTCAAAAAATTCATTTGGAAATGGTATCTTGAGGTGTTGTGATCAGTACAGGAGAAAGGAAATTCTTGTGAAGCTACATGGCAGTGATATAAAATTAAAGTATGATATTTCTGACCTCCTTTGAGAAACAGAGTGCCTGGGAAGGTCTTCCTCCATGCATACTTAGAGAGAGATGCTGAGCAGACCCTTAAAATGTACTAGATCATGTTTCAGCCTGGATCAGGAGCCTAAGGTGAAGATGGCACAAAGTCAGTGAGCTTGTCAGAGAAAATGTATAGCTATACTGGGGCTTTCCACATTTGTATAGCCATTAGGTAGCTCTTTTAAAGGTCTGATTGAGCAGGGAAGAAGGATGAGAAAAAGTGAGAAGGAACTCTAGAAGAAAGTGCCTTGTCCTCAAAATGTCTGTAGCCTAAAATGCCATGAGGAGGTTTTGAAGATGGTCAGTGGAAAGATTATCCATCTCCCTTTACCTCTCCTGTTTACCATGCCACTCATTAGCCCAGTGATTCTGCAGTTTGCAGTGATGATGTGATTTCATATATGTCATCGCTCAAGCAAATGCCAGCTTTCCTGTTACCACTAGGAGCTGGTCTTGGAAAGCTGTTGTGTATTTGGATTTCCTGCTGCACTCTTTTGAGTGTGGAAGTACCCATATGATAGCACATGAAGAAATTTTAAGAGGATATAGTCTTGATGTTGATGAGTTGTGGTTGTACAAGTGCAGCAAAAGGAAAATGTACTCAATTACATATTTTAAAAGTTTCTGGATGGGAGTAGAAAAAGGAGACCAGATTTTTTTTTAACTTCATGTGCCAGCTGCATTTTTACCGTGAAGTAAGGGATTCTACAATGAGGACACCACTAGAAAGCAAATTCTGAGAGGAACGGCATCTATTACAACTCCAGGGAGGTCAGAAAATTGCAGCAGAGTCCACTTGTAAGACCTCTGCTTAGAGGTCTTACAAGAGAAGGAAAAATTGCTGTGAGAAGATACCATCCCAGGCAGAACCTTAATTATATAAATCATTGGCTTAACAGCTATCTAACAAGAGTTACACTGGTTCTGAACTGACTTAGCACAATAAAAATAGTGCTGGTCATAAAAGAAAAAAGCATCCTGATAAGAAATACTGAAAGATGCTATAAAGATACATTTAACATTTACTGAAAGAGCTGAATGTGGAAAATATTGGCACCACTAACCTTTTTTCCTGTCAGCTGCACTCATTACTGTCGTTAGTAAGGGATCTAGGACTGTTGCAGTGGCAACAGTAAATTGTGCCACTGTATTTTCATGGGGGTAGGTAATCATGAGTCATTCAAACCATCTGCTAATAAAACACTCTCAGACTGCTTAGGTTATCAAAGAGAATACAGTAGCTGAGAAATGTCAAATTAGCTGGCAAAGAAGCATTGCAAATTTTGTGTGAAGATCCCGTGTGCTTTGTCATCCACAGAGACATGAGGCCAGGTGGACAAACAGCAGTCCATCTGTTTTATAGGCTGTGGGTGGACAAAGGTCTGCTAAGGGTTAAGTGAGCTGGAGAAAGCATTCCTCTGACTCTGGAACATGTATCAGCCTGGCTATTCTCTGCATCCTCTGCTGCTTGCATGGCCTGCAGTGATAACTCCAGATAAGCTGTACAGAGCAAAGAGGGTGATAATCAGGGTGCCTGTGTGATTGGATGGAGAAGAGCTCCAAATGATGGAAGTGAGCAGACAGATAAAAAGCAGCAAGTTCTGAACTGTAAGCATCACAGTCAGGAGTGGAAGTTCCTCTAGGAATCCACCCGAGTGTGAGAGGCCTGACGCACAAACCTCGCACAAGAGGATACGGTGTCCTTGGTCACAGGACAGAGGAGCAGCTCTGTGCCAGTACGAACAGGAGCAGATTCTTCTACAGCTGCTGAGCTGCTGGAGATGTCTCTCTGAGACTTTGGAATGTTCCAATAGCACAAGGAGATAGCAGTGGGATGAAGGATTTCTCAAGTGTATTAAATAAGACATACTACATCACCTTTAGTACCACTTACAGTTACCACATCCTAGTGGGACTAGGGTGTGTTTTCCCAGCCCATAGGGATACAGCAGCTAGGATAACAGAGAGATTAAGTGGCCTGCTCAGGATAAAGCACTAGTGGTCTGTCCCCACAGAGAATGGGCATTCAAAGGCCTTTGCACAGGGCCTTTTCTAAACTTACCTTTATATGTGTGAATATTTTCACAGCTGGGGTTCTTGCTGTGTTAGGCTACACGTGCACAGCAGGGAGGTGGCACTGCTGTGGGCATTGTGCATCACAGTGACCGTCTGGATGCTGAGAGACATTCATTTGGTTGCTCTGGGGCATTGCATGTATGCTAATGGCTTCTAGTCTCTGTGGGGTTTGGCTGCCTGTCAGAGAGGAATGAAGCTGTAGATTTGAAACCAGTGCTCTGTACTGCAGCAGTTTGGTGAACTACGTGCCTGGCATTTAGTTAGGTTCTGTCTTGTTTGTGCATCTATAGTGACATTCAATTAATTCTTCCATAAAATACAGATAAATATTCACACAGAATTATACAAAGAGACAAAAAAAGGGGCTTATGTTTGAACTTGCCATCCCTAATAGTATCCCCTTAAACAGAGAGGCTCCCCTGAGGGAACAAAGCAATATGACTCTCTAATGTGGAACGTCAGTGCAGCGCCGTCACTGTCGGATGAGGCGCTGCAGGCAGCAGCTGCTGTCTGCAGGCTGGCAGCAAATATGGGTGTCTGCATTTTCAGCTATTCTCCCCTAGGCCACGGCTTTGTACGTGCTCCTGATTTGGTTTGGTTTACAAAGGAAGAAAGAAGCGTCTTTATGTCATTGAACAATGTAACTGTGGACAAAGGAGTTAAAAGGAATCTGCCAGTTTTTGTTTATGTATATAATATGTGTGTGTACATTTATTTATCTATTTATTTATTTATTTTACTTTGACAGCTGTTGTTAGTTAAAGCTACAGCTGCCTTGTTTTTAACAGACTAGTTTAGCGAAATTAAAGCAATTTTTTCCCAGAGAAGGAAAGCCTGAATCTGTCTCACTATATAGCATATCATTGTTGATGAGAAGCTGTGGTCTTCCTGCTTCTTGCCAGAGAGTTCAGTACCCTGGCAGGCAGTAAGTCTTGTTATTCTTGTATATCGCTATGCTAAAAGTTTACATAAATAGAAAAGTAGACTATCCTTTCATCTCCAGAAGCATTTTAGACATACTGACACAACAGGGATGAAGGTGTCTCAAAGATGCCATGGGGAGCCTGCATTGCAGCTGACTTAGGTGCTTGCTGCCTTATGTACAAGTCAGGGAAGATCATACTATCAAGCTGGCTTTCAGAAGCTGGAATTTCATCTCTGAAAATCATCTCCTTGATGTAGCAAATTGCTTTCTAGGGATTTTTGATTGGTTGTTTTTTGTTGGTGGTTTTTTTTTTGGGTTTTTTTTTTTTTTTGATCGGCCAAAATCTGGCCATTAGTCCTGTCTTTATTTCTGAAGTTCAGTCTGAAAATGCCTTTCAAAGGAAAAGATGCACAGCTATTTCAACAGTTAAATTCTAAAACTGACTCACAGTTGTCTGGCTGTCCTTTTGCTTTCTAACATCCAAACTCACAGAAATAGTCCAATTAAATAATTTTGCAGAAGAAAATGAGAACATCCAGTCAAATAATAGCTAAAGTTATCAGTGATTATAGCCAGAATGAAATCTAATCAAAATAAACTTCTTAACAGTAATCTATGTAAATCTATAAACAATTGATGAATGAGATAATCATGATAGGACGAGGACATGACAGATGCATTCTTTGTCCCTTTGTATTCAGAACTGGTGAGGCCACACCTGGTGTCCTCTGTTCAGTTCTGGTCCCCTCAAAAAAAGACTTTCAGGTGCTGGAGC
The DNA here is from genome assembly GCA_039654755.1 of Calcarius lapponicus. NCBI lineage: Eukaryota > Metazoa > Chordata > Aves > Passeriformes > Fringillidae > Calcarius > Calcarius lapponicus. The sequence continues at coordinate 23,728,929 of CM077463.1, read as the reverse complement.
TTGTCCAGAGAAGGGCAGTGAAACTGGTGGAAAGTTGAGAGCAAAAGTCATGTAAGGAACACCTGAGGGAGCTGGGGTTGTTAAGCCTGGAGCAAAGGAGGCTCAGGGGAGACTTATCCCTCTACAGCTGCCTGAAAGGAGGCTGTGTCAGGATAAGAGAAAATGGTCTCAAGCCTGGGCCAGGGGAGGTTCAAATTGGACATCAGGGAGAATTTCTTCATAGAAAGCACTGGAATGGGCTGTCCTTGGAGATGGTGGAGTCACCATGCCTGAAGGGGTTCAAGAAATGGCTGGACATGGCACTTCGTGCCATGGTTAAGTTTATAAGGTAGAAATCAAGTGGACAAAGGTTGGACTCAATGATCTTGGAGGTCTTTTCAAACCTAAATGATTCTGTGAAGAAATATTTTAAATATTATAAAAATAACCTTATTTTCCATCATTTTGTTTGCTTTCATTCTTTGCAGGAAGAATAGAGAGCTGGGTATAAGCAAAAGTAGAGGTAACTTCCTTTGTTCTTCATAAAGTTGCTTTTACCAGGGCTTTATAAATGAGTCCAAGGCAAAGAACAGGGTTCATGGACTCAAGTTTTATCTTTGAAAATTATTTCACACCAGCTAGTAGGACACTAATGTGCAAAAAATGTCAAGAACAGCAGTTGTTGCACTGCAGTTGAGTTTTCTGTGTTGGTCATTTGCAGCTGGTCACCTTTTCTTTGGGGATAGCATATCAGGGTGGGTTTGAGCAATGAGCAAATTGTACTAAATGGGTATTGAAAATCTTTGTGCTGGGTTCTTAAGAGTTTAGGCTGATTTATGAGATCAATCTTTTCTGTGATTGCTATTCTCAAAAATAGTACATTATCTCTTACAAGATGTAAGGTTTGTCTTGATGTGTTCTTACTTAGGTTTAAATAAAAGTGTGTCTTTTTAAAAGAAGTTTAATTAAGCTTGTGTAAAAACCCTACAGATTCTCGGTTAGGACTAGACTGCGTTAAAAGGGTGTGGGTTTAAGGTTAATTGAAGTAAAATTCCGTAGCTAAAATATGAAAGTACATGAACTACTGTACAAGAATATACATAACTGCATCAAAACATGCATACAGGCAGGTTAATTTACTTGTAGTAATATTAGAGTAAAAATGACAACGTGTTTTATTGTTTTTCTTTATAATGCCTTTCATGAGACTCCTTGTAGTTTTCAGAAATTCGAGATGAAATATCACCTTGCTTCCTGTGCTCTCAGGTTTCTTGACAAGCAGGAATGACCTCTGATAATGGGTTTGAAGTTCACATCTGCCAAAGATGAACTGCAGTTTCTAACCATAACAAATGAATAGCTTTGTTTTCTTTCATCTTGCTGCTGTACAGTCAGCCCTTTGGTGCTATTTCCGCAGAGATAATCATACATATATTTGGAGGATGCTAAGAAAATCGGTGCTAGGAACTTAATTGCCCATCCCATGGATAGGGCCATCCTTCCCTTAGGTGCTTGCTGGTGGGAAGGCCTAGAGACATATCTCTTGATGCATAGTGGCAGAGCATCAACAATTCTGAGAACATGAGATGAGAAGGGCTGCCTTTTTGAGGATGTTATCTGTAGTAGTCAGGACTTATGCCATTGTCCAAGGTAGTATAAAAGTAACTCTTTATAGTGAACAGCCTACTGTTTATGTATGCTTCAGAAGCTAAATACTAGACTTGAGCTAGTTTTAAAACTTAGGAGATTCTGACAAAAACAGGAACTGAGCACAAAATACATTTTGTAAGCTGTTGCAAAATCAGTCACAGGTGGCTGATCTGGGGAGACTGAAATAAACTGAAAAGAGTGGTTGGAAAGCTGAAGAAAGAGGTCAGATCATCAGTTTTCTTAAATAACAAGAAAATTGAGGTGTGATGAGCTAGAAGAGAGAAGGAAGTCTGCAACACAGAAGATCCTGTAATAGTAAATTCTCGAATTGTGGATGATTTGGCAAGTGCAAGAGCTAAAATCTCATATGGCAGATAGATATGTGTGCTGTATATGTGTAAGAGAGGGGGAGTGTAAGTGTATATGTGTAGGAAAGGGAGAGTGAGGGGGGCAGATACGAAGAGTTTTGATGGTGGCTTTCTTAATCTTTCCCATCCTTCTTTAAAGAGTGCTGCCATTCCCATGAAGAAACCAAGAGACATCCTTAAAATGTAAAACAGAAATGGTTGAAAATGCTATTTAAGCGATTTTAGTAAATGAGGCCATTTTAGAAATTAAAAACAAGCCATCAGTCTCCCTTTATTCCAGGGAGAAGGTGGGTGGCAGATGATTTGCCTTATTAAATGATACCACACTGTTCTTAACTGCCATAGGAACAAGAATTCATCATGCCTGCTCCTGCTGGGGTGGGAAGATGGGGCAGGGTCTCTAGGACTGGGGTGGTTCTAGAAGCTGCAGTGACTGAGATGCTCCAGGGTTGGAGGGGTGGACACAGCTCCTACTTTATTTTCAAGTCTTTCAGAGTTTGGAGTGGAAGCAGGCTCTGTTTTCCTTCCCTGATAATGGCTGATGGTTTCCTCTGTGATTTTCTCTAGGTCTGTCAATCTTGGCTGTGGTCTGTTTTACTGAAAGTACCAATTAAATGACTGAGCATTTGCTCTGCTTTCCAGGTGGTTCCCTCTCCAGCAGGGGAAGCAATGTGTGCTGTAGGAGAGTGGCACAGCCTGGGCTGTGATGTTGCTCCTGTGTCGCTCAGGCTGCCGCTTGGAGCTGCCTTAGCAGTGGGATGGGCATTAGCAGCATAGTGAGCAGGAAAGGGCAGAACTGGGGCCAGGTGGGAGCTGGGGACAAGAGAAACCACCTGATGCTGTTTTGTGGGAGCCTTGCTTGTTCCTAATCCCGCTGGCTGTTCAGCCTTGATGGCAGCAGTAAGCCTGGGTACCAGCTGTGCCTTCCCATGGGCTGCTGGGCTATTTTCAGCTGCTGTGAAAATGAGGTATTTCCATTTTTTGCTTTCTCTAATGAACACATGAGATGCATTTTCACCCTATGTAGTGATGCCTCCCCTCATTTTAGCTCCATCTATGGTAAGATCCCTTTCAGTCCATTTCTTCCTTTAGATCTAGCACCTTGTAGTTCAGGGAAAATAACTGAAAGTATCTGCTTATTGGCAAGATCTCCTGCAGCTTCCAGCTGAAGCACTGGCATTTTTATTCAGAACTTGGATTTCTGAGCATAGGCTTATTCCTCCATTCAGCATCACTAGTATGGCCCCCAGAGATTTTCCTACTGCATAGAAAAAATTTACTCTGCAAAATCTCTTGATTTTCAGAATGTGTATTAGAAACTTGCTGAAGAGCTACCTCAATTTTCCTCCCTATTTTTCAGAACACTATAGATGACAGTGGAGAAAATGGCCAAGCATGCCATGTTTCATGTGCTGTATGATAACTTCCAACATCTGGTGTTTCACGTCTTCCTGGGCATTTAGTCTTTACAGTCCTCAGCTCAGGTCAGCTGTACAAAACACAATGCTCCCCTTTCTATTACAGCCCATATAGCGTGCCAGAGAGGTTGCCTGAGTATAAAAGGGTGCCCTAAAGTTATTCAGTAAATCTATAAAAACATATTTATCAGTTTCTGATGGACAGATCAGGTTTAAAGAGCATAATTTGTTACAGAGAGGGCTTAGATATGTGTCTGGCATGAATGAGTCAAAGTGTCTGAAGTATAGGTAGCCAGAAGATAGTATGTATTTTCAATTAACAGATATGCAACTGAGTATTTTGAAAGTAGATACAAATCTCCTCTGAAGCTAAAAGGCTTAAATCTTTTTTGGTACAATCCCTGAAATGGTAAGAAAGATAAGACCTAAACAAGCCTATCCTCTCAGTAATGGGAAGCAGACAGACATGTACAGAAAATAGTTACTGTTATCTATGACATGGCTTTCAGTTATTTGGCATGGAGCAGTCTATCATATTTTTGTCCCATACCCATCACTTATTTATTTGCTGCTCATGACTGACTCCCAGCGCTGCATGTGATTTGGCTGATCAGGCTCAATCTGATACACACCGCATCTCAGACACCAGAGTTACTCATTTTCTCTACTGCAAACACATCTGACTGGTCTTCAGGCTCCATGCTATGGCCACTCTGGTTTGTGCACTTAGAGTTCATGACATTTTCTAGGAAATTCATGAGTTATTTTGTTAAGCATCTCATTTTGACTTTTCATCAAGTCTTGTTAGGTGGTGCAGTTTTCTAAGTGGGATTTTCTGATCTCTGAGTGGACTGACAACAGCCATCTTTAATGGCTAAGGAAGAGAATTTGGTCCTTCAGCTACAGCTTCACAGCCAGAAGCACTTTCACCCCAATAAATCTCTGCACAACATAAAGTTGCTTCCAATTCCAGTCACTAATTTCATCTGCTTCAAACAAGATTTGAAAGTTGCTTAGCAGCCAGTGCCTGTGGTGAGTGGAAGGTACCTGCCATGCCTGCAAAGCAGCACTTGCATAAAGCAATACAGAATTTTATGTTGTAGTTATTTACACCCCTAGTTTTGTGCTTCTCTGATTGTTATTGTGGTAGTTACTGGATGAAAGAATAGGAGCGCATGTATGTGCTTATACTTATGTTGTAAACATTTTACACATGCATACAATGGGGATTTTTTATAGCTAGTATGTAATAAAGAAGCTTTTACATGACATCCTCTTTCAGGGCAGAGGCTTGTTCTCAGTTGTAGGTTTGTGGGTTTCTATTGTCAGTTTTCGTTGTTGGTATTTAAAGAGAGGAACTGAGTCAAGGCTGTGAAACATGAATTTGGAACTGAAAACAGTGACTTTAAATGCAATAATTTCCCAAGCAAAGACATTTTAGTCATATTTCAATCAAATTTACTTCTGATCAGCCAGTGGATATTTTCATTGCTGAATCCTACTTTGATTCTTAGAATGATTTCATTTTCCGATTGCAGAAAAAGTGATTTTGTCATTAATTTGATCCTATTATTTGAAGTAAAACAAGCAAACAAAAATAATCCGTTTCAAAATTGGCTGATTGTTTTAAATTATTACTTTTTAACAATTCTTTTTCATTCATCAATATTTTAGCTGGGCATTAATGTAAAATACCATGTAAGATGCTTTGGTTGCAGTGCTATTTGTACACTTAGTTTATGGTTTTTCATCATACCTTAAATGTTACTCTGTCACCATTAGGCAGGATCCTGGATAGCAGAGAGCTGAGCCAGGGAAAAAGATGTCTTCTGAATAAAGGTAGTCAGGTGCTTCCTGAAAAGCCACCAATCAGATAATCGTTCAGATAGTTGCCTTCTCCTGTGGGCTGGGAGTGCTGAGTTTAACCAACCACATTTACCCTTGAAATAATGTTGTGGGTGTCAGTCACCCAGGCTGGGGTCATTCTGTCCCATATGTGAATGACCTAGGCTTGTTGTGTTCCTGCACTGTCCTTCTCCAGCAGCCGGATGCCCTGGGACAGGGCCTGGACTGCCTGGATCTTGAAGTGTTATCCTTTTGAGTCTTCTGTCGTTTCTCCTGACCAGGACTTTCTTGAGACTTGAGCATTGTGTTTACAAGATGATTGCCTTGGGTGAGTGTCTCCAGTATGTGCCTGTCAGAAGGAATACTGCACTTTTAGTCTTTGCAAACAATTTCAGATGTGCTCCCAAGTGTACATACTTTGTGTATTTGTACTTCTATACAGGTGCTTTTAAATAGCAATGCTAGCTCATTTTCTGTTTGTGGGCAGTGACACAGTTGAAGAATGCAAAAAATAAAAGGGTCATTTGGGGCTCAGATCAGTTGCCTAAATGAGGCAACTAGAGCCATTTCAGATGCCCTGGAATATATTTCACCTGGTCACCAGCTGTTAGTCCCTGGAGTATTTGTGTGTGCTTTGTGTCAGCATGTCATTTTTGTATTCTGAAGAGATCCAGTCATGTTAAGTGATGTGAGACTCTCAGATTCCTGAGTGACTGCAGGTTTTTGGGGGTCATTTGTTTGCATTTTGTTTTGAGAGCAGAAAGTGAAAGTTGCAGTGATGGTGACAAACTTGGACTCTGGCAAGGCGTGCACGTCAACTGTTGCCGTGATTAACACCGGCTGCTCAGCAGCCCGGGTTCAGGGCTTGTGGAACATGCTGTACTCAAATAATCTGGCTTAGAAATGCCCTCCACTTGCCATTTGCAAGCAAGGACAGACAGAAGACAAACATTTCTTGCCCTAAATATGGAGCTTGTTACAGCTTAGTTGCTTGGCAATCCACTTGACTGTAAAATAAGCAGACTATTAAGCAATGCTACTTGTTTCCTTCCTTCTATGGCTTTGCAGGATGTTCTGTGATCTTTGTGCTGTTACAGCCTTTGCAGCCATCTGTTTAACTGCAGTGGGGATAACCTACTGCTGCCATGGCTCTGCTTTTGAGAAGAGAAGCTCACTGCATTCTCAGGTGTTTCTCCTGTTGGTTTTTTCTCTACGTGACACTGCATTTCTATTCCCTTTCTTCTTCTAAGCTTATTGTCAACATGTTGCTGCTATCTATAATTACACTTGGCACTGGGAGAAGGAGAGACACTGAGTGAAGCAAGTGCCTCTGCCTTCCCTGTAGATTTTCATTTTTTAATATAAAGATACATCTGGATACCTTCATCATTTATTTCCCTTGGACCAGAAAAAAAATTATTCTTTCTCAACCCTGTATTGACTAATTAGTAATTCTAAGTCCTTCCTTGGTGGGGAAAAATTGAACTAGCTGCTGTCAGAAAATACATCCCTTTCCATATCAGATTATATTTTTATAGCATGAATTTAATTTATTTCTCTTCAAAGGTTCTTAGCCTTTAATTTTGTTGTGTGTCCGCGGTGCTGGTGCAAAACAGGGTGTTCTTGTTAGAAATTCCATGAAAATAATGCGGAACAGAATTTCAAGAAGGTGGCATGATGTGTGAGAAAGGGTAATATATTATTCTAAAGTGTAAGAAAATGTTAGAAACTACACAGCTATGCATTTAAAATCTACAATATATATAAAAAGCTAAAAATCTTCAGGCACCAAGGGTGACTGGCTTATTTCCAGCACTGTGGGAATTTTGATTGCAAATTCTGCACTGTGAGAGAGATCCAGAAAAGGCAGAAATACAGAGAACAGTAGTCAATCAAGGACATTATTATTCTTTAACATCTATTTCATTGGTCAAGATTCTTGTGAAGTATATTAACACCAAATGAAATGAACTGAGCAGATGTGCAAAATAAAGAAATCGGCTCTGAAATAGGTGGGTTTTGTCTATCAGGCCTCTCTTTGCCTGGAAATAGGGCTTAGATTATATTTTCCTCTGTTTAATGTATATGACTGTTAACCATAGCTGAAGTGCAAGGGCAAAGGTATCCAAGAACTGTTCATTCTGCTGCAAACACTTACTGATCCCCCTGCATAACTTACCACTGTTAGGGTGATCACCCTCTGGGGGCAAAATTAGCAACATAGCCTTTACCAGGATGTGAGTTTTTTGGAATTGTTAACCCTACCAGGGAAATGGCAGAAGCAGCAGATTGCTAGGGTGAAACCCTAGTCCTGTTAGCATCAGTTGCAAAACTTCCCTGGCATCAAGATGAGCAGGTGGGTTTCCTGTGTGATTCCTGTCTGAGATCAAACACAGGCTCAGTGTTCGTCAGTGATTCTCTCTATATAAGTTTTCCCTTCAAAAATGTGAATTTATTGCCCACTGTTTAGCAATGCATTTTGCGATCTACAATGGAAAGGACACTTAAGTGTTAAGCAAAATTTATTAGAAGAGATATTCTCCTTAGATCACTTGTTAGACTTGGAAAAAAAACAAGTATGTTTCCAACCTGCGAGCCTTTCTGAAACAGAAGTCATGTCACTGGCTCCTGTTTCCTCTGAGTCATACAGCCTTGCTTTTGGACATCAGGTTTTGGTATGTTTCATGTTGTGGCTGCAGAGATTTTATGATTGTGATGGTCTGAAGGCAGACATGAGATTGAAAAAGAGATTACAGTCACTTCACTAATTCTTTACCAGATGTAATTTTGTCCATTCAGTGACTGTGATTTGTTTAGATTTTCCTGGATCTGTCGTTTTGTTTGGGCAAAATAACATACCAAACATTGAAATACAATGGCAAATTGCAAAGGTAAACATTCTTAGAATGAGCAAAATGAGTATTTAGGCAAAGCTTGGACGATTTTGTTTGGCAAGAACTGTTGAGTTCTATTAATTTCTTTGTATACCTGCTTTTAGTCCTGTCTCATGTTAGGCAAGCACCAGTTCATGTACTGCAGATATAGGCAACATGCTCTGCATGCTGTCTTTTCATCCATATTTCATGTTCTATGGTAATGTGACTAAAAAAACCAAAACCAACAAGTCAGCAACTGGGATGTTCTGGCCATTCCCTGGAGTCCCAGCTCTTCTTGCAGTGTGTCTATGTGACTTCATTAATAAAGCCTCCTTTATTAGATATCCAAAAGGTATTCTTCTATTAGTTTTATATTAGAAAACACCATTATTATTCTGCAGTCTAGCAGCTGCACTTAATCCTCCTTTAGGAAGTGTCTTCGGACCAGGCTAGAAATCTAAAAGTAGAGCATCAGGATGAGCATAAAGAAAAGGAGAACCGAGGTTTTGGGGTGCACTTCTATCCCTTTAACTCTGATTGTGTCAGTATGAAAAAGAACATAATATTAGGCTATTTTTGCAGGATTAGGAGGAGTTTTAATTTCTGTTTAAGTGCTCTGAGCATTGAGACAAAAGATGCAAGTGCAGAAGATGATGTTTATTAAATTTTTATAAAATTCTCATCAAAATTATGACTATCTTCATTTGTTACAAACTTTCACAATGCTGTAACTTATAAATTGAAAGTAGTAACTGTAATGGAAAGTAACATCTGTATCAATATCTGTATTGGAAGCTTTTTTTCATTTATTGTTGTATGAAAGGCCAGAATATAGCAAGTACATTACTGGAAACTTTCCTCCAGAAAGAAGAGGTAACAGACAAACATTTTGGAGTTCTCAACACAAGTATTCTCTCTTCACTGGGAAGAAACATGGGCCTGTTAAGGCCTTATTTTAGGCTGACAATGTCCTTTTACTGTGAAACAAGACAGTAAATTATCCCATTCTTTGTGGTTCAGAAAAAGAGATGTGAAAATACTGCTTAAGGCCATGAACCTAAAAAACCACTGAGTGACTGGACTCAATGACTGAGTGTTGTGTATTACTGGGTATGGAGTGGTCCTGAAGGTTTTGCTATTGGATCAAACAGCTTTGGAGAAGTTCTTGAATTAAATCAAACAATCAAAATCTCACTAAACCCCTCAGTTTAAATAATAGTACAGGCAAATGCTTGGTGCTACACACAAAGGTTTAGCTGCTGAGCTGCTGGTACTCTTAGTTAGAGATGGAAAGCTAAATCCCTGGGCTGGAAATCTGTTCCTTGGAGTCCATCTTAAGCACAGATTATTTGGGAAATTGTTGGAGAATCTGTGGCTTAGCATCACATGAAAGTGGAGGAGGAGGAATGAAAGCTGAAAAAAAAAAATACAAGTGAATTTTGGCTTTTCTAAGATACATTTTAACAATACTCTTTTGGCATTATAAGGTGAGTTATAATAAACCCTACTGTGTCACTCTTTGAATTGTGAGTCAGAAATAAAGCTATATGTGGTGCAGCACATGTGATTGATGAGATGAACTCTGTCTGTGCAGTTGTGTTTGCCCTGAGTGCTGGACACTGACACCTGCAGCTGCATCTCTGGCCCAGGCAGCCCTCCCGCAAAAGGTGCTGTGCCCAGGCAAGATAGTCTGCAGTCTGTGATGGAGGAGCAGGGTCACACCTCAAGCCCTTTGGCACTGAACTGGTTTTAACCTTTTTCTAAGTTCTTTTTAAAGGAAGGAGTGATGTGTCTCTCTGATCCCCTGGCAGTGCAGCCGAGTAGCTGAGTCTGTTGGGATGGTGTAGGAAATGGCAGTGCCTGGAGGATTTTAACACACAATCTAGGGAGAGCAGGCAAAAATAAGGCCTGTGGATTTTCTAACAGATAGACAGAAGTGAGGGCAAACAGAAGGCAAAGTCTGATTTCAGCATCCATCAGGTTTGGGGGCCAGAGCCAGGGGTTTAGTATCCCATTGCTATGAGACAGAGTTGGATCCCTCTGTACCGCTCCTCCTGCTGCTCTGCTGCCCAGGCAGCATCCCTCTTGCTAAAGGACCTTGTCCAGGAAGGGCCTGCATCTGGCCTTGGCTCACAGTGTGTGGCAACTCCTTCAATTACTGATTTCAGCTTCTTGGGGGTCCCTTTCAAAGTGAGGTTCAATAATACAGAGGTTGCCCTACCTCAAATCAAAGTAAGAAGCTGCTGCTGCTGCATCCCCCGGTTATCCCCATGAATTAGCATCCCTCCAGGAATCCCACTGCCTTCACCCCACCAGGCAATACAAAAATCAGTTACAGACTATTCTTGCAACAGAGCCTTGACAGTGATGGTTTCCTTTTCTTTAATAGGGTTATTTTCCTTCAAGGTAAAAGGAACTTTTTATTCTTCCTTTAAAATAAAATAAATATCTGTATTTCCTGATTATATCCCTTTGTCCTTTAATTCTGTTCATCAACCACTTCTTTCTTCCCAGCCTTTTTAGCTGAACTGTAAGGATATCTGATTTCAGGGAAAGCTTTATGAAATAATTTACTGGGAAATTGTTCTGTGTCATTGGGAACTTTGACTAGAGTTTTGCCCATCAGCATTCATTATACATTTGGCCCATCATTGTTTACTATACAATTAGATTTTAGAAGTGGCAACTGCTGCTTAACTCTTCAGAAATGGGTGCTGTTATGTATTCCTGTCAGAAAAGACACAAACAGGAGTTTTGCACTCTGGCTCCTTCTCCTTTTGAGACCATCTCCAGTGCATTGGGATGGAGGGGGGGAGAAAGTGGAGGGGGTAAATCTACTGTGCTATGTTTGAATGACATTGCAAATTGAAACTGAATTGAGCTAAATGATAGAATGAATAATTTACAAGTCCAAGAGGAGGGAACTGCAGTGGAGGTAAGGAAGTGCACATAATAGAAGTGGAGGTAAGAAGGGGCTTTTAAACTACTGCAGCATGGAAGAAAGTAAAAATGGCCTTGTGAACTGGACGCTGGTGTGCTGGGGAAATTAATTTACAAACTCAGGTGTGCCCTGAAGAGGTGGAGGAGCAAATAACTCAGTGCAAATAACTTTTAACCCATGTGACCGCTTCAGGCAATCTGACCTACAGACAGCACTTTGGTCCCGCTCATGCTGGCCTCAAGCAAAAGATCTTAATGGGCTCATCTGCTGGCAGAGGCTCTGCTTTCCCTGGCAGCTCTGTTCAGGGGTCCTGATAATGAACAATTCTAAAGACAGGGAGTATAACTGTGGTGAAAAACTTGGTCTGCTCAGAGCAAAACAGAAAAATCAGTGGTGGTCTACTCAGAAATAAAATTATACTTTTCAAGACTGTCGGTAGAGAATCCAGACGTTTCATTTTATTTGTCAATTTTGCTTTCCCTTTTTCTGCTTATTCAATCTTATCAGCGAGGATTTGGCAGAAATTGCTTGACTCAATATGAAATAAGTGTGAAAGGGCAGGATAAATATTCTGTTTTCACTTTGCAGCCGAGCTCAAGGCAAGGTGTGCTGCTTGGTACCAGTGTAGTCTGCATGGAAGGAGACTAGATATCCAAAAGGTACTCTTCTATTAGTTTTATATTAGAAAAATATAAAACTAATAGAAGAGCCTCTCCAGCCCCTGAGTCCTTGTCCACTTCAGTGAAGAGGATCCTCAGGAGCTTGTTTTCAAACACCCAGGCAGCAGGCTGTGTAACCCAGGAGGATTTCCTTTAATTACTCATTTGAATATCTGTGCTACGTATTCACTTGTAATTTTGCCTCAGTGATGCTCAGCTTGCCTAATTTGCCAGAATTTCCCAAAACTTGAGTTTGGGGAAAATATCATGGCCTTCTGAGGCACTTCATTTCTCCTCATACCCATGTAGTCAGCATTTTCTCACAGCCAAGCAGCATTGATGGCAGATGGGGCAAAGACAGCTTTCGTTTTCTAAACAATGTTCTCTTGCCATTTTTTCCTTGCTTTACCTCAGAGGAACAGTCATGCAAAGGATTAAACATGTTTCCTTGTTTTTCAAAACCAGTAAGAGCAACATACTTAAATTGCAGCAAAAACAACTGCAAGTTGTCTGCCCAGCTCTGGTTTGGGACTAACTAATCTCTGAAAGATTTACCTGTTTGGTGGTATTAATTTAACTTGGTAAAACTGGCAATATTAAATTAAATTGTGAAAACTCCTACAAGACTAAAAAAAAAAAAAAAAAAACCGCTTTAGGGAGAAGATAATGATTCTGTGCTACTTAATTAATTATTTTAAAAAATGAGTGTATTTCATGAGCAACAAACCTGGAGCAGTTTTCTCAGGAGTTTTACTTTCCAGAAAAAGGTAACCACCATTTTGGAGAAGTCTAGAAGCCTATAATACTTCCATTTCAAGAGGTACATTTTTCCCACAAAGCCATGTTCATAACTCATAAGGTAAAAAATACTGGATTTATTTATTTAATCTAAAAATTAAGTGTCCTCAGGACAAAGAACTTGTTAATGAAAAAAAAATGACATGGATTTTGAAAAGTAGTTAAGTATTGTTTTTTAGTGTTATACTTTGCTGGGAAAATTGTGAATGCTTTTGGAAAAGGGTTAATTTCTTTCTCGAAGTATTCATGCAATTCAATAAACAAATCTTGCCCCACTGCATGTCAGACGGGTACATTGTTTAATACAGCTGCAAGATGGTAACATCTCTTGATACCATTTCAAGCTCACAGACCTATGATATATCCTGCCTTTGGCTTCTGCTGCCAGAGTTGACTCTGAGCTTGGCTTTGCTGGCAAGCTTTGGTGTGCTGTTTCCTTCAGGCAGCAAAGCCTTAACAAGCCCAGCTGGTTTTCCATAATTCCCTTAAATTAAGATGTTTCCTATTTTCAAAGGTTGGGGTCTTCTTGCTCAGTGGCAGCTCTTCACCATGGGAAGGATTAATTGCATAATATGAAAAAGAGCTCTTTCAAGGGACCCATTATTTAATAGTGCCAATGTTGCTGGAGCTCAAGGAAAACTCCTTTGGGGAGCTGTTTTTCCTTTTATAAAGTAACAGAGAGACATCATAGCCAAATACAGGGAGACCCAAACCCAACACCGTAGGTTATATGTTGTCTTCACTTTTTCTGCTAAAAATGAGGTTTTTAGTCTGCAAGTCTGTATTAGTTTTTGTTCTAATCACCTTTACACTCTCATGCTCTATTTTATCTCCCAACCCCTTTATACATAGTGAAAAGCAAGCAAGTTTGCTTCACAGACCACCATGGGTGTAGACTACCACGCTGTCCTGGGACAGACTGGACCTAGACCAGGTCTGCTGGAAAGTACTGGATGTAATGCCTTCCTTTGGATACAGTCAGCTATTTCAAAGGGCGACACCACCAAAACCAATCCTTGGAAAAGTCCAGAGCAGTTCACTTTGGGTGCTACATGCAAGTCAAGAGTCCAGTAGGGAGTCCAGAAATTAGTGCAAAGATCTCTGCTGCTTTTGCACACAAAAGGTTACTTAGGTCTCTTCCTAAAGCAGTCATGGATCCAAAGCAGTGCATGGAAAGACTGCAGGCAAAGCAGGCATGAAGCTGGGAGCAGAAGCCAAGATCCATTGCAAGTTCCATGTTGCTCCAGTATTATATATCCCTAAGCACATCTCTCTAATGGGCACTTCCAGCCAGAAAGTCAGCTGCCCTCTCGGTGGTATTTTGTGCTTTGAATAATAAGCAATAGGGGTTTTGTTGGTCATTTAAATGCTACAGTTCCAAGTCCTTAAACACACTTAGCAGGTTCTGAATCTCTCTGTTTCTCAGCCAAATGGCATTTTGAAAAGCATTAAGTTAAGTAGCCTCCTACAATAATTTTGCATTCCCTCTTTGAGCTTTCTGTACCAGAGCCCACTTTGAATGTATTGCTGTATTGATTTTGGTATTCTGCCACTCTCAAAGTTTTGTTCTGGATTTTTCTGTTGAAGCAGTTGCTCATTCAGATGTGTGTTCAGAGGGCAATTGGCTCCATGTGGCACACACTTGGAGGTCACTTTCCTCTCACTCTCCCTCAAAGGCCGGGTAGAAAGTTCCTGACCACAGGTATAGGGATAACTGGGAGTGGATGGGAGGTCCCCCAGGTGTTGAATCCTTTTGCATTGGCATTCCCCTACCCCCCAAAAAAAAAAAAAACAACCTAGAAACTTCTGGTACTTCATTTAGAGAAAACATGGCAAGTTTTAGCTTTAGAGACAACTTTTCCAGGACAGTCTAAGTAGGTCAAATTAATGGACAGCAGCTGCAATTCCAATGCAGTGATAATTGTAATTAACCACCGGCTTGGAAGATTAGCATAGCCATGGTCACTAGTCCTCCATACTCTAACGTGACCAGAAGAGGAACAAGCAGATGCAAGAAAACCACAGCATTTTGATGGGCTGTTCTTTGCAGCCTCTCTGGTCACCGAGTGCAGTGATGAAGTAGCACTCAGTCATGTTTGGAAATGAGTAGAAGCAGTGATCACCAGGTCATGTGCTCAGGTCTTACCAGCCCTAGAGAATGGAAAGCTGGGCTCCTGAGATTTGTCTCACCTCAGTGACATTGCCTGCCTGACCAGACTTTGGAAGCCACTTCCTAATTGTAGATGTTCAGTCTGAGCCATCATGGCCTGATTTTTGAGGAACTCGCTCTAGTCAGTGTCAAGGGGGAATTTGCAAAGAGGATCTTCAGCCTTTAGTTGCCTGTTTGGAGACCCAGATCTGCATGATGCAATGGAATGGAAGGGCAGAGTTGCTCACAAGCAGTGCTTCTGGCACACCCTCCCTTTAGCTCAGCATCCTTCTCACAAGCCAGTGTGCAAAACACTGTGAAAAACTCAAGGCATAGACATAATCACGAAGGGATTTTTTAAAGTTGCTTTCTGTACCATAATTTCTAGAATCCAGCTAAAGTTTTGTACAGTATGGCATGCAGAGTATTTCCTGAGAGTTATTTACTAAAATGTGGGGGTGTGCTCTTCAGCTGCTTGATATCTACCTGGGGAATTCAGGCAGATAAATGAGTGTTTACTTCCACACATTCCCAGCTGGATCTAAGTGTGGGAGCCTCCAAATACAGCTTTGAATTTTCAAATTAGAGGTGATAGAGTATGTGAGTGGGTCAAGAACAGGGATGAGAACACAGGTTACACTAAGTTCTGTGCAGGTGTTGCTTCTCATATGAGTTTCACATCTACCAAGGTTGCCACATTTGGCTAATTTAGTCCTGCATTTTTCACTTGTCCCTCCATGGTGGTTGGCTTTAGAGGAAAAGAAACCTGACTGTAGCTGCCAGGTAACTCAGAGCGCTGGGGTTAATGTGTGGAGGGGTGGGGTTGGTGTTTCTGAACAGCGTGACTGCTGCTGCAGGTAGAGTACCAGTTTGAGTCCTGCGTGCAAGTCCTGCTCCACCCCTCCTCTGGTCCCTCCTACCTGCATGAGGAGAATCACCTCTGAAAAGATTCAGTAATTTTAAACAGAAGAAGGGAAAATTAAAGAAGACACTTCTGGACAAAATGCTATTTCAGTTCTTTTCAGCCAAGTCAGCCACGGACATGTTTGGAATTAAAGCCATCAAATATTCAGTAAGAAAAATAATGGGTGTCTTGCATTGCCTTTTCTCATGGGATTTCATCAAAGGCTAAACCAAATAATATCATTATTGTTAATGAGGTAGACTAAGTGGCATTTAATTTGTCTTCTCATGAAACAAAGCAAACTTTAAAACTATGGACAGTCCAGTTTTGTCTCGCAGGCACACAGGACCTTTAGAGGAAATGGCACTGGAGAGAGACTCACTGCCTGTGGGGGACAGGAGGACCACCCCAGCCACAGGATGATAATTTATAAAAAGTCTAACTTCATGCTGTTTGTCCATAAGTTTGTGTGAGAGGGGCGCTCCCTCAATTTCCACTACGTCATTTGCTTTGCATTCGGTTGGAAATTCTTAATCTGGAGCTCATTCTACTGAAAATCTTTATTATGCAAAATTCCCCCCTGACGTTTGTCTCCTCATCAGTCAGGTCCTGAATGCAGATTGCAGTTCTGTCTGCAGAGTTACTCAAGAGCCTTTTCCATTTTAATAAGTGTTGGATATCCCAAGAGACTGGTAGACAATGGAGATTATACAGTACTTGTCAAACCTGCTGCTGTGCTTTCTTTGAAATACCCCAAAATGGAGGCAAAGAGGTAAAAGTTTTCTACTTGCCTTATCTTCTTTTTCTTTTGGTACAATTACTGTGTGAGTCACACAGTATTAAGAATATTTTGAAGGGGAAAGCTGATTATTAGGTGCATAGCAAGAATGAATCATACTTTCTGGAAAAATCATTTTCCCCTTATTTTTGTGCCACATTACCCAGGCCATCAATTACTGGAAAAATACAAATCCCTCCCTGATACAAAAATTTATCATAGGTGAAATTTCTTATGGAAGAAAACGGCACAAACACCTTACTGATTTTGTAAGTAGGTGAGTTTTCAATGACAGGATAATGATATCAGCTATTATTGATCTCCAGGGAACTGTCATAATGCTGCTGGCTCTAGTTATGAATGTTTTCTAGTTGCCTCTATTCCAAGAAGCACCTTGCAACTTCTTGTATGTAAAGAGATCAGTATCTTAGAGACTCTCAAAATAGATTTACTATATAGAGTCAGACTGCCAAGGTTAGGACAGAAATGTCTGAAGTAGAGTATTTCTGCAGAATTTTTTAAAAATGTTTTTTAAAATAAAGGTTTAGTCAATGTACAAATTTCAGCCCAGTTTTCTGATTTTTTTCCATTGCTGAGACAGTTTCGTTTGTTGCACAAATCATGGTGCTCCTTTCTTTTTGTATGCCAAGGAATGCAACACACGAGCAAAGAAGGAAAGTGTAGCACTGCTCATATCTCTTGGTTTAGTGCTGTATCAAATCCTGCCTGGAACAAAAGGAGGCACAAAAGGAGGCTACAGGGCAGCTGAGGGTGCTTTGTTCATGTGTCTCTTTTGTCTTAGCAGGGCAATACCTCTTCTGAGAGAGGTTCCTGGATAATGGGAACCCATGGGATATTTTCTCTTTTGTGGAATGCTGGTGAAAACGCTTTGCATGATTTGTCTCTCTACAGCAGATTAGCCTTTGTTATCTCTGGCATTGGAATTAATCACTGTGACAAACTTTTAGTTTAGGGTATTCTTTACACAGCTAATGAACCAACATCAAAAAGATTTAATGGTGCAGTTTACCTCCCTGAGTGCTGCCTGAAAGAAGAGGGCAAAACTTACCCATTCCATTAAGAGAGCTGTTCTGATCTGGTACTTGGAACAAAAGCCCTTAATTTTCTTAAATGACTCTAGATAATTAGATTTAGTAATTGGCTTTTGTTTTAATACAGCTTTGAAAGGCTAAACCACATAAATCTGTGTAATGCCTCAGAATAATCAGCAGTTAAGGTACCAGGTGTGTTTAACTTTGCAAAGAGTGACTGTCCAAACTGGATAAAGATCAGGCAATTCAGTTACATGATGTTAAGAGTAATCTCGAAATAGGGATTTCTTAGAACACTTTGGGGCGCAGAGTGGAAAATAAGGTATTTTGTTGCAGTGTTTTAAGTACATTTTTGCAATTAAATGCATTACTATGTTATGATTTTTGGTGGAGTCCAATTGCTGTGCACCCTAAGCTGAAGACCTAAAAGACTTTAAAACATCTACCTGATGAAATGTGCAACAGCCATACTCTAACCCTACTCTTTTCTCTTACAAATGTGTATCCAAGAGAAGGTAGATGTCTCTGCATGGTAATACTCTGCAGTCATCTGAGAGACCTCTTGGGAATCCATCCTCATTTGGCCCTTGCATCACATCAGGATTTCCATTGCTTTTGTGTTGGGTAATTCGGTGATACACGTGCTGGTGTGTGTGTGATTAGAAAAGGAAACCACAACCCAACTGTGAAGGTGCCCTCTCCAGTGTCTGGACTGGTTCTGCCTACAAAGACATCCATCACAAATCTGAGAGAGCACTTCCTCATGCAGTGCAATGCTGAACTAAAAATTTGACAAGGATTCATGATTCTTGAAACTAAATCTGCAGGGGAGATGTGTATAATGACAGTGTTTCAAATCAATTTGCAAGCAAGCTGATTTTAGAAGAATTACAGCTGAAAGTGTTGCAAGAGAATTTGACTGACAACCAAGCAACAACATGACTTTATACATCCACATCTCTAAAAGTCCAAGTATTAAGATCTGTACTTAACACGTCATTGCTCATCCTTGATGCCTCATTCTTATTTGACCCAGTCTTCCCTTTCCACTTGTACATTATTAATATCAGTAGTCTGCTTTTAGCATTAGGACACCGTGATGGTCATAAAGAAATGCACAGTTCAGTCCCTGATAGCTGAGGGCTGCAAGGGAAGTGGTTTCTCCCTTGTTTTCTTTAAATGGAAATGCTGTGGGGATTTTGTTGGTTGGGGGAAGGGGAGGGGACGGGTGGGTTTTTTTAGAAGGGCTTCTGCTGCCAACTATTAGCAAATCTTGGTGTTCATGCAGCATGCTCTGCAATTAACAGAAGCTGTGTAATTAACTGATGTCGCCACCGCATTGTGAAAGCAAGAGGAAATGTCCCTATCCCTTGGCAGGGGTAACTATGTGACAGAAAATTTGCATTATAATAGTGACTTGCATTCGGGAAAGTTGATCTTCTTTTCTTCATATTTTTACTCTCCCCAAATCCGCAAGGTAGGGAGTTCATGACCTCAGACAAATGGAATAACAAAATACTGTGCTTGGATGTAGAGATACTAAGCTGGCTTTAGTATTTAAACTCCAAGACAGAATGTTTTCCTTGGGGTGGGTATAGTTATAGTGCATTTTCAGCCTGTATGTCTAACCTCTCAGTTCCAGCACATTGTGTAGCTGTTGACCACAGCAGGATATTCTGGGAAAATATAGCTGGGAATGGGAACCTTTAGTAGCACCTTTTGTTAAGGGTTTAATAGTTTGTGAGAAAAGGCTTTGGGGTGTATCTGGTAGCAAGGAATAACTTCTGGATACCAACCCTTCCCAAATGACCAAAGCTGTTATTGCTGGCAGTCTTATTTCTCCCAGTGAAAAGGTACTTCTGACATGGAAAGCATCTCTTGCTGAAGTAAAAATAGCCTTTGTTTGCATTCATGTTGCCTGTGTAATTTCTTGTGTCTTTTTTTACTTTTGCCATTCTTGCCTCTATCATCTTCTTTCTATGCGTGATAATTTTTGCTGCCATGCCATTTTCTAATTTTCTTTTAGCTCATCTCTGTATTTTACTAGTCTACCCTCTAACATGGTTTTCTTTTTCCTTTCCCAAGTCACAATGGGGTCTTAAGTGCTTTTTTGTCCCACAGATCTGGTTCCCTTGATGCACCTGTATGCCCTTCTGCCCTCAGCTCTGTGTTGGTTCTTATCTCTTATCAGTTACATTTCCCTGTATACTATTCACAGTGAGGATAAGCAAACTTACTGTAACAGGCTGAATGCACTCTGAAGGATGTAGTGTTTTTGTCTAAGTCCCAAAAGCTCCACAGCCAGCACAGACTAATTCCTGCTAGGAAGTGAGACAGTGGTTTTGATTGATCAAATAACTTTTGAACATCATAATATGAATATAGACTCGGTGTTGAAAAGCAAGCCAGCACAGATTATTGTGTCACTTTGGCCTTCAGTTACTTAACATGTTAGCATGTTGGCAGGAATGATTAAATAGAATTTGTTTGCAATCCTCAGGCAGCAATTTTTTGGGGAAAAGATGGACTGAATTTAGTAAGATTTGTTTTGGTTTTCTGTGCTGGATATAATTTGCTTAGGGCAATTGGGTTGCAAAGTGGAAAGAATTTTAGTTACCATTTTCAAAACTCTTTATTTTTCAGTTATAAGTAAATGAACCTGAAAGTTTTTGACACATAACTGGTCCTGTGTTTACTATCATCTGCTCTTTCTTTCTTTTGGGCTGTGCTTTGTGGCCGAAAGCCTCTCCCATCATACCTCTCCCATCAAATTTTTCTCCAGAAGCCTGTCCCTACTCCCTTTCCCTTTTTTATTGTCTCACTCTATTGAAAGGGAAAACCTGCATTTAAGATGTGGAAACATGGAAGAGAGAGTGTGGTGGTCTTCCATTCAGAAAGTTTTATTTCACTAATTTGAAATATCTGTATGGGCAGAACTTTGATTATGCATAACTATGTAATTGGTCAGAGCTGAAGTAACAGGAGGCTTCTGGAGCATCACCATCTTCTCTCACCTGGGCTCTGATCCAGTGGGAACTGAGAGCTACAGATTCCTGGCCATTCCAGGCTCCAGGCATCTGAACGTGACTCTCATTCAGCCTTTAGGATGGGACTGGGTGGTTGAACAGTGAGTGGGCATCTGGATTTCCTTATGCACAGATAAGACACCAGCTGTTTCTGCCTGGAATGGCCACATGTTTTTTAATGGGTCAGACATTTTTTTCAAATTTTTGGAAATTTTTTGAAAACAGATCGAGACAAAAGGCCTTACAGAAGGAAGCTGCATAGCGTCTGCAACAAGTAAATGGAGAATCTCTGCAGCATTCTGAAACTTTTGAATGCTTACTTCTTCTTTGGTAATTCCTTTAAGAAGTCTGAAGAAGTTAAAAAATCTTGGTACCTTCCCAGGGAAAATCCTACTTATTGGTGAAAGTGTTTTTGTTTTTCTGAGACAATACTCTGTGCTAGCTTTAAATCTGATGGGGTTTGTATTTACATTTAGCTGGACACCATCACACTATATAATGCATAATTCAGCATGACACTGATGTGTTTTCCCAAAAATGGGCAACATTCTTATGAGAGAGCGGTTGAGAGATCAGAAAGTTTATGTACAAACAGTTCAATTAAAGTCAAGAGCATGTAGTGTTTCATACTCAGAGGGAAAGTTTATACACTTAGTAAAATAAGTTTATTGAACTTAATTTTGCCCTCTTCGCTGACACTTTAGTAGAAGAGTTGCTTCATTGCTGCTACAACTTTGAACTGAGGAGCTTCATTAATCCAAGCAGAGGCCCCTGTGAAACAAGCCAGTCACTGCCCTATCTTCTGTACTGTGTTAGAGCAGCAGCCTGAGTGGATGGTTGCAGTGAAAAGAAATTAAATTGCTGTGTCACAGGTCTCCAATGATAGGTTTCTTAGCTTGGTGCCTATCTAAGGGATTTGGGGCTCTTGGCACTGGTGTTAAAAGAGTTTGCACCAGTCTGCTTACCAAGCAAATATCACAGAAGAGAAAGTGCAGCAGAATTTCTTAGTGACTCAAATATTATAGCCATGATGACTTAAGGACTGGCAATGCACTACAAGGGTTCTGTGACTATAAACTTGTATATATTTTCTGGCAATTTGCTCTTACAGAATTAAGTACTGTACCCAGTAATATTTTTTATTTAACTTTTATATTATTTATTTATGCATAACATATTTTTTTCCATTTAACAAGGTTATTGAGATATATATAATTTTACCTGCATTTTGAGATAAAAAGTGCCATAAATGATACCATCCTGTCTTTGCTTGATCTGTTGGTGTATATAATTTACATTACATTGCTATTAAATTTTTATTTGGACCTTACTGTACACTTATAACACCTCACATTCAGAAGTAGGTAATGGGGCTGTCATTTTAGTAGATCTGCATGTGGGAATCATTGGTAGTTTGCAGTGCTCCCTCCCCTAGTGACCTTCTAATGGGAATAACTGATGTAGCAGTTAATAGGATACTTTCAGCAGTTCAATCCCAGTGTTTTCTACTGTGGTTCTTCACATGCTTGAATTCTGAATGTCTCAAGACCTTGAAGAAATTTATAAAGCAATAGTGGTCTTTCTCATCTTGAGTGATACATTTTGCATGTTTCATGGATTTTGTTACTTGAAAAATACCTGGATTTTCCTCTTGTGTTTGGTCTCCGGTTCAGAATGAATCACAAGTACTGGAAATGAATAATATATATAACAGGAATGAAATGGCATCTGCTTTCAAAAACATTTCAGTCACCTCTTTCCATTAGTCTCAACTGGGAATGTTAGATATAAATGTTGGATTTTGTAACTTGTTTGCTGTGAATTGAATAGGATATAAATTCATCTTTGTGAGCATGCACAGTTAATGATGAAATAACAGTCCTTCCCTAGGTAGTATACAGAAGGATGAAATGACTTACCAGTGTAACTTAGGCACTTCTGAGAATGTAAATATGCCTTGTTCTGGATGTCTCAGGTATTATTAAAATGAAAGCAATAAAGAGAAGGGAAGGAAGAGAGGATTGAAGGCCAGGAGTCTCTCATAAATACGTTTGGCTTTTTTAGACAGAATTTATAGGTCATGCTGATTTTCTTAAAAAAAAATACAAAACAAGCTGTACTAACACACCTAAAATAGATCATTCACTGTCAAAATCTGTGCAAATAATTAGGATTTGACAGTAATTTCAAACAAGTTGCCACTGTAGGAACATCAGGCAAGTTTCTTTGTCTAGGTACTCATTTCTTGCCGTTTTTAAATCCTACCAGGTTACAGACAAGAGATGATGTTGTGATCTGAATAGCTGCAACATCTTCCCTTTGTGAACAGAAATAATTAGGCATACACTGGAATTCAGAAGGAATGACATACAGTACTACCTTTTGCTGATGATTCTACCTGGCTCCTTTGTTCTGCAGTCATCTGCTATTGACTTCAGCTCACATTTCTCAGAAATCTCTCTGCTCTTCAATCCTGCTGCATCATCAAATGGAAATACAGAAATAAAACACTCATATCCAAATTTAGGCAGATGGACAGGTAGCATTATCTAATGGCTCTACTTTACTGCAACATACTCAGGAGTCCTGATTCCAGTGGGGGATGGAGATGTTGTATATAATAGTGATTTCTTCAGTATCAGAATACTGATTGTAAAGAAATGCTCCCTTTTGGATAATGATATATATATCACAATGCAGAAGAGGATTGATTTTTACTCTTGAGATTAATTATTATGAGGACTAGGCCTTGATGTAGTTTCCACTGAAACAATGATTGAATTCTCATTGACTTCAGAATAAAAATAGTTGGACCACACATGCTTAGTTTTACTGTTTTGGAGATATGTTTCTTATTAGAAAGTATTTCCTTTTGTTAATAATATTTATGGAGACAAAGGAATTGGGAGAGTAGCTAATAATTGGCTAAAGGTGATACTTTTCAAAATGAAGTAGAAGATTCTTATATTTGAAGAATGGGGAAAAGAATGACCAAAGGATTAGAGAGCTACAGTCCAGATAAACAGCTCTGGTCATTGAGTGCATGTATATCAAATCTACGAGTAATTTCAGTTACCTGGGATTCTGGCCTATAAAATCTAAAAGCATCCAGCATCATATCTGTTCACCTTACCAGTTCCTGTGACTAAGCTGTAAAAGTGAAGAATTGCAGCAGCTTATCGTAAGGAGGATAAGGGAGCACCAGTATATGTGCAGGCAAAGAAGAAAGCAGTAATGCTTTTGTGGAAATTACAGATAAATAAGATCCAGTCTCCATTCACATGTGAGAGTTTCTTTATAAACCAGTATACATTGCTTGTAAAAGAGTGGTGACAGAGGAAAGCTAATAGCATTTCCTATGAGCCTTATTGAGTCTACGCCACTCATGAGCTCCATACAGCTAATTTGTTGAGAGGGCTCTTCCAAGTGGGGATCTATTTCCCAAAACAATTTTTATGGATGGGAGTCAGTAATAATATTTAAAACAGATAGACTATATCCTTATTCAATGGATATGCTCATGTGGAATCTTCACAGTAGACTTAGATGGCTTACAGCCTTGGAAATCAAATTACTTCCAGGGTAATGGGAAATTTTAATAGAAAAAATTCCATCATTCCATAAGTTGTGACTGTGGTGGGAGAGTGGAAGAGAAAGCTCCCCTGTAAAGTCTCTTGCTGCCTGGCTTTTCATATTATGTTGGCACTGCAGTAGCACTATGTTACAAAGTAGAACACAGGCATCTATATCCCATCACAGCATATTCTCTCTCAGGCATATCCTGACCTAAGCAAAGGAAGTCGTTTCACTGGCAGTCTGAAATTTCCCCAGTGACATAGTTTGAGTATGTCTCTGGCTTACATTTGCATTCCAACATGAGGAATGTTTCTCCTAAAAGACTCAGGGTAGTTGGTGAAGCCAAAGCTATTTCAGTCTCTCCATTCCTCTTCCTACTCTTAGTAGGTGCTGTGGCTGAAGAAAGCAGGGACTACTGTTTCAAAGTCTGTTTTTATGAGACATGAAGTCTGCTTATACAGGAGGAGAGGAGAGGAGAGGAGGAGGAGAGGAGAGGAGAGGAGAGGAGAGGAGAGGAGAGGAGAGGAGAGGAGAGGAGAGGAGAGGAGAGGAGAGGAGAGGAGAGGAGAGGAGAGGAGAGGAGAGGAGAGGAGAGGAGAGGAGAGGAGAGGAGAGGAGAGGAGAGGAGAGGAGAGGAGAGGAGAGGAGAGGAGAGGAGGATTAAAACAGTGTAACAGTGTAGCTGTGTTGCACACAGCAGTTTGCAGGATGTGATGCTGATTTACACTAGCTGAGAATCTGGCATAACAGTGTATTTGGGGAAAAAAAATGTACAATAGCATTAAAACCCACCAGATTTATTCTTTGCTGTATCAGCTTGGTGATATAGTAATGCCACTCCAGTGGACTAGGAAAGGACAGTTCCATTTTAATACTTTATGGCTTCTTCAAGAAAAATAAACAACATGGAAAATAAGCAGCCAAAACCCAAACAAAGCAGCTGAATTTGGCTTTAATCTTTTAGTGATGCATTTCTGGAGAACAAGTTTTTTTTTTACTGGTTGTGGAAAGTTAATCATATGTTTGATGGTTTGTATTCTGCTACTGTTGTCTCATCTTTTTTTTTTTTGACTTGGTATTATTTAATTTCTGCTAGGTGTTATTTCTAAAGAGAACAGAATGAACTGAGGGCCTCACACCTACATATCCAGGTCTTTTATCAATGTTTTTAAATGACCAGTACTCTGCTACAAGCCTTCTAAATTTACCTACTAAGCTATTGTCAGTTCCCTCCATATATATATATATAGATATAGATATATAGATATAGATATATATGAGAAATCTTTGGCACTGGCTAAGGATGAGACCAGTAGGGTTGTTTACAGAAGGCATTCTAACCCCTTATGTGGTTTAATAAGGAATGTTTTCATTTGTGAAAGATGGAAGTGATGGAAAGTTCTGTTTTCTTTAACATCCAGAATTTAGTAGAACTCAGTCCTCTCTAGTAGCTTCTGTAGAGTCATCAAAAACCTAGACTATTTTATTCTCCTAAGGCCAGCCATAGGCATTTTCTAGGGGAGATGAGCATGACTACCTGGTGATTTTCTCAGCAGCTTTCAAGATGGGATATGAGTAGAAAAGCCCTTTGGATTTCCAGAAGCCCATAGAGATGGAATTGCTCATCTGACTTCACTTCTGCCCTAGATTTCAGATAATCTGGACAACTATAATGATTTTCACCCCTTACTAAGAAAGCTAGTTAGGTCTTTTTCTAATCACTTATTCACTGTTGTCATACTGAGTGATTCACCAGCTTTGGAGCAGTAGAATGAATTAGGAAAATGCTATTATTTTCTACTTTGTAACTGAGGAATCAAGGTATTGTGAAGTAAAAAGCTTAAGAAAATTTAATCAAGATCTACAGGATGCTGAGAGAATTTCAAATGCAGGACATTGCAATAGACTTCCAAGATTTCTAACTGCAGTGAATTATCAAAGGCATATAGTAAAATGTTTTCCATATATCATGGGGAATCCTAAACTCTTTGTCAGTGGAGCACTGACTGAAATAGGAAAGTCCCAGACATATGTGCAACTGTTTTCCAATGCCTTGTGATTGACTTTGTTGTGAAAACAAAATTGTGCATGTGGCAGTCTATTGCTCTGCTTTATCACATGTAAGGCAGATGGAACAGGATATTAACTGTTATTTTAACTGTCTTTTTTATCAAATCTAAGGTAATAATTTAACTGCAAGTTGGAGGAGGAAGTGACACATGGAGGGCATGTCCTGCTCTTGTACTCATGGTTTCCTCTCTTTTCTTTTGCAGTGAGTATGTTTTTGAACACATTAACCCCCAAGTTCTATGTTGCCCTGACAGGCACATCCTCATTAATCTCAGGACTTATTTTGGTAAGTACTACATCTGTTAATATCACTTCAGAATTAGGTTGTTGTTTTTTTTTTTTATATCCAGAATTGTATTTCAGGTGTCATGCAGATTAATAGGTATCTTTTTTGCTTCTGTAAATTTACAGTTCTGCAGCACATAAAATTTGTCTTTATTTGTATGTCTCTTTCTGTGGGAATGAAAACGAAAAAAAGTGTTTCAGCGCTGTATCTTTGAAGATAAAAAATGTCTTGAAGAACAATGTGACTCACTAACAACCCTACAGTAATTCTTAACGAGTGTTTGCAAATTAAGTGCTTTCCTTGACAAGTACTACTGAAATGAAAAAGGCCAATAAAAGGAAGAGGAGGAAAGGTACCAACTATCTCAGCGTAGCGTGGTCCTTTCTGAAAGATACAGCAAGAAACACCAGTTCTGGTGCCAGGATTCCAAGGAATAATTATTTCAGATCTTCACTTCTAGAATCTTTCCCAGTACATAGCTGCCTATTTGCTTAAATGTCTGTATTTTTATACCATTTAAAAACCCTCCTCCCATATGTAATTCTTGAGGGCTTCTTTATGCAAATTGATGCAGTGGAGTGAATCATAATACAATCACAATGCAGGAGTCCAAAGCAGAGATTTTCTCTGAATTTTATTAATATCTTCATAGAAACAAATGGAGATTAAAAATATAGGAATTAACAGGGTGTACATATGTGTATGTGGTCCCTTTTTGTTTCCTCAGTGCTGAGATTTTACTGCTTACACAAATGAATAGTATAGCATAACACAGAACAGATCAGAATGATCCTCTAGTCCAGCTGCCTGATGACTTCAGGGCTGACCAAAAGTTAAAACATGTTATTGAGGGCATTCTGCAAATGCCTCTTAAGCACTGACAGGCTTGGGGCATCCACCACCTCTCAAGGATCCTGTTCCTGTGTTTGACCACTTTCTCAGTGAAGATATTCTTCCTAATGTTCAGTCTTATCCTCCCATCACAGCTTTGAACCATTCCCATGTGACTTGTCTCTAGATAGCCAGAAGAAGTGATCAGCCACTCCCTCTCCACTTCTCCTCCTCAGGGAATGGTTGCCTCTGTTTTAGTCTTGTTTTTTCAAGTTGTACACTTTTAAAATCTGCTGGATACAAGCTGTAGACCCTCACCACACCAAACTGGGCATGTAACTGGGGGACCAATGAGACCAAGTGTAGGCTATTGTAGTGATAAGTGGAAAGAGGAGCGAGAGAGAAACATGGCTAGAGGCTGGTTCACATCACCTCAGATCTACTAATCTCAGAGAAACCTGAAAGCAGCTAGGATCCTAAAAGAACACTATCAGTTTGGTTTGGGAAATCTGCACCTCTCACTTCCACATTGCCTGTAGCCTATGTAGATAAACAAATGGCATCCTTGACTGCTTAATGCCTGTGAGACTCATCATTTAGATGATTTCAGGTAAAGCAGCAGGTGCACTGCTGCTGTGCCTTGCTCTGAGTTTCCAAATAGCAGAAGGCAATTACCTAATGTTTGCACCTTGGGCATTCATCAGTCTTGTATGGATTGAGCCCCAAAGCACTCAGCAGAGCTCCAGAGAGATAACAGAAATTTCAGAATCTGAGCAAGAGCCAGACCTATAAGGCTTGGATTCAGTTCAGCATAACTCACTCAAATGCACAGGAGGAAAATAATGTTATATGCAGCACTGTCACTCAGAAACAAGAAAATGCTGGGTGCCACCACCAAGACGAGAAAGATTGAGAGAAATAACATGGGTTTCACAGGCACGGTTCCGTATTTGTTGCTACAGGGCGAAGACAGCAGGAGGAGGTGGCAAGACAAAGACAGTTTATTTTTTGCCCTATTGTATTACATTACAGAATCAAACAGGAATAAAAACTTTGAAGAGTGACTAATTTATGTGGAACTAAATTCATCATTGCAAATGTAGGTACATTTTATACTGTACTCATGAAGACAATTTCTGAGGAATGAGCTCAGCAGGCAACTTGTGAGCAAGAAATTTCTAAATGCTGTATTTTGATGGGAAGTACAAGAAGGAAGTGGGAAGAAGTACTCCAGATTATGATATGGAGAAGGGGCACAAGGACACCAATAGAAACCTTCCACGAAGAAATCAGTTGAGCCTTAATCAAAAGAAATCACTTAGTATTACATGAGAAAGTGCATTATGAACAAGTTGAAGAAACAGTGAGGTGATGGAGGTGTAGACACAGAAATCAGACTGAAAGCCTTTTTTTTGTTTCTTTTTTGTGTCTTCACTACTGCCATCAGTTGTTTGCTGTTCATATAGCACCTTCCTAAATGTGAAAAATGTATATAGGCCAGACAGGTAACAGCCACAAACCTTAGACTGTAGGGACCATTGTCTATGCTGAGAGGAACATGTTTTCTGTAGATTTGATAATGGCAAAAGAACAAAGCAGATGTGGTCATGGAAAGAAGGAACTGCAAGTTGACCAGATCACACATCAGAAAAGATAGCTGATTAAGTTCTAGTGAGGTAGTGCTAGCTTGTCAAGCTCAAATGTGCTTCAGATTAAATATTTCTTAATCTTGCTGTTTACCAGTGGCCCAGTTTTACATGCTGTTTACCATGACCAGGAACATGGTGAATTGCCCGCATTGGCGCACACACATCAGACTACACAGCATCATCAGTTCTAAAGGATTCTTAGTCCTGTTAATGATACAAAGTGAAGTTCTTATGTAAAATAAACATTCTCTTGTCAAATCTACATCACTGGGGTACTTTTTAGGCTAGATGTACTAATATTGCTTGGAATTTTCCACCATATGGGCTGGCAGATTTCTTTCTATTATCAGTTGGCTCCAGTTCCTAATCAGAAGGAGAAATCACAGCACCACAGGTTATGAAACAATGGAAAATTCCATCATTTCAGAAGTGTGGTAACTGATGGGAAAGTGATTGCTTTTCCTAACTCATGTTTGGGTCATGAAACAATGACTACAAAGTTCAGCTTTAGGCAACTGAATACTACATTACTCCTTTGCAAAACACTATATTCCTCTCTTATTTTGTCTCATACTTTGTTTTAATTCTTTAGGTAGAATTCTGGCCTCACTGCAGGCAATGTGACTTAATTGAAGGAAGGCTTTCAGACCTTTTTTCTTATAAATCAGAACTGTGCAGAAAATACTTTTCTATCTCAAGCATTTTCCTTAACAATTACTTGACTACAGCACATAGTTAAAAATTAATAATTTGGCTTATATTCACTTCATCCATGTGCTGTTGGAAGCATCAAAAATAAGAAGATTTAGTCCACAGCTGCATTAGAAATACTGTATTGGAAACTTGGTTCCACCACAGTTACTTTTGATCCAGTAAAACACAGTGTGCTGTCTCACGGAATACAATGAGCTGCATTGTATTCAATGTCTGGGAGGCTGAGGTTTTCCACAGGTAGGGTAATAAAACTGTCACAAAACACACCTGACATCCAGTAAATGCTGTGAACTAGAACTATGCAAATGCCACTGAGATTTCTAAATAAAGCCACATATTTAACATACCAGTTATCACCAGAGTTGCTCAGCAAGCATGCGAGGCACTTGCAAAGAGACTGATAGAGTCTCAGTTCTAACAAAGCACAGGTAGAAATGAACCTCAGACTTAAATCTCCACAAGAATTCCTCATTATTCTACTTCCGAGCTTGGGAGAGTAGTGTCTTCTGCTACACAATGAAAAACATTCTGCAATGAACAAATACCAGGTCTTTCAGATGCAAGAATTAGAAAGCCAGCCTGCAGAGGTAGAGCATGAGTTTAGACACTGCCTAGCACTGAGCAGCTAGGCTGTTTGCTGCTACCCCAAGTACATAGCATACTGTCAGAGTCACAGCCTTTTGTAGCCAATGGTACCAGTACAGGAAGTCTGAAAGAGAACCTGAGTAACACAGGCCTTATTTTCTGTAGATACTGATTGTTTCACTACCTTTGTGTAGTCTGCTGCAGAGGGCCAGAAAGGTGGCTGAGGTCTGGGTGCTGGAACAGGCTCTGCCAAAGGCTGACAGTTGTGCAGGGACAGTCTTCGAGGGCTGAAAAGCAATACATGGTAACCATTCAAAGTTTCCGTACTGCTCAGAGAAGGCTGGGCAGAATCATTGTAGGGAGTTTCTAAGAAACTGGAAACACTTGCCAAGGAGCAGATGAGAGAGGAAGGGTCTATTGGAAGGCAGGGTGTAACCCAGTCCCCAGACAAGAAAATGCTGTCATAACTAGGTGGGGTCAACGCAGTGTTGAGCGAAGTAATACACTTAGAGCAGGTAATATGTTATTTTATTTTGAGTTTCTGTATTTCCAGAGGTGGATGAAGTAAATAGCTATTAATTTTGAATACGCTGCCCACTCGCACTGCATGTATGTTCTCTGGCTAACTCTTTGAGATAAGACAAATGGAAGTTCAGTAACCAGGAGCAGAGTCTAAGAGGATGCTGAGTGGGTGTATTTAATCTAGAAGGAATGGGGCTGCTTATTCTTCAAGGCTGTCATCAAGGACACTCAGCATGGTCAGAGGCATGCTGTTTCCTAGATCCAAGATGGGCAGGACTGGAGGATCAGGAGTCACTGGCTACCCCTAACAGCTAAATAAAACAGACCAGCAGCTTGATTTCTTGGAATGCAAGTAGCATTGTATAGTGACACTCATATAGATAAACACTCTTGCTTCCCAAAACATGGATGACCTTTTCCATAGTGTCTACTGGAAACAGCCCCTGGGCTGTAATACACCTGGAACATTTGCAGTTATTGGCTGGGAGAGTTGACACAGGCTAGGCATGGGGGCCTGCAAACAAACAGCATGGATTATTTGAGCGAAACCTGTGTTGTGGTCCCTTTTATTTATAAAATAGGCTTAACCATGGAATTAAGTCTTGCCAGCACTGTGCTGTTCCTCCAGAGAGTAAGTTTCCTTTAAGTCCATTAGATTGGTTAAAGAGTACTCCAAATCTACCCATCTGAGACCTGAAAGTCTCATTACAAGGCTGAAAGAGAAATCCGAGCTGTGGAAGTTGCTGGCAAGTTAAATCCTTTAGTGCTCCTGCTGAAGACTCCATACACATACACTAGGAGGGGATGATAGAGTGTTTGCTTTAAGAGAGGATGCCTGTCTCTGATATGAGAAGCAAAAAAGCATAATTCAAATCATGGACAAACATTGCTCCTTGGTCCAATGAGAACCACCACCAAAACCCTCCCTTGTGAATTGATGCATATATAATGGAATATCTGTTCTGAAAAACTGCAGGAAGATCAGATCTGATAGCCAAGTGATGTGGAATAGATTCGTTGCTACAGAGCTAAATAAAATTATCTGGGATTGTTTGTATGTTAGAGCAGAGATAAGAAAGAGGATGACTATAACATTTTCATTGCACAAGGGAACAGAAGTGCATTAAGCAGACAACGTTTCCAAAATAAAATACTCTCACATTAAGCAATACCTATACTAGATTAAAAAATAAAAATTCTAAATTACACTTCTTAATGCATAAAGCTGGAAATGTTCAGAACAGGGCCCTTGGGAACGTTATGGTCCCAAAAATCCCTTGAGAGTTTGGAGATGTTTGACCCTGTTTCAATTTGAAAGCACAGGCACCAACTAGAAAGACACCCCCAAGAAGTTTGCCACTGCTGTGAAGGGGAGATCTCTGAAGATGAGCTCCCATCCCACAGTATGTATATGACAGAAATTAGGTGGCTTTTTCTTTCAGAGGTGGTGCAGAAATTACCTTTCTGATAAATTTCCTCTCTACTCCAGATCTCTGTCAGTGAGTAATTAATCCTTATAGTAATTTATTCTATCAGATGATCTCTCTTCTGTTGAACTGTCAAAAGATTGACATGTTGACTTCACATGGCTTTCAAACTAGACGATGCAGTTAGAAGACAAATTTGATTTATAGAAATCAGACTTCAAACCAGATGATGCTAAGATGCAAAAATTCTCTAAAAAGAATTTATTGTTTTGACTTAAGTACCAAATTACAGATTTTACCTCTTCATACATGCTGAACAAATCACTCCAAGCAAAGGCTTGTGATGATGATGATGAGGATGATGATTTATGACTTTAATTTTCTAAGAGACAGTATGGATTGAGATCTGGCTGATGTTTCCTGGCATCGGATTCACTCAACATAGCGAATATTTTTCAAAGCTGCCTTAAAGAATTTATGAGCTTTAATGCCATTTTTAAAAATAATTAATGTATTTGTAAGTCTAAGGAGGCAGACTTACAGCTGTGTCACATGTTTGAGCAAGTTTCTGCCCATCAGCTGAACTGTAGCAGAGACTACATTTATGTATATGTACATTCTTTGTGATTGTCCCCCCAGTTTCATTGAAATTCAGTGTGACAGCTTCCCAGCTGGTACACATTTGTGCAGGACAAGTGGGCTCACGTGTGCCTTTGTGCTGCTCACTCCCTCTCTGGGTTTACTGACCTCATCTGAAAGCTGATCATGACCAAACTAATGAGCAGGAATTTATTAGCACATTTTGCAAAACCTTTTTTATTTCCTCTCTTAGAGAAAGTACAAAGCTTGTTAGATATGGTCTGAGTTTTGCACAGCCAGTCTGGCTGCTGTACCTGAGTCCCTGACTTAGGCTATAGTGAAATTCTCCCTGAGTGTCCCTTGCCTCAGTGCAAGACTATAATCCTTCATTCCTAGCACACTCTCCCTCTAAGGCTTTGGACAGGTAGAACTGTGGCTTTTGTGCCTTGCTTTGTTCCAAGGTTTTCAAAGACAGAGCAGAAACATGTTCACAGCAGATCTATGACTGTATCTTATTGTGTAGCCTTTCTCTTACAGTCAGCCACATGCTTATGACGCTCTCTTAAATCATAAGATATAAACTTTAACGCCTTTAAAAAGTGTGATGTGCCTAAGAGCATGAGAACAGCTAAAAGCAAAGCTGACACACCTGTGCCAGTTCCCTGCCCACCATCTCCAGCATTCAGAGGCAGTGATGCATGCCAGGGGAAGCCTGTCAGCAGTGTGGAACAAGTGTTCAGTGACACTGCATCAGCATTCTGTCCTTGGCACTTGGCATTCCCACCTGGCTGCTGCTGCAGGCACATGCCAGTGGAACCAAAACAGTGACAAATGCACCTCAGACTCTGTGTAAGGAGGAACTGTCCAGGTTGTGTGGGTTTTTGGTGACTTGGGTGGGAAAGAGTTCACAGAGATCTGAATATGTTAATGCTCTGGTTTCTCTGTGACCATCTGTTTATCTTCTCAAATGCTATGTGTTCACATAGACCTTCTGTCTCTTCTCATCAGACTGGTCCACTCTTTCTTGTTGATGTCTCCCAGAAATGACATTAGATTATTTTGGGAAGTGATCTCCAGAGCTGCCACACAATCTTGTGTGAACTCATCTTAAGTAGCCACCCTTGAGATGAGTTCACATATTCACACATTCATTCCCTTTCACTCCTGTGCAGATAGAGTCCTTCCATATGAATCCTCTAGATGGTTTAACAACACATTTAAATTCAGGGGAAGCCTCAGTGCAGAATGCATTGGGAACACCTTTTGGAGAGAAACATTTCCTTCTATGTCAGAAAATCTATTTCCCCCTCCTTTAAAAAAGGGGGTGGGGTAAAAAGTATGTCTTGTCTACAGACAATCCAATCTCATGGAGACAGAAGTAATTTCAACTATATGAAGAGGTCAAGAGAACTTAAAAAAAATATTGAAGGAGGAAGTATGTGAAGCCTGGCCTGAACTTTTCTGGAGCAGGCAGACCCCGAAGAGGCCTTCCAGAGCCTGCTGTCTATTGACTGACCCACCAAAACCTGCCCAACAGCACACTGGTGGTGACAAAGATATGAACACAATCCTTTCCCTTATTGTTGATTGTGCCTAGTAGAAAGAGATTTTATCAAAGCTGTCAGGACTGGTGTAACACATGGAGATACTGAGGAAAATGAAAGGGCAGAAACTGTTTGTTCCCAATTTTTAGTGCAATCGGTATTGCAAAATCCTGCCAAATTTCTCAAAACTCCTTAGATTTGCTTTTGTTTCCTGTGCTATGTAGATGTTTGGGTGATGATTCAAGTGCAACTTATTTATTCATTATAAGCATGTGTTTCAATTTTTACAGTCTAAACCTTTTCCATATTTATATGAATTATTCTTCATTTCCAGGTTTATGTGGTTTCCTGAAATATGTGTATTCTTACTGTGTAATATATATTTGGTGAAAATACCACAGATACATGTTTATGTGTATAATTTCAATTACAAGGCTTTGAAATGATTTTCGAAATAGAGTTCTGTAAATAATATTTTTTTTTTCTGATTTGCTAGCTCAACTAAATGCCTGAAAATAAAATTAATTCAGAGTCAGCACAAGTCAGCCAAACATAATAAAACACAGTTCAGCTACAGGGAAAAAATCCTAAAAGGACTAGGATTCAGCTTCCTGAAGTTTGTTTGGCATTTTTAACTTTTTTTTTTTTTAATTAAACTCATTGGAAATTAAACTCATTTTAAATTAAACTCTTTGGAAGCATGTACTGGGGAAACAGGCAAGCCTGCTTTTCCTCCCTTTCCCTGGACTGCAGAGGGAGCTGAGGCAAGGCGAGGCAGGCTCACCCCTGGCTGCAGCATCCATCCTATGGCCGTGGCTGCCCCCGGACCCAGTGGCGGCTTGCGGCGGGAGCTGTATTATAGACGTAAATTTAAAGGAAGAGGCCTAACAGCTGAAATAATTTGATGTTATAGAGGTTATTTGGGTTTAAAAAAAAATTTAAAACATTGCATCGACATGATTTGAGATTTTCCGCCTAAACTTGGGTCACATTTAACTTCTCCCTGCGCTCGGGGAGGAGGCCGCGGGGCGCCGGGGCTGCGTCCTCGCTTGTCGGGCTGCGGCGCAGCGCTGAGGGGAGGAGCGGGCGGCGGGCGGAGGAGCGGGCTGGAGTCGGGGCGGGGGAGAGGGCCGGAATCGGGGCGGAGGGGCGGGCGGAGGCCGGCGGCCCTGACGGCGTGTGTGTGCCTTGCAGATCTTCGAGTGGTGGTACTTCCGCAAGTACGGCACCTCCTTCATCGAGCAGGTCTCGGTGAGCCACCTGCGCCCCCTGCTGGGCGGGGTGGACAACAGCGCGCCCAGCGCCGCCAGCGCCGCGGGCGGGGACGCGGACTCGAACCGCCAGAGCGTCTCAGGTGAGCGGCGCCGGCCCGGCCCGGGCTCCTGCTCCCCCGGGGAAATGGCACTGCTGCCTTCTCGGCAGCCGCTAATTGCATCCTTCCGAATTCACGGAAGGATGTTGTGTTGTTCACGCTGCGTGGTTAATGCATGTGTTTTCTCCGTGTTGTGAAAACCCTGCGAAACCCTGCCCTTTTTGCTGTGTCCTTTGTCCGGCGGAGGGGCTGCGAAGATGACTAAGGGGGTGGAGCATCTCTTACGGGGAAAGGCTGAGGGAGCGGGGCCTGTTCAGCCTCGAGAAGAGACGACGCGAGGGGACCTCATTCACGTCTGTGTGAAGACAGGGTGTCAGAGGGATGGAGCTCGGTGGTGCCGAGCTGTAGGACAAAGGGCAGCGGGCAGAAACTGATAGCTCCACATAAACAGGGGGAAGAACTTCTGTACTGGGCAGGTGACCAAGCACAGGAGCAGGTTTCCCAGAGAGATGTGGAGTGTTCTTCCCTGGAGATATTCTAGCACCATCTGAATGCAATCCTGTGCCATGTGCTCTGGGATGGCCCTGTTTGAGCAGGGATGCTGGATGAGGTCAGCCACTGTCATCCCTTCCAACTCAATCAGTTATCTGATTCTGTGATTCTTAGGGCAGGCAGTATTTTTAGTGAAATCATTTAAAGTAATAACAAAGTTTTTTAAAAAAATAATCAGACAAAGAAGTTAGAAATGCTCATCTGGTTCTGCATCACTTCGTTTTTTAGATAATAAAAACAATTTAAAAAAACAAAAGTAAGTAGCATGTTAACAACGTTTGGATTTCACCTTAGTAAGTGGAAGCATGATGGCTTTAACAGCTTAAGGGCTTGTTATGTTCCTGAGTCTGCTACAGATTTGCTTTGTGACTTAGGGCAAGTCCTAACATAGGATTTTTTAAAAGGCCCCCAGTTTAGGAAGCATGATTTCAGGCATTTGTGGCCTGAGTTTTACAAGCTTCCAGGCATTCACATCCCCTACAAGTTTCAGTGTGAGGAGTGAAGGCTCTGACCCTAAGTCATTCAGGCCTGAGGCACTTTGAGTCAGGTGCCTGGGCGATGGTCCCAGCCTGCCTAAAATGAATCAGCCCCTCAGGCACTAAAGAAATTTGTGGACTGAAGGAGCCACACAGGAACTTGTCTCCCTAATTGAGTGACTTAGCTGCCTGGGGATTGAAAAATTAGTCCATGAGTGATGAAAATGCTGGTGTGCTATTGCTTCTGGCTTGAGTGGGAGATACTCACTGTTAAAGTCAGGGCAGGAGCATCTGGGTTTGTGTTCCTCATCTGTAAAACAAAGCTTATCCATCTCTGTTCTAGCTTGGCTTACAGGCCATAATCTTAAGGATGTGCCCCTAGAATCAACCAGAATTTTATTAAATTTATTTCATCTGCAGGCTTTTAGAAGATATCAGAATTTACAAGTAAAGAAAAGTGAATGAAAAGAAAAAAATTCACTTTTGGAGAAAACATTGTTCTACAGTTGAGCTCCCCGCGTCTGTACCTGGCTAATTTTATCTCTGCTTCTCAGTATGCATGAAAACAGGCAAACAAGAATTAGCTCTGAACTTACATGTTAAATAATATAGGTGGCTTCACAAAACCTTGTTATTTACTAAGTAAGTCTGCTTAAGAAAGCCTCCATATAACCCAGCACATTCAGCTGTTGTCATTCTCATGTGAAGAGATGCTGTGAATAGCAGCACTGCATGGTACAGGATATTAGATTTGGGTGAACTGTCAGAAAGAACAGGATGGCTTGGAACCACCTGTGTGCACTCATCAGTGGGCTCAGTCACACTTCAGCAGCTCAGAATAACTCCTGTCATTTTAAACCAAAGGCACAGTATTTTAACTAATGAGGTTCACACAAACATCTTGAATTTTCTGATACAAAGAAATAGTCAAGGAGTGAGTTTGCTTTCAATTCATTGACACTGAGCTGGGACTCTCAGTGTCTCTGGACAGTGTATCTGTATGGATAGCCTGTTATTTGTGCCTTCAGGTGGCAAAAAAGGCCTTCTTTACTTCCCCTTCTTGTTGCTCAGTTTAAGCTTTCCCTGCTACAGTGCCAAAATACTTCATGCTTTGGATGAAGCGTAACCACTTGAATTCAAATAAGATGAACAAAAAGTGTCATTGCAATCAGGTGGTTGTTACCCAGTCTCATTGGTTGCAAACAGAGTAGGTCAACACCTGGAACTGAGAAGTCTGACGTTGATTTAATATTTATAATGGTTTGAAAGCCATATTATGTAAAAACTGTGGGGTTGAAGCTTGTCAAACAGCCATACTTTCTGGCTGCACAACAGAGCACAGCAGAGTGTCACTCAAGCACTTGTGCTGAATAAACCAGTGGGACTTTCTAATATTAGCTGCCTGCTGAAATGGGTACTTCAAATACACTCTTCCCTACAGTCTGCCTGTTCCTGTGTCTGCTTCATGCACTTGCTGGATAGGCAGCAAACTGAGGGCCCACCTCCTATTCCACTTGGCTAGTTTCTGTATTGCTGAGGGTGTCCTTCTGTTATTGTGAATAATTGATGCCAAATGCTTTCTGTCCATGCCACTGTAGCCCCATACTTAGATGTAGGAGCTGTGTCCTTGAGAAGAGAGGAGGACTTGACTTGCTGTTCAGTACTTCTTCTCCTAACAGAACAGGCATAAAGGGAACAGGGGTGTTGTTACCATAAGGATACCTTTCTGATTCAATATTGTACCAGAAAACTTTTGGTTTGATCTCTTCAGAAATTATATCAGAAAAATTCATAGGGAGAATTATGCTGGTTAACATTTTTAGTAGAAAGCACCTAGTGAAATGAGGGCCAGTGCTACTGGTGAGTTTCTGCAGAGCCCCATGTGAAGGGTCATCCAGTAGCAGACCTGAGGTGGAGTGACATCCTGCCTCCCAGTGAGTCCTTGTGCAAATAGTGGGGTTTATTCTGGTCTCACCTTCACTGGAGTGAATTGTCTCTGTTGAAAGTAAGAGAATAAATCTGGTGTTAAATTAAAGGAAAAGCCAGAATCAAGACCTCACCGTTTCAAAAGCTGTGCAATTTTAATATATTTTTTCAATTTTTGCTTTGAATTGCGTTGTTGATTTCCATATCTCTTACTTCTTGTAGTGTGAAAAATTAACTATTTTTTCCCACAAGGGAAATTTATAAAATGTTTCTAATATTCTGAAACCTTTGGAATGCAATCAACTTTTCTCTGCCAATCAATTTCAGCGTCTGCTTCTATCTTAAGTAAGATCAGCAGATGTTTCCATGGATTTTTACTTCACAAACTAAGGAGGAATTAAATTTGGCAACTGTAGCTGAGATTCACAGTGATTTACAGCATTAACTGGACAGTGATGTTTTTCTGGAGAAATAACAAGTCCATAGGGACTGGGTTAATTGCTGTTTTTTCAGTGCAATAACTCAGTATGATCCCTCTTCAGTTCTGCATTATGGTAAATGTGAGTCCTGGAACTAATCAGTATTATCTTTTCATGTGGCATTTGGGGCTTTGTTAGTGGTTATTTGTCTGGAATGATTGCATTTGTTGACACTAATTTATAATTAAATTATTA
The DNA here is from genome assembly GCA_039654755.1 of Calcarius lapponicus. Lineage (NCBI taxonomy): Eukaryota > Metazoa > Chordata > Aves > Passeriformes > Fringillidae > Calcarius > Calcarius lapponicus. The sequence continues at coordinate 23,689,763 of CM077463.1, read as the reverse complement.
TTTAAGGAGGGAAGAGCAGTCTGATTACCTTCATCTTGGTGCTCTTGATGGGTTTTTGCATTTGCACCTATAAAAAAAGCTACTTGATAAGGCTCATTGTATGGTAACTGGTGTTTTTTATAAACCTCAAGTACCATAGTAATTTGGGAGAGATTGATTCTGTGTGTGTCTGCTTCTTACAGAATGCAAAGTCTGGCGAAATCCTTTAAATCTGTTCAGAGGAGCTGAATATAATCGGTAGGTGCTACAAAATTACAGTTTTCAGGCATAGTACCGCCTTAAGGAGCTTAACTGTACTTTTCCATTAATCTAACTTAAGAGATGAAAAAACAAAATCAGCTGTGGATAAATGCACTCATGTCAGATTTTTTTCTGTAATTCATGAAATGTTCCTGAATTAAAAGGAATTTAAATTCATGTTGATGTACTTTCATATTTCTTTAATATTTGCTATTTCTCCAATTTTTGGTAACCTCATAAAAAAAGATGGAGTAACCTAAATGTATTGTACCTGGTGTTAATGCGGCATTTCTGTTCAAATCCATTATAGCAAAAACCTAATGAATTCCATATAGGTTTCATTGAGTCCTAATGTTTGAATATATGTGTTACCAAGTTCCAGTGTGTACTTTTCAGCACCCTCATTAGCTTAGGCTCAGCTACCATTGCTCCATCCCAGTATGGTGAAATGCAATGTATATTGGTCAGAAGATTGGCCAAGTGAACTTACTTGGCCCTGCCTATCTCAGAGGTCTGGGATTCTTTTCTGGATTTGTTTTGCCAAGTGTGACCTCATTAACCAGAATGTCTCCTTGTTGGCATGTTTGCAGGTACACATGGGTAACAGGAAGAGAACCTTTGACTTACTACGACATGAATCTTTCAGCACAGGACCATCAGACATTCTTTACCTGTGACACAGATCATTTACGGCCTGCAGATGCTAGTAAGAGACCTTGTGAACAATTGGATTAATGATGGATTAATGGCTGATTTAAACTGATGCAAGAAAAATGCAGTGAGGCATCAGCTCTTTCATGTAGATAAGAAAAGGCAAAAGTTTGATCATGCTGAGAAACCACTGTTGTTGAATTTATAGAATTCTAGATCTGAACAAGTGTCTATATATGTAAACAATCTAATTTGTGCTGCTATGTTGTTCTGCTGTGTTGCTGGAGTCATTCAAGGTACCATTTAAAAGTGTAAAGGCTTGTTCCTTTCATCCTCTTTCTTGCAGTGGCTTCAAACATACATAGCTTAATTTGCTTCCAGCTGCAGTGCAGTAGGTTGAGTTACATTATCCAGGTTCTGTTTGGTCTACACTGACAGAAGAGAGAGAGCTGATGTAAAATTTGAGACCTGTGTTTCATTCCCTGATGTAGTTAGGTCTATAAAAAATGGGAACAGCCCATTTACAACTGAATTGGTATAAGCAGCTTTAGTTGTGTTAAGCCTGTACTGTGAAGTCCATATGCAGGCTTTCATTCTACTAAAAATATACAACAATGATTTCAGTCATTAGAATTTGCCTCTGAAGAGATAAATCTTTGTCTCTTAGGAAAGGAGAGATGCTAACAGTTGGGTGCTCCATTCTGAAGGCATAGTTACACAGGAGAGCATATTCTGTTTTTTTGGCACATGATAAATATGAATCCTATTTTCTGAAATCAGTGGTGTAATTATGAGGTGGTAATATTAGCCTGGAATTTGTTTCTATTTAGCATTCACATAAATCAACAGCTCAATAAGGAGCTGTGAAGAACCCCAACTATCCCTTTATTGTTTTGTTCCCTGTGGAATCGACTGCACCAAGAGGAAGTAGCTGCTTGTCACCTCCATACTTGGCAATGCAGACAGTCTGATCTCTCAGCCAGACTTTCTCCTATAAAAAAGTTTAATTAAATGAAAGAAGAAAAAACAGTGGATATTTGGGACAAAAGCTCCTGTTTGTTGTGTGTCTTTTTGAATGATCTCTGAGCTATGTGAAATGCTCTGTAGTGAGTTAGGCTGAGATCGATAAATTCTTTTGTTATACGGCAGTAGATTCTCCTTGTTAATCCTTTAATAACTGATATTTCTTTCTCCTCCTTTGTTTGTTGAATAGTAATGCAAAAAGCCTGGAGAGAGAGAAACCCTCAAGCCCGAATTTCTGCAGCGCATGAAGCTTTGGAATTGAATGAGTGAGTGACAACAACATTAACATTTATTTCCTGTCTTTTAAAAATCCATTTGATGATATTTTAAGGCTGGGGCTTTGCTGTAGTAGTTTTTAACCACAATTACAGGCCTGTCAAAGGAAGGCCTACAACAGAAGGAAACCAGCACAGCTGCATGTCGTGCTAGCTACCCAGAAGATCCTTAGGGTAGTGATGACAATGGGAGTCTTCCCATTGATGTCAGCAGGCTTTGGAACAGCATAGAAAAATGCTAATTAATTTACCTCCTGATGAGCATATGAAATATGCATTTACAGGATGATGGAGAGTTCCCTTCTGGATTTCTTAGTCATCAAGAACAGAAGCAAGAAAGAAGAGACTCATAAACACATTCTGAAATACTCATTTCATAATATGAGAGAACATGATGTAATTTGCTGTGACTGTTGGTCCTTGAATCTGTTATTTATTTTTTTCAATGAGAAGTGTCATATTTTGAGATCCCACAATAAAGTCAGTGCTGTGATGATTTACTGGTATGGCAAACTGTATAAATGTTGCTAGCATACATAAAAGGAATCCCTTAGGTTGCTGAAGTTAGGTTGCTAGCTTCTAGAATTCCATAAACTGGTGCTTTACAGATAATCCTTAATGAGTTTCATCAGAAGAAAAGAAGGATTTTTTTCTTCTTGTATAGTGATTTAACATGCAGCATAAAAGGGAAAAGCAATCTATAAGCCTGTCCTACTCACATCTCACAGAATTACAGAATGGTTGAGGTTAGCAGGGATCTCTGGAAGTCGGTATGCAACCTCTCCCTTCAAACAGGGCCACCTACAATGCATTGCACAGAAACATGTCCAGCGGGCTTTTTAATGTCTCCAAGGAGAGAAACTTCCAACTTCCTTGGACAGCTTGTACCAGTCCTCAGCCGCCTTTACAGTAAAAAAAGTGTTTCTGAGATTCAGGGGGAACCTCCTGTGTGGTTTTCTGTGCCCATTGCCTCTGGTCCTTTCACTGGGAACCACTAAAAGGAGGCTGGCACTTTCCTCTTTGCCCCGTCACTGCAGGTATTTATGAACTTTGACAAATTCTCCCCAAAGCCTTTTCTTCTCCAGACTGAACAGTCTGGAGAAGAAAAGGCTTTGGGGGGAATTTGAGGTCTCTCACACATTTCTCATGTGTGAGATGCCCCAATCCCTAATCACCTTCATTGGACTCTCTGCATGTCCATGTCCCCCTTGTACTGGGGAGCCCAGAGCTGGACACAGCACACCCACATGTGGCCTCATCAGGGCTGACTAGAGGGTAAGGATCACCTCCCTCAACGTGCTAGAAACACTTCTAGTGCAGCTCTGCTGCAAGGGCACATCGCTGTTTTGGTTTTTGTTTGGTCTGGGTTGGGTTTTCTTTGTTGTTGCTGCTGTTGTTTTATCTTTACAACTGCATTTATAATCTGTTCTTTTTATATGGCAAGTTTTACAGTTCTGTTGATTATTTTCATATCATTACAATATAATATAAACCATAACAATATATGGTTTATATTAAAACAGTAGTGCATAAAACTAGTCTTGATTTCCAGAAGGAGTTTTAGGGATGTAAGATTAGTGAGACAGCTGCTTTACTTTCTGGGACAGTTGTCAGTAGGTGTACTCAAGGGCCGAGTGATATAGGCCCTAAAAATGAGAGTCATGGTGTTGTTGACAGAATATTTATTCATTGGAATAGTTCATCAGAAAGGTACATGAACAACATTTCCTGCCTCTGTATTTAGTACATCCTTTCCAGTCTGCATGTCTTCGTATAGTTTTTACTTCACATACCTTTCTCATGGTTTTTCCTCTGATATTTTTGCAGGTGTGCTACTGCTTATATTCTCTTAGCTGAAGAGGAGGCAACAACAATTGTAGAGGCAGAGAAGCTGTTCAAGCAGGCTCTGAAAGCTGGAGAGGGCTGTTACAGGCGCAGCCAGCAGCTACAGCACCATGGTGCCCAATATGAAGCCCAACACAGTAAGTTTTTTAGGAGGGAGAGAACTTCCAAAGAGTTCTTTGGATTTGGGGTTTTGGGGTTTTTTTGTTTTCCCCCCTAAGAACTATGCACTCAGTGTTTGACATTGGCTGGAATGTGGCCCTAGAGCCGACTATTCTGTTTTAGTGTTTTTGCTTAATTCTGTTGCTGAGATGTCAATGCTCAGATTACAGATATGCCTTTATTTTGTCATGGCAGAAGATGCATAAGCATGTACTTAACAGAAAAGTAAAGGTATCAGAGCCAAAGAGATATGACACTCAGAAAAAGCTGAACACCCTTTAAGGAAGTTGCCTTCTGCAAACTGGGCTCATGTTGTGAAAAGGCACTATAGAATGGTGGAAATGGGAGTGAAGTGATGTTTTGCCTGCTTTTTTCCATCAGCTCTGGGGGAAAGGCTTACACTATGTTGTTCTGTGTAAAAGTTAATGAGACCCATTAGCCAGTGAGTTAGTTGCATTTATTAAGAAAGGTCACAGAAACATAAAATTTAAAAAATGGAGTAATAAAGTGCTTTAAGTCTAGAGTAATTTAAAAAATGGAGTAATAAAGTGCTGGAAGTCTAGATTTTTATTACTTTTCTAAAAAGTTTGAATAAGCAGGTTTATCTGCTGTGCTATTTATTAGATACTCCTTAAATCTAAGAAAATACATTCATGACCAAAAAGATAATAAAGCGAACAGTCAAGGTTATTTCTAGACTGCAGTGGATACCTTAGGCGAAAATAACACAAATTAATGACATAAATACAAGCACTAACATACTTCTGGGCATCTTCAGGTTTCTCAGGACTTGATTTCACAGCCTCTGGCTATCCTCCATAATTTGAAGATTACTGATAAAAATTGTACTTAGTTAAATTGTCTGTGATCCCTGGTTTCAAATGTGTATGCAAGTCTATACCTGTAAACCTGAGGTTTCCTAAAGGTTGGGGATAGTATTTTAAACATTTGTTGTTTGTAAAATCATATTTAGGATGATTTCTTCATTTTTGGTGAAAGTAAAAATAGAAAGCAGCTGAGCCCTTGAAGCAGTTTTTGGGCTCTAGCAGTCTTACGGTTTTCTGTGAAACCTTAATTTGTGTACTCAATCCATTCTGAGTGCAACAATTCTATGAAAAGTACACAATAAGTGGTTAGTAAGCACTGTCACGATGTTTTTGTCCAAGGTAACCTGGGAAGGTTTGTGCAGGCAGATACAAGTATGGTATTTCTGTAACCTGTGTGTGTTAGGTGGCTTCTGTCATCATCAGATTTGACACGCTTCAGTACTGCAGCAGAGAAAGTAACCATTGAATCACAAAACTAAGTGCACTCTCACAGAGCAGGGAGGCTGAAAAGTGACTGCCAGCTCTGACCATGTCTTCAGGAGGGGCCTGATCATCCCACTGTTCTGTAGCACTCAGTCTCCCCTTGAAAATGTCAGTGTGCACCCACAGAAATTAGGGAATGTCCAGCCTCAGATGTTGCCTTGGACACAGGGGCTCCACGTAGAATTCTTTTGATGATATGCTAGACTTCTGCATGGTTTACAAAGGTGAAGAGGAGGGACTGTGGAGGAGGAACGTGTGTTGCAGTTCCATGGTTCTGAGAAGTCCTGTACTCCATTTCTCGTCTCCAGAGTTAATTCTGGGATGAGGAGTAGGCATTTCATCTTTTAAAGGTGAAATACACTGTAATCTCTTGAACCACAACATACTGTTCTATGTTTGTGTTTACTCATGTGTTCCACCTCCTTCATAAAATATTTTGTTAAACCGTAAAGAGTAAATAATGACTTTGAGTACCCAACTTGCCCTCTTTCAAAATGTGATAGTTTATAAAAAGCAAGGGCAGTTTTATTTTTAAGGTTGCTCGTGTTAGGCATCCCAAGTCATTAGTAACCTCAGAGAATTTTGGCCTGAAAAAATGTCTTGATTTCATAGTAAGTGGATGTCTTTTGACCATTCCTGCTGAAAATCCAGAAAAGAAGCTTAACCTGAAATGTATACCTCATAGCACATTACATAAACATGTTGAAACAGATGTAACTAATAAATTGTGTATTAAATATATAGGAATCAATAGAGAGATAAGGAATTAGGTAATACAGAATACAGCTAAAGAAATTCTTCTCTCCTTATTTATTTTTTCCTCTAAAGTAAGTCCTTTTGCTGCTTAATCTATTTGAAAATTTTAACCACACCTTTAAAACGATTTGTAGGTACTTGGAACGTTTTCAACACACATGTTGTTCTTATTATGAAAGGCTTGAAAATGTTAGGAATAGGCTAAAATCTTAACAGAGCACATGCTATACACAAAGATAATTTGTAGCAGGTGTATTACATTTTCACGATTCAGTAATTTTATAGATTATTATCTGTCCAGTCATTTCCTGTTGGTCCAGAAGCATTTTAAGAGTTCACAACCAAATGAATGAGAAGTAAGGAGTAAGAATTCTCCAAGAGAATAATTATAACTGCTGTTCAGTTTTTGTCATCTTTGCTGTTAGGGAATCTTCCAGCACACAGGACTATCATATCTGAAATATGTTAATTTGCCATCCATAATTAGTGGTGTGAGGAATTTGTAGATGGTAATTGGGTAATGAATAAAGGCTGTAAACAAAAAGTTCAGAGTATACTTTTCTTCTAATCACTAAGAGAAGGATTCTTAGGAGGATAAGGATTTGCTTTAATACTTATTTTTGATAAGCACGTACATAACTCTACCTTCAGATCTGCTTATATTTCCCAGTGCAAGGCCAGTCCAATAGTACTTACTTGTACCACTGTATATCTTGATTATTTCCACTGATTTCAGTTCTATTATGCCACATCTAAATCTTCAGATTTTGGTAATGTTTTATTAAAATTCCTGTGAAAGCATTGATGGTAGTGAGTAAGAAAAAATTGAAAAAAACCTGTGTTTCCTTTTGTGTTGGAATACTCAATGAACCTTTGTTTTATCCTAATGCTGTTTCTTTTTCCTCTTACACAGGAAGGGACACCAATGTGTTAGTGTATATTAAAAGAAGGCTGGCAATGTGTGCAAGGAAGCTGGGAAGGACCAGGGAAGCAGTAAAAATGATGAGAGATGTGAGTTTGGATTTCTTTTGCATGTGATATTTACATAATTGTAGTATAGAAATTATACATTTTCTTGCAAGTTTGCAGCCACTCCTGCTTCAGTAAGCACTGCTGGTATTTCTTTTGTATGTGTAATGTACATAAAGACAAAGTTAAGTGATCATTTATTCATAGGGTTATGAAAGCAACATCAAATACCATATGGGTGGTTACTCATGCAGACTGAATTTCCCATCCTGGTACATGTGCAATGAAGCGCAGTCTTTAATTATTTGATCATGAAGTTAGCAATATTTTTTTTGTCTGAGCCATGTGGTAAATGCTGCTAACTTCGTAAGCAGGTCTTAAGTATTCTGTTTTCTCCTTCAAAGCTGCAGTTTGGCTCTGTGCATTGTTTGTGTCACACTATTCAGCTCTGAGGGTGTTAATTATTCATGCAAAACCTATCACTGAAAAGTCAAACCCCAAGTTAAGAATCTGTAGTTAACTGAACCCCCTCTGAGATGGGGGCTGACTGTATTGTATCTTTGTTCGCAGGGGAGCTACCAGTGGTAGTTTAAAAGCTACAGACTTGAAACACTGAACAGTAGCTATTTTGGAGATGGCAGAAGGGGCAGCTGTTCACATTAGGCAATGTACATGTTTCAAATATATGAAATGCTCAAGTTTTTCAATGTAGCAATGAATGCCCAGCATTTCTTTCAGTGATATTCCCAGGATGCAGATTAGGAACACACTTCTCTGAGGAGGTGACTTATATCAGCTGAGGTAGCAAATCTGTGACAGAAGGAGAAATGGAGCCCTACGCCTCTGGGCAAGTGATGGTAAAACTCCCAGTTTCCTTTGTTTCTTACACTTCATATTCCAGCTCCCACAAAAAGAAAAAAAATGGAAGAGATGAATACAGCAAGATGCAGAGTTCTGCAAATTGGGATGCAGGTGTTAAATTTTAAATGCACAAAATTAAATCCCTGACTGGAATGAAGCACCTGTAAAGTGTGCTTTAGGCAGCTCAGATGAATGGTCCAGGAAGCTGCCTAGTCAAAAGGCAAATTCTTGTTACGTGTCAGTGGGAATTTTAATGTAAAAAGGAAAGTGACTTTCTCTGGAGCTGAGGCACTTGCATCAGGGGCAGTAGGGCAAGTGTGTTTGCCAGCTTGGAATCCAGGACTTGACATCTCTTGAAACTGGAGCGCTCATAAGCATTTTTTGAAAACACTGAGCAGAGTTCACAATAATAATGCAGGTTCTCATTCTAAGTATCTACAGATGCCAAGTGGTGAGTAACTTTGTTTTCTGACTCTTGCTGGGGCTCTTCAGGCACACAACTCTCAATCTCCAGAACCACTAGAATCCCAGACAGAGTTGTTGAAAAAGAGCTTGTCAAAAAAAACAGCCATTGTACAGCTAGGAGTGTGAGAAAGAGGGATGAGGAAGAAAGACCTGTTTTAGCAGTCTTCTGGTCAGCTGGGAGAACGTTGAATTCAAAAACACTGTTTTCAGTCCAGCCAGCTCCGCTGATTCTTCATGAATTTTGTTGCACAAGCACTGTGGGACAAATACTGAAATGTTTTTGGGACAGACATTGGAATTCTAAGTTCTGGCATTAATACAGAAGAAAGAATTTCCCCTTCAAATATCACACATCATAATTATGGCAAATTCTGGAGCTTACTATGGGCTGCTAAATGTGTTTTGAGATTTGTAAATAGGGCTATGGGGAGCAGATACTCTGTGAAGCATTCTTCTGCTGATGTCAATATGTATGGATAGTTGTGTATGCAGAGCACTTGGTCTGGGGACTTGGGTGGTCTGTCTAGTCCTAGATTTCTTATGCAAAGTGAGAAACAGAGCTTTGATTAGTGAAGGACTTATTTTTTCACCAGAGATAAAATTGAAATTTATAAGCAAAATAGAAAATTATTGCAATTAAGTACAACGTGGATTTCCAGAGGCAGCAATAACAGGGAGACAAAGTCATCAGCTATTAGACACTTAAAAACAAAAAACCCTCTTCAACAGGAATGCTTTGTTAAAATGAAACGACTGGATGCAAGACAGAGGAGGTATAAAGATGGAATTTCATCTTAGGGAGTTTCAACTCTGATCAATGCATTCGGTGTTTTTCCACATAGAGACACTGAGCCAAATTCTCAGAACTGAATTAGATACCTTTACAGCTCTTCTTTTTAAGCAAGCAGAGCTGAGAATTAGCAAGTCTCTGGATGAAATATTAAAGCAGCAGTAATTCTAGGTCACAGCTCCAGTATGCTGGGAGCAAAATTAGGGTCAAGTCAGCTTTGCAGATGCTTCTCCTAGACTGGCTTGGAGCTACTTATTTCTGATGAATGCATATCCTCCATTTCTTCTTAGAAGACATAAATAGTACACTTATGGAGAGTTTTGAAGAACATGAATCTGTCATTGAAGGTTTCTTTGTGATTGATGAGGAAGGAGATGAATTTATTAATCCTAAAAAGAATACGAAGAATATGTTGGCTGGAGACTGCTGAATCTAACATCAGGGAACAGAGGGTGGAGGCCCTGTTTGTGTTTGAAAGATTGAAAACAGGTTTCTCAAGACATGGAACATGATGGAAATGAAGTGTTAAGAGGTTCATGACACCATCTGGGAAATATGATTGGGATGTAGTGAGTCTTTGCCACTTCGAAAAAATAAAATATTTGAGAGTGTTTAATTTATTGCATATATGAGGCCATCTTGAGGACATTACTGATGGATTAGATTGTCTTGCTTGAATTTTTTGTAGGAAAAGACTGAGATCCTACTTAAAGCACCTTAATGTAAGGAAAATGAGCTGTTGGTGACTTAAATAAGAGTTTTATTTTATGGTTATATACACTGCTGATAGGAAAATCATCTTTCTTAATGTTATATTGAAGGTTTTTAAAAGCAGGGGTTTTTTAAAAAACTGATTCTAAATGATTGGATTTAGGTGCTTTAATTTAAAAAATCTGGGTAGGAATTTCTGTTGATTCTATGATTGATTTTGAGACAGTATTTTTTTTGCTGGCTTTGCTGCTTGGACGTAATTCATGCAGTTGAATTAATGAGAATTACAAACCTGTAGTTTCCATGGAAGCATGTAATGGAATCATACTTAGGTGTTGCTTTTGCTTATATTTCTGATGATAATTATTTACTATATTTTGCTATAGAAACCAGCAACTGTCACTATTTGTATATATTGAGTTAACTTGTGATCTCATTTTGATTAGTGTATTGTTGGAATAACTCCAATGTAGTCAACAGAATTATTCCAGTTTTATTATTGTTTATACAGAGCATGATATGGTCTGTGAGGGAACTAGATTGCTTTTACTGTCCCCGAGGAGAAAGTCTACAGTGCTCGTTGTTTTATTTGTTGTGCTGATTATGTTAGGAGGATTTTAAGTAGTTTGTTCTAAATGATGTTGGAGGATTTAGTATGTGCAGAGGGGAAAGGCCATAATGGTGGCTGTGAGTAATCTTTAGTATCCCTTGTGTTGAATCTTCCTTGTGGGCAGTGTTGCAAGCCAGTAGTGGTGATGAGCAAGGGTAGCTTTTTGTGCCACCTGTTTTCCATCTGCTCTTTTCAGAATCCCTCACCATTACAACGAAAGAAAACAGGAATGTGCTAAGTTTGCATCTTGTGTTTTTCATTGATTGAAAACAGAGGATATGGAGGGTATGCAAAAGGCACTTCCCTCTCTGCTTTGTGGGTGACTGAATCAGTACCTGCACCACTGAATTCAGGAGCAGGCCAACACCGTCATTTATCTTAACTGAGTCACTGGAGTATCCGGATGAAAATGTACCATGCAGGAAAATGAATTGTCAAATTAATTGGAGCTTCTTGGGATTGTTCTGGAGAACATTTGGTGAAACAAGCTTTAATTGAAGGGAGATGTATGTTTATGAAAGAGAAAGTGGCAGGCAAAAGGTATGCTAGTGGACAAAGTAAGTGGAAGTTCTTAATTGCTTCCTCCTTCAGAGGGAAGATGAAAGAAACTCATTCTAGAGTGTATTTATCTCCTGCCCCATGGGCATGCACTCCCTCGAAGATTGCTTTGTGTTCTTATTAAGTACATATTTCTGAGACAGTGGAATTGCAACTTGCTTTGTGCTCAGCAGCTTTGTACAGAATTAAGTGAGGTTTACGGAGAGAAGAGGGTCTCCAGGTCGTCCTTAAGTCTGGAGGAGGAAAGAATGACAAACACTTTTTCAGGATCAGAAAAGTGTATTTTATTTCTAGTATCAGTCATATCTGCTGAGAAGTTACTCTTTAGACCACGATAAAGGACCTACAAGTCTGCTTCTACATATTTAGCTCTGAGAACCTTGCTGAGGATATTTCAGTTGAATGTGTTCTTGTGTTCATCTTGGGGCTCACCTGTAGTCACTATTTTATGCCACAGAGGACACCTAAGCAGCTTGTATTGTCGAGAGTGCTGCATGCTTAGCCATTGGCTGCATGAAAAGTTCTCTAAATAGTTGGGCTGCCCTAAGCATCTGAAATAGTTTTAAGAGGTTATGTCACTTGAAGGGTTTGAAAGGGTACTCAACCACACTAAATCAATTTTAATGATATGGGTTGACTGGGTTTTTTTCTTCTTCTGATCAGTTGTATTAATGATTTTGCTGGTACGATAGTTCTGCAAATCTAGCATACTTTCTTGGCAACTTCTTTTACTGAGCTTTGAATAAAGATTTCTATTAAAGATTCTGTTGAACTCTGTATTCTTGTGTGCACTGCTGATTACTTTTTGAGTAAGACATATATGTAGCCAGAACAATGTTCTGCACCTTGATTTACCAAGTTGTGTGAAACAAAGGGAGTACTTATTCCTAGTAAAGTATTCCTAATAAAGACGTTATGATCCCTAGCAACTCAACAACGTGATTTCTGTGTGACAGCTACTGTCTGTCTCTCCCAAATGCTTCTGTGCTTGAGGCAAAGATTGGTGAGTCAGGCTCTTTGGCTTGTGTTACACAGGTCAGGTTAGGCAGGCTGCTCTGCTGTGAGTGGGATTCTAGTTTTATTAACATCTGTAGCAGCTGTTTCAAGCACCATTTATTAAAATTTGAAGGGAAGGTACTTGGTTCAATGAGACCAAGTGTTATCTCATAGATTTTATTGTTCTTTACTATACTATACTTTTACATATATTTTACTACTCCTGTGAATGGTGACGTTTGCCAGTCTCCACCACAGATTGATACCTTCAGTTATTTCTTTTTCTGATCCACAAGCACTGAAATAATGGCAAGTGATAAATGCTGATTTTAACATTTTCATAGGTCTCTATATTCAAATACAGTTTGTTTGTTCACAGATTCATATGGTATGGTAAGTGGGTACAGCAAGTTGGAATATCCCTCATTTCAGTGGGCTCTTAAAATGGAGACTTCTGTGATTCCCCTAATGATAGTTATCCCTTCCTTTATCTTCACATGACTCAGACCCCTCACTTTTAGTCATGATTGTGATTCTGCTCAGAACTCCCAAAAGCTAAAAATTTGGTGACTACTACGTAAACTGACAATAATGTTTCTCATATAAATTACAGGTTTCTAGCATTGTCATTCCATTAAGATAGAATACTGTCACATAGTCTTGGTGGGAGCCCTGGTAACTGGACTCCTTTTTGTCCATCTTGCATCAGTCAATATTCAGAGACTTGTATAGTACTTAAATTATGGTCTTCCATCTCTTTGGATCATCCTAGCTCATTTTTGAGCTCCTAGATAATTTCCTCACTTTATTTCACTTAAAAATCCACTTCTAAAAATATGTCAGTTTCTGAAAAAAGTACTTTGGTATGTTCTTTCAAGGATTACTTCAGTCTACTGCTTTTGCCACCTCTTAGTAGCCACTTTTACTTTCAAGAGGAATTAGATGTATTTAATACGAATTTTCATTAACAGGTTGTTTCTAGTAGAAGGTATCCCTGCCCTCAGCATGGGGGTTGGAACTAGATGATCTGTAAGGTCCTTTCTAAGCCAAAACATTCTGTGAATCTGTGATGCAAATAAAGGGTTTTTTTTTCAGCAGGACTGTGAGTAATGACTTTGTTTTCATACCTTATAAAGTTACTAATATTTGATGTGACAAACATTATTATAATTTAGAACATGTTTTATATAACATGATTGTTTAGTAGTAAGTGTAAAATCTGGAACAACTTGTGTTCTTCTGGGTTCATGCCACATCTGTTTTTAAATTTCCCTTTATTCCTGAAATACATTCATTTTTTGCAGCATAATCCAAATAACAGCATTTTCATAATTGTATTTCTTAAAGAACTTGTCATACTCTAAACACTTTAATCCTCCCATTAAGAGAGAACAAAAAGGCTTCATGCTCTGACATATTTCCTTTGAGTTTGCATATTTAGTAAGATTATTTTTCACTTGATTTATTCATTGTTAATCCTACATTGAAGAGAAGTCATATTGTCTTTGAATATTATGCAGCACTAGGTCTAAATTCAAGTTTAAAATGGAATGTTGGCAAATTATAAACCCATGCCATCCCAGATTTAGTGTGAACTGGACCTGGGTCTCTTTTCTTACACTCTGAAGTTGTCAAATTTCCTGAATTCCACATATGAGGAAAATAAAGGTTCCTACTGTTAATAATTTCCGAGCTTCAAAACAACAGGATCTGACTGATTTGGTTTCTTAGCTGTTATCCTCTCTGAGCTGTAAAAGGGTAACTGTAGAGCTGCTTCCAAAGAAACCAGTGATCATTTACCAAAAGGAATGCAGTACTTAAAGAAATTAATGAATTGACAGAATCCTGCTGTTGCTATAATTAAGCAGAACTTTAATTCAGGTAGGTCCAGTGTATTTTAGATATTTTTCCAACTCCAAGAGCTATGATGTGCTTTTATCCCATGAATCCCACTCATAAAGAGACACTGGTGGAGTAAGTTGTACTTTTAGAACCAGGAGTTAGACTCATTTTTAAGCATCTGAGGCTTTTTGTGTGCTAACTATAGTCTGCTGACAGTGTTTTTGCTCTCCTGTCCTTGCCAGTTGAGCTGGCCAGGAGAACAACTTAAGAATTAGTGCATCTAATTAGACATCAGAAGGTCAACATGGAGTGACATGTTGCCAATGCCTCAAGCCCAGGGTGAGCTTCAGTCAGAGCTTAGACATCTGAAAGGTCATCTGCAGGTGGTGAAGCTCACAAAAATGAAAACTTCTCTTTTTCTACTCAGAAATGGCTTGGAGTTTTACCTTTGCCACCTTGTTCTGTTAGCAGATTACAGGTCATATACCAGAAAGCAGTTTATGCAAAGCACTTGTGAAGATGCCAGTGCTATCCATACTGTGTGCTTGGTCCTTCAGGTTTGGTGGACAGCTGCACCTGAAAGATGGCAGCCTCAGCCATTCTTTCTTTAGGAGACAGTTTTCCATTTCAGATGCCCACTGCAGAAACATATGCACTAGTAATTAAGGTTTTACCAGTTTCACTGTTTGCATTGAATTCCCCTTGTTTTCTTGTTGTCTCTTTATTTTGAGATAAATTCACACTTCCCTTTTAGGAATGCATTCAGTTGAATACATTGATGTGACAAATGTTACTGTTTGTTTGTGGAGAAGATAGGAGTACAAGCAGCAATGAATGATTGCATGTCCTGCCCATAAAATTTGTGACCATGCATACAATCATAATGCAAATGGAGAATAAATGTGTCAACAGCAGGTTATATATATAATATTGGTCCACCTTTGTATTCCCTTGAGTCCTGAGGTCTAGTTGTAGGCATAAACTCCAGGTTATAGTGGGTTTGTACACAAATAATGGTTTTTGGTTAATTGATTCATGATGTTAGTGTTGTCACAGGGAGAATAATGGATGCAGACATTAAAGCTACATTCCTTGAAAATGTTTTAAAAATTAGATCTAAATGAAAATGCCAGTAACTGAAATACTCTCAGCTGGGGAATCTTCTTCAATGAATGTCCTTTGGGAGATGAAACTTGTTCCTCATCCAGCAAATCAGATGTGGATTTCTTTGTACTGTAAGATATTTTTTCTGATCATCATTTTTTCATATCTGTCACAAAATCATTGAACCTACACCCTGTAATGTGAATTGAAGTGAGTCTGGGAATAGGATGCTTCTGGGACTAGTGTTCAGATATGTTCAGATTGTGTCAGACTTACTTCCAGAATTTTTCTGCAAACTTATATTCCCAAAATATTATTTATCTAAAAAATTAAAACTGAATTACCTGCAAAACTACCTTTTCAATATATTTGCATTATACATAATGACTCTTTCAAAGAAAAGCAGCTCCACTTTCTACACGTGCACCTATTTTCCCCCAAATACACTGAGGAATTGGAAGGGAATATGTACAAATCCAACTCCAGGTCTGACTTTGATCTCCAGAAAGTATTTTGACCAATAGAAATACCAAGTAAAATCCTTGTGAGCATAGATTTGGCATTAAATGTTCGACAGCCATTTGAATATCCTCACGTTGTAAAGAGGGAATACATTTATAGCCATGTGGTGTCTGTTTTCACACGGTGTGAAAATTAGTTTAGCTCAGTGGAACACTTCTCATTAATGCCAGCCAAGAAACCAACTAACTTGAATTTTACAATGGCATTTTTAGTCCTAAATAGTGTATATGTGAAATGCTCTAGTGACTCTGTGGCTCAGGAAATCTTGAGTGCTGAATTTGGTGGCTGTCTCTTGAGGTCTGAAGATGTGGAGCAAGATGATAGCAGAGCCTTCATCTTGTCTTGAAGTGCAGTGCTTGCCACTCAAATAAAATTATTTCTCAGGTTACAGTAAAGTAAAAATAATTTAAATTTATAATCCAAATGATTTGGCAAATACTGGTCTGTAACTTTGCAGAAAATCAATGTTTGGGTGCAAAGGGATGTCTGTGCCTCTTAAACTGGAGGCCAGTTAGAGCTCAATGATGTACGGGTCTGGGGAACTCAAGGGTGTGTTTTTCACCTTGTTTTTGGGAATAATGTGCCCATCTTTACATCTCTGTGTAGAGCATGAACCAGCTCCTCCTCCATCTGCTAGGCCGGGGAGTCTGCTCCCTCTGCTCCTCAGCATGACCCAGTGTGTGGCCTTCCCTGACCAGCCACCAGACCTGTGTGGCAGTTTTTCTTTCCCAGTCTTTGCTTTCACTATGAGACCTGAAGGATGACCTGTCATAATATTCTTCCATCCAAGTGGCTTTACTTTCTGGCAGATTTCTCAGTAAACAATTTTTTACTGTGACTGGAAATTATTTGCAGTGAGATCTAGAAACTCTACATCCAGATATGACAGAAAAATGAGTTAATGTCTTCTTTTTCTATTTTTTAATAGCAAACATGCTGTCATTTATGCACAGTCAGTGTTCACATAGCTGAGTGGTCACTTAGAGGTGTTTTATTTTTGAGGCTACAATATTAACTGAGTTCAATATTACTGGGTTGGACTTCTTAACACTCGACCTTTCCCAGATGAAACCTTTATTAACACTTCAGTTTGGAGGCCTGGCAGTCCAGACAGTGACCTTTATTCCTCTGCTGTCTGAGACAGGCTTTATCACTCCGACAGAACCTAATTAAAATAGCAAAAAAAATAATCAGTGAGTGATGTCAGTGAGAGGCAGAGAACCAGAGTAAGAGTTTTTACTGGCCAGAGTACATCTATAACTAGCAGCTCTTCCCTTCCCTTCTCTTCACTGATGGAGGGAATATTATTTTGCCAGCCGTTATTCATTCTCAATGAGCAGGGATAATCTTTCTTAATCCCTTAGAGAGGTTTCTTTGCAAGATGTTCATTTTGAACTTTAAATCACATTTATGTAGAGCCAGATTTTGTCATGCTCTTTCCTGCCAAATAGTAGCTTCCTCTCTTAAAAATCCAATAGTGAGTAAGGACAAGAATGAAGAGAAGTAGACTTAATGATAGATCTTAAGCTAATTAATCCAATTATATGAATTTTCACCTGCATTTACTTCTCTTCACAAACAATGACTTAAAATTTTTATTTTCTTCTCAAACCCTTTCATTAACCTGAGCATCAAGATCTCAAGATCTGCGGTCTTTTTTTTTTTTTTTAATGGAGGAAAAAAGCTTTGCAGTTTTGTTTGTGCTCTTTTTCACAGGTTCAGCTCCTACCAATGAAACCAGGAGTTTATGGCCATTCGCATGCCATTAACGGGAAAAGTTCAGTGGCCTCTTTCAGCTGCTCTCTCAGTGATCCTGATTTTCACCAGAAATACTCCTAATAATCAGTTAAATAAAACACTGCCATTTTTGCCTGTCATCTTCTAATAATCCTCAGCAAAGTCAATGCTAATCCAGACAGACAAATTTAGAGTCTTAAGGTCAGAGTAGTTCTTCCATTAGCTTATACCAGACCATTTCACAAGAAATTCTCTGTGCTTTGCTTCTCTGTTTACCTGTTAAGGCCTCTTTTCATAACAGAGTGAAGAAGCTCCAGTGCATTACCTTTTTCTCATTTTTTTAAGTTCTTGGTGACTATCCATCCCTCATTTCAATCCTTTTTACTTTTATCTTATCTGTTTTGCAATTAAGGTTTGCTGGTTCTCATCAGTTTTGTTGTTTACATCTTGAAAGGTAGGTTTATTAACTGTCACAGTTTTCAGATCTGGCTTGTTATTTTCAAATAGAGCAAGGCTGACCTTGAATCTTGGCATGTTACAGTATTTCTGTTATCATAAACCCTATCAGAGAGATTGCAAATTTTACTGTTTCCCTGCAAGTTCCTGAGAAGCAGTGGTAATATCAGCTACCCCAGTTCTTCACTATCAGGGACCTTTTGTGCTGAATCTACATTACAAAAGCAGTTAAACAACCACGGAGGGCACACAAGCAAGCAAGGATCTTTTGACACTTCAGTTCTTTAGAGAATCACTCTGACAATAAAAAAATATTGTTTAATCAATTCTGCAGTAAAAAAACATGGATGGTTCTTATAGATGTGACTTTAAAAAGAGATGCAATTATCAGCTTCAGCCATTTGAATCTATGCAGATAGTGAAATTGAGGGTATCTAAAAACAAATTCCTGGTATCTCACAATGGCTTAGTTCATAAAGTAGAGGCACTTACATGTGAAAATATTAGATTATTTTAACTCCATATTTCATTCAGTTTGTCATACAAGATGTATTCCTTAGTTACGGTGTTTGATTTGCATGAGCTTTACCTTTCCTATTGTTGCTGTCCCTTCCCTTCCCTTCCCTTCCCTCTTCCCTTCCCTTCCCTTCCCTTCCCTTCCCTTCCCTTCCCTTCCCTTCCCTTCCCTTCCCTTCCCTTCCCTTCCCTTCCCCTTCCCTTCCCCTTCCCTTCCCTTCCCTTCCCTTCCCTTCCCTTCCCTTCCCTTCCCTTCCCCTTCCCTTCCCTTCCCTTCCCTTCCCTTCCCTTCCCTTCCCTTCCCCTTCCCTTCCCTTCCCTTCCCTTCCCTTCCCTTCCCTTCCCTTCCCTTCCCTCCCCTCCCCTCCCCCTCCCCTCCCCTCCCCTCCCCCCTTCCCTTCCCTTCCCTTCCCTTCCCTTCCCTTCCCTTCCTTCCCTTCCCTTCCCTTCCCTTCCCTTCCCTTCCCTTCCCTTCCCTTCCCTTCCCTCCCCTCTTTTCCTCCTTCTCTTTCTCTTTTTTTTTTTTAATGTTGGCCACAATTGCAATTGTGTTCTTAAGTATTAACAATTACAAATTCTGGTATAACATACTTGATAATATGGTTGCATAAATGTAAGCTTATCTATGCAAGTAGATATGTAACATCTTTAATTTGATGTTATTGTGGTTTTTCAATGTATTTTATGATTTTACCTGAGAGGTGCTGGATAACGTACAACTGAAACACTGGCAGTACACTGGTGAGGATTCTTCCCCAGAATAATAACTTTTTCACTTTGGAGAAGCCTTTTCATTGAAAGAGAGTTATGTGTTCAGATAGTTGGGTTGTTAGATTTGACTAATTGCATCCTATACAAGCATGTCTTGAGAAGAACCTGACTTTGTATCCATTATGAGGTCAGAAATTTCTGAGGTAATCCTGAGCTTTGGGAAAGAACTAAGAGCAAGAGGAACTGAGGAGTTTTAACTTGGTGTTTTCATTTCAATGCATTTTGAATAAGAAACCCTTTCTCCATTTTAATAATCTAACCCTTTTATATGTTACTGATTGCAGTTGATGAAGGAGTTTCCCCTGCTCAGCATGTTCAACATCCACGAAAACCTGCTAGAGGCTTTGCTGGAACTGCAGGCATATGCAGATGTCCAGGCAGTCTTAGCAAAGTATGATGGTAAGTTCAAATGTATATTTGTATTTTCTCTAGGTGATGCACACAGAAGAAATATATTTAAGTCAAACTCCTAATATTTAGGAAACACTGTAATTAAATTGATGCCATGAGCTTCATACATACCCTTACACAATCCTTTATCCAAAGGTTAAATACTGTACATTTTTTCTGCCAGCCCATGCTGAAATCATTGTACAGGGTGATGGCACTCACTAGCAGCTCCCCTATGCTTTCTTTGTTTTCTGTTGATGTTTAAAGAAATTACTGTTTAGGTTCTGCTGAATTTTTATTGCATGCTGAAGAAAAGATTATCAGTTCACCCATGGACTTACCTATGATTGTTGACTTAGTAGCATGGAAGAGAACATTAATTTAACTACATAGCATCATACTGAGTAGCAGACTTCATTTCTTACAGGGAGACTTTGGAAAGCTCAAAAGACTAGGTGAACATTTTGTATTATTTTGTTTTGGTTTTCAGTAAACATTGGTTTATGCAGCACTGCGATTCTTTTCATGTTCAAATCACAGCTGCTGGAGCTCTAGGTCTTTAAACTTGAAGGCTATTAAAAAAAACATAAATAAGCATCTGGTTATAAGCAACATTAGTGATAATCACTCCTACCAGTCCAGTCTAGAATGTTTTCAACTCTTTTTGGAGTCAAATCATTCTAAGCGGAGATCAAAATGTCACCCAGGCCCTTGAATACTGCCATTCAGTAGCAGTAATGACTCTGGAAGAGATCTTGCTTGTACTTAGTCTGATTGAAGAAATTGGCAGTTAAAGTGGTAACATCAGAGTCTTTCTAGTAGCTCCTTGTATTTCAGTAATTTCTGTGACCCTTGGAGAGATGTCTGTGTTCTTTATTTTGCCATGTTAAAAAGCAAAAAAGTAGAAATGCTGGTTTTTATTCCCCAGGCATCACAGTATCTTGGCACCTTCTAGTCTTCAATGTAGTTATGAGGTGATAGTCCTGGGAAATAGCAGAACTGTGACAGAACATGGTATTAAGCCTGTATTCTCAAATCTCAAGACTAAACTCCAGTGCCAGCTCTACTTTGGCAGACTGAAAGCACTGATCCCTGATTTTAAACAATACCATGGTAGCACTTTATGTCATGGAAGTTGATAAAAATTGAAAGTGTGTTTCATTTTCTCAAAAGCATATGATAGAGTCAGAACAAATGAGACTTTTAAAAATAAAGCTCTTACTTTGGCTGTTTGAGCATAGGCAGTTTCAACTCACACTTTGGTATGGTGTGTGTATGCACTAGGTTTGCAAAAGGACTCAGCAAACACAGGCTTAACCAGTATAGCCCTCATAGTTCATAAGTCTCAGAAGGCCTGTCTCAGTGAGTCTCAGCTCATTTTAGAACTCATCAGCTTCATGTGTTGTAAGATTTATTGGAATATAAAACACTGAACTCATTTATACTTTCCTATCTGCAGTTTCTGTTGGTCCCACTCCACTGCTTTTTTTTGACTAAGACCAAACCTGATTTATTGTATTTTGATAACATATGAACAAATTATTTCCTCAAGCAGTCTGCTCCCACCCTGGGCTAAAGTGTTGGACCACATCATGTGAAACCTCAGCCTCTGCAAGCAGATGCACTTCTTTACCAAAAGCCATGTGTTAAATTGTGTTTATATTATGTACCTGGCAACAGAGCTGATGTCCATACTCATTATTCATGGAAAAAGGGTCTCATTAGTGGAACAGCATGCACTGTTGCTGAGCTACATCATTATGGTTTCAGAGTTCAGTGTCTGTCAATAGAGTGAGGATGACCTAAATACTGTTGAATTCTGGAAATATTTTTGGCTCTGATTTAACACATATCCTATCCATGTTATTTACCGCAGAAATAGTTATGGCTGGGGGAGTTGGTCTGCTTGTAGTGATGCTTGGAGCAACTGATTTATTAATTTCCTTGGGCAGCCAGTTGCTTTGATAGATATTAAGTGATAACCTGGGCACTGTGTGAAAACCCAGACTTCTCTGTCAATTTAAAGTCAGGTTTAGACAGAATGGATGCTTCTGTGTTTAATCTTAGTGATGCAATGGTTCCTCTCTAAACCTGTCCTTGCCTTCATTTCTTAAAAATACAGTGTTTTCCAGTGAGACTAAAAGCCTTCTGGTTTGCAGGATGAACATCTTACACAGATTCTTTTCTCACATATCTCTTTGCAGAGAAGGAGAAAGGCCACATCACCATGCCAGAGTCCCAAATGCAGAGTTCACTTGAGACAATATTTTAGAGCAAAGGACACGTAGAAAGGAAATGGGATTTAAATACAAAAGATCTCATTCTGCTCTATGCTTTGACACTTTCCTATTTGGTAGCAGCTTGTTCAAGCAGAATCCTACTTTAAATTAGGCCTTTGAATGGCCTAAAATGCAGACCTTTGAAGAAACACTTTTGTCTTGGTTTGAAAATACAGGTATCTGCTAAGGAAGGTAGGAGCTTCCCTTGAAATGGAAAATGTAACCCCCTTCCCTCTGAATTATTATAATTTTGAAATTAAGGCGCTCTCAGGCAAAGATATGCTAATAGGAATACCAGTTCTTTAATAGAAAAATTAAAAATACAAATGTAATAGTACAAAAAAAAACCCACTGACAGAGTCAGAATTTGACCTGACACACTGTGGGTCAGGGTGTTGGTAGCAGTCTGATTAAATGGTGGTTGCAGTCCTCCTGCAGTGGCAGGTGTGGTTCTGTTGGACCAGTGAGCCTGTACCAAACCTCTGAAGGTCTGGTAGGGGTGTAGATGGGCCTGGTCTTCCTCTGGGAATCCAGTGGGAAAAGGCTCACTCTGGTGTTCCAAATCTCAGGTTATATCCAGGTAGGAATGCTTGGCTCCTCCCCCTGGGTGGAGCATCTCACAATGGAATGATGTAATTTTATCAGTTATGCAGTGAGACTCAATGGCCCACTAGCAGCAGGTATTTCCCAGAGAGAGGATTGGTTGTGGAAGAGATAAAGAAAGCTGCCCAATTAACAGAAGCAAACTGCCCCATCTCTGACTGATGGCAATAGAATACACACCTCAAGCTACATCTTGCAACCCAAGACAGCTTTAGAAATAAAGACTTTTTTTTCTTGGAATACTTATAACTTAGTGAAATCCTAACAGTTAAGACAGAGAAGTGACTTTTCTAAATGTTACTAATTAATGGCTACTCTCTTTTCTCTGCCCCCTTCTGCCCAATTTCTTATTGTCCTTACAGATTATGCATGTAAATTCTATTTATATTGAAGGCAGTCCTTTTGTAGAGAGTTGCAGATTGATTAAGCAAATTGCATTCAGCCTTCAGTTACATTAGCTCTGGTCTCCAGGGATTTTATAGATAGTTTCATTACTTGCCCTGTTTATATTTGACATTTTGGAGGTATGCTACCTGGTAGAGCTAACTGGGTAGGTGTTCTAAGTGCAATGAAGAGTTTTCTTCAGAAAGGGGCAGTATGGAAGCAGCCATTCCCTCATACACAGTGTTTTATAACTCTTTTGTTTCTTTGAAAGAGATATCTTAAGAGCAAATTCCTTTTAGTTACGGTTATACCAAAATCTAATCTACCTTCTCCAAGAGACACAAATCAAGACCTCCAGTTTGTGTAACAGTAATATTGAGAGAATAGTTTGTCTTTGTTCCTATCACATCTTTTCCAGCTTATGCTTGCAAGAAATGATTTCTTTCCTCCATATCAAAATCACTTGTCACTTCAGCTAGGTTTCAGCCACAGTTTGTGTCTGTTCATACCATCTGGTTTCTTTTTTTTTTTGCCAAATGATTCTGTGGCATTTTTTGTTTTGCCTATTTGTGCAAAAGCACAAGAAGGCTAAAGTAATAATACCAGTCTTGCTCTTTTTAACTTTCTTAAGCAGAAATTATTCCTTCCCCTCTACAGGCATTTAGGATTGAACTTGGTCAAGTTAAAGTGTCTGATACTTGCTTGGTCACTGATATGCTTGTCAGCAAGAGTGGCATATGAAATGTTTAAAATCAGCAATTTTAAATCTTTCCATATCTGAATAGTGTACGTTTTAGTTGTGGTTATGGCAAAATAAAGCCTTCTTGTGGTTTTCCCACTGTAACATAGGGGCTGTGTTTGATTGGGGTGTTTCCCACGACTGAGAAAGAATGCCAAAAGTACAGAGAATCAGAACTGGTTTTCATAAGCACCATATATATAGTTGTGCTCCCTCCAGCATGTTTTCTACTACGTTTTGTAGGAAAATGTGATCAGTGTTCTAATGGGATATTAGATCTTTCTGATAGTGGTTTTCCCCTGATACTCATCTCATACTTTTCTTTAATGATTTCCATCACATTACTCTTGTTTTTAACCATTTGTATCAGCTTAATTCACTTTCTTTCTTAATGTTTCTGTCTTTATAGATGACTGCATCTCTCTTCTGTCATCACTGATCCAGCCTGCACATATTTATTTGCTAGAGTGCTTTCAATCTATAAGCAATTCTTCCTATCACCTGTGCAAAATTGGGAATAATTTATGATTAGTGACTTAAATTTTTGCATTTATTAATGATTACAGCAATTGCAACATGCCTGTCTCTTCATGTTTAGAGCCTTCTGCTGACTCGGTAGGGAATGTTGCATCAGCCCATATCCAGATTCATAATTTTTTTGTTTTAGTTGCTATTGATAAGAACACTATATTCCATGACCATTTTAGATGATATATGGCATATTCTGCATATATGTAGCATCTTTCCCTCAGTTCAGTCTCATAAGCAACTGCTTAAGAAGCAAATGAATTGTAAGAATTCACTTTCCCAGCCCTCCTCATACATGACTGGGGCTTATTGAAAGAAAATTCTTATAAATTAAGTCTAGATTTTTGTATTCTGTTTAATGATACAAGCAATAAGAAAGAAGGAGAGTCTTTTCTAGATTGACACATCAGTTTCTATTAGGCAAAAATGTCCTGATGGATTTGACAACAGAATAGCAGTCACATCTTTCAGCACATTCTGTGAGCTCCACAAGTAATCACAGGAGGCTGGGAAACAGTGTATGGGAAGATATTTTGCCAGATGGCTCAGAGAGCTGGACACAGTCATTTATTAAAACTTCACTTTGGTTCTGACAGAGTACATATCTCCTAGGGCTAGTTTGGACACAATTCCCTTGCTAAATTCAAGTTGTTACCAGACATAATTGTTTATGCTTCTCTCTAAAATATGAGGGTCAAATTTTGGAGATTAAGCCAAAATTATTTTAAAGCATTGTAGTCACAGACCAGCATATAGCAGGACCAAATACTTTTGGTTTAATATGTAGCAAACAAAAAGAAAAACACTCTTGAAAGCAAGCAGGCATGGACCTGTTAGGGCTGTCTCTGTTGGACTAGATGATGTCCAGAGCTCACTTCCAACTCCATCCACTCTGTGATTCTGTTATAAACATGAACATTTGTATCTATTTCATCCATTGTTAAGGGTCTATAAGTGTTATCCTCAAACAAGTGTTGCTTGCTCTCTAGCAGCATAGCACTGGAAAAGGCCTCCTGGGTGAATCAGGGCCCCACCTGTTGCATTCCCTGCATGATACTGCCCCTTCCATGAGCTGAGCAAGCTCCATCCTAGAATTAGTTGGGTTTTTTTGCCCTGCTGTTCTACCTGGAAATCTCCCTCAAATGTTCATTTCACAGAAACTTTCTTTTAATCTGAGGCCTAAATTTAATTCTGAACTCTATTCTTGTGCCAATGCTATCTATCCCTTACCTGAGCAACCCTTCTTCTCTCTCAGTGTTCCATGGGGGTCTGCATAGGAAACAGCTGGATCTTCTCTCAGTCTTTATTTCATTTTGTTTGATACAAAAACAGTCCAATCCTTCTGTTTGCTTTTGTTCTTGACCATGGGCGATCAGATTTCAACACAACATTCTTTGAGAAATCCCATTTCTTCTTCAAAAAGGTCTCACATTGTGTATCTGAGCCTTAGCTCATTTCACCACGTTTTTGTTCCTTGCAGATGCCAGCTGTTCATTTTGAATCATCTTGCAATCTATGTGCACAGATGTTTCCAGCTCAGGAACACGCACTGTCTACTAGAAAACAGTGTTTTGTGATACTGTTTTACTATATTTAAAAGGCATTTCTGTTTACTGGAAATAACTTTTAACTCCTGATGTTAAGGAAAACTTGATATAAAGAGGATTATTGGATGTGTTCAGAAATATTTTCTCTTCCTGTCACTGAAGATGTGCTCATGCCTGTGTCTGTAACTATCTTCTACTACTGGAGTAATTAACATATCTGTCATCCAAACTGCTCTGCATGCTGCTGATTTTAATTACTTTAGTCTCTACAATTACATACTCCAGTGAAATTATAGTTGCAATATATTATAGGGAAGCCTCCAGCAGGATCTGTACGCCTCATACTTGAAGTGCAAGTGCATAAAAAGATAACAGGATTTAACAGGTAGCCTTTTCAAAGTGCCACAGTCATTCTGGCAATGTTTTCGGTCTCACAGAATAACATTGTGCCTGGTTGCTTGGTTATTAATAAGTGAAGGATGGTGACTGCTGAGATAGGCCTCGCTTGTTCTGTTTTACTCCCTTCTGGAGCCCTATCTTGCAAGGCACGTGAGTTCAGTGAATAACCAGTGTCTGTTAATCCTGAAGTAACCAAGTTATCATGGTAATTTCATCTTTCTAATCAAGTTTAGTGACAAACCAAGGGACAGATAGTTTCTTAGAGCAACAGTCAGATTAGCTGCTCCTCACTTCTACAGTGGACCTACCCCAGTGCCTTGTGTTTGCTGTGCTGTGTTTTCTGTTTGCCATGGGAAGTTATCGTTGTGTACTGAAGGGTTTGCAGAATCCAACCTTTAGTGGGTTTCGTTTGTTGTGGTTTGGGATTTTTTTCATGTAGCTGTTCTGTTTAAATTTTTAATGCTGGAATATTCCAGTCTCAATATGTGGCTGCTGGGTAGATTACAGAATCCCAGAATAAACTGAATTGGAGAGGACCCACAAGGATCATCGAGTCCTACTCTTAGCCCTGCACAGGACATCTCCAAGGATCACAACATGAGATTAAAAATGTGGAAGTTAATTCTCTGTAACAATGCGAACAAATACATCACTCAAGTCTGTTAAGCAGCACTTCTCTCTACCTTTTGAATGCATTGTGCAAATTTGCTCGTAGAAAACATGTATAAATTAAGTTAACTAATGGATTAAGTTGGTTTTATGGTCCTGTGTGTCTCTGGAACAGGATAAAATGGCTAGAGAGTGTCTGGTGGATGTCTGTTTTGGTCCAATATTTTTTTAACAGGCAAAACACCTTATTTTACTGTAGATCTTCAACTTCAATCAGTCTACTGGTTGGTTGCTTGCAAGTCAAATCCATTATTACTTGAATAGCTGTCTTAACTCGTACAGCTGTCACATACTCATATTAGACAGATGCTTCTCAGTGAAAACATTAAGAGTGAAGTAGATAGCCCTCAGGTATTACTTAGATATTTTGTGAACTATGAAAAAATCCAGATATCCCAAATTATCTATATATTTATCTGTGGAGTAATGACTTCTTTCATTATGTCTCCATCATGTCACTCTTTGAATTCGTTCTCTAATTATACCAGTTGCTGTTTAGTAGCACTGCATGTTAAGTAACTGTTTAGCAGCTACTGCTGTTAAGTAGCACTTCCAGAGGTCATGAACACACATTTTAAAGCCTGTATATCAGGTGGAAATTTAAAAATCCATGTGATATGGCAGCATAAGTCCCAAGATGAGAAAGCATTCTGAGTTCGCATACTAATTTTGTGTATATCATGCTTACTCTGAAGTGTCAGTCAAGCACTTTTCTTCTGCTCACTTTTAAGTGTTCAAATATTTATTTTTTTCCTTTCTTTTCAACAGATATAAGTTTACCAAAATCAGCAACAATATGCTACACAGCTGCATTGCTCAAAGCCAGAGCTGTCTCTGACAAGTAAGTGCTTAAGATCCACATTCCAGCAAAATTCCTGATTTAATGTAAGATTTTTTTTAGTTAAGCCCACACCCTAACAATCTGCTGATTTAGCAGGAAAATAAAGACCTGTGGTAAATTACTTTATATATAAAAATAATAATTAATATAAAATTTTTGATAAAATTACTTTATATATAAAAAAATTGTAGTGATCAAACATTACACTTGAGATGCTAAGGAAGAAAAAAGTAGAGAAATAGCATAAATTCAGTTCTTGTTTCAGTTTTATAAATACTGTCTGGGTGAGCTTTGGCTTCCTAGATAGTATGGTGAAGATGCAACTGAAAAGGGTTGTGTGGCTGAACCTCTTCAACTTTGCGTAAACCTGACCCCAAAAAGGTAAAAACTAAATGTGGATGCACTGGTAACAATGTCATTTTACAAGTGCCGTCAGCAGAGTGCTCATCTAATTAAATAGCAGCAGGTGGATTTAGCATTATTATGTCAGGGATTCTGAGAGGTAGATGACGTTCATATTTTTAGAGACACAAATATCTGTTCATTCCTTTTATGTTTTTCTCTTGGGTCTCAACCTTCCAAGGTGCTGAGCACATCTATTTGATGCCTGTGGACTTGGGAGCGCCGGCCCACTCTGAAAGGGTGCTCAGCTCCTCGTGAGATGGAGCTCAAAAATCCCCATTCTGCTCTCAGATGCCTTCACACAAATCTCAGGCAGAGTTGTGTCTGTGCACCTGAGGGTCGAATGCCCCCCTAAAGTTGAAAAGCAAGTGGAGTGGAAAGCCATTTTCTTGACTGACATCCTGACAGTTTTTGCTTTTAAAGTGTATGTACACGTCAAGATCTAAGTAATTTTCTTTCATTCTTTTTATCCTGTAGATCGCCAGTACCTACTGCAACATCTTTCCTCCCTACACAGCGACTCCAGCTTGGGAGGGCAGGGCTAAGGTTGTCACAGCTTTCCCTGTGGTGTCTGCCTGCCAAGTACAGCTCTGGAGTTAGCCGTGGGGTGTGAGGTGAGAAAGAGATTGCATGGTCTGGTTTTTTATTCACTGGGGCAGATGATTTGCCCACAGTTTGGGCATGCTACCCTCAATGGTGCTGCAGCCAGTAGACCACCTGCTACTGCTGCTGCATCGTGCTTCCATCTCAACCTGACCCAGGGGCATTGGGTTGGGAACCTTCCTAAAACTTCCCCAAACCTGTTTTTAATATAAACCCTCCAACAATAATTTGGCATTGGTTTTTTGGGAGTTTTTTGGTCTTGTTATTTTTTCTTTTCTTTCTTTTTTTTTTTTTTCCTGCAATTTCAGCCTTGAATATGCCCCTAGCAAGATACCTAGAGCAATTGTAGGTTAGTGACAGAGAAGGGACTGTTTGAACTGACTTTCTGCCATGATTAGATACAAACATGCTTTCCGCTTCTGCTGGGATTTTTATTGGCCTTGATGTAATAGCTCACTCAGAGTTTCCACTTGCTATGGAAGTTTGGAGAGCATAGGAAAATTACTCAGTTTGGTTACATGGGCCCATGTTCTAGATTCCTTTTCTGACTTTTTCTTACTAGCATTTCTGACCTAATGTGTTTGTTTCTTTGCTTTTGTAGATTTTCTCCAGAGGCTGCCTCAAGGCGAGGGCTGAGTACTGCAGAGATGAATGCAGTAGAAGCTATTCACAGAGCAGTAGAATTTAATCCACATGTGCCAAAAGTGAGTATTGAGAAAACATCATTGTAGCTTTGACCCTGCTGAGGATATAGCTCCTGTTTTTTGTGCTAGAGTAATGAGTGATGTTGTGTAAAAGAGAGCAAACAATGGAAAGGGGAAAAAAGCTGATAGTTTGCACAGTTCTTTGGTTTGCTATCTCATATTTAGGACTGTGCAAATTGAAATTTTAACTGATGTGGATTTCACCAAATGCTGAGCTGCAGGCAGATCATGCATAAAGATAGATTATTATTCATGAAATAGTCATTAAAGATCTTCTAGTTCGAAGTAGCGTATTTTATT
Source organism: Calcarius lapponicus (assembly GCA_039654755.1). Classification (NCBI taxonomy): domain Eukaryota; kingdom Metazoa; phylum Chordata; class Aves; order Passeriformes; family Fringillidae; genus Calcarius; species Calcarius lapponicus. The sequence continues at coordinate 23,660,208 of CM077463.1, read as the reverse complement.
TGTTTTGTTGATTTTATGTAAGAAAATGTTTTTGGCATGCTGTACAAAAGAACCCATCTTTGGAGTTCATGGTGTACTTCATATAAGTTGCATTAGTAATTCCTTATGCAGCAACCTGCCATTAAGTTCTGAGGGTGCAAAGCTCAGAGGGGAAGAATTGCTGAGAACTGCAAAGTAAAAAAAACGGATTTGTGTTCTAATTCCCATACCTGCTCTCTGGGGTTTGTATCTCAGCAGTGAGAATGTTGCCAAGAGGTTGCTGAAGGCTAAAGGCAGAATTTTTTGGCAATTGGACCTTTTTGGCCTCTGAACTTCACCCCACAAACCTTTGGGCTAGTATTGCCCTTTGAAAGTGAGCAGCAGAAAACTGGATGTGTTAATGTGGGCAGCCTTGTCATTAGGTAGGAGCCTTGTCATTAGGTACAGTTGAACACCAAGTCTGGTCAAGACAAACCCAGACCCTCTTCCATATGTACATGGATTGCAGAAAGTTAATTTTCATACACTGCAGGAATTAAATGTTTTCTCTGTGAGCTTTGTAATGCCAACCACTAAATAGCTGTCTGAAATTTAGGCTGTCTTCATAAAATCATCTAGATTCCCTCTACAGGCAGTGGAAAGAATGAACTGACTTAGACATCTTTAGACAGACTTTTCCTCCTCAGTGTTTCTACAGTGAATATGAAAGGAGCAGCTCTTTTCCAGTAAAAGCCTGATTTTTAGATAACAAAGGTTAGGTGAGAATGAGTCCTTTTGTAATACTAGCTGAGCTTCTATTTTTGTTCCTTACCATAAAATGAGCATCTGTAATGAAACTTGATTCCAGGCCTTCTCTGTTTGCTTTCTTTCACCCCAATGGTTCTTGCAAGAACACAACCATTGGTGTTTCTCTTATGCCCAGTTGGCAGTTTAACTCTCTAGTGCAGTCCTGCTCTGGGTAAACCTTTCTAAATGTTTTACTGAGGCCCAGTTGGAGATCTTGCCAAGGAAAAATACCAGTTTAGCCTGTCATGAGCAATCCTTGGGAGCTTGTTCCATTTTCCTCACCTATCCCCATGCTATTGATGAATGTTTCCATCACAATCTCTTTTAAGTTCATGTTGTTGGTTGATTCCCTCTATTTTTCAAAGTCTGATACTCTGAAATTGAAAGCCTTTTTGAAACATAAATTACCAGGATGACAAGGTAGGATGATAGGAGCAGACTCCAGAGGTTCTTTTAATTCAGATTTTAACATTAAAACAGAATAGCCTGATACAGATTAATATACAGCTGATTTCACACTCATTCCTGCTGCTATCACCTAAAGGATATTAAGGTATGAAAGTTCATTTTTGGTTATAATTTTATGCAGTGTGTGGATATTACACCTCAACTTCCACTCAATTGTAATTGAAGTCATATCCCATTTGTTTTTCATGAAATGGGGATAAGTTTTAGCAAGCAGCATCACAAGAAATCTAACAGGGCCACAAAACAAATGTGTGTTCAGTGCTTCTCTAGGATCTAAATATTAGTGAGTCTTTTGTTCAGAGTGAGGAAGAAATAAACTACAGAATGTGACAAATTAATTAACATACTACACAAAAATTAGAGTTAAACAGAGAGGTTTGTATTGCCACTGAAGCTGTTATTCCAGAGGGGGTTTTATGTACATACTGTATCATGAAGAGTACATAATTCATGGAATGGTTGGGGGAAAAGGTATGTGTATACACAATTTCATCAATATTATTTATATGTGTTTGGGGCTTCCCTACTTGTATATAAGAGGACTATAAAAAGCTAATGCTGATAAGCTACCACAGCTGTCTCTTGCACATTTATCAGCTGTGGAACGCCCTTCCTGAACTGATTTGCAGAGCTCTCTCCTTTCATTCAAACTCCTCTTGAAAAGCACTTCTTTCCTTTTTGTGATGTATGAGACTAGAGGTATTCATTAAAGAGAAAACAGATGATGATCCATATATCTGATTGTTAAAAGTGAGCCAAAAGTATGTCCTGCACACAGTTGTATGGGTTTGTATGGAAGCCAGGAGCCAAGTTGATTTGAAGAGAGTCTCTGCTGAAGTACACTGCATTTCAATCAGGCAACTCAAATATTGATATTACTTTAAGAAATGCCAATTTTGTCTATAAACAACCTCTTAAAAGGATGTAACAAACCATTGAATTAAACACTTTTGAAGATACATCTGTTCTCTGTTGCATCCCTTCTCAATTTTTTTCTTAGTTATTTTGATTTTCTTAGTCAGAACTGTGTCTGTCCGTATGCTTGTGTGGTTTCTAGTAAGTTGTAGTTGCTAATAGAAACAAATAATGCAAACAAATTCATAGACCAGATGGGAAATTAATCTGTTCCACACACCCCATGATATTACAGAGAAACTATTTGAGATATGTTTGAGAGAGTTTTTAACTCTTCAGTGAGACACTGATTTGTTGTTGTATTTCCAGCTGAAAGGCCAAACCTCTTAATTGCAACCAGTTCAATGAGAATGTGAAAGATGACCTGCAAGGGGCTTCACTAGCCATGTAGAAACCAGTATTTTGGAACTTTCTTAAGCTTATGCTGTTCATCCCACTGGGAAGATGAGAGTTCCTGTTCAAACAATGTTAAATTCTCATATTCTGGCCTGGAAGGATGCTGTCACAGGTGCAGGAGTGCCTGTTGCCTGTTTGCAACCTAAGCTGTAATTTCAGAGTCAGATTGTACAATTGAGGAAAAGAAGTAAACCTGCCTGAGTTATGTTGATTTATTTTATAAAAGGTCATTGGAGTAATATGGAATGCTAAAAGCTCTCCCAGCAGGAGAGAATCAGGAGCCAGAGAGCTGTCAATATTGTGAAATAGATAATGTATGCTCGATTGATTTAAGCGAGAGAAGTATAAATTCCATCCTGTTGCACTTCATGTGTGTAAGGTCCATTGTCATTCTCCAAATGCTCATTAAAACACATTCCTGTATGTGCACAGAGTGGCTGTAGCTGAGATGAGTCTATCACAAAATGTGGTGTAACTGGCCCAGAAGCCCTCTGTAGAACTACATGAAAACTACTGTTACACTGTAACTCCTAAATATAGGTCTTTGACAAAAAAAGGTTAGGTTAGAGGGAGAGAAGAGAGGGATCTGAAAAGGCAAAAAAAAGACAATCAAAAAAATAATCCAAGCCAGAACACTGCAGTGGCAAAGGGCTAATTGAGCTATCTCATGATGGCAGAAATCATTGTGCAACTCCAGTATTTGCTTCCAATGTCATTGAGGCTGGGTCATAGAATCAGCAAATCAAAGAAAAATGCCAGGGTTGGAAGGGACCCACAAGGATCATCAAGGCCAACTCCCGGCCCTGCGCAGCACCATCCCCAAGAGTCACACCATGTGCCCAAGAGCATTGCCCAAAAGCTTATTCTGTCAGGCTGGTGCTGTGAGCACTTCCCTGAGGAGCCTGTTCCAGTGCTCAGCAAGTCCTGTCACTGGCCACGAGAGTGAAGAGATCATTCTGGCTGAAATTCTCTAGGCTGTTTGTTTCTGAGCTGGTTCATTTTTTAAAGGAACGTGATAAGCCTAGATGGTGATGGCATTTTATTTCTTGTTCTAGTTAAACTTCTTCATTTGTTCCTGAAAAAAAAAAAATGCAGTTGGAGATATGTTGGCCTTGCCATCTAGATTTCTTCTGTGAATGCCTAGCTCTCAGCTAGGTTTCTTATTTAGCCTGTTGTTTGATTCTCCCTCTGAAGTGGAACCATGCTTGGGTTCAGAGTTCTGTCAGGATGAGAGAGGGCTCCCCTTTTCCCTGTGTTTTCAAAGGATTTATAAGGTATTGAAGTTTTATTACTTAAATTGTGAAGGTTGTGGTTCAGTCTGGTGGATGCCAGTGTATCAGGAGCTAGAGTTAACAGGGAGTCTGTCAAGAGATGTAGGTTGCTAGTCTGAATTTTAGTGGTATGATTTGATTTTATGTCCCAGTTAGTCTTGTGACAACAAAGGCTGTGTTCTGAAATAATGGCTTTGGAAATTTTGAGATATGAATAGTCAGATTCCCACCCTGAAGTCTTTGGTGGCTCAAGAGAAGTCTTCACTTGTCTAGCCTTTGATGAAGTGCAACAGCAGCCTCTTGGAAACTACAGTCAGATGTCTTTGGCTGATTTTTTCCAAGAGCTGGAGATGTTTGTTGCATGCAGCAGTCCATCAAGACTGTAGTTCACACATTACATGACCAGCATGAGGACTGCAGCTCATTGGATTGTTTTTAAGGAAAGATTTTAATTTTTTTAATTATTTAGTTCATTTGACTGGAATTTGTCTCCTTGTCCAATACAAAACGTTTCAGGGGGTCTGTGTTGGTTTCACAGACAACCTGCTAGAAACCCAGCATATTGCTGGGGCTCAGTCCTGCCTCTCAAAGATCCAGGACCAGTAGCCTGCAGTTACCAAAAAAAGGGGCTGCCCTTGGTGTCTCTAGGTAGACCCTTAGCCCTGCCAGCAAATGAATGAATGCCCTCTGAGCTCTTGACCTCTCTTTGAAAATACAACATGGACCAATGGATGTCATATTCATCGATATCAAGACCATTCTAATTTTCATGGACAGTCATATCTCTCCTTCCACAATAATCAAGCGCTACTTATAGCTGGACAGCTTTTTGGTACCCTTTACTAATGTTCAGAGAACTTGAGGAGACGGAGGCCTTCAAGTGTCGTCTCCTAAAACCATTTCTTTGTGTGCTTGAGAAATTTGATCTTTTTTGTTTTGGAAAGTGCCTGATGAGAACTGTACAAAGTGTTCCAGACAGGGTCTCTCTGGGGCTGTGAACAGTCAGTGTTCCTGCTGGAAATGCCTCCAGAATAAATTAATTGACAGTTTGTATGCCCAAAAGGTGTGGCTGACATTTATGTGTCAAATAAAAACATTTATGAGTCACAAATGAGCCTTGAGCCACCTATCAACTTGGCATGGGGTCTTATTGAATATCACCATACCAGGTTATGGACTTTTGTTTAGGAAGGTAGCTGTGATACAGTAACGAGGGAGGAGGGGTTCACATTTTTGATCTGAGGTGCTTCTAAAAATAATTTCTTTCTGAAACTGAGAAAAATGCAGACTGAAAAGTTAACATAACTGAGTGAGGACTAAACTTGATTGCAAGTGTCAAGATATATCCTTCCATCTGGTATTTCCACTTGATTTCTTTTTCATTGCTGTTAACAAGCAATATATAAGAATCACAACATTTTCTTTTAATGCTCCTAGAAATACAACATTCCTTCCTGGTTTTTCTTTCCCTACTAATAATAGTGACATGTCATTGGGTTTGCTTATGGTTTTTGCTTCAGTTGAAACATTTAAATATTGAGCACTTATTTTCTCATTTAATTCTACAGAAAATATGGGAATAAGAGTTAATGTTCTAAATTAATAAAACAGGTAGAAACCTGCAGCTCTTGCAGCTGCGCTCCATTCTGCTCAACAGGTATAATTTGTGTTTTTAAAAGGGTGAGGCATTCATTAGGGCAGTGAACGTTTGCTGTATCTGTGTCATCCTGGCAGCTCCCTCCCTCTTGTCAACTCTTTATTCTGTTCTCCCTATCATCCTTAATCCCCTGGACTGCCTACTAAATGGCAACTTCCTCCATTAATCCACCTGCTCTGCAGCTCTGTCAGATTTTTCTGAAAGGCTTTAGGCAAAATCCAGTTCCATATTCAACTACTCCCACTGCTGATTCAGTTTCTCCTCTTTTAATAGTTACCTACATCAGAAACATGTGATTTCTCTTTGAGGTATTTATTTATTCCCCAGGATTGAGAGTTCTCTGTTTTGATCATGAGCTCTCCAAATCTTTTACCTGCATGACAGCTCCACCAGAGAAAGGGGTGACACTCTCTAGGAGATCCTCCACAAAATCATGCTGTTGGTGCTCATTTCCCTCTGCCCTTTTCCTTTCCACAAGGCTGACTTTCAATCCTCATTCCTTTCTTTTGTCTTCTTTTCTGCACCAGCACATCCTGTTCACAAAAGCCAGCATTTATCAGGGGTTGGGCAAGGCTGACGCCACCCATGGCCCTTTTTGCCTCCAGTCCCAGGTTGCTCCTCACGGGTGCCTGCAGTAGGAAGTTGTCAGCCCCTGGGTCCTGCAGTCCTCCCTCTTCCAGACCAGGCTGTAGCACAGGGTGAAATGGAGGGGCTGCACACTCCCTCCTTCATTGCCAGTGATCAGCCATACCTTTCCTTTCCCAGCCTTGTGCTAGGGCTGACTCACCTGCTGCCTTTTGTCTTAATTTGAGCAGTCTGGGGAGAAGGTTTGATCCTGGACATCCTGGAAGAGAGTGACAGTTTCCCTGTGCTGTGCAAGAGCAGTCAGAGCACAGCTGGGAAATATTTCACTCCTCACAACTGACCAACAGGAGCTGATTCAGCAGCTTGTTTTCTGTCTGCTACTCCTTTTCTGTAAAGAATGACAGCAAGGGTATCCTTTACAGGAATTTACAGGATCATTTTTACCCTCTGCTGTTTCTTGCCCCTCCAGCAGCTGGAACGCAGTAACACCAGTGGTGTTGTCTGTCTAGTTACCTGTCTAGTTTATGGATTGAGGAGGGAGAAAAATCACTTGCTTGAATAATGTCTGAGACCTCTATCTTTTCCTGTGTCATGAACCTTCTGTATGTTTCATCTGCTTCTGCTGGGTGGGGGGAGCCAGTTATGGGGAAATTTCTGTGCAAATTGCTTGTGGCTTTAGTCAGTGGTACTTTTCATTTTATTGACACACTCAATAACCGTTACAAGTAGCAAGCTAAAAGGTCCTATACTTTTACCCCCACCTCACCCCTGGAAATCAGGCACTTGTTACGTTTTGTAACATTTTTACCTTGTAACTTGTTCTTGCTATTTAGGTGGCTGCCAAGCTTGCATGTTCATAGACCTCACAACCAGTTAATGGCAATGCAGTAAGTGCAGAAACTTATGAGCAAACTAGGAGCACTACGTGTTTCCTTATAGAAAGACTTTGTGCATCAAAATGTTTAAGCTCTTCTTCATTTTATTAAAAACACTTTTAATTAAAAAGTTCTTGTAATTAAATTTCATTTTATGCTTTGAGTCGTTTTTTCATCTCCTTCAAAAAGAGAGATGTTTAATTTTGAATTTCTGTGTAGTCCCAATACTACTGCTGTAGAGCAGAACCATCTGACAGCATATCTTAGTCTTTGGGAATAATTCAATAGTTGTCTTCAAGTGCAGTTGGTGATGTTACACGTTCGATGAAATCTTGTGAGAAAAAGTACTTTAGGGAAATAGACCTTTCAGTGTGCATTACAGAATTGCAGTCAGCTTTCTGTGCTTTGTATTACCTCTGCAATAACTGTGCTCTGCTTTTTTATTTCAGTATCTACTAGAAATGAAAAGCCTAATTCTGCCCCCTGAACATATTTTGAAGAGAGGGGACAGTGAAGCAATAGCATATGCTTTCTTTCATCTTCAACACTGGAAAAGAGTAGAGGGGGCATTGAACCTCTTACACTGTACATGGGAAGGCAGTAAGTAATCCTCTTTCTTACAAAGGAGCTAATAAAATATTTGTATTGAATTTCATTACAAAACTAATAGTTTTTGTCAAGTATAGTATGTGAGAATTTGGGACACCTGTTACATCCTCACCAGCATTGAACTGTTTGAAATTTTAACTGAAAACACGAACTTCATTTAATGAGTAAAAGGGGTTTGAAGTCTTGTGTTTGCTGTTTAATACTGAGCAAAATTTCCCAGCTTCTTTGAGGCATATTTTCCTGCTCATGGATAAGGAGATAATAATTTAACTTATTTCATTCCAGAGATTTGTTTGTCATTATTTGAATGAATCATTTCAAACTGAGATTGAACTCAGATTGGATGTAACCAAAAAGTATTTTACAATTAGAGTGTTGAGGCACTGGAACAGGTTGCCCAGAGAAGCTGTGGATGTGCCATCCTTCCAAGTGTTCAAGACCAGGTTGGATGGGGCTTCAAGCAACTTGGTTTAGTGACAGATGCCTCTGTTCATGGCAGTGAAGTTGGAACTAGATTATCTTTAAAGGTCTCTTCCAACCCACACCATTTTGTGATTCTGTGAATGCTTTGATATTTGGGAATTATGAGTGTGCCTTATAGACAGGTATATATTAATGTGAAATATAAAGCAATGCTGTATTTTTAAGACTTTGTTTTTAAACTGACAAACTGGAGTGAATTCAGTGAAGGATTGCTGGGATGCATAGGGGACTGGATTATGTGATATAGGACAGAATGCTGAGGAAGCTGGTTTTGTTCAACTTGGAGAAGTCTTATGGTGGGTGAAGAGATGATCCAGTTGCTGTCTTCCACCACCCAGCAGAGAGTTGATATGGATGAGAGAGTCACAGTCTTCACAGAACAGCCCAGCATAAAGACAGGAAGCAATACACACAAGTTCAAACCAGATAAATTTAATCCAGACCTAAGAATCATATTTTCACAGTGAGAGGGACCTGTGGGATCTCCTGCCCCAGAGATACTCAGAGCTCAGCTTGACATAGTTCTGAGCAGTCCAGTGTAACTTGGAAATGGACCTGCTTTGAGTGGAAGGTTGGAATATCTGACTTCCAAAGGTCATAGACTAATGTTCTAATATGTCTTATCCTGTCTTTGAGATGTGTTTTTACCTGGTTTCTGAAAATTTAAAAGTACAAATTATAATCTGCCTTTGTTGGTCTTTTTTCTGATTTAGTGTAATATAGTTCCCCCTTTCTGCTTTGCTTTATTCTGGTTTTTTTCATCCTCTGTATGTTATTACACCAACTTGTCTGTATGGGGTGTTTCGCCATTTTTTGTCCTCATTTAGCTTTGATAGAAAAGATTTTTTGTTACCATGATAATTCCTATAGAAATGCACTTAATACCTCCAATGTAAAAGTGACTTACTATCTCAGTTACAGTATGAAATGACCTTAACTTGCTTAATTTGCATTGTAGGCTCCCTGAGGGTGCACTGGTTTTTTACTTTTAGGTGTATAGAACACCTTGCTCAGTAACCCACACCAGTGCTGCCGGGGGTTTGCTCTGCTGCATTGTCCTCTGTCAGCTCTGCTAGCTCTTCTCCCATTATTTCTCCCAGTCTATTATTTTCTCTGTCATAGGTTCGTTCCCAATGGCTTATTTTCAGTGATTTGCTTTTAAGCAGTGTTCCTTCTCTTCTGGATTGTTGCGGAAGTCCTTTAGCTCAGGGTTCATTATTCCATCAGTAAAAGCAGTGTTTTACAGGGAATCCTGAACAGATCCTCTTTTGCTTTGTCAGGCTGGGGAGCCCCTACAGGGCTTTGTACCAGGACCAGTTTTGGCGCAGGAGTCTGGCTGCCCTGCAGTCCTCCTGCCACTTAGGAAACAAGTCATCTGTGCCTGAAGGCAACGTAGGAAATTGTCATCTAACTACATTCCCCTTCTTATTATCTCCACATTCAGCAATCTGAACATGTAATTTATTAGCTAATGGCTGTATAATAGCCTGTAAAAATGTAAATTAATATAATTGCATAACTTCTGCAGAAAAATCCATAATTCATTTTGTGCATGAGTCCTCAAAATTTTTGTTCAAATTTTGTTCACACATGAAGACAACGAGGGGTTTTGATGGTTTCACAGTGTCTAGTCCAATAATCATAATGTTTGGTTCATATCTTGGCATCTTTGCATAACTAAGTGAAAACCAGTGAAGATGTGGCAGAGAAGTTAAATGTAGTTATACTGGTTTTAACCAACAGTCTACATGTAGTACATGGTCAGTTGCCCTTGCTTTCTTTCTGTGTGTTTGTGGGTATTTTATTCATTGTACAACTATAAAAGCCGCAGTACCTCCACCATGTTTGGGCCTGTTCTCTGTACAGGAGGTCTGTACTTTCAAGTGTAACCAAGTTTCTAAAGTGTCTGGGGTGATGGTTTGTCTATTGGTTTCTAATCGTGTTTCAAAATCCCTACTGTTTGCATGAGGAAAAGAAACCTAGGGGCTCCCAACTGCTCCTGTAGCTCTTGCAGCAAGTACATGGGTGAGTGGCAAACTTGCTCTGTGCTAACTGAGTCAATTAATGTAAAATAGGATCAGATAATACCATAGGAGTGAGGCAGAGGACTACCTACATAGACACAAACTGGTCAAGATGAACCAGAGCACTTCCTTCCATGGCTGATACCATTGCTAAATAAAGCTGTTTTGCTGTAAACATCCCATAGTTGGTCTCATGTCAAGAATAATTTAGTATTATTATAACTGAGTGTTATTAGTATTATTATTAAATTGAGTAACATCTATCCAGATATTTTTCACTTGCTTTGTAAAAGCAACGTCTTCACCTCACATTTTATTTTTATCAATCTTAATAGTTTTAATATTACTGTGGCTTAGGGTAAGGCAGAAGAGGCTTGTTTGTCTGTTTCAATATTAAGCCAAATTTGAAGGAAAAACTTGTGTTAGAGATTTTGAAGAAATGAGCATTGAACACGTTCCATATATGTTTTTGTACAGACATTCAAGTTTGTTGTGTGTTAAAATCATACACTGCTTGGATATTGTATTTGTACTTGGCTTTTTGGGTTGCTATGGAGAGGGGTGGTTAATGCTGGAAGAGCATTACAGCCCAAGGTGGTTTACAATCTTTTTGGATCTCTGCCTTCTTTACTATTGCTTTAAATGCAGCAATCAAGAAAAAATACTGTAATATAATTTCACAAAAAACCACAGCTAACATCATTTCAAATGCAGTGTGCACAGCTGAAAATATTGGTGGACTGTGTATTTAAACAAATCCTTAAGTTGCCTTGTGAGCCAGAGATAATGGAGTGTTACTGTGTGGCAGTGGGCTGTACCTAACAACTTAAGTGTACAGTGCTTCTAGGACATCTGGGGGGAAAAACTGCTTCAGTGACTGATGTTCATAGGAGTAGTGAGAATAACATGTTGATGACATTTTAACAGTGAAAATAATATACAGGATAATGGAAAAGGATGCCTTGATGCAAAGCTATATTTCAGTCAAGTATTCTGATGTTTCCATAAACCACACTCAGATGGCCTATGACATCAGCACTGTCAAGATTTAGTAATCCATTTCCCTCCCTCTCCGTTATTATTTTCAATTTTAAAAATTTTTAAGATTAGGTATTATTTAATCCATGACCTGAAGATTTATATTGGAAACCTTGATCTGCTGCATTTAGAAAGAATGCATGAGAGGAAACTGGGTTTAATAATTTAGTATTAATCTTTGATTGCCAAATAGAAAGTGAAAACATGACTGTGTTGGAAAACTGGTCCTCAGAGCTCATGTCATCAGTGTTACCTGGCTTGCTGGAGTGTGATGGAAAAAGAGTATTGTATTTTTTCCATGAAAAACCTATTATTCTTGATATGCTGGGACTGTGAGTATTGGTCTGCATTTACAGGCTTTGCTGTTCATTTTTTAGGCTATACCTGTTTTATCAGATACACTTCTTTCCCTTGAAATTTAAAAATACTGCAGCCTAAAAGCCTAAGACAAAATGTGCAAATTTGGCTACGGAATTGGAAGCATAATGGGCTTTGATTATGCAAACATTTTTGTTGTAATGTGGTCTCACCTGACATTCATGAACATTGTCACAAGAATAAAAATAAACATAGGAGTTTTTGTGATTAAAAGCTCAATGTAGATTTCTATTTTGGCATTTCACTAATCAATTTATATGCTGTTTGCAACCAAATATAAGTGTTTTGTCTAAGTTTGTTTTTCAGAATTGCAAGTATTCTTAAGTATGACTGCCACATTCACAGTAACTTATGCACCATGTTTTCTTTTCAGCTTTCAGAATGATCCCCTATCCACTGGAAAAAGGACATCTTTTCTACCCTTACCCTATTTGTACAGAAACTGCAGATAGAGAACTGCTACCATGTATGTTCAGTGTTTTTCTTCTTACAATTGACACCTAAGAACTGTTTGCCTGAGTTTTGCGGCACCGGTCTCCTTTGATGCCTTTTAAATTGAGCACACTGGATTAGAATAACCAGATTGACAGTGAGCCTCTGGAGCTCCTGTGATGGTTCAAGAGGCAGGTCCTCTGCATAGTTCATAACAATTAGCTGTATTTATTATTTTTGACAGCTTACAGACAGGGAGAGAGATTACCAAAGAGATCCAAATCAGTTGGATCTTGCTATTCTCCCTTGCCAAGACACTGATCTTTCATCTGGGTTAACATGCCCTCAAACCAAAGGCACAGTGTCACAGCCTTGTTAATCCTTGGTAGACACATGAGCTACTTGAATTCCGAGGCAGGATCCAACTTGCTTGAGGACAGCTGGATCATTCCTGCAGCTAATACTCATGACAGGCTGTGCTTACATTTTCCAAAAAGCAGTTTAAATAGCAAGAAAGGGTTTTCATGTTATGGCGTGTGCACTGTTATGAAGAGATTGATGTGAAGTCATCTCAGTCACTTTTATGTGCGTTTATATCGTGTGCTAGGAAAGTGCCAGCAGTGTTCCCAGATCCAGATATAAAGAGAGATCCAGCCCCCAAGAAGCATTACAGTCCAAGCTAATGAGACTCATTGCAGTGCATGCAGTGAAGCACAAGAATGCAGAGGAAGAGCCAAAGCAGCCAGTCTTGCAATTACTCTTCATTCCCACGTGCTCTCTCTGTGAGACTTTGTGTGAGCACGAGTGGAACACACACAAGTTGGCAGGGTCAGGGCAGAGAAGGGAAATAAAAGTTGATCCAAGGAAGAAGATTCTTCTCTCATCATCTTTCTCCCAAAGAAGGAATAAAGAAATATTTGTTCTGGAACAAGTAAAATGAAGCCTGCTTCTGCTGGGAAGGCTGCTTTTGAGGGCATTTGCATCCTTTATAGTCTTTCATTCAGAACCTTTCTGGTTTGGGCTGAAAAAGGTGTTGCCTCTTTTTATAAGCCTGCATGCGTAAACATTCGGTGAGAATAATACAGCAAAAATCCACTCACTGCAAGTCTCTCCTTCACAGCACATTCCTGCTGATATTACGCAGAAATCCTTGGCAACTGACAGTATCTCCCCACCCCATTATAATCATCCTAATTATAACAACACCTCTCAGAGTGCTCTGCTTGCTGTACTCAGAGGGATGCTGAGCTGGGGAGGGTGGAGTGTCAGGAGATTTAGCAATGACAAAGTCATGCAGAATAGCTCAGCATTCTCTTTTTAGATGCTAAGCTAATTGTTCTTGTCAAATGTTACAAGCTAACTGTGGGACTCTTTAACAGCATATGCAGGCAGTGTGTTCTGCTCTGGCAGCTATGGGAAATGCCTTTCACTGCAAAATCTCCTGGGTTAGAGGAGGGAAGGGTTTAGAATGCCTGAGAAACACAGGTGGGTTAGAGGGGTTTTGCATACCTGTCCACACCCTTTAATTGTGCGTGTTTTATGGGAGAGACAGCTAGAATTATATCGGAACACAACAATCTGATAGGCTCTCCAAATTAAAACAATCTGATAGGCTCCCAAATTAAGAATATCAATTACAGAACTTTTGCCTTGACTTGATAATAGACTGGGACAGCAGGGTTGAGCCTGTGTGAAAAGGCAGTGCAAGAAAAGTGCAAGAGATCCTAGACTTACAAAGTCCATGTTCTGGCATTTCTGATCACTACATTTATTTTAAATCAAAGAGAAGTTGTAATCTATCCCTACTTTTGTTTTTTAACTGATCAAACTAGCAGACTCAAAAGTCATACATATTTTTAGTTTTTAATATTCTAATTTAAACTCTTACGAATTCCTGCTTTTGGTTTTGAGAACCACTCCGCTCTGGATGAATGCAGTCATGAATGTTGCTGGATTGCCTTGTGTTTATGTCGTCTGCAAGTACAAGGAGATGAGAGCTGATCAAAGAAAGTAGGCAAAATGGAAGAGTAATGTTTCATATCTATGAATAGCCATAGGATTTGAGTATTTGGGAAGCCTTGAGGTTGGTCCTATATGAGAAAAAGATGTTTCAAAGTCTGCATTTTATCTTGACTGTAGCTCTAAACTACAGACTGAAGGTAAGAGTTCACCCAACTTTTTGCCAACCTAGAGGAATTTTCACCTTGAATCTGAGCTGCCATAAATGTTCAAGGGATATATCCCTCTGGTAAAATATTCATTATCCTTTTCTAACCATTTCAGTCATCTCAGTGCCTTTTTTTCCAAAGTCCAGTGAAGGGTTTTTTATACCAGAGTCAAGGAAATTTCTGTATTCCTATCAGTGCATATTAACAAACATCTTAAAAATTCACTGTTCATTTGATTTCCAGGTTTTAAAATACATGCCTATATGTCCTGCTGTTAGGATAATTTTTCTTGCTCTGCAGATAAACCCCTCAGAATTTACAGTTACAAAGGCTGTAGTTTTACAGCCTGCTTTAACTGGTCTGCAGCAATGCTTCCATATGGTTGGGCTCCCTGCTGCTCCCAGGCACATGTTTCTGCACTCTCTGTGTATCAGCATTAGCAAACATGCAGCCATGGGGTTAGTTAATGATGTACATTTAAAAAAATTAAAATGCTTTATTTCTAAGTCTCTTTTCTGGAATTAGCTGTTGCAGAGCTGCATTATAGTTACTACTGACACAAGAAAGACAAAGGTGATGTGTACATAGCACCAGAGTAAACCAGAAATAGGATCTTTAGAGACAATTATTTGGTAGAGACAACTGACACAACAATTATGTCCTTAGATGTATCAGACCTTCCATCTTCTTCTTCCTTCAAAAGCATCTTTGTGTGTCTCAAGTTGTTCAAACTGTGTGAGAACATTGGTTTGGTTTTGCTTGGTGTTGTGTTTTGATTTTTTTTTCAATGTATAATGCCTTTCCCTTCTCATATCTTTTTCTACAGCATTTCATGAGGTTTCAGTTTATCCCAAGAAAGAGCTTCCCTTCTTCATCCTCTTCACTGCTGGACTCTGTTCTTTCACAGCCATGCTCGCCCTCCTGACACATCAGTTCCCAGAGCTCATGGGGGTCTTTGCAAAGGCTGTGAGTATTCTCTGCTTCTGCTCCCTTCTGTAAATAAAGACACCAGTGCAGGAAAGGCTGAGCTAAATACTGTCAGGCATTAAATATCTGCATACTCAGAAGCATCAGTCCGTCTCCGAGCAGGGATATGTGCACAACTGTCAAGGTTCTAATCAGTAAGACCTGCCTGGTGGTATTCTCTGGTTTATATGGCTCTGTTGTTAGGTTTGATGTCTTGTGATTTTGCCAAAAAAAAGGGCTTGGTGGGAGAAGTGAGTATCTGTATTTTCATATATCATCCATTGAAATAAACTAATAACAGTTAGTTCTTAGTTATGAGAACCCTTCTATTTTTTGTAGAGTCATAATGGCTGATGTGATTACCTATGCAATAGAAGCTCTCAGTATGAGCAGAAATATAGTCTACTGTTAACCAGGACAAATTTTTTCTCTAGACTGCCAAGGAGGAAGTAGTCTCAATATTTCCCCCATAACTTTCCTGAACAACATCCAGAGAAGTCTCTCCTGATTCTGCCTTTTAAATCCCCCAAGGATTAATAAATTTTGGAGAATGAGGGGGAAGAGCCCTGAATTATTCTAAACCAAACCTTTTCTTTGCAAAAACAAGAACATCACTGCTCCAGCATGCTAGGAGATGAAAAATCCACTAACAGAAAAGCTCTGTGATAGTAAAAAATTCCTTCTCCAGTAAATACTGAGTATCTTCTATTGTAGTATACTTTCTCAAATATATTTGTCTCTGTTTCAAGTCTCATGTTTCCAAACTGGCCTCCTGGCTTTGTTTTTAATGTGTTTGGTACTTTTGATTTGGGGGTGTAGGGCGTGGGGTGGAGGAGGCCAAGCTGAAAGGTTTTGGCAAATTCCAGATTGTCAGTACTCTTGGAAACCCTTTTGCAAAGGGGAAGAGGCTCCCTTTGCAGGTGAGCTGGGTCTTGTGTTAACCCAGGCCTGTGAGTGGGGTCTGGTACAGCAACGGTTCATGCAAGAATTTTCTTCATTAGCTCTAGAAGACACAAATAAGATCAGTTGTAGCAGAAGATACTTCTTTCAGCAAAAAGTGCTGAAATGTACCTGAAATATTATTACCCCTTGTTTCTTGAGTGTGTACGTAGGTGTTAGGTAGACAGTAAGTGTTTAGCTTGGGCATATGATCATAAACTTCTCTGTAAGGCTTTTCTTGGATTCAGTGGTTGGGGTTTTTCTGTTCCTTAGTTACTAAAGTTACTGAATGTATGACCCTTGTTTGGCTCTTTCAATCAAATCTTTAGTTTTCTGATACTGTCATAGTTGTAGATCCCAAATCTGTCCCTGTTAGCCTTGTTCCTGTGTTTATCAGCCTTGTATCCTGAACAAAGACTATATGCTGGCAGCATAGTGAGATTTTGTATTTAGTTCTTCTGCCACAGAAGAAGTTAACAGGTATCTCTGAAATGTATTAAAAATTAATTAAAATTAATATGTATTTCAGGAGTTCTTTGAATACTTGAGTTCTGTGACATGTAGCTGCCAGTGGCTTTTTTCTGTGATAAAATGTCCTCCATATTGATTTTTATCATATGCCTGTCTGAACACTAATATATTGAAGACTCTTTGAATGATGTGTTCTGTTCTAGAGAGAAGATGTCGAGATAAATTTTAGTCAGTGATGCAGAGTATGTTAGGATTACAGTTAGAGATGCCTCAGTGTCTAGAGCAGATCTGTAGATAACCCTAAACCATCTTAAACTTGAATCTCAAGACACAATGTTTGTCTCTGTGAGGTGGTCTGGCATACCCCTGTTATGAAAAAGCCTTTCTTCACTAGGTTTTGGGTTGAGCTTTTAGTGGCTTCAGTATGAGCTTCAATCTAGGATGTGAGATGTGTGGAAACTTTTGTAGTTCATCACTTTGATCTTTGTAAAGATGGGGCTCTTGCTTTCTTTACTGCAAATTCCATAAATCTCTGTATGTGCAAGGTTCAAGAATTTGGAAGTCTTCATGTGCGAAATATGTAATTTTTATCATGCTGGAGTATTTTACAGAGGAACACAGCAAGAATGTCTTATCTTACTGAACAGCTTTCTCTTGAGGTGTATTGTCTCCTGGATTTTGATCTGAATGTGTGTCTGATTTCTTTGCAGTTTCTCAGCACCCTCTTCGCCCCTTTAAATTTTGTGATGGAAAAAGTGGAAAGTATCCTGCCCTCCAGCCTATGGCACCAGCTGACAAGGATCTGAGGGAGCATGCCCGCTGACTGACTGCTATGACATCTGTGCCAACTTTCTGTTGACCACAAGAAAGCATGATAAAAAAGGGAAGCAGTTATAAGACTTAAAAACTCTTCATGGATTGTCTGTTCTCATATAAAAACTGTTTTGTTGTACAAAATACATTGATGTTAGGTTCTATTATATTTTGCCTTCAGAAAAGAAAAAAATAAACTTTTGTGTATTGTAGCATTGCTGTCTTTCAACTTTTTCAGAACACAGATCCTAGGTTTTGTTTTTTAAACCTGTGGTATCTGTTTGGCCATAGCTAGGGCATAGCTGCACATTCAGGTAATGAAGCATACTGATAATGTTACAATTAAACATTGTCACTGCGTTTCTTAGAGAGTTCAGTTAGGCTGGGGGCCTCACTTCTGCAGTCTGGGTGAGGCTTCTAGACAGTTAAAGCTCCTGCTTAAAGCAGCTTTAGGCTCTCCAGGCAGTTTGGATGGCACACTGGGCTTCTGAGTCCCTTCTCTGCACAGAGGCCATCTTATCCTCATTTGAGTTTTCAAGAAGCTCACATACTTGACAGATTTTCTTCACACCCCTGGTGTTTGAGGTACCTTCTGAAAGCTCATTAGCAAAATGGGTGTTAGTTCATGCACAATTAATAGAGAGGTTGGTGTTTCACTATTAGTGCTCACCTTAGGAAATCTTATCCTTGTGCTGTGACTGTTTAGACTAAGTATTCATTTATGACTTAGCCACTGTTGATGGAAACTTCTGAAGCCAGCTCTAAAATGAAGATTTTGATCTGGAAGTTGAAGGAAATAGTCCTCTCTGCCAAGAATTTGAAGTGCATCCTTACAGATGCCTCAAGGATTTTTTTTCCAGCTCACTTCCAGATAAGGAAGCATAACCCTAATGCAGTGGATCAAAAATGCCCCTTTTCCATTTCAACTTCACTGTTGCTCTTAAAATGCTGAACAGTTTAAGGGACTGTGATCACTAGCAGATAAGTTTGTTTATCAATGAGGAAATGAGTGAGCAGAAACAAAACTCCCAGTACTAGAACTGGTATAAAAGGTAAGTGTTTCTTAACAATAGAAGATGCATTACATTATTTCACTTGATCACAGACACAATAGATATTTGTTAAGTGAGCAGAAGTACCATGCAAAGACTGCTGTGCTACAAAATTAAAATAAGGCAGCCTCAGCCAGGAGAAATCAGCTGTAAGAGTGAGACCTGGGCAAGCCCCAAGGTCTGGAGGACCAGAGAGCCCCACAGACAAATGTTAGACCTGGTGTGGCTGTTGGGGGTTTCCATACAGGTTTATCATCTCTGGCTATTACTCCTGCAAAACAATTCACTGCAATGTTGAAATTAGTCTGGGTTGCAGTTAATGGAGGATGTGGCATAAGATTAGAGGTAATGGATTGCTAGTGGATAAGCATGTGGAAGTATGAAATGGACCAATATTTGAGTTCTCCTATTTTCATCTGAATTGCTAGAGCAGGCACAGCAAACACCCTCACAGCAGAGCTGCTGTGTATCTCCAGCTGAAAAACTAGGGATAACCGTGCTGACTTGTTTGCCTCAAAACAGCTCTGTCAGGATCATTTAAGGCTGCTGAAAATCAGAAGGATCAGGCATAGTCAGCTCTTGTCCTCTGCTGCTTTGTATCACTTATTCCCAGCCACCTATACCCTACATTTCAAAAGAATAAATTGCTGTGATTCACAGTCCTAAATGTAAATGTGCTTGCATTTGCACATCAGTGTACACCAGCTATATCCAAATCTCCATGTTTGTCAGCAGCTGAGGTAGTAGTTTGGCCTTCTATTCGAAGATATTATGATCTGTGTGGGAATTACTATCTGTATTACTCTGATAAAAAGGAATGCTTAACTCCTAGAAGAATCACATCCTTTTCTTGAACTATGGGGAATATTTAGGAATTCAAACATAACTTTAGCAATTTTATTTCTACTATTTCTAGTATATATCTCCCTAATAAGCTGTAATGGGCCATGGATTTTTGTATGTGGAAAAATCTCTCTTTAATTATAATTCTAGGCATCAGGAAGAGTAGGCAAATCAAACAAAAGAATTTTCTCTTTCATTGGGCAGAGTTTATTGCCTTAGGCTTTGCTGCCTCTGACATGTTTCCTGTGAAGTTCAGTATGGCTTAGATAAAAAGCATACACAGCCCATGATTATAGTGATGGAAAGCCTCTGGCTTAGTGCAGAGATGAGCCTTGAGTAAATCTGGTTCAGGTAATAACTCATCTTCAGATTTAGGGGTGGAGGAAGCTTTTTAACTCCAAATGTTAGCAGTTCCTGTTGTTTTGTTGTTTTTTTTTTTTCTTTAAAGACAACTTAATAGAATTTGTATGCACATTATCTCTTTACACTGTAACCTGCATCGAACAAAAAAGGAGAGAACCCCCCCAGGAGTGTCAAGTCAAGCTGGCCCCTTCTGTCCCTCCCTCCCACTGGGTAGATAACAGCTGCTCCCTGCAGGAACTGCACTCAGGGAGGGAAGTGCTACAGCAGGGGGAGGGCTGCTGCTTTCTCTAGCTGCTGCTTTCTCTTTTTTATCATTTGGTGTGTCTGCTGAACTTACAGACTGTTTTTTCAGAGCATGGAAGTCCTTACCCTAGCAGAAAGGCGGAAAATTATCAAGAGTTTTGCCATGTTGAAGAAACTGCAGAAACTGAACATCCAAAGGAAGCTGCACTTCTTGCACACGCCACACACACCCCTTCACAGCCAGTGTGGCTGTCACCCTGTGGTGGCCCTAAAAACCTCAGTGGCTCTAGTTACAGCAGATTGTAAAAGGTAGCCCCTGGCTCCACCCAGCTTCCAGCAGGGCTCCTGCCCAGCTCCCACAACAGAGGGAGCTGTCAATGTATTGACTCATATGCATTTGCTTCTTTCTCACAAGAGATCTTAACTTTATGAAGTTGCATCCATTTCCCCAGGCAAATGAGCTGTTACACGAAAGTAACAACCCAAAATCATGTTTGTGGTTACAGCTCATGGGCTGTCTCTGTCTTTCTGATAATATAAGTTTCTATCATTTGAAGTGGCAGGTAAAGCCTGCAGGCTGTGATATGTGACCACAGAACCGCTTCTGCCCGTGGAGGCAGCCACCACCTGCATGCAGCCCTTCCAAAGAGTGTGGGGCACACACCATGGAGAAGTGAGAGCCTTGGTACACTTTGTGCTGCCACACTGGAGTCAGAGCTGGTTTTTTTAGCAAAAGCACCCTCCCCAAAGGCAGCTCTTCACTACTCCCTGTCAATCCTTTCCCCCTTGCCCCCATGCACTGAGCCCCACAAGAAGCTGGGCATGAGGCCTGCAGGCAGTGCCCAGCTGCTGTGCAGCTGTGGACATGCAGGCTGGATGCCCTTCAGCAGCTGTGCAGCTGTGCAGTACCAGAAATGCAGCATTTTATTTCTAATTCACATCTGCAAAGAAGTGCACAGAGGGATGGGAGGCCACGATGAGATGCACAAATTTGTTTTAGATATTTTTCCAGGAAAAGAAAAAGCAGCAATCTCTCAAGCTTCAATGCCCATATGCCCTAATATACACCACCATTCCTAAGTCATTCCTCATTTTCCATGTGGTATAAGAAAATTAAACTTTTTTATGAGATTTCACTTTTTAGGGTAAAGTTTGTTGAAAATAGTGGGGAGGAAGCAATCCCAAAAAGCTTGGCAGGCTAACGGTGTTTCAGGGCGCTGCTAGATCCTGAGTTCATGCAGCAAATTAAAGGGAACTCCCTCCAGAAAATTGGACTGCGTATTTTAAAAAATAATCCTACAACCTTTAGCCTCAGCTAACATTATTCTGACATTAAAATGTCTACCTAGAGACAGCTGTTTCCTCTTCATGACTAAGTACATGAGTAGATTTATTCCATAGAACAAAACTACAGTATTATTTCATTTGCCATGCCTATTTCTGTTTCTTCTTTTTTTCCCCCCTCTTATATTCTTTTTTGGATTTGCTGAAGATCATGGAGGTGCCTTTCCTAGCAATATTTACATCTCTGAGTGTCTTTTGCCACTAAGAAATAGCAAAAGTTTCTAGGAGTGCATTTCTTTGTGGAAGAGGCAGCAGAAATGCCTATAAATGTGAGAAGTCTACCTTGAGCTCTTAAAAAAACCCTAAAAAAAAACCCATAAATACAGAAAAAAACTGTAATCAAGTAAGTGGCCAGCTCAGCACTTACACATTTGTCATGCTGTGAAAGATTCTGTGTTTCCTCTGGTGCAGTGGTTTTGATGCAGGTATTGCATCACAGCTTATCAATATGGCACGTGCCCGAAGTGGGAACATCAGCCTGCTGTGCGCACCTGGGTGGCCTTGCTGCTGGACAGGGTGACAAGGACACTGAAAATAACAAGGGACTCAATGCCACCATCTTCCTGGTCTTACTGGTAAGACCAGTCTTCAGGACCACAGAGCCTTCTGACCCAGAGGAAGGTTTGGAACAGGAAGATGTGCCTTAAGGGAGGAGGACCAGGCTGGGGAATAAAAGTTAACACACTTTTAACACAGTGATTCCAAAACACTTTATCTGGGACTGCAGAATTCGGGTGAGTTGATATTCTGGAATATTAAACAAATAACAGATTTAAGAAGAGATCTGATTTCATTACCCTTCATTCAACTACCTAGAACAAGTTCTCTTGTAAGAATTAGCCTTTTTTCTTTTTTCCAGAACATTGAAATATTTTCAGCTTTATTAAATAGATAATCTTTTAGACTACTCAGGCTCCTTAAATCTTAAAAAAGAAACGGCTCTAAAAGGTTAAAAATTATTATACTGCTTTTAACTTCTTTAAGACTTAAAGTATTATATTGCTGAGGCTATGAACTACATGTGGATTTAATTTCACAGTGAAATCCCAATAAAAATTCTCCTTGGAGCTCACCTTTAAATACAATTATGTATGAAATTTTCCTTATCCAGGCCAGAGCCAGAACTGGCAGCAATGAGGAGGCCAGCAGTATAACTCCTGAGCTGCCCATGGGTACATATATACATCTCATACATCTCATACATACCCTGCACATGCACAGACGTGCACGGCTGTTCCCACCAGCAGTTGGTTTATAGACAGAAGTGTGATTATTGTTACCTCTAGCCATGATCATTTCCATATACAGTAACTGAAACCTTATCTTATTGTCCAAATAAAGAACTTTCTGGAGCCTCCTAATCTTTTAACACCAGCTGTGCCTTCTGGAGATGAATTATCCATTTTAATGATTCAAACTTTTTTGAAAGCCTTGCAGATGTAAATGACTGCTCCCTCAAGACCACTTAATGCCAAACCCTTCTTTTTAAATAGTCTTTCAAGAAAGTTCCAAAAGCAAAACATACCCAGAGAGTATTCCCTTTATTGCCTTGGTTAGCTACTTGGATATTACTTTTTCCTGTACTTTTTGTACCTGCTAGGGTTCTTCAGTCTATTTCATTTTCATATGGAAATTGTACTTTCACCTACAATGTGTTCTATCACTCATTCAACCTCCTTTTTCCTATGTTATTTTTTCATTACCTTGCCTATCTCTACTCTTCATGGGTGCTTTTTCAGAGCCTTATTATACTTATTGGCACAGAACCCATTTTTCTCTTGGTTCATGTTGCTGATCTCTGCCCTGAGGAGAGGCAGCTGGTCCCTCTCTGACCCAGTTCCTCTCCACCAAGGCTGCAATTTCTGGGCCTCATATGCCTGCACATTTTTACAGCAACTTGCTGTTTTGGGCTGATCCCAGCCCAGCATATTGACCTGGCACAACCTGTAACTGCCTCTATTACAGGCCAATACACCCCAAATCATAGACATGTGGTTTTACAGAAAATATGCAGAAAATAATTTGGATATCCTATCTGAGTGGAAAGTATCATTTTGAGCACATTTAATAGATTTATTAACTTCAAAAGAACATAGAAGCTGATAACTTCTTTAGAATCCAAGTCATTACTGTGGCAAGGCATTTCCTTCTCCATCACTGGTCTCAAACATTTTCCACTATTTTGTATGTGAAAAAGAGGAAACCTTATCCTTAGGTAGTTGAGTGTCCTGTACCCAGCTTTCACCATTCTCTTCAATCCTTCAGGTCAGAAAAAAAAAATCCTCAACAGTTAATTATTTTTTAAAAGCTTTTAGGGCAAGTTTTCACAAACATATAACTGAGACATTTGCTTTGACTCTAATAGTTCATCAAAGTGTTGTGGCTGAATAGATCTCCTGCAATTTCCTTTCTTTTAGGCCATGGGCCAACTCCTGTCCCACTGGAAGCCACAGTGTGCTAATGGTGGCCAGGGCTGCCTCAGGTGGCCACCTCGCTGGAAACTCCAGTCCACCAGAGATGAACAAACACCCTTCCAGTAAAGTTTTTCACCAATCTGGCCACAAATTTTCTTCTGATGGGGAAATCAACAACCAGTGCTCAAACTCCTGAGCCATTCAGTATCCAGGGCTCTACTGTGACCTGCCCAAGATCCTTCAGAAGCTGCTTGAGCAAGCCTGGTCCATCCCGTTGGTGGTGGTGATCTTGTAAAAGTGCCATATTTTGTATCTTCTTGTGTTCCCGAAGGCAAGAATGAATTGCCACAAGGGTTCTGGGGGAGAGTTACACGGTGGTTGGAAGAGTCTTGGCATAAGTACATCCTTCCAGACCTGCATCGGTTTATGCAGAGACAACTCTGCAGCAACACTGTAATGCAGAAATGCAAAGTAAACGCTGCAGGGTTTATATCAGTTTTTCAGCAGCATCTCTGCAATGAACAAGAAAGGCAAACCAGGCATAGAAGTAAAAAAGATCTCTGATGCATTCCCTGCATGGAGCAGGAAGGGCACCGGCTGTGGTCCCCAGCCCCAGCAGCCTGTGGGTCATGTCCGGGACATCCAGGCAGGGCTCTTTGGCGCCTTGCAGGTGTGAATGTCCACCACCTCCAGGCAGTCCTGGCAGCGCACGGCGCAGCACCAGTGGAACTTGCACTCACACTTGGTCATCCTGCTGACGCGGGCGGTGTCGTAGCCCCTCCCGCAGCACATCACCTCACAGCTGTCCATGCCACGGGAGGTCTGGTTGCACACCCGACCTGCTGTCCCGAGGGATCCTGCAGAGGGAATGCAGCTAAAGTCAGCAGGCAGATTTTAAGGAAAGACAGTAAGCATATGAAAATAGGTATGGGAGACATAATTTGCCATGTATTTGATCCTTTAACATCACATCACCCAGGATTCAGTATCAAGCCAGGAAAATACCGATAAAGGTAAAGTTTCTCCCATATTTCCCCAAGGAATCAGGCCTGGAGATTAGGAGGAAGAAAATGGATTAAATACTTTAAGGGTCTGCCTGATTCTGTTAATATCATCATGTTTTGCTTCATCTTTCCCTGGAACTTTCTTCCCCTCCAGGGAGCAGACATCCTTCCCAAGGCAGTCCTGCACCCAGCCCCCCAGGACTGTCGGAAATGGAATGCCCAGGGGGAGCATCTTCATGGTGCTCAGGATCTCATGGGCTTTGCTGAGGAGCTCTGGGTGTGCAGGAGAGGGCTAGGAGAGAAGACCACAGAATCTGGTGGCTGTGAGGGATGCACTGGGTAGAGTAACTGTGCTGCCTGTGATTAAAAGTCTTGCAGAAGTGAGAGCAGAAGCACCCCGGGCATTTGGCATCGCTGCTGTGTCCACCCACAGGCCCCATTCCACCAGCTGAGGTTGCAGCTGAAGAGTTGCTGCTCTGTGTGCCTCTCATCCCTGTGGTTTAACACCAAGGGTTCTTCTCTCCCCTTTCATGGTAAGATTTGAAGAAACTAAATTATATCCTGCTGTGGACAGAAAGGGGGAGAGAGGAACCATACCACACCTTGTCATGTTCTTCAGACACTCAGGAGAAGTGGCTGAAATGCCTGTGCCTATATGACACAAAATGTCTCTGTAAGGCATGTCTGAGTCTGAAGAGTGACTGTACCACATAGGAGCCACTGTTCATCTAACACAAACGATTTTAGGGTACATTTTAGGATCAATACCACAGCTGCTGACAGGTTATTACCACCAAACGGAAAACTTCATAAAAATTAACTGCCTCACCTAATTTCCCGTGTATTGCTATTATGAATAAAATGCAGATATATCCAAAAATTAACATTCTTCTGACATTTTCCATAGACCTGATTACAACTCCATTCTCTTTTTAGGCAAGGTGATATTCCCTAAGTAATGGCTGTGGTCAGTAAATTAACTGGAATTATTTTACAAAGCGTACTTGCAGGTGCACACCGAACACGAACTATTTCCTTCCTAAGGAAAACTAATACATGCAAACATTAATTAAAATTTGCATAAGCTAGGATAGCAAACCAAACTTAATTAATAAAATGTAAACTGCAGTTAAATTGTAATTATTAATAATTTAGGTTGAATAAATTCCAATTTTAGTTTTTCCCCCCTATGGTGAATTTATGGTTGTATGCAGTGATGCTGCTGTCTGAAAGCAGTTTATAACATACAAGTCTTCACTGTCTCTCCATTCCTTGCTGCCCTCCCAGCACCAGCAAGACTTCATGTTATATGGGGGCTGACCCCAAACCACTAATGCAATGAGGGGTCTCAGGAACTGGACCAAAGTCACCTTCTCAAACTGTGCTTTTTCATGGGACCAACACATGATCCAGCCTCTCAGCCATGGGGGTGCAAATTTTCCTCTTTTTCTATCAAATTTAGGACAGTCTTCAATTGCTGTCCTGGAGAAGTGCTACAGCCCCTAGAACACATGTCAGCTTCCCTCCCATGGCCTAGATTCCTGTACTTATTTTAATATTTAAATATTCATTGGGTAGAGGTATACACCTGGAGAGCATCACCATGGAAGGGCTGGTTCATGTCTGCTGCAGGCAGAGCAGAAGGGCATTCCTGGCCACCAGCCCCAGCTCAGCACAGGGGCCCAGGGCCCATCCCAGAGCTGCTCCCAGCTGCTGAGCCCAGGCCCTGCCACAGGGCTCCTGAGCTGCAAAGGTGCTGCTGCACCAGCCAGCAGAGATGTGCTGAGCCACCCCAGAGGGAACTGGCAGAGGGAAGAGAAACCACACTGAATGGAGCCAGAAACAGGCTCCTGCATCTGCAGCCTGATCAATCCCAAATCTCCTCGGGGTCTGAGCATGTTCATGCTGCTGCCTATGGACCAATCCTCTGCATAATGTCCTTGGGGAGATGGCTGAACAGCACTTCAAAGTAAACCTCTGATATTTGGGAGAGCACCTCAGTTGGCTGTAACAACAAGTGATGTGGTGCATCAAGCACACCCTGCACCAGGAAACCAGCAGCAACTCCTGCTCCTGGCCTACTGTCCCTATAGCCAGTGCTGGCACCTGGATCCCCTGCAGGAAGGGAGGAGAGGTGCCCCCAGCAGTGACCCACACGGGCACACACAACTCCCAGCAAGCCCTCAGCCCTGCAGCTCTCCCTGCAGAGCCAGCTGCACCAGGGGAACTGGCATAGCAGGCACAGCAGTGATGCCAAGAGGCCTCTCCCAAATCTGTTTTTCAGGAATCGCTCCATGATGGGGGAAGAGAAACTTCCAGTGGCCTCCAGTGCCCCCAGTCTAGGCAAGCTGAGGAGTCAGGGGGATGCAGAACTACATGATGCACCTATGGTCCCACAGGAAACCTGTGGCAGAAGAAAAGTCAGATCCTGCTTCCCAGCCATCACACTCTCCTCCATCCATGATGCTGAGCAAACAGCTGGGATACCTGAATGTAAGTTCTGCTGTTTCTGTCAGCCCACAGCAATATCCATCACATCCCAGACTGAGCAAAATTCAGCCAAATTGACAGAAAGGGTTATTAGACATTGGAATGGACTTCCCAGGGAGGGGGTGGAATCATTAGCCCTGGAGATCTTTATAGAAAAACTTGGTGTGGCACTCAGTGCATGATCTAGTTTACATGGTGGTGTTTGCTCAAAGGTTGGATTTGATGATCTCAGAGGTCTTTCCCAACCTAATTGATTCTGTGAACAACTTTTAAAGGCATTTGTCCTGCTTTCTCTGTTCAGACCAAAAAAAAACCAATTCAAAGGCCAAACTTGTGACCCACATGATTAACATTCTGTATCAGGAATGCACACCAGTGAAGGAAAGGCAAAGCTGCTCTCCACCTTAGCACAACTCCCAGCCAGGAGCAGAGTGGGGCTGTGTCATTTGCCATGCTTCCCCACATCCATCAGGAGCTGCCCAGAAAGGTTTGACCACATTCCTCATCTGAGGCACAAGTTAGTTTCCAAGTCCAATGTTCTTATTTTCAGATGTAAGGGGAAATCACACAGCACTAAAGGACATCCTAAGCAGGGTGCACCCACTGCATTCAACAGGAGTTTTGCCACCAGCTTTAAAACCAAAATTATTTCAGCCACTAACAGACAGTCAGAAACTGGTATTATCTGATGCTGACCACAAAACATCAACATTTACTACACAACTACAACTTAATTGTCACAGATTGTGACAAAAGTGAAAACAAGCTCATATAAAGGCTTCATTTTTGAGTGAAACCAACCTTTCTTTTAAAGTTTAAACCATGTCTTCAGAATCTCTGCAGCTTCTCTAGTGAGAAGGAAAACGAACAATAACCAGCAGTGAAGAGCCAGACAAATTACTGAGCTCCTTGGCCGGCCCAAGTGATGAAGGCAGCAGAAGACACTGCACAAAATAAGGCAGAGTTTTCTGCT
Source organism: Calcarius lapponicus (assembly GCA_039654755.1). Taxonomy (NCBI): domain Eukaryota; kingdom Metazoa; phylum Chordata; class Aves; order Passeriformes; family Fringillidae; genus Calcarius; species Calcarius lapponicus. The sequence goes on along the minus strand of CM077463.1, from coordinate 23,632,229 downwards.
GCTAGCTGCAATGCACCTCCTCATCACTTATGAAGCAGGAGTAGGTTCTAACTTGCAAAAAGTTTTTGTACAACCTCTTTGTTTTTACTTCAAATGTTGGAACTGCCATGCCTACACGCATTTTACCTGCCAAAACAGGTAAAATCCACAGCTTTTCATACTGCCAACTTCACAGCTGTACATCAAGTCCTTTCTTCTCAGTTTGCACAGTTATTTTTGGAAGTCAACATATGTTACATGGAAAAATATTTTCTTTCCATTCCTAAAGCCCTAAAATGTATTTATTAGTATATAATGAGAGCTTTTTCCTTCTACTTCTATTGATTAAAATCTGGTGTCATCCATTATTAGACTTTCAGACACACACAAACAAAAGCCAAAAAAAGGTGCAAAACCAGTGAAATCCCCAATGTAAGTTTCTTCACACGTATTCTTGGGGAAAAAACAGTTGAAGGAAATGTTCACAGAGAAGTAGTTCTGGAGCTACTGGATCTGATAGACAACATGCAGTAGAGAAGGACTGGAGAGAACAGGCAGTACACATTGAAGGCAGATGTGTCTAGAGGGGCTGGGATTTCCCAGGCCAGCACTGAAGAGGTGGCCATGTGTTGATAAAAACAACAGTTTACCTAGGATGACTTTTAAAAGCTCTCTGGGATGTTCTATCTCTGTTTCTATCAAATTTTTTGTATAAAATTTTGAGCAAAAATTATTTCAGCAGAGTTATATGTACAGGGTTAAATGAATTCCTGAACACTTCTGAAAAATCTTCATTTGGTCCTTTGTGAAATCTTAAGGCAAGGAAAGAGGTGGTCAGGTTATTAGATTATCTTGCCATTGTGTTACTAATAGTGATTTCCCATATTATACCCCTCCTGAAATCAATTATGCCTCTTTTCCTTTCTAGAGAAAAAACAAAACACAAACAAACAAAAAACCCCTACATTTCGGGCTGTTCCATGTACGTATGTCCAGCTGCCCCCTCAGACAGAATGCCAGACCCAGGGTGGAAGCTCCAGTGGGGGAAGAGAAGGTATCTGCTTTTTTCCTGGGATGGCAGAATCCTTGAGCACTTTTAACTCACTGGTTCCTATGTGTTACCACAGTCAAGCCACAGAGTACACTAGCTTGGACATTTTAGTTTGTGAAGTTGTCTCTGGTCAAGTCATGATGCTTCATAAGGTTTTTCTGTGAATCCTTCATTCAGCTCCAACACTAATCAGCCTTCAGATTTTTTTTTCCCTGAAGCCCTAAATCACTTGAATTCCCTAGAGAATGATAGGCAGAACTGTATGCTCTTCACTTATTTCCAAACTCTGACTTCCATAATCTCATTTCATTTGCAGTCATTTAACAAGACTGCCACTTTGCAATGCTCAACAGGGCAAACCAAAAAATGAAAAAAAACGTGGGGTAGCTGCCAAAATCATCTCCCTCAAAGTCAGATCGGGTTTTGTTTGTGTGGTTCTTTCTTTGCCCCATGCAAGCAGCAGGGCATCCCACATCCCAACAAAGGTTTACTGCATTTTTCTAAAAATATGCTCTTCCAAACAACCACATTCTCTGAATTCTGAGCAGCAAAGAAACACCACCTCAGCTGCAGCTTTTATTGAGCTGAGCCAAAAAAATCTATCAGACTTTGCCATCTGTGGGCAGGCTTGTCAGTGTCTGGCAAACGCACATAATACACTGTGGGTGAAAAATGCCCACTCTCCTCCACAATAACAAGACTGATAGATGAGATTAGCCTTTGTGCAAAGAGATGATTAAATGGCTTTTTGACATAGAATTGGGTAGTGTACAAGTTCTTCTTCCAGGGGAAAAGAAATCATGCTTTTTTACAATAAATGAGGCAACACCAAGAGATAAATGTTTTGAAAAAATCCTAGTCTGCAAAGTTATCTCTGCATGATGCCGCCTTATGTCCATTCATTCACTTGGATTAGACTTTACAGTATCAGCCACTATTCAAGGAATGGTATGTGTTCATGCAGGTAATAAATATCACCTGCCAAAATAATAAATAACATTTAAAATTATGCTGACGACTCAACTAACCAGAAACATTGTCCAATGTAATTGTACTGGATGAAATTCTGCATTCAGTGAAGTCAATAGTACATGACCAAGAATTCACATATTGTTCTTATTTAAGTACAGCTGTTTTGCAATGTTTATTCCAAGCAAACTTGGATTGTAAACATGCAGCAGTGCCAAAAGGAGTTGAGCTGCATTGCTATCTAGATACTTACACATTTGTAATATGGGGTGCAATCTGGCCCATTATACAACCTATTAATTAGTTCCACAACTTCTCTCATACATTACTCAGTCTGCCTCTCTTTTCCAAATTTCTGGTTTTCTAGTTGCTAGTTTTTAATTGCATTATCAGGAAATACTGTACATGGGTCAAGAGCTGTTAGCAGGTTTCTGGGTGCTTGGCCAGTGCCTTGAATTCTGTAACACTGCTAAGTGTGTCTCTATCGAATCTCTGAAGCAGGAAAATCCAGTGCTAACAGCAGCCCCTCCCTTGGGGGCTGGCACAACTCTCAAGGAAATGAAATGGTTGTCATGGACAGAGTCAGCACTGCCTCATGAAGAGGAATAAACAGCTGTGTCACTCAGCCAAGCCTGCTGTGTCCCACCCACCTCTGCTCTTCCATCCACCTGCACGTCCTCAGCTGCCTCACCCCCGTTACCCACAGCTGCCCTGACTGGTGCAGGCAGGGCTGGATTGTCACAGGCTGTCCCTCCCACATTAGATGGGGACAGGCGAGTCTGCAGCTGGGCTCCACAGTCACAGTGAGCTGTGGAAACGAGCAGATAAAGGAGGGCACTGCAGTGGCATGTGCCATAACCATGTGGAAAGGAAGCAACGCAACAGGAGGTGGCATCAACAGGACTTGGGGCAGCTCTGGAGTAAGCTGTGTGGCACAAGAGTGAGCGTGGCTGTGCCCAGTATGGACCTGCCTCCAGAGCACAACTCAAACTTGCACTGAAAGCAGCTTTGCCTTACAGCATCTCCAGGGCTCCATAGCATCTGGCAGAAACTGCTGAATTATATTAGAACAACTGGCTGTTGTACACCTAGAGACATCAAGGAACTATTGTTCTTGTACTGAGCCCTTCCAAAACATCTTCTTTCCTGTTTCCTGCTGGTTACATGCATCTATTTATATTTATATATGTGTATGGATATGTAATGTATATGTATATATATACACACACACACTCGATTAAATTATATTTTTTGACCTTTGAAGTACAAATGTCTTAAATAAAAACACTCACATGTAATGATAGAGACTTACCTACATCCCTGTCCCTGATACAGTAGTCTGGAGAGCTCTCAAAGTATACCAGGTCATTCTTAGTTGGCTTCTTAAATTTCTTATTAGCCACAGTGAAACCCGTGCCGTCTTGATTCATGACAACCTGAATTGCTCCATTGTATTTCTTCCACAGGTAATCTCCTGTTTTCCTGAAGTCTGCCATGGCCAGCCAGCAGGTCCTTAGAGTGCAGGATCCACTCACACCGTGACATTTGCACTCCTGTTTCAAAAACCGCTTCACAGCCTGTTTAGAAATGCACAGGTAAATATAAATATACACAGGTAAAACAAAGTGTAATTAATTAATTGCTTCTTAGCCCTTTTCCAGCCATCCTGTAGTGCCAGGCCTGCGATGGGTCTCCAAATTACGGTCTGTAGTGACACCCACTGGTAGCATCAAGTCATCCCCATGTGGTTGCTCTGCTCTGGTTGACTCACCGTGCACAAATCCTCCTGGTGGGCTTACCTTCCTGCTCCTGCCAGTCAGCCCAAGGATCGGCGGGGTCTCTAGTGCCAGGACACAGACTGAACAGGAGCAAAGAATCAGAAATGGCCGCAATCTTCCAGCCCCTTGGGAGGTGAAGGTGCCCCCTTTCCCCATTGTTTCATCTGCAGGATCGCTGTGCTGACCACTCTGACCCTCTCCAGCTCATCTCCATGAAATTGCCCTTTACCCTGAACAGCATTTCAAATATTGCCCAGAAATTCATATATAAATTATTTTTAGAAGACTGTGTAAAGCATTGCACCTGTGCTAGGCATCAGACTTATGCAGAATTTTAAAATACAGTATACTTAAAATGCTTATACAGATTTTAACCAACATTTTAGGACAAGATCTTCATTAGTTTCCACCCTTATCATTAATTTAACATCTGGATAGTATTAAAGTCATTTCAGCTTCATCTCAGACATTTAAGCTATCTGTATGATGTTGGAGAACAACAGATGGGTTCACAGACAGTAAATAATTCATTCTTAATTATGTAGATATGGATATTTGATCTATAAATATTATGCCTTAAGGGTTCATGAAATATGAACTTTATAGAGTTTGTACAAGAGGAATGTAATCATGGGAGGAAGGTAAGAGAGAGGAAAACTCCATGATTAGAAGTGAGACTGATGCACAGTGGGGCAGCCTCTTTCAGTCAAGCACTTAGTAATAAAATGAGAATGTATTATAAAACCAAAGGATGTTCAATTTTCTTTCCAACTTGTAAATGATATGACTACTCCAAAGAAGTCACTGGCATTCCCACAACCCCATTTCATTGCCTTATCGCAAATCTGGGATTTAAGCAGATGCTTGGTTTTAATTATCTGAGCAGAAATTAATTTAGCTACTTGTATGTTTAGAACAACTTTCTGGAATAGTGGAAGAAGCACATAGGAATATGGTCTCTTTTTTGTCAGCAATGTTCCTATACTGATATATAGCATATTATGTTCTATGATTCATATGGGAATATTAAAACATTTGTTCTATTTATTTTTTCATTAGCACAGTTGGAATAGTCTAGTTTTAAAAGAGATATATCAACACCCCTTTTGGGGGCAAGAAAAAGCCAAGGGCACAGATGGTCTTACCCAGGTCAAAATGCCAGGCATGTGGGCAGCTGAGGTAGTGAGATCCCTGCAAAGCTAAACCTAAACTACTGCACTGTGAATAAAAAACAGTGTCTCTGTCCATAAAGCAGGCCCTAGAGCATATGAGAACATATTAATTATTTTTAATTGAATACATTTATTAAAATTTCTTTATCTTTTTCTAAAAATCTACCTTACCAGTACTACCTTAGTATTTGGCAGAGGTGTTTTTAAAACTTAAAAATAATAAGATGCTCAAATATTACAGAAAGCACTTCCCATCATGGAACTTATTCAACCCTACAAAAATCTTTATGTTGTAGACTTCAGCCTCTTTTTGACAGTAGCAGAAACATGACCACAGTATTGCATGTGCCTATCACTGATCTGAGTAGCCTCATCTGACTACATTACATATTAATTACACCTGCTGACAACAAGCAGGTGGAGGAAAGATGATGAAGAACAAAAATTTTTCAGGAAAATCATCTACTTGCAATACAAAAAAAAATCAGAATACAAACAACTTAATTCCTCTTAAATATACATTAAGGAAGATTTTATGTACTAAATATGCATAAAGATAAGACACAAAAAGTCTCTGCAAATAATTCCAGATGTGCTTGGTCTAGCACAATAAAATGGTTTTTTCTGTATTTCAGATGTCATGGGAACAGCAAATTTTTAACATGTTTTAAAAAATGAAACAGCATATTCCAGCTCCATGCACCATTCTTACTTTTTTATAGCTACCACCACAAAATGTTAGTGCAGATAATCTTTAGCCCTTGCACCAGAGGTTGGCAATACACCTGACAACTACTCCTCCTACTCACCTTCAATGTGAAGGTAAAGACTTCTTTAGTTGAAATTCAGGAATGGTATTTTCATACAATGTTTAGAAAACGGGTTGCAGGTCATGCTCTGAGGCCATTGCCTTTTGGAGGGATGTGTATTTTGGATTTTTTTTTCTTTAAAAGTGAACTAGTTACCTTTTACCTCTGCTTACTTTGTGATTAAGTTTACCATATACATACAGAAATGGATAGAATGTTTTTTTTTTCTCTTGTTATTTTGAATTTGCTCTTTGTTGACAAAAAGCCTGTTCTTCAGTGTGATCTTCAGCCTCTCTTAGGAATTTGTATTCTGTATTAATGAAAAAATAAAACTCCTGCTTATATAAGAACTAGGCTCAAAACAAAACCTCCATCCAAACTGATCCTGAGCTTAGACTCCTGCTTAACTTCCCACACAAGGAGTGACTGAAGTGACTCCAACAGGAACACTGTTAGGCAGTTGAATTCGGTCTGTTTGTAGATCTCTGTCACACTGAACCTCCAAGGAAGACAGAAACAGCAGCTCAGGCTCCTGCTCTTCCTGTATTTCTTCATAACTGCTGAGACCAGACAGCAAGGGCCAAGCATTTACTGCCCCAGACACAACAGAGCTGCCCAAGAACATCTCTAGGCATCTATTGCATGGACACCCACCTTCCTTCCAGCTCTGTTGTTGTGAAGGTTCATCAGTGCCCTGGCATCTTTTCCTTTCCGTTCTTTGGCGTCCACAAAGGCTCTGGCAAATTTAATGCCATAGTCAATGTTATCACTGCAGCCACCCCAGTCAAAATGGCCCTTGCTGTCCTTGGCAGAGCCTTTCTTCTTGGGATCACAAGAGCAGGATTTCAGCTCCCCTTGGCTACATGCCCTGGTGATGGCAAAAACAACTCCAGCAGAGGAGATGGCGTGTACAAAAGCAGATTCTCGACTACCTGAAACAAAAAAAGTCACTCTAAATATCATTGGGGTAGCTACTTTGAGTTGCTGTCCTATATCCAAGACAGTTAGACTGGACTTTTTTGCAGAGCAAAAGATAAACTAGGCTGAAATCACACAAATACACATTCCCTGGAGCCAGAATTAGTCATGGCTTAAGCTTGGACCCCTCCCTGGTAAAAGCTCATCAATATAGTGTTAGAGTTGGAAAACATTAAACATTTGCTTTTGATATTGATTCATATACTTTCATGGATCAGTTTTGTACAGATATGTGAATAGGACAGCTGGTATTCCTATCATGTTTCACGAATTTAGAAGAATATATGAAGTGCTATGTGAGAGATAAGTTTAAGAAATTATTAAATAGGGACACTAAAACAACACGCATATTGCAAAATACTGCAAGTAACTCTTGAAACTTAGATTTTCCTCTCCTGAAGCTCTTGGAATAGACTTTCCTGTTTAATACGTGCTAGGGAAAAAACTTGGGTGTTATTTTCTGAAAAATAAGTTAACATTATGTTTTCTGCCTAGAATCAAGCCCGTAACTGTAATTCACACAAATAAGTTCCATTAAATCAATGGCACCGCTTGTGTCATGCTTGAGGCAGGATTTGGTCTGGCAGCTGTGACTTCTTCATGCCAGCTGCTCTGGCAGCTTTCCCATCTCCTAACCAAGATACTTTATTATACCAAAGATTATCTGAATTTCTAGACTATATCTATTCATAGACAATTAGGTACATATTTCAATGCAATAATTACTTTTATTTTAAGATGCAGTAGTTTACAATACAGAGCTACATTACACTGCCACAAATCTATTTATGGTAATGGAATATTTTCCTACTTTTAAAGTTCTTAGCATAGAAAGAATAACAAGTAGGTTTTTTGTGCAATATCTAAGACAACTTGCAGTGAGAGAGACTTCTTTGCAGGCCTTGTAAGCCGTAAGTAATGCTAGTACAGTAAAAGAGTATCCCAAAGACAAATGTTAACAGTGACTTTTTTGTAGAGGTGAATTACACCATAGAACTTAATATTTAGTATTTCAGTTGCAGTATCTTGAATATGCTTAACTTACGAATGGGCCCTCAACTTCCACATGCTGTGACAGTCTTTTGCAAATGGCAACTGGGCAAACCATGCCTTCCCTACACTGCCTTCAAAATCAGGCAGGAGTTGCCATGGCTTGTTAGAAATCATGTTCTTTTGAACACTTATTTCTGAGAAAATTTATTCAGAAATATCAAAATTTTGCAAAGCGTTAATTAAAAAGAAACACTTGATATTGCTGGAAGAGAAAATGTTTGTTTGAACTAATCAATTTTATTAGCACACTATCAAGCTACATTTCCATGGCAATCACAGCCTGATCAGGCTCAGTGCAGAGCTCAGAAGCCTGATGCTGTCATTCTCTCACATGAGCCAACAGTGAAAACTTTGCTTTTGGAAAAACTGCATTTTTACTTTTTTTTTTATTAAACAGCCTCATCATATTAGGCTATGTTCTGCCAGACATGTTTTCCTGAATATCAGACAAACCTCACTGAAACCTTCAGTCTATGGGTGACATTACTGGTTACTCATAAATAATTGCTAAGGGAACATGAAGCTGGTTACAGGAACCAATGGCTCACCAGCAGCAGAACCGAGCATGGAATGAAAATCCCCCTCCTGGGTCAGCCTGCCCAGTGTCTGCCATCCTCCTCTCCATCCCCACCAGTGGGGCAGTGGTCCCAGGGTACTTTCCTACTCCCCTCCTTGCAGGTGCCAGGCTGCTCGCAGCTTAGAATGATGCAGGGCACATTCCAGGGACACAAGTGCCAGGGCAGGGTCAGCACACTGCACACCAAGGAAGGCCATGTGCACAGGGTGTGTGTGGCACTTGATGACAAGAGCTGCAGTGACTAACAATCTCAGCAGGTTTATCCCTCAGCTAAAGACATTCTGACACTGTAACAAATCCCAGCCATTTCTTAGGGTCAAAAGGGCCATATCTGAGATATGAAGACTCACTAGATGCCTCACTCCGACCTTTAGGTGACAACACCTCCCTGCTTTACCTGCTTATTCCCTCAGGGTGGGAAGCACAATGTTGCTCTCTCAGTTGCTTGGGGTCTGCACAAGCCCGGCTCACCTCTATCGCATGTGTGTGCCCCGCCTCTCTCTCTCCCGGAGCCTGGCCAGAAATGCTGCAGCGGCTGGAGAGCAGCGCTGCCCCGGCACGGGCTCACCCCGCAGTCAGCACAGCCCTGGAGGCACTGCACCCTGCTGCTGCTCTTTCCCGGGGAAATGCCCCAGCGGAATCGGCCCGCAGGAGGAATTGTCTCCTGCCATCCCAACGCACTGGGCTCTACTTGCACTCGAGCTGCCCCTCTCAGCAGGCCCCATCCCGAGGCCTGGTATCCTGAGGCTGGGTGTGATGGAAAGTCTTCTGTCTTGCTGCCACATTCTGATGCCTCAATTTCCCTGTAGGCCTTCATATGTGGGTTTGATATCCATTATAGAAGGAAAAGGAAAAAATAGGAGAAGTTGGGAGCTGCAGAGCTAGCTCCTAATATGCCAAAGCCTGACACTGTCTCCTGATTTGTTACAGGTTTTTAATACAGACGTTCACGTTGTCATATATGCCTCTCTGCTGTCCGTGAGACCCTCACTTTGCATGTCCTCTTCCTTACCTCCTGAAACGTAAAACCAAGCTTCACCCTTGCTAAGGATGAAGGACACAGGAGGATGGCCACCGCTTCTCATCATTCCCGCACACTGCCCAGGGAGCGCCAGCCCCAAAACAGCCCGTTTTCCTTATGAGGAACACTTGTACACTCACGCCGACTCTCCACAGCCCCTTTTACCCTCGGGCCGTGGGCTGCAGGCCCCACCCAAGCTCGGGCAGCCCCTCCCTCAGCGCGGCCGGCCCGGGGACTCACTGCGCAGCAGGACGCGGCCGAGCAGGCGCTGCCCCCGCTCCAGGGCGTTGCAGTCCCAGCGGTGCCGGCGGAACTGGTGCTGGCACTCGGCCGTCCAGGCGGCCACGCCGCGGCCGATGGAGAGCATGGCCTCGGGGTGCCGCCGGCACAGCTGCCGCTGCCGGCTCACCAGGCCCGGCACGTTGTCGCACATCACCCGCGAGGAGCCCACGGCGCCCATGTACCTGCGGGAGGGAAGGGGCAGGGCAGCTCCGGGGGCCCGCGCCGACCCCCGGGCACGGAGCCCGAGGGAAGCAGCGTCCTCAGCACCCGGAGCCTTCCTCGGGCGGGGCCCGAGCTGCAGCTACCTCTGCCTTTTTGGTGGGAATCCTTTACAATTAGTCATCGACCCTGTGTTTTTTTTTAATAATGTGAAGTATTCAGGAGAACCCCAAGCCCCGCTATTACAGCTCCGTGCAGTACTTAAAAAAAAAAAAAAACAAACCTTGAAAAAATTAAATTACATCATCTGTATCCAGATGGTCTCTATTAGTCCTGAAACGTTTCGAAAGGTACCTTTCATAAAATCCAAACTTCTATAGGTGTCTTTTGAAGGGATCAAACAGAAGAAAATGTCCTTTTCTTGAATTTTCATTATTTTATACGATCATGAAATCGTTAATTCCGTAACTTCCAAAAATATATAGTTAAGTCGCATTTAGAAGACACCATGACAAAAAGCCATCACAATAAATAACGTTTATACGACTAAGGACACAGATAGTCATTTTATTGAAACATGCCCAGTCTGATAAATCAGGTTTTGATCGCGCGTCAGCCAGAGTCAAGGTTAAATGTGTTCCCCAGGATTACAAGAAGAGGTTTAACTCCTTTCCTACACCAAGACTTTCCAGCCTGGGCTTGTTTAGGGTCCCCAGTTTGAGGGGCAGGTTTATGTTTCCATTCTAACGCGTTTTGCGGCGAGCTGCCAGAGATGCCCCACGCCGACATCAACTATCCCTTGAAGCCGGGCTCTGCGCTGCCCGCCGGGCTCTCAGCCCCCCTGCTCTAGCACTTTGCAGTTCAGCGAGGACTGTGAAGGAGGGAGGGGCGGGGGCGGGCGAGGAAGAAGGAAAAAATAAATTAATAATAAGAAAGCAGCGCCGCTGAAGCCAATTCCCAGCGCCGCCGGGGCGCGGATGGGCGGCTGCCAGCAGCGGCGGGCGGCAACCCGCGCCCGCGCCCCTCGGGCGGGTTCCCCTCCCGCCTCCCGGCCCTCCTCCCGCTCCCTGCGCGGCCCGGGGCGGTGCCCGCTGCCCCCGCCGGGCCGGGACCCCCGCGCCGCTGCCGAAAGCCCCGGGTAGCCCCCGCAGTTGCGCTGTGCTTATGGGGAGGAGGAGGTCGGAGAGCCGGGACGGGGTGTGGAAGGAGGTGCCGGGACCGTCTAAATCCGCTCGCTTTAAGGCCGGACTTTCTGGACCGGAGCAGCTGGGAGCAGCGAGCTCGGCTTCTGCGAGACTAAGAGGGAAAGGCTTCCCCCACCTTTCCTAAATCACAATTAATCCGACCCCACCTTCCCCAAGAGCAAATAAAAATTTCTGGAATTGCACAGCTTACCACCATGAGGAGGTGACTGGTGGGGTCGCCCAGACCAAGATCAAGGGAAGAGACCACCAGATCCCAGGCAGAAAGTTCATGTTAGAAACGCTTCGGTCCACATCAGGTCAGTTGCGGGGGGCAGAAGAAATCCCATGGAGCAACAAGGACGAGCAGGGGCAAACGCAGCTTGAGAGATACTTCTTTCCCGTGGGTCAAAAGCACCTTCGCATCCCTACGCGCGATCGCGGGGCTTACTGATCCTCTGCCGGCATTCGGGGGATGCCAGTAGAGGCACCGCTCTGGATTTCTCTCGGTTCGCCCTGCACCAAATCCCTCAGGACATGGAGTTCAGCCCTGCTCCCATCCTTCATCTTTGCCCCGATCCAGCTCTTCCCTGCAGTCACGGCAAAACTGAGGGGCTGGCGTGGGCTGCTCTCAGACTGGGTGGGTTCTGCTTTGGTTGGTGTTTTTTTTTCCTCTGAAACTCTGATGGATGAAATGATGTCAAGAGACACTGGGGGAAGAGGAGGAGGTAACACCTCTGATTAGGCAAGGAATCCCGAGGAGCCAGTTGCTTTCCAATAACCCTACAAGCAGACAGCGAGTTCAAACCCGCCAGCAGATGCTACCCGACCTGCTTCGGAGTCGGCAGCGAACCCGGCAGGCTGTTACAGACCGGCAGCACTTGGCACCTCTCGGGGTTTGGCACGACGGCAACTCATGGCTCGGT